>CM076569.1:18501844-18862879 GCA_034641835.2 Pinus albicaulis
CCCTTGACAAAATTCCCCTCTTACCCTCTAAATCCTCCCAAAATCCCCTTCCTTCACTCAAAGTACCCCTTGTTTAGCCTTTTTCCCCTTTTCCCTCTATCTTTTCCCATTACTAGCCTTGAAAACCATAAAAACCCACTTTTTGGACATGTATGGGCCTTAGCCCCTTCCTGCATAAACCCCTGGTCGTATGATCCTCCATGTAGCCCGTGGCCCCGCAGACGGGCGCCAAGCCATTTTGAATATTAAATACATCCGCCCGAAGTGTAAAACCTTTGGTTTATATATTATTTTTGATGTTTTTATTATATTATAACTTTCCACCGGTCCGATTTTTAAACCATTATCCGCCATCAATCTGATTTGCAGATTGACGGCGTGGGGTCCCTCAGCCCGGTGGTCCCCGCCATCCACTCGTCATCGCCAAAACCGGTGGTATCCATCACATCACCTTCGAGTGGAGGGCAGTTTTCTTCCATTTCGCAGTGATTCCATGCATTGGCCGACACCTGTCTCGGGCACTGTTCACCAAACCGCCATCCATTGCGTGTTAAACATCGGACGTGGACCCCGCGCCATATTGGCATCCACCATCCGATCTGAGGCCGCCCATCGGATGACTATTGCTCACCGAAGATGCCTAAAAGTTAACTAGCCTCCGGTGCAGTGATAACAATATCTCCACCGTTGATCTGATCTGCAGATCGACGACCCAAAATTCATTGCCCGTTTTCTCCGTTTTGACTTTCCACCTGCCCTCCTGACCGTCGATCTCTGCGTGATTGATGGCTCTGATTTAAATTATTCTTCTGCCTTCCTTTTGTTTTCTCCTGATCAATATCTACCATTGGATGATGCCATCCAACGGCCCCGCTCTCTCCACGTGCCTTCTGAAGCAATAAACCTATATATGCATGGATTTTATAATTTTTGTTTGTATTTTGCAGGGTTTTCAATGGTTTTTCCGCCATGTCTGAAGAAAATACAGAAGCAGAGGGTGAAAATCCTCCCGCCTTCGATCCACTAGAGAAATCATTCGCAGGTTTCAAATTTCACGTTTTATCAATAATTCATAAGGCATTGATGCCACATAACCCTGCGCAGCCCTTCATACCGGCAAAAACCATAAATCAGGCACAGTGAGAGAGTATCAGTGACGAAGATCAAAATGAACCAAGACAGAGAATGGAAGACAAATTTGCAGGGATCACGGCTAAGAATGTTTATCAAAAGCCTAATCCTCAATTTAAAACACAGTTTAAAGAAGATCTTAAGTGTTTTATCAACAGGAACACCTCCACAGCCACATCTGAGGAAAATTGATTCCTCCCAACTACTGAAATGCCACATGTACCTCAAAGTATTCAATCAGAGAATGAATTTATTGATCAGGACTAGATATCTGCCTCACAACACAGCCAAAAGGTTAATTCTGCAGGCAAATTAATGACAAACATCTGCAAAGTTACTTCGATGCCATACTGAGCCTCAAAGGTCAACAAAAGCTCCCACCGAGCTTAAATCTTTATGAAAATCATTTAATACAAAGGATATGTATGAAAGTTTCTTCATTGAGCCCCTCAAAGGCCAAGAAGCCATTAAGTCTGTATTAATTGTAATTGGAGATCTTTTATCAGATCTCACCTCCTCATTCTTCTATATATACTAGTGGAGAAGATGAGAGAGGGGTTGGTTGACAAGGTTGCTGAACATTGTAATGTAATTGAGCTGGAAACTTATAATTGTAAATAGTATTCACTGGCTCTTGGAGCTCTGCTGGTGATAGATAGGCTAAGCTGAGATGTGTAGATAGCTGCTACACTAAAGCACTGGACTTAAAGTTGTAACTGGTTTGGAGCATCAATACAAGTTGATTTATGGGATCCTAGTCTATGTTGACGGTGATGTTTTTCTCATTGTAACTCATCATTTTGTTTCTGTTTTCACTGTGTTCCATTTTCTCTTATAAATAGCAGCATGCATAGAGTTAGGACCTACTGTACATCAGTAACCTTCTCTGACTGAAAATCTTTATCTGAATGTTTTCTTCTAAATTGTGTTATTTGGGAATGATTTGTTTTAGTTCAAGCATAGGAATGTTGGCATTCCCTCGTCTTATTGTCTTAGTTGAATGTTATTCTTAAATGTTATTTTCAGTATATGTTTAGTGAAGATGAACTGAGGAAGATATGGTGAGCCCTGGTCCCAGTTTCATCTCCACAACTGTCTGAATGTTTCCCTTGGAATGTGTTAAAAGCTGGCTAGTTTAGAAGTACTTACTAGATCTTAGGCCATTCTGTGTTATCTTTGTGTTTGTCTTGAAAGTAACCAAGTAAAGCAGAGCTAGGAGAGGATTTGTGGTGAGCCCGGCCCGCTAGTTTCTACTCCAAAGGTTGCCTTCAAGTTTCCCTTTGTTTTAAAATGTTTTCTATTGAAAGTGTATCAAAGGCTAGCTAGTTTAAAAGTAATTACCAGATCCTAGTTTAATTTTATGTTTTTCTTGAGTCTATGTCAAAGGCTGGCTAGTCTAGAAGTACTTACCAGATCCTGGGCTGCTCTTTGTTCCTCATCTGTTTAATTCTCCTACTTGTTGTATCATTTCATTCCATAAATCAAACTTCAAAGAGATCCTTAGACATAGATGACTTGCCCCATGGACCACTCTTGCCTCTTACTGTTCCAATTAAACCCTATTATGACTCCATAGCCCAATGAACTAAAACCTGCAATTATCTATCTTTTTAGCTGAAGCTTACTCTTATTGCTCACAACTTCTCACCTTTGAAACTCTTTGCATTTAGTAATTTCCACCTCAAACAGTAATCGTGCTCAACCATCCAAAAACAAAACGAACCCTTGGCCTTCATAACTAGCCTAATATTATTACCCCAAACTTCAAAGACAAATCCATCTTTGCACTTATTGGAGAGATCCCTCTCCGGATTCAGGAGGGCTAGATCCTAGAATCCCTTAGTGGTTGAAACGATGTCGTTTCTGTGATCGGACTTTGCCAATCAAGGGGTGATTCCACTTGGGAAGGAATCTCCCATATATAGCAGCATTATGGTAGATGACTTTGGCATTTTGCATGTCAAAGAATGGAGCCATGAGATGACAGGAGCCTTATTACAAAGGCCAACAATGTTTTCATTGCGAGATGGGGTTTGTTGATGGAGTGTTCCCAAGATCACTTCACATATGATGCACTTGATGGAAAAGTAGGAGAGGAGGGTGATTGAGTGAGGTATGGAGACATCCATTACCATGATATGATCTTCTTGACTTGGATCTCCAAGCATAAGAGGAAGTTTTTGCATGCAGCACATGGTTCATTCATTTTCATGGAGATATGTCATACCACTATGAAGGGCTTATTCATGGATCTTATTATCAGCCTACTCTCAGTACATGGTAAGAGTTGTGTTTTTCCACTTATTGATTATCTAACACAGTGTTTTCATTCTCTTGCCATTTCTATATAGTTGATTGCTCCACAAGAGCGCAAGCCTCTATTTGGGATTCATGGTCATTTTGGGACCAACATCAGTGATGGGGATAGCCATCTCTTGTATGGATTTGAGAAAGTATGGTACTATTCTTTGTATGCTCAGTTGATGCATAATAACATTTTCTATTTATTAGTAGATGAGATGACATGCACAACTAGCAATTTGTTGGGGAACAACTTGCAACCTCATGATCTGAAACTGTAGTTAGTAAAACTGCCTTGGAGCCACTTGGGAGACTCTTGGTACCTTCCAGCACTACATGAAACCTTTAGTACCTTTCTCATTTGGATTCCATATGATGATAATGTCATATTCACTTTGTATGGGATGGTGTGGGCAGGAACCAAAGAGTGGGTCTTTGAGGATCCAATTGCGTTTTTGCTTCATGAAGGCAATATTATTGCAGCCCAAATTCAGGAGAAGCTCTACACTTTCCATAAGTGGAGAGAAACACTGTGTGGGGTAGGCCATTTGGTCTATCATGTTCATATATGAATCCCACCTACACTGTAGGAGTCAAAGGTGGAGGATTTTTTCCACAAGTTACCATTTTGGAGGGCGACTCATTTTGTGTGGACAACAGCTTGGGAATGGGAGCTTCACATGGGAATGATGATTCCAAATATATTTCATACTCCATGCCTCAAGAAGGCCTCTAGACAACATATTGTTTCCTCCATGGGTATTCCACTATTTCATGATGATAGCTATTTGGGATTGTCACCAAAAGCTAACTTGTATACTTGGAGGAGAAACTCGGAGATTTATTGATGAGACAAAATATTATTCATTGGGGGAGCTTATCATATGAGGATGCTACAGGAGGACGAGAGTATGCTCTTCAGTTCTATCCTTGTATTTTCTTGAGGAAAAGAAACATTTGGGAGGGGAGGACTATAATATTCCTAAATTAGCATGCAGCTAATAGGAATATTAATTTTTTCTTTTGGCTTTTAGATAGATGAATAAGTGGGTAGGAGACCCATAAATATATTTAATAGGAATAAAACCCCTCTTAATGTGAAAATGGATCATATTAATAGCTAGATAAAGCACCCTCCTATGTGAACAGGGGCTAATGCATGTGGACAAGGTCAAGTTTGACCAAATCAACAGCACTGGTATGGAGGGAGTGGATCATCAATGAGAGACAATGCAGTGTGAATGGGAGAAAGTATCCATGATAGTAGTGACTTTAATGAGTGGGACCCAAGGTGAGAAGCCTCACATTGTTTATAAGGAGGGCAAGGCAGCCCTAGATGGTTATGTTATTGATTATTGATTTTGTGGTCTGTATGAATTCTTACACTCTCCAGCTGTTTAGTTGAGATTGTTGTGTTGTTTAGCACAGGGTGTTCCCGAGTGGGAATCCCACCTCCTTCCTTGAGGAAGCCTCTAGGGAGAGTATTTCACTAAATTTCCACATTCCGGAATTCTGGCCAAGCTTCAGTCTTCAGCTACAATGCAGTTTCTGTTCAGATTTGTGTTGTGTTGCAGGGTGTTGTAGTGAGGGTTAGAAAACCCACTTTCTGAGCTATTTTTTTAGTGGAAGAAACATTATTCCCATTGGGAGATCAGCAAAGGAGGTTCTTGAGCTTTCTTTCATATCTTGGAACCAAGCCAACCTATTTCCATCATCTACAGCACAGTTTCCCTCTTTGACTGAGTTATTCTAGTGAACATTTGTAGTGGAGGTTTCAGTGCTTGATTTGGAGGGTGAGATCATCAGTATTGGGATCAGCCTTTCACTTGAAGGATCTATTGGAGGAGTTCTGTTCATTTATTTATTAGTTCAGCCACCTCCTTTCAATATTCATTTTTCAGCTGCTATTCAGCCCTAGGGCTGCATTCCAACATTTTTGTATTTTGGGTATTTTAGGAAACCCTTCCTGGGTTGTATTGGAAATGTGCTTGGGAGATTAGATCTCTACTCCTGACATTGTTTGAGCCATATAATATCATATCTATGTTTTCAAATTTTCCAGAAGTAGTTATATCTATTAAAACTGTGTTGTCTTTGCCTTGGGCATTATTGTGTAGTAGTGATCTTCATATTTCATGTACATGTTTCCTTGAGGCTTGTTTTTCCTAACATGAGTGACCTTTTCCTCAAGAACTTGTATATATTTTGTTGCTATGATCTTAATATGATGGCTATATGACCTTCTTACATTTTATGAGTTGATTTATCATTACTATTTACATATTTATGCACTATATTCTTGCATTTCCCATTGGGAATATTACATGTTCATTACAACCTAATACCTCACCAGAGGAAGAGCGACTTTTATATTTGGAGAGGCTTGATGAAACTTGCCACTTTGCTACTCTTGTCATAGAGGCACAGAAAAAGTGAGTCAAAGCTCATTTTGATCAGATAGTTTCCTCTCGTACCTTTGGAGAAGGATACCTTTTCCTCTTGTATGACCAAGCTCATGATAAGCTGGGGGAAGGAAAATTCAAACCCATGTGGCATGGGCCCTATATTGTTAAGCATGTTTTGCAGAACGAGGCTTATGAGCTAAATGATTATGAAGGTTATCCTTTGAATCAACCTAGAAATGGGTTGTATCTCAAAAAATACTATGCATGAGTTTCTCGTGCATGTTCTTTTGTACATAAGCGTAATTTTTTATTTTTGTATTTTTTGACTTGGTGTGCTTTGAGAGCAGTTTTTCCTGCTTATTATGTTGTTGCTTACTATGCATATGTCTATCAGTCCTTATGTTGGTTTCGCGGATGGTGCCTCCCGCAGTACCCAGACTCTGTCTTTTGTAGCCTGGGTGATTTATAATCCTAATGGTGAGTTTATAGACCTTCAAGGTATTTGTCTACTATGAACAATGAACAATGTCATTTAATATAGTGTTTTCATTCAACTCTTAACCTAGGCCATTTCTCTTGACATTCGTGCATTAACTTTTAACCTAGACTCTCAACTTGTTGTTATTCAGCTTAATAGGCATTACTCTGTTAGAAATCCTCAAATTTTAAGGTTGTATTTGTGTGTTCGTTTATTAGAAAGGGATTTTGATTATATCACATATCAGCATATTCCTAGATGAATGAATGCATTAACTGATGCAGTAGCCAATATTGTATTAGATGGACATTTGTGTAACTTGTAAAAGCATCATCATCACATAATAAGATTTAAATGGGAAAATAGGCATATATATATATCGAGTTTTTTCATCCACGTGCATCATAAGTTCAAAAAAATATGTGTTTGTTGATTACATCTTGAGACACCATGTTTCTCAAAAAATATGCAAAAATAAAAGCCTAGGCATCTAATCAGCATGATGCTCATGGTAGCATGTCACTGCATGCACAAGCCGCCTTAATAAGCGGTGGAAACAGTTAGACACCCTCGCATTTTTCCTTTGGTATGCATGAGGAACATCGTCAAATCTCACGAAATATGTGATTCCACTGGTGAGTCCCTCTAGGTTGTGCACGATCTCCTCCTCCTCGCTTCCCTCACCATGAGGGGCTGCCTCAAAATTGCACAAAACTCTTCATGCTATAGGGAAAATTTATGCAGGTCTCTTCGGGCTGACATCTGCAAATACATGGATAAACATCATAAAACATGCCATACAAAAAAAAGGTCATAATACTCATTGTTATGAAGGTAAATCATCTTTGTAGACAGAGACGATCCCTCTAGCCCTAGATTGGGTCTAGTAATAGAGAGACAAGCTAGAGTGAAGGTTCCTAATTAATGAATGAAAAATACGAGGTAGATCAACCTACCTGGATTCCATAATGCTGTTTTCATGGCTTTCGTGGTGGTGGCCTCTTGATTCTTGTCTCGGTGGGTCACGATCCTTCTGCACTGATGCTTGGATACCTACACAAAGATCAACAAACAACAGCAGCATACGAAATAATGATCTCATCCATAATTACTAACCAGTTAAGGAGGGCTAAACATATTGCATCAAATAAACACATTAACGCAAGATGGGAACCAAACAATAGTCATGTATATGTATTAATAGAAGAAAGAGTTACAACCAAAGCCTTAAAGTTGTAGCCTCCTTCAACGGGGTTCAGTCGAAGTGCGTCTTGATGAATCATTGGGGAATTCGGACGGGATGAATATACAAGCCTAAGCTCTCTCAATAAGGATCTCTTCCATTCTATCTCTTCCAAAAACGTGTATAGGAATCTCTCCAGCATTTCAGCTATAATATGTTCCATTCATCTAGCTCATCAATAGAAGATGGTTATATTTATAGAGGGAGAGGAGGAGGTTGGGATCCATAAAATAGTGGAAGGGAGGGTTTATCCCTTCGGAGGTTTCCCAAAAAGGTGGAAACAAGAGGCCAAAGGAGGAAGGTCATGGTTATTCAGTTGAACCACTCCAGATGACTTGCCCACGAAGTTTGTTATGATGGAAACTTCACCTCTATTTTTAAAAAAATTTCCATAAATAGATTGGCATAGGTAGCTCACTGGGACAGAGTGCCAATGGGCGCAGGGCCCAGTGTTAATTTCCTCATCGGCACCAGGAAATAACGGTCTACTAGCGCCAAGGTAAAAACATGTGTTTCTGATGGTCTGTTCAGGGAATTGTCAACAGAAGGAATGTTGTCCTCATGACAAGGGATGCAATGATGGTATTTTCAAGGCATGACACTTTATTTTCGTCACAGAAATGAGCCTCCAATGTGAGAGATGGGGATTGCAGGGATACTGAAAAAATGCTGTGTAACAGATGCCCCCTAAAGCATAAGGTCTGAGAGAGAGGAAGGGGTGAAATACTTTACGAGAACACATTTGAACCAAACACCGCGATCGGAAGACCTGCAATTACAAATAAAACTGATATCTCTGATACATGAACATGTGCCATGGGCGCAGCCATCCATAATAGAGTACATATAAACTGAGATCCGACGTATGGACGCAACCATCCAACAGTAGATATCAATCGATAGACTCAGGTATGGTCGCAGCCATCCAATCAAAAGAGTCATGTAATAAAGCCATGATAAACCACAATATCCCACAGCCTAGATCTTATCAGAGAAAACCCAAGGTATTATGCTCCATCTCGACCCAAACAAGTACAAATTAAAGCATGTGAATATGTGAACTAAAGTTGAGCATGCCAGAAAATCACCTGATTACCAGCCAATGACGAAAGTTGTTAACAGGCATGAGAGAAACCACCAATAATGACGATGGCCCTCAAGGTACAACAGGTACAATCCA
Organism: Pinus albicaulis; assembly: GCA_034641835.2. Classification (NCBI taxonomy): domain Eukaryota; kingdom Viridiplantae; phylum Streptophyta; class Pinopsida; order Pinales; family Pinaceae; genus Pinus; species Pinus albicaulis. Next base: position 18,510,583 of record CM076569.1, read on the forward strand.
TGGAATTTGAACAGTGATCTGGCGTCAAACACCCATAGAATCACTCGATCGAAGGCCAATGATGTGGACCTATTTTTGAATGTGAATAACCTGCAATTGAGGCATGCAAGATCTAAGGTATCGGTAGGGAGTCTCTAGACCAACTCCCTGGATAATGAGTTGGAGTCGATAGGAAGTGACCTGGTCAAAGGAGGGCCATAATGTTTCCCACATCATCGACACGTGATAGAGGAACATAATAATAATGAATCAGGACCAATAGTGAATCGGAGGGAGGTTGAAAACTGCAAAGGAAAAACTTCTCTTGAACATATCAGTGACACGAATATGAATTTGGTAGTATTTAACATCAAGGGATCTGAGGTCATGATGACGAGGCAAAGAGTAGATGAGAGGTTAGAAAAGATTACCCAAACCCATGGAGGCAAAAAATGACGAAATGAGATGTCCCCAACTCGACATGAATGCAAACGAGTGTCATGTTCAAGAGCGACATACTGGCAACACAACTAAGGACTGGTTCCATTTTCCCCTGCCATTTATGGCGAGTACCCCAATTATTTTTTAAAACAAGCTTGAAGGGGAGAGGATATTCTTGCAATATAAGTTTTTCCTTCGGAAAAATCCAACCTAGTGCATTTTACGAGCCCTAGGAAGGAGGAACTCAAGCAACGTCATGGTGACGATTTCTGATGTCATCAAGGTTTAATGAGTCTAACAAAGGGAGAACTCGGCATCTTTTCATGTTTAGAGAATTTGAAAAGAAGAAAAAAAGTAAACTCAAGTATGTCCCTTTTCGTAAATAGTCCCTCAGATCCGAAAAGGTAGAAAATAATATCTGAAAGAACCTCTTAGTCACGATAGGCTAAGGTATTCATTTTTCGTAAATAATCTATCCCAACCCGAAAAAGGAGTAAACGTATACTTGGTAGATATAGTTTCGCAGCCATTTAACAAGTTCAAAATGAAAAGAGTCTCGACAATATTTTCAGTTTTAGAGAGTCAGAAAAGAGCTGAAGGATGACTCCAGTAGAGACTTTTACATGTTTTTATCAAGTCAGAAAAAGTATAAAATACAACTCGTTACTTCATCGCTATCTCATTAAAAACTTGTCGTTGCACAAGAGATGCATGTAAAACCCATTTCTCGAAATAAAATAATGAAATAATAGAAAAATGTTTCTTAAAACCTAATTAGGGCTTTGAAAAGTTATAAAATTCCAAAAATGGTAAAAAACAATTGCTTCTCACTTTTACCTCTTGTGGAGCAATAGTTACCCATTTCATAGTGCGATTTTACAACGACGATAATGGGTAATCCGGAAGACCAATCTCGAATCTCTCAATTCCAGGTAAGAGCTGACATCCTTCCCCACCTTTTAAGTCTTCTTTAATTACCTGCAACTTTCAATTTTTATTTTTGAGGGGGAAATTGTGAAAACTAGGGCACGGAAGTTGGCGCGAGTTTTGGGCACAGACTCGTGCCAATCGCCCAATTTTCTCAACTAGGGCGCGTCAACTGTGCAACTCTTTTTGAACTTTGAATGTAAGCTTAAAATCCCAAATTCCACAAATATTAGCTTTTAATTTGGATAATAATTTCCATCTGAACATATTTGCAGGTGTAAAGTGGAAAAAATGGTGATTAAGTGGAAGGAAAGGGAACACAGTGAATAAGATGAGCTCACTATGGATAATGAGAGATGCATGGAAGCTCTCAGAGACTGTGGATTGAAAAATTTATTTATGTGATTTGAAAATGAAACTATTTGTAACTACTATGCAAAGTACCGATTTTCATTTAATTAAGTGTGCAAAGTGTTCTCCATGTCTTGCAATTTAAACAAAGTGTTTTTGGTAACTACTTCTGAGTTTATGTGTAAGGAAATGTTAATTAAAATTATTTTTTAACATCTTAAATCAGAAATACACAGCAGATAAACTTCACCATAAGATAACACAACAACATGATGAGGCAGTTCACCCCTCCTGGGCTACATCTGCAGGGTCCAAGGCTCCCAATGGGCATTTCCTTGCTCTATTAAGTTGCTCAAAATGGTTATACAATGAGAAATATGCCTAAAAATGCAAAACCAGATGTGAAATTGACTTCAAAAGATAGAAATAAGCTAAAAATGGCTTTTGTTTCACCTCAAATAGTGAAGTATAGCCCAATACAACTTCATTTCCCTCATGGCCCTGATGGCTCTCCAAGCTTCCCTGAAGACAAAAAATGTCGTAGAACACCTCTGTTCACTCTGAAACCTGTCCCAAACTCTCCAGAATGCTCAGAATAGCCAAAATTGACTAAACTTTCGTCCAAATTGGTTCAAAATTGAGGAAGTTATGACCTCAAAAAATTTCTGCCCAATGTCACTTGAAAACCCCACCAATTGTGGGCTAACTCCAGTTAATCCCTCCAAACTATCCAAATCCACCGAAAATGTTGGAATGCATTCCAGAATGGTGGAAATATCAGCATTGCATTTAATTTTTGTGGTGGTGGTCACATGAGGTCTCCGTCCAAACCACCACTGAAACTGCATTTAAACGTTATCAAACCACGTATCACAATCGTGGCATTTATTGTTGTTGGAGTCCTGTAATTTGACATATTGGTAAACCAAATGACAGGGTAACATCGGACCAATATTTGGAGTCCTAGGACCTAGCCTTCCTGGACTCAGAGAGGTCTCTCTCTATTATGCAAAAGATGTGAACTTGTTCGCTTTGGATGATTCATTTTAGGCTAGTTATTAAGTGTAATTTTGTTTGTTTGTTTTGGGTTGGGGTAATATGACTAGATAATATAGGTGGAATGATATGTTATCAAATCAATAGGGCTATGGGGTCAGATGAAGTCAAAGGTTTCTAAATGATAAAGCAAAGTGTATTGCGGGGCCGATTTAGCAAGGTTAATGGATCCTTTAGGTGATGTATGAGGTGTAATGAACATTAAGTTTGGGAAATAAATAAGAGGTCTTAAACATATATAGTATGAATCAATAACTCATGAGGTAGGGAAAACCATTAATCTCTATGAACAATACTCAAATTGATAAACATGTAAGATGAACATTCCAATGAAACATAGAAGCATTAGAACTCCTAACTTTACAAATTCACCTTCAGCTCTTAGGAAAAACACATAAGATAAACAAACAACTCAATTTATAGAGAGGGAACTCCTAAAAAACATATATCAAGTTATTGGGAACTCTAAAAAAATCTAGTAATCATGGGCAAAGGGCAAGGTCGAAACGAGACCTCTTTGTCTTAACCTAATCAATCAATATTCCATAGAAAAGCTTCAAGATAGGGTTTTGAAAACTTTAAATAAGTAGGGCATAGCATGAATCATACTTATAAGCTAGCATACTAACCATTCATGAAACAAAAACAGGTTTCAGTGGGCCTAAGGAGCAGTCAAGAATTCCTTAAGATGACTAAAAAAGGAAAACATCAAGGCTATAACAAACTGGAGGTTTGAGGTGCTTCCATGAGCATGTCTCAACCTATACTTTTGTGATCTATAGCAACCAAGAAGAATGAAACAGACATGAGGACAAGAAAAAATTAACAAGTTAATAAAACATCACCATTCACCAAGCTATGGAATCATGCAAACATGCTTCTCCATCATCAAGCCAAACAAGCCATTCATTCACTTCATAGAACCAATTTCTTCTCCAAGCTCATAAAACCATGTATTTCTCTTAAACACATCATGTCCCAACTGTTTACAATGAATCCTCATGCCTTATATAACAAACAAGGAAGAGGAGAGCCAAAGAGAGTATCTAAAAGCCTATTGGCCTAAAAGAAATATCCTAAGTTGTCCTTGAGGCTTTGCAAAGCCCAAGGAAAAAGAATATCTAACAAATATCTTTTCCAACTATAAATGGAAATAAAATTCACTTTTAGGCATAACATGCCTTTTAAAACTTACTAAATGCGCATTTTTTCCAGTCACACACAGGAGCGTAGCATGCTGTGTCAAAAATTTGAAAACTTGCCAGGAGCGCAGCACAGAAATAGGCCTTTTTGCAGCAGTGTTTTGGAGGCCTTCCCGATGTCAGAAAAGGATCCGAGATGGCTCTTTGGAAAGAACTTGAAGTATAATTTCCATATCGACATTTATTTTTTCAATATGACCTCTGCAAGTTTCAAAAAATGTGGAAAACGCCAACACTGCCAAGAGCACAACACATGCTCAAAAAAGTGGGCAAAAAGGTGAAAATATGAGTGATTTTTACCCTTTTGGGAGGTCAAAACAACTCCAATTGAGCTGAAAATGGGTGAGCATGCTCCAATAATGATGGGGAATCCACAAATGTAAGCTCGTCCTCCTGAGGATGCCCTGGGAAAAAGCGCAGCACAGGGTGTGATGTTCTCCTAGCCTCAAAATTTGCAAAAAACAAAAATTTGTTCAATTGCTCTCAAAATTGGTAGGTAGGTGCCTCATGAGTCCTTGGAGATCTGTAGAGAAACTTGGGCCACAATTGCAAGCCTACCTTGGTATTTTTCATCATTTGGTGTCGGGCCCTCATTTTGGGCAGTTTTGAGCTTTTCCTTTCAAAGTGATCTCTCTCTTTATAGTGCTCAGACATTCTCCTTTGCAAGCTCAAGTCTTTGTTGGCCTTCTCCAGTTTGGCCTCTAGATGTTTTTGGCTCTCTCAAGCCATGATCCCCTATTATGCTCAATTTCCATGGCAAGGAGTTCGGTGAGGGGAAAAGTTTGTGCTTGGGCTGATTCTTCCTCTCTCCGCTTTGCCAATGCTTTCCTAAGACCCATAGTCTTAGGTCTCTTTCTAGTCTGGCCTTCTTCACCACTATCCTCCTCATAGTCTTAGTTCTCTTTCTAGTCTGGCCTTCTTCACCACTATCCTCCTCATAAGTGCCCATGTATTCCTCTAATTTCACTTGTGACCTTTGAGCTTCTTTCTGATATTTGAGCGCCCTTGCTTCATAGATGGCCAGCTAGCCACTCATTTCTTTCTTCTGCATCTGCAAAAAAGTGAATGAGATCCTTAGACCTTTCTAACTCAAATTCCAAGTCTTTGATCTATGCATTCCGGTCTTGTAGAAGAGATTTTACTGTTCTTGTCTCATTTTCCTCATCACTGTCTATGTGAATGAGCTCAAATTCTCTTTCCTCCTCATGACTGTCCTCTTCCTCTTTCACTTGTTGTTTACCTTTGTCTTTCATTGGAGTTGAGGAGGAGTGTATGGCCCCTTGCCCTTTGGAGGAAGCAAACACATGCCTCTCTCCTCTTTGATAGGTAAAGGTGAAAGGTGCAACAATTTTTACTTGAAAATATTGATCACTAGTGACCTTTGGATTGTTTTCCTCCTCATGGATGATATTTGTGTGTGCATCTTCCTTATCTTGCTCTTGGCTTCCCTTTTAATCAGCATCTTCAGTATCCTTTATGCCATTATCACTGTCAAGATACTTAGGACTATCCTCCTCTATTTTTGCAATGTTAGAGGTGCCTTGATCTTTGTTGGGCACATCTTCATTTCCATGATTGTCTTCTTCCTCATCTTTTGACCCATTGTATTCATTGTCAAATTGATAATTTGTATCACCATTTGCATTATTTGTAGGGTGACTATCTTGGGTACCTTCATTAGTCTTCCCATCACTGTGAGGGTCATTTCTTTCTTCACTAGGTGAGTTCCTTTGGCTAATCTCTCCTTCATCGTCTTGCTTATTACCTTCATTACTTGCCCTTTTTTCATCATTTTCTTGCCTACGGAAAACAACTTCGAACTTTGTTTCTTGGCTGTCTTTTCCATTCTTGTCACTGTCATTTTTGTTTTCTTCATTTTTTTCATATGCCTCCTCCCCACTGTCTTCATATGTATTTCTAGCGTCATTTTCTTCATCATAAGACCCACTGTTTTGGCTCTTTTGCTCATTATTGGGCTCACTAATTTCAACTATGTTTTCTTTTTTATCAACACACTCATCTTTGTCACTTCTTTTTTTAATTTCTTCTTGGATATCTCCCTCTCTTCCACCTTCCCCTTCTTCACTTTTTTCTTCTTTTTAATCATCCTTTCCCTCATTGTTTTCTTCTTTTTCATCACCCTTTCCCTCACTGTTTTCTTCTTTTTCATCACTGCTTTCTTCTTGGCCATCACTGCTTTCTTAATTTTCTAATTTCTTAGGGGAAGGTGAATGAGGAAGGTCTATTTGAGGAGATGATTCATGTGAAGAAGATGAACCAAGGTTAGTGGAAGGTGATGGAGGTGTGTGAGGAGGATTTTGAGATGATGATGGCAGAATTTGTAGAGGAGTGGGCTGTGGAGTTGTAAAATCATCGTGGGCAATGAAAGCCTCCTAGGGGATGCCTTGTTGCTCTAGTTGGTTTGATACAATCACTTTGATGAGGGAATGATGAAAAAGGCTTGACATTTTTTGGGATGGAGGCCTTTTCTGCAGGATAGAAGACATTTTCTCAATACTTTTGCAAAGATAGTAGGGCATGTGTAGTAGCTTGGTTTTGGTGAAGTGCATGAGGAGCTTTATGTGGTATTAATAGACTCTGGAGAACCTACCCCCATAGGTGAAGTAGTTCATGATGATCTTCATCAAGAGAGAATATATGTCCAGTAGATGAGAGAAGGGGAACATAGTTTTACAATCAGCTTGACAACTTGGTTTCAAGAATGGGCCATAGTGGCTTAGGTCCAGATGCTTTTGTTTGAACCACCTTTCTCCTAGGCAAAGCATTCCAGTGGCCCTAGAGATGGCATAGGCGGTCAACTCAAATTTTACCCCGGCTAGGTGTATTTGATATTTATGAAGGTTTAGGGAAAAGAGCTTGGTCAAATGACGGTGACTCTGGATCTTTTGTACCTTTTTACAGAATTCACAACAGCCCAACTCTTGAAAACAGGCCAAAATATTAGGGGAGGTTATCATCTCTTTAGTGTTTATACGTTCAAACCTATTTGGCATCCCTCCCTTCCTTTGCTTAGTTTTAGGCCTTTGAGTCGCCTCATCTATGTCAACATTCTCTTCTTCATAATTTTTTTTTATTTATCCCTGCCTAAAGATCCTTAAAGAGAAATAGTACTGCTAGTGAAATGATGTGGAAAGGGATCTAAAGGAGATGATGAGTTTTCTAACTCGTTCAAGGCATAGCAGTGTGTAGGTCAAGTGTTATCTTTTAGGATTTCACTTCTTTCTCTAACACCAATTTTCAAATTTCTTAGTGGCCTTATCTTTATAAAGCCATGCATATGTAGGAAAAGTTCAAAATACCTCTTGAAGCGCCTCCACAACAGAAGAAATAGCTCAAAACACCTTGTGGGAAGAGTCGGGTCACCCCTAAATGTGAATTCATACAGAAGCTGCAAAATAGTGGCAGGAGCACAACACACTTCATCGGGCGGCTCGGGTCACTCCTAAACATGCCTTCATTCACCGGTTGCAAAAAAGTGGAAGGAGTGCAGCACACTTTGTCCGGTGGCTCGGGTCACTCCTAAACGTGCCTTCATTCAGTGGCTGCAAAACAATGGCAGGAGTGCAACATACTTCGTCGGGCAGCTCAGCTCACCATTATGCGTTCAACACAGTGGCAGGAGTGCAGCAGAAGGTGTCGGGTGCCTGAACGTGCCCGGTTTGATGGCTTGCATGTTGTGGTAAGAGCGAAACACCGAGGGTCACACCGTGGCAGGAGTGCAGCACCAAGGGTCACACTGTGGCAGGAGCGCAACACCTCTACTTATGGGTGGCTCGGGTCACCGTTGAATGGATAAACCTGTAGGTTCTGCATGTGCCTTCATGCCTTTCCTTTGAACGTCGGGCACAACTGCAGGAGTGCAGCACCAATCTTCAGGCGTGCAGTGCGTAGTGGAGATTTACACAGGGAGAGGCTACAGACACGCAACACGACACTACAGGAGTGTAGTGCCTGGAAAATATTTCTTGAGGACTCTGGCAGAAGGTTTGAAAACCCTCACTGTGTGTGTAAATGACCAAAGGAGTGGGGAGATGTTGGGTTGTATTGGTTTTATACCCTTTTTAAAAATTAGAAACACAACCCACTTTTGTAATGTTCATGTTCCTTCACTTTTTATCACTGTGTCTTTGACTGTTTTGGTCTTGCAGGTGGCATATTTGATTGAAACAGTTGCTTTTCCTCATTGCTGGAGGCTTCTTAAGGCTCTTTTTAATCTGACACCCTTCCTAAAGACACCAAGCCTATTCCACTCAGCCCTTTTTGGAAAAAGAACCCATTTTTGACTTTAACACTTTATACACAACAAACTCATTATTTTTTCCATTTCTCCTTTTGACTAATATTTTGTATTTGAAACATTCTTTCCTTTGACCTTGCCATTCTTTCTGTGGGAAAAACATCTTTGTCAGCTATATAAAGTGTTATTTATGTCTTAGTAATATTTTTTGTAGAATAGTCATTTGATAAGGAGGTCCTTTTTGGGAGTTCGTTGCTCTGCTGTAAACCAGGGTATATCTGTTTGTTTTTAGGTCAAATTGATGACTATCTTTTTTTAATTTGGACAACTTTCTTTATCAAACATTGACCCATGCTTATCTTAGTTGCTATCTTTGGAAATTTCTACCCATGTTTGTCCTTTTTAGCCACTGGAAGATGCCTTTAACTGTTTTTAAGAGAAAAAGACCTTTGAACTAACATTTCTTGCCTCTTCTTGCTGATACTCTTCATCACCTTTCTACCTTTGGTGTAGTGGAGTATTTCATCTTCATGTTTGCCCTTATTTATCTTCTTTAAAACCTCTGATTTTACCTTTTGTTGAGGTGGAGTTAGTGCTTGTCTGCAAAAACCTATAAGGTAGTTTGAAAACCCTCGAAACCATCTGTTGTGATGAAGGAGGTTTCTTTATCACTATTTTTACCATCTTTTTCTATCTTCCTAAGCTTCTAAGTTTTTAGGGATAATTTAGAAAAACAAACAATGTTGTCTTCTAAGTTCTCAAATAGACACTTATCAAACTCACTATTTATATCTAAAAAGCCTTTAATGATAATTTGAAGGGGTTTAGGGGTTCTTTGCCTTTGTAAACTTAGCATTACTCTATTGCTTGGTCAAAACAGTCATGAATCTTGATTCCCATCAAACCCATACCTTGCTGCTTTCTTCTTGGTTGTGAATGGTCCTCTTATGATGATCCTCCTCTTTTACCTTACCTCATGGCTAATCTAATGGCTTTTTGGTCTTCTTTGTAGGAATGTAAGCAAAGGGTAGCTATCCCTTTACAAGATTCATGCTTGAGGCCAAACAAATTTTTAATGATATTTTTTATGGATGTACATTGTTGCTTATGTGCCACTATCTTTGAGGACCTGCATGGACCTTTTGATGGGCAGCACTTTATAACAATCTCTCATGAGATCATGATATTCCTTGGAAACTTAAGCCTGTTTGTATCTTACTACCAGCTGTGGATGCCTTTATGATCTTTTTAGGTCTCCTTCTTTGCCTCTGTTTCTGTTGTTGACCATTTACAAAACATTCCTGCAGAAATGCTTGGACATGGTAAATTTCTCCTTTGCAAGCTTACTGCTTGATCAAGAGGATATATTTGGAGGTATTTGATATTCTTTGGACAATGATAAGCTTCACTCTTGTGTTCTCTTGACTTCACCTTTGAATATCTATGGCAACAGTGAATTTAGAACCATGATAGTGCATAACCTAGGTGACCCTATTTGACTTATTGTAATGTCCTTGGAATAGGTTTTTGACTGAAAAGCCTGAATCAGGGTTTGGATGAGGAGACAAGATTTTGACACTCTATCATGGAATACCATCCTAGAAAACTAGAAAACCTTGTTTTACTTCAAAGAGATTTTAGAAAGGGAGTTTTTAAACCACCATTGCTTGAGGCACTTGGTGGGTAGGGGGAAAGTTTGGTTCACTTGGAAAAATAAGGTATGAAAATAGAGGGCTTAGGAAAATAGAGACAGAGTGTTATAGGCAGAGGTGGAAAACATAGTGAGAGTGTGGGACATCATTCCAGGATTTGGTCTTGTCTGGGTGATATATTGGCCATGCTTCGATAGGGAAGTAGGATAGTGAAAAATTTATCTTTGAGGATATTTCTAGAACTCACATGATTCTTGAATTTTGTTTCTGGAAATTTAGGACAAAGCATTTAGTCATCTAAATAGGTAAAAATTACTAATGAATAATAGTGGCTCCACTTGGGGAGGGTAGCTCCTTTTCAGGAGGTGTCCAGAATTTCAGATCTCTGGCTTATGAAGACCAATGCCTCATCCATTCGATGGACTTTCTTATTTTATTTTTCCACTGCTTTTCCTAAAATGGTGATTTTGAAAATATGAAAGCATGATTAGCTCAACTTCACTTTTACCTACCCAACCTAGTCGCCTAACATTTTTTCTTGCTTGGGTGCACTTGAACTAGCAAACCCATTGACATTTTTATTTTGAAAGAAAAAACAAACTATCTACTTATACACTTATATCTTCTAGGAGTTTAGATTAGGCTAATGAGCTCCTTTGATTCTCTACCTATTCTATTCAACTGTCAAGGTTAAAATGTTTGACAGGATTCATTCACTAAGCTAAAAACATGAAATTGAAAACATGACTAAATTAGGATTAGTTAATCTGATTTATCATGGGTTTTTGGCATAAGAACAAGCCGCACACAAATGTTATTTTTGTACAAAATAAGACTAGAAAAATCAGGGCTAAGATACATAGTTTGCTATTCATCCCTGTTTTTCTCCTTGGTTCTGTTTTGGGCATGTGGAACCAGTATCTTTCTTTCCTAATCTATTTTCTTCAACAAGTCAAGATTCAATGATTTGACCAGCATTCTTTTAACTAACTTATCAATAATAAATTTAAAATAGGTTCAGCCATGATTAGGCTATATAGTTGAACAAGACATTCTTTTTGCACCGGTAGTGGCAGTTAGGCTTGCACACTTTCATTATTACTATTTTTTGGGTATGGGGATGTACCTTTTCTTTAAAATCTGCCCTCTTTTCTATTTTTTCTATGTTTTGTGTTTATCTCTATTTTTGGCCTTTTATTCAAAAAATGATATGTACAATGAGTGAAAAAATAAAGCTAGGAATATTGAAAAAAGTAGTGTTTTAGTGTCCTGCCATTGACAAGACCTCCAAATGTTTCAGTTCCATCAGGTTCTTGTAAAAAGAAGGCATTGTTTCCTATAGCTGAATTGATAATGAATGGCACTTTCCATGAGTTTTCAAACTTACCATGTTTACCTTTATCTTCTCTCCTTGAGTCACACTTCAACACCTTATCTCCAATCTAGAAATCGTTGTCCTTGGTTCTTATGTCAAATATTTTCTTCATATTTTCCTGTACTAACTGTCCTTTTGTACACCTCCTCTCTTGTCTGTTGTAAATGGATGGTTTTGTTCAACCTCCTTTGCATGTCATTTTCTTCTGATTGTACTTCTTGTAACAGTTTCATCACCAGGACTCCCAAAGATGTAGGCAAAATGGCATCCATGCCATACACTAATTGATAGAGAGACATACCAATTTATTTCTTGGTGGTTAGTCTATCAACCCATAGTGAATGTACTAGCTTTCCATGCCATGCCTTTTGATTCTATTCCAGAAGCTTCTTAATGATATTTGCTAGGATTTTATTAGAGGACTCGGCTAACCCATTACCTTGAGGGTAATAAGCTTTGAAATGCCCTAATGTGATGTGATATTTATAACAGAAGTCAACAATTCTTTTGTATGTAAAGGCGGCCGCATTGTCTGTAATGATTTTCCTGGGGCAACCGAATATAGACAGAATGTTGGTCTCAAGAAATTTGATAATGACTGAATCGGTGGCATTCCTAGAGGGGATGGCTTCTATCCATTTGGTAAATTAATCAATAGCGGTGAGGATCCATTTTTGTTGGGAAGATGAAGAAGGGTGGATCTCTCTAATGAAGTCTAAACCCCATTGTTGAAACAGAGCTTCAACAATGATCAGATGTAAAGGAAAAGGTAAAAGCTTTCTCTTTCCACCGAAAATTTGGCATTTATGGCAAGTCATGACTAGTTTGTGGGTGTTGGAGAATAGGGTGGGCCAATAGTAACTGGCTCTAAGGATCTTGTTAGCTGTGGTTTTCCAGTAAAGATAGCCCCCACATTCTCCTTCATGCATTTCATGCATGATTTTTCCTGCATCATCCTCAAGAAAACATTTAAGAAATATACCAATAGGATTCTTCCAGTATAGAAATCCATCTAAAATGCAAAATTTTAAAGATTTTTGTTTTAGGAATCGTTCTTTTGTCTTTGATAAGGTAGGAGGAGCATTAATATAGAATATCACATAAATAATATCAGCATACCAAGGTGAATTTAAAAATACTTCTTCAACATGAGGAGTTGTGCATTCTTCTTGTTCTTCTAAAGAGTCAAAAAAATTCATATCTAATGCTTGGAGATTTGTTTCAGCCATGATTTTTGCAAGTCCTTGTCCTTTAACCAATTTAGTGGGTCTAATTTCTAAATCATATTCTAAAATAATAGCAATCCACTTTCCCCTTTTACCATCAGGATCCTGATTTAAGATATCTTTGACAACTGTGTGCAGAACAAAAGTAATAATATGAGAATGCAAGATATAAACTCTTAAGTCTTTCAATGCTTTTATTAATGTGAAGGCATGTTTTTCCATGATGTTATATTTTAAGGGAGCATCCCTAAGGGATTTTCTGAAGAAGGATATGGGTTGTTCTTGTCCCATCGCGTTTTTTTGTAACAACACCACAGCCACAGTATGTTTAGATGCAAATGAGAAAATATAGAAGTCTTCGGTGAAATCAGGACCTATTAGAACTAGTGTTTGGGTGAGTGCTTGTTTAACTAGTTCGAAAGATTGTTTGGCCTCCAAAGTCCACTTAACTCCTACCTATTTTTTTAACATGTTTGTAATATTTCTCAAGAGTTCCACAAGGTTGGGGATGAATCTTCTTAAGAAGTTGATTTTCCCAATAAAGGATTGCAATTCCTTAATGTTTCTGGGATGGTTGATTTGCAATATGCCTTCAATTATTTTGGGGTCTATTTTGATTCCTTCTTTAGAGATGATGTGGCCGAGGAGTTTTCCTTCCTCGAGACCAAACAATGTTTTCTTGGGATTCAAAGACAAGCCATATTTCCTACATTTTTTGAAAAAAATTCTTAAGTGGACTAAGTGCTCCTCATTGGTCTTAGAGTAAACAGTGATGTCATCGAGGTAAATGACTATGAAATAGCCTATGTCTTCTGAAAAGGCTATTTCCATGGCTCTTTGAAAATTGGCCCCTGCATTCATCAACCCAAACGGAATTTTAATATACATGAATGTGCCCCAAGGAGTGGTGAAGGCAGTTTTGTGTTGATCACTCGGGAATACTAGCACTTGGTTGTAACCAGAAAAACCATCGAGTAGTGAGATTCTCTTAGAGCCAACTACCTTTTGAAGTATGTGGTCCATTTTAGGCAAGGGATAGTTGTCTTTCAGGGAGGACCTATTCAGATTTATAAAGTCAATGTAAAGTCTGATCTCTTAGGTTTCCTTCCTAACTGACACAAGGTTGGAAACCCATTCGGAGTATCTGAGGGGAACTATTATCCCAGCGTCATACATCTTTTTTATCTCTTGTTCAACTAGAGGTAATAAGATGAGGTTGATTCTTCTTAAATTTTGTTTGAAAGTTTTCTGGTTCTCCTTGAGAGGAATTTTGTGTTGAATAATGCTTGTCATAAGATTTTAAATCTTGATACCCCCATGCAAACACATCTTTAAACTCCTTGAAGAGCTCAATATATTTCTGTTTTATGTGAGGAGGAAGGGTCTTAGAAAGTTTTATCATTTTAGGTTCCCTTGTGCTTCCTATATTATAATCCTCTACATTGGCCTCAGTAGATTCTATATTTGGTTTTTTAGCAACATCAATAAAATCAAACAGCTCTTCCAAAGGTGCAAGGCCTCTTTGTAATGTGTCATTATTACAGTGTAAGACTTCAAGGTCTCTTTGGTCTAGGTCCTCATACATCTCAGCTTCATAAGGATGTGTGATCATATTTATATCAGCAAAAGAGGAAAACTCTAATTCATGATCTCTATCTTCAGCAGGACAATCTTCATCATGTTCTAACCTAGGTTTAGTCAATGTAAATTCATTCCTAGATTGGAGGAAATCATCAATTTGTTCGTCACCCTCAAATGCCTGCCAATGGTTAATGTTTTTAGGTACCGTAGGACAATTTTTGACTTTGATAGGGTTTTGTTCATTTTCAAGTGGTATTTGGCAATTGCTGGTAGCAAAGGCGAGCTCGTTGGCAAGGCTATTTTAGGCTCTAGGAATGTAGGTGAGCTCATATTTCTCGAAATTTTTGAGGAGATCTAGGGCTGCATTTTTGTACTCTCTTAATCTTGGGTTCTTGGCTAAGTATTCACCTTTGATTTGTTTAATGACCAGCTCTGAATTTCCCTGGGCTGATATTTTCTTAGCTCCTAAGTCTTCAAGAAAGTGTAAACCAAGGAGGAGAGCCTCATATTCTACAATGTTATTAGTACATTGAAATTCCAATCTGTAAGAATGGCCCTCATTTCTGTTATGTATCCAAACACTAGCCCCTGATCCGGCCTTGCCACATGAACTGTCAAAGCTCATGTTCCAAAGTGTTTCTATTTCATGTTTATCACTAAGTTGTTGTTTAGGGTTCCTAGAGTTTTGGTTATCATTTTCCTCATTTGAGGGTGAGTATGAGTGTTCCGGTGGGCCTAGCTCTTTCTCACTTCCTTTTACTTGTCCACTAATCTCATTCTCATTATAAAAGATAAAAGAATCCAAATTTGAATTAATGGAATAAACCGGGGTGTGGTTAGGCCTATCTAGGCTACTCACCATATATTTCATGTGGGATTCTCAGTACAATCTTTTGGTTTGATTGAAAACAGGGATAGTATCATATGTCATATCCATTTGGAGGCTACCCTGAAGTTTGGCTCCCCATGATTTGGAAAAAAGCATGCCATACTTTGGGAGAATTTCAATGACCACTATATCCATGACTAGACTTTTGTTAGGTATTTGTGCCAAAGTGATACATAGATCTTTGATTAGGCCCAAACACTTTACTCTACTTGAATCAAAGGAGTATAAGTCTTTGTATGGTTTGGTTATTTCTAGGCCTAATCTCTCCATGACCACCTTAGGCATGAGGTTATGCGAGGCACCAGAATCTAACATGGTGTTGTGTAATATTTTGTCGTGTATGTTTAGGCTAACATAGAAAGGAGGGGCAGCTCCTTCTTGGAGTTTTCCTTCAACCTCGGGACCAAACAACAGTTCTAGTTTGTCATCTGTTAAATTTAGCATATCTGTATCATTCCCTATGTTCAAAACTTTCAAAATTTGGGAGCGAAATATATCCTGAGCTACCAGTTCAGTGAGAGTGATGGTTATTTTGATTTTAGCGATCTCTCCTTCAAAACTGAAAGGTACTTGAGCTTTGGACATATTTACATCAGTTTTATCAGCCATAAATTTTTTCATATTTTTAATTTTTTGACTTTGATTTGGGGCTTTTTTTAGTAGAGTTTTCTCAGGGCCACTAGCAGAGGTGCTAGGACAACTTGTTTCAACACCTGGTTGGCTAGTTTTATCCTTGTTGGGATCATTTTTCTTAGCCATGGCACTGTTATTGTCTGCTGTTCTTTTAAGAATTTTTTCGGGAGTTTTCTTAACAGTTGTGTCTGAGTTGTTTTTCCTAGAGTTGTCTTGGTTTTTCTTACTCCTAAGATCATATTGCCTATGGAATTCCATTATGGAATTTTCTAATCCCAATTCGTGGTCTTCAGAATCTTCATAGCTTGTTTCATCTTGGTTTCAGGAGAAAAAACTTTGTTCTTCTTCTGTGAGAAAAAACATCACTCTCGCTATCAGAGCCTATTAAGTTTAGATGATTTTCATCTGGTTGTTCAACATCTCTTTCCCCTTCATCAACATAGTTGTCTTGGAAGGGTGGCCTGATTTGTTGATCATTTTCCCTTGGTATGTTTTGGGGTGGGTCTCTTCTAAAATTTTGATTCTGGTTTCTGTTTTGGGGATTTGTTTGGTTGTCCCTAGAGGGTGCTCTTTCATTTATGCTTATTCTCTCCATCATTCTTTCCATGGTCCTAAGAAGGTTGCCCATATTGGAATCAGATGAGGAGGTGGAGGGCATGGTGTCATCTTTGTAAGTTACCCTCTTTTCCAATCTTAGCCTAGCTCTTTTTTCAATGAAGTTTGCCTCTACACTTATAGCTCCCTTTTGTATGCCTTCTAAAGTTAGGGGCTCTCTTTCTCTTAGTTGATAGGCCATGTCGGGGTCAAAACCCTCCGGGAATTTAGCTAAGGCTAGGCCTAATGGTGGTTTCATGTTTGACGGTAGTGTGTTGTAAACACTATTGAACCTAGTGCAATAGTCTTGGACACTTTCTCCTATGTTTCTTTTGAGATTTCTATATTCTGAAAGGATCTGAAGGGGGTTTTTCTTGATATCCCATTTGTTTATGAAATTTTGGTAAAAGGAAGGGAGATCATGTATGTTGTTGGGAGTCAAGCTTTTGAACCATTTCTTAGCTTATCTTCCTAGGCTTTGGGAAAACATCCTCATCTTCATGGTTTCCTCTTCCAATTCCATGTATTCAAAAGCATCATTCATTCTATCTACATGTTGTTGGGTAGTAGTGGATTCAACCCCGATGAAGTGCGAGATTCTGGATTGGTAATCATTTGGAAAAGGTACTAATGGTTGTGGTAACACAAGGGGTGCATACCATGTTTCCATGGTGGGAGCTAATGGTGGATTTACAAGTGGAGGATTTTTGCTATGAGATAGAGTGGTTTGCACAGTGGTGGTGTGAATGGGTGTGGTGGAAGTACTTGGACCAGTAAACTAATTCTAAGTAGACTTGGGGTGAAAAGAGCCAAAGTGGTGGAGAAGTTGGAAATCAGGTGGTGTGGAAGGAGAAGCTTCTCTGCTAAGGCTCTGCTGCAAGTCTATGGGCTCAAGGTCAGTATGGTCGATTCTACTTTGTGACTTGGTCCTAAAAAGGTTTTTTGTATGGTGCAAGTCAAACTAGGGATCTTGCAATGTTGTAAGATGTTCAAGTACAAAGCTTGCTTTATGAATGATCCTATTAGTGGCTAAGTTTCTAGTTTCAAAATTCTGCCAAAAAATCCTTTCTGGGTCATCAACTATGGTAGGAGGGTTTGGGTCTGGGTGAGATCTAGTGTTAATTCTCCGAGAAGCCAGATTTCACATTCAAAAATGTAGAGGGGCTGAAAGTTTTTAAATTTTTTTGGAAAGTTTCCTTTTTTATATTTTCTAAACTCACACAGTGTGTGACTAGGATTCTATACTTCTCAGGGCTGATTTTATGCAGTCCTACAGGATTTTATAGATACTTAGCAAAATTAGAAGGCCTACTGGAGGCTAGTGGAGTCGCCAGGTGGATATTTTTAGTTGTTTTGAGGATATGTTGTTTATGGTCCACCACCAATACTAACAAAAGCCAATCTAGAAATGTTTTGGGGTCTTTTCTGAGTTTCTAGGTGCAGCTCTTAAGGTATGTAAGAGTGTCCTATAGCTGAGTCATCATTTTGCTAGGATGGTGAAAAAGCTAGATTCTACTCTTAGGCTATCGGTTAAGTTCTCTATGATTTGACGAAGGTTTCTGAAGTCCTAAGGGATACTTATTTTGTCACTGACATCAGAGGTTGCATCATAATCACCATTGTGTTAATGATAGTGATGAGGTAGCTATAAATCATAGGATATTGTTTGATGAAGGGATTATGGATTTCTAAGGGGTATTTAGATTGTTATGAACTGAGAAGGTCCCACCGTGATCCCCATTATGTTGGAGTCCCATAATTTGGTAGATTGGTAAACCAAATGACAGGGTAACACCAGACCAGTCTTTAGAGTCCTAGGACCTAGCCTTCCTGGACTCAGAGAGGGCTCTCTCTATTATGTGAAGGATGTGAACTTGTTCACTTTGGATGATTAATTTTAGGCTAGTTATTAAGTGTAATTTTGTTTGTTTGTTTTGGGTTGGGGTAATATGACTAAGTAGGATAGGTGGAATGAGAGGTTATCAAACGAATAGGGCTATGGGGTCAGATGAAGTGAAGGGTGTCTAAATGATGAAGAAAAGTGTATTGCAGGGCCGATCTAGCAAGGTTAATGGATCCTTTAGGTGATGTATGAGGTGTAATGAACATTAAGTTTGGGAAAAAACTAAGAGGTCTTAAACATATATAGTTTGAAGCAATAAATCATGAGGTAGGGAAAACCATTAATCTCTATGAAAAATACTCAAACTGATAAACATGTAAGATGAACATTCCAGTGAAACATAGAAGCATTATAAATCCAACTTTACAAATTCACCTTCAGCTTTTGGGAAAAACACATAAGATAAACAAAAAACTAAATTTATGGAGAGGGAAATCCTAAACACCATATATCAAGTTAATGGGAACTCTGAAATAAGTTGGTAAGCATGGGAAAAGGACAAGATCGAAACGAGACCTCTTTGTCTTAACCTAATTAATCAATATTCCATAGAAAAGCTTTAATATAGGGTTTTAAAAACTTTAAATAAGCAGGGCATACCATGGATCATATTTATAATCTAGCATACTAACCATTCATGAAACAAAAACAAGTTTTAGTGGGCCTAAGGACCAGTCAAGAATTCCTTAAGATGACTAAAAGAGGAAAACATCAAGGCTATAACAAACAGGAGGTTTGAGGTGCTTCCATGAGCATGCCTCAACCTATACTT
The DNA here is from genome assembly GCA_034641835.2 of Pinus albicaulis. Lineage (NCBI taxonomy): Eukaryota > Viridiplantae > Streptophyta > Pinopsida > Pinales > Pinaceae > Pinus > Pinus albicaulis. Next base: position 18,529,422 of record CM076569.1, read on the forward strand.
TTCTAATATATAGAAACCAAGAAGAATGAAACAGAAGTGAGGAAAAGAAAACATTAACAAGTTAAGAAAACATCACCATTCACCAAGCTATGGAATCCTACAAACATGCTTCTCCATCATCAAGCCAAACAAGCCATTCATTCACTTCATAAAACCAATTTCTTCTCCAAACTCATAAAACCATGTATTTCTCTTAAACACATCAAGTTGCAACTGTTTACAATGAATCCTCATGCCTTATATAAAAAAAAAGGAAGAGGAGAGCCAAAGAGAGTATCTAAAAGCCTATTGGCCCAAAAGAAATATCCTAAGTTGTCCTTGAGGCTTTGCAAAGACCAAGGAACAAAAATATCTAACAAATATCTTTTCCGACTATAAATGGAAATAAAATTAACTTTTAGGCCTGACATGCATTTGAAAACTTTCTAAACACACATTCTATCCAGTCACACACAGGAGCACATCACACTGTGTCAAAAATTTGAAAACTTGCCAGGAGCGCAACACAAAAATAGGCCTTTTTGCAGCAGTGTTTTGGAGTCCTTCCCAATGTCAGAAAAGGCTCCGAGATGGCTCGTTGGAAAGCCCTTGAAGTATAATTTCCAGACATACCTTTAATTTTTAAATCTGACCTCTGAAATTTTCCAAAAACATGGAAAACGAAAAGACTTCCAGGAGCGCAGCACATGCTCAGAAAAGTGGGAAGAAAGGTGAAAAAATGAGTGTTTTTGACCATTTCGGGGGGTAAAAACAACTCCAATTGAGCTGAAAATTGGTGAGCATGCTCCTATAATGATGGGGAATCCAAAAATGTAAGTTTAGCCTCTTGCGGCTGCCTTGGTAAAAATTGCAACACAGGGTGTGTTGGGCTCCTAGCCTCAAAATTTACAAAAAACAAAATTTTGTTCAATTGCTCTCAAAATTGGTAGGTAGGTTCCTCATGGGTCCTTGGAGACCTGTAGAGAAAATTGGGCTAAAATTACAAGCCTATCTTGGTATTTTTCATCATGTGGTGCTGGGCCCTCATTTTGGGCAGTTTTGAGCTTTTTCCTTGCAAAGTGATCTCTCCGTTTATAGTGCTTAGTCATTCTAATTTGCAAGCTCAAGTCTTTGCTGGCCTTCTCGAGTTTGGCCTCTAGATGTATGTTGGCTCTCTCAAGCCATGATTCCCTGTTATGCTCAATTTCCATGGCAAGGAGTTCGGTGAGGGGAAATTTTTGTGCTTGGGTTGATTCTTACTCTCTCTGCTTTGCCAATGCTTTCCTAAGACCCATAGTCTTACGTATCTTTCTAGTCTGGCCTTCTTCACCACTATCCTCCTCATAAGTGCCCATGTATTCCTCCAACTGCACTTTTGACCTTTGAGCTTCTTTCTAATAGTTGAGCGCCCTTGCTTCATAGATGGCTAACTGGCCACTCATTTCTTTGTTCTACATCTGAAAAAAGTGAATGATATCCTTAGACCTTTCTAACTCAAACTCCAAGTCTTTGATATGTGCATTTCGGTCTTGTAGAAGAGATTTTACTATTCTTGTCTCATTTTTCTCATCACTTTCTATGTGAATGAGCTCAAATTATTTTTCTTCCTCATGATTGTCCTCTTCCTCTTTCACTTGTTGTTTACCTTTTTCTTTCATTGGACTTGAGGAGGAGTGCATGGCCCCTTGCCCTTTGGAGGAAGCAAAAACATGCCTCTCTCCTCTTTGATAGGTAAAGGTGAAAGGTGCAACAATTTTTACTTGCAAAGCTTGATCACTAGTGACCTTTGGACTATTTTCCTCCTCATGGATAATCTCTATGTGTGCATCTTCCTTACCTTTCTCTTGCCTTCCCTTTTGATCAGCATCTTTAGTATCCTTTATACCATTATCGCTGTCAAGATCCTGAGGACTGTCCTCCTCTATTTTTTCAATGTTAGAGGCACCTTGATATTTTTTGGGCACATCTTCATTTCCATTACTTTCTTCTTCCTCATATTTTAACCCACTGTATGCATTGTCAAACTAATCCTTTGTATCACTGTTTTCATTCTTTGTAGGTTCACTATCTTGGGTACCTTCGTTAGTCTTCCCATCACTGTGAGGGTCATTTCTTTCTTCACTAGGTGAGTTCCTTTGGCTGATCTCTCCTTCACTATCCTGCTCATTATCTTCATTACTTGGCCCTTTTTCATCATTTTCTTGCCTATGGAAGACAACTTCAAACTTTGTTTCTTGTTTGTCTTTGCCATTCTTGTCACTGTCATTTTTGTTTGCTTCATTTCTTTCATATGCCTCCTCCCCACTGTCTTCATATGTATTTTCAGTGTCAGTTTCTTCATCATAAGACCCACTGTTTTGGCTCTTTTTCTCTGTTGGAAATACTGAGAGGGGGGTGAATCATTATTTCTTTTCAATTTTTATTTTTACTAGTTAGATCACTTATATTTAGAACACAAAATTAACAATAATAATAAATTCTTTTATTATTTTCTTCTTTACAATAAATCAAGTACAATATGTGTAGGGCTCCAACACTAGATGAAGACACCAATCTTCAATCTCCCAGGCTCCAACATGTATTTTCCAAGCACCAAAATGGACTTCTAGGGCTCCAACTTTGTGAATTCTGAGGCACCAACCTCAAGGGCTCCAACCCTATATCTGGTACAAGCTCCAACCTGGTCTCTTGAGGACTCCTATCCTCTAGTGCTCCAACCCTATCTTCCAAGGTACCAACCTTGTCTCTATGAGGCTCCAACCTCCTGCTTCAATTTTTCAAGATATATTTGGTTATACTTCACGGCTCCTAATGTCTTCTTCAACGAGCCCTGTCAATCTTCACTTAGTCTTCATTGTAGTCTCCACATTACGTAATCAATGACAACTTTATCTTCTTAGAAACTATCTCCACAACTCTTCATTTCACCCAACCAAAATCTTCAAGGTTACCACGTGATGGCTTCAACAATGCATCATGGTCTCCAATAATGTCTCCAAGGTCAGCTTCCAAATGTCTTCACAAGAAACCCTTTTTCAAGAGTACTTCGAATTGGTTCCAACCCAGGGCTTTCTCCACTACAGTTCAACAAGGTTCTTCAAATTACTTGTTCAAAAAGTCTACAAGGAATGCTTCAAAGGTATACAACAAGTCTTCTCTTCAAGATACATCAATCATAGCCCAAACTGTCTCAAAAAGAAACTTCTCCAGACTATGCCTAGTATGCTACTTCAAGATGCTCACAAATATTTCTGCACAATATGACTTTCCAAAAGACAACTTCGAAGATTTCTTCAAAAAAATTCTTTAAATTATCTTTCAAAGTCAATAGGACTTGCTAAGTGTATTTTGAAGTATGACTGTGATAAATGATCTAATGAGATGTCAAGAAGACGGAACTCTAGGCTAAACTATCCTCCACAAATAGCTATTTGAGCCTGAGGTGAAAAATATCCACAACACAATGGTAAGCTAGATGTGGCTTGAAACTCTGAGCCTCTAAAATAAGCTTCCAATAGGTATATTACCCACACCCTGTCACAACTTCGAGGTGAGGACTGTTCTTCAAAGATAGCACTGAGCTACCACAGGTGTCACTGCCTGTCTGAGCTTCTACAGGTTATCCAGGTCGTGAAAAAAAGGTCTGAGATATTTTATGCAATTCTTCCATAGGTAGTTTTCCAACCCTGAGTGACAACCTAGCCACAAATCCGAGACTATAAGGACTGCAATCCGAGTTAAGGGGAGACACTTGTTTGAGCCTTTAACAATTTTTATGCTATCACAGGATTGTCCATACATAGAGCTGAGTTGTAATGGAGAATTTTCTTATTATGATCCGAGCCTTTTACTATCCACAATATAGGCTTATTAGCAAATGAAAACAAGTCCGAGTTACTGTACTTATTTTTCAGTTCATAGTGCTACTAATCCAACTTTTTCAAGGTGACTGTCCTAAACTTGAAATAATATCAACCAATAAACTTCTTATTTGGCCTCCTGTTTCCTTCTGTGCATTATATGTATATTCTTCACCAAGATTTTTGCCTGAAATGATAATTTTAGACGTCTATGTATACTAGGTTTCGACCTTTAATGAAGAGACACGTCTCTTGGCCATGAGGCATGAGCCTACACAAGTCGGCTTAGGTCGTCTCACTTGACAAAAATTTACCTTAAACTTGAAAAATCAATAACTTTCAAACCGCTTGGAGTTTCTGGCTGAGTAATAGCTCGTTGGAAAGGCAAAATTATGCTCTTCAAGATGGTGTAGGTTTCACTAAGGAATTTTTCCTCTAAGGTAGAAAAATATATTTTTTAATGTGACTGATTATTTATGAGTGCAGAAATGGAGGCAGGGAAGAATGCCTTTGAGTGTAGAGCCTCATGGTTTGATTTATTCATTGATTGTCTTCATAATCATGCCTTAGTCTTCTTCAACATAGGTTCACCATCATCGTGTCCCTGCCTTATTCAACATAGGGTCATTAGGTCAGCTGTCCTTAAGATAATGCAGAGATATTGCATCAACCAAATGCAGAATCATTATGTACTTTTCATCATAAGGACATCAAGCTTCACATCATTGGAGATTTGTCATGTCATCATCAAATTATCAGAGGTAGAACATGTATTCATGTAGTGTTACCATCAAGATCATTGGAGGTAGGACATATCATCGTGTGTATGTCTTATATTCGTTCATCAAGTGCAATGATACAGTAGTCTTCCATCATGATCATCAAGATACATGATTGACACTTCATTTGTGTCTTGACATCTTAAACAAGAGTTGTAATCACTTGTAATCATCCTCTGGCATCTTCAAGAATATTTGCCATCCCGGTCACTGACATCATCAATGAAAACCTAGATTGACAATCTACCCCTTTGTCATTGATGGAAATATTCTTGCCCTTTCAACACTCTCTCCCCCTTTGACATCAATGGCAAATGGGGTGTCTGAATACTCCCCTTGTCAAGTTGCTTATTTTCTTCATGAATTGTAGTCATTCATAGGTATGTTACTTCCCATGCCATGGTGCTCTTTCTTCTGGCAGTATGGTCCATGATAGATGTTTTTTTATTTCTTCATGTATTGTACCATCTCCCCCTGTCTATACAAATTCCTTTAGCTCATGAAGAATTTCTCACCTTGTGTGATCAAGTAGAAGGCATCATCATAAAATCATGTTTTTCTTCAATGGAGTTACTTTCGAGAGATTATTTACCAATATTTTCCATGTGTAACTCATCAAGGATTTCATAGGGCCTACTTCACAGATCACTTTCTGCAAGAATACTCAAGAATCACAAACTCCCCCTAACTATATATGCATGGTCTCCTTTTGGTAGGGTTTCACCATCAAATACTTGGAATATCCAGGATGAATTCATCAAGTCAAAAACATGTGTTGTTGGCTAAAGTCTTCAAGGGACTTCTGGATTCAACTTGCTTCCTTCTCCATACTTGTGTAACTTTCTTCTCTGGCATGGTTCTAGCTTGTGTAGGGCCCAAGTCAAGTTACAATCACGTGGCATATGTCCAATGTTATGGCAATTGAAACACTCTATCTTGTTCATGAATAAAAAATCATGACTTCTTCTTACAAAATTTATTTGAGGAGATTGACGGGGACCATTATATTTTTCTTTGTGATATGCCCTACAATCTTTTGCCATGTGCCCAAAGTTTGTACAAGAATAGCAATATAAAATAAATATACTTTGGTACCTGGGTGATGAAGAGTTCCTTAAGGTACTCTTGAAGTATTTTTGCCTTGGGATTCTTTGATGATATTCATTTCCTTTTGTCTTATTGACACCATATGAAAGTCTCCTTAGTGTAGAATTTCTTCGATTGTTGTCTTGATTCTTCTCCTTGCCTTTGTTGGAACTGGGAGCATCAACATTTCTTTCTAGGTTCCTCACATTTTTGTTGTTTGAAGCATTATCATTCTTTCTTGAGGATTCACCTACATAGCCAAGACCTGATTTATCAAGGGGAGACCTTTGCTGACTTGGGATGTCATCTAGGGTTTGAGAGATTTTCAAGTTTTTATTCAGAAATTCAACTTCATTTTCAAGAAAGACAATTTCTGCTTTCAAATTTTTGTAATATTCATCTTTCATAAGTAGTTGCTTCTTGATTTCTTCCATCATCCTTGTTTCTTCATGTGCTTTGATTTTAAGGGAGATGATATTTGATTTCATTTTGAAGATTTATTCATTCTCCTTTCCTATACTACTCTCCATTTCTTCTTTTGTTCTGGTAGCTTCACATGTTTCGGCCTTGAGAATATTGATGTATGATTTTAGTTTCAAGATTTCTTCATCATTTTTGTCTAGTTGGCCTATCATGGTGTTTCTCTCCTTTTCTACTTCATTAACTTGCCCTTATATTAATTCCAAATTTTCCATCACCTTCTCAGCTCCTTGCATCTGTTTTCTTGCTTCTTCTAGTTGAGATCTAAGAGAGGAGACCTCTTCCTTGTATTGACCAATCTCTGCTTCAAGATTGTTCAAACTCTTAAGTCTTTGTTCAAGGTGGCTTGACAAATTTTCTTCCCTTTTCTTTGCCTTACCCAATTTATTTTTCATAGATATGACTTCTTCATGATGTTTTCTTTTATTTTGATGAATTTCCTCTTTAAGTTTGGCAATCTCCTCATCTCTTTCTTGTACTTAAAGCTTCACAAAGTCAACTTCCTTCCTTGTCTTGTCTTGGTTACCATCTTGCGCTTTCTTCTTAAGTTCCTCATTTTCCTTTTTCAAACTGTTAATCTCTTCCATGGAAGACATAAGCTTATTTAGGAGATTTTCTTCAAAGCCTTCTTTATTCTCTTCATCTTCTAGGTCTTCTTTGGCCTTGTTGTCATCTCTCTTATATTTAGCTTCCTTGATGGATTCTGGAATTATTTCTTGTTTTCCATCATCTTCTTGACTAGAGATCATTTTCAAAGCTCATTTTGAGTGAAGATCATGAAGTTTGTCCCATATGACTTTTGCTAACGAATAGTTTTCAAAATTGGCCTTCACAGAATTTGGTAAACCATTCAAAATTCCCTTCATTTCTCTTGTATTGTACTCGGATTCTTTGTTCGTCATTTCATTAGTAATCACTGATTTCCAAACTTCAATTCCTTGATTCTTCAAGAAATTACTCATTCTTGCCACCCATATATCAAAATTTCCATTGAAAAATGGAGCCTTCACAAATTGATTTACTTCAATTTCAATGTTTGAGGAAGACACATCTTTAGGAGGATTGGAGACTTTCTTCCTTGGCTTTACCATTTGTGTTCTAATGATCAAGCTTCAAGCTCCTAGGCTTTGAGTGAAGGTACTGGCTCTAAACCCAATTTTTGGAAATACTGAGAGGGGGGTGAATCAATATTTATTTTCAATTGTTATTTTTACCAGTTAGATCACTTATATTTAGAATACAAAATGAACAATAATAATAAATTCTTTTCTTATTTTCTTCTTTACAATAAACCAAGTACAATATGTGTAGGGCTCCAACCCTAGATGAAGACACCAATCTTCACTCTCCCAGGCTTCAACCTGTATTTTCCAAGCACCGACTTGAACTTCCAAGGCTCCAAACTTGTCAATTTTGAGGCACCAACTTCAAGGGCTTCAACCCAATATCTCGTACAGGCTCTAACCTCATCTTTTGAGGACTCCTATCCTCTAGGGCTCCAACCCTATCTTCCAAGGAACCAACCTTCTCTCTATGAGGCTCCAACCTCCTGCTTCAATTCGTCAAGATATATTTGGTTATACTTCACGGCTCCCAATGTATTCTTCAACGAGCCCTGCCAATATTCACTTAGTCTTCATTGTAGTCTCCACATTACGTAATCAATGACAACTTTATCTTATTAGAAAGTGTCTCCACAACTTTTCATTTCACCCAACCAAAATATTCAAGGTTACCACATGATGGCTTCAATAACACATCATGGTCTCCAATAATGTCTCCAAGGTCAGCTTCCAAAAGTATTCACAAGAAACTCTCTTTCAAGAGTACTTAGAATTGGTTCAAACCCAAGGCTTGCTCCACTACAGTTCAACAAGGTTCTTCAAATTACTTCTTCAACAAGTCTGCAAGGAATCCTTCAAAGGCATAAAACAAGTCTTCTCTTCAAGATATATCAATCATAGCCTAAACTGTCTCGAAAAGAAACTTCTCCAAACTATGCCTAGTATGTTGCTCCAAGATGCTCACAAATATTTCTGCACAATATGAATTTCCAAAAGATAACTTCAAATATTTCTTCAAAACAATTATTTAAACTAGCTTTCAAAGTCAATAGGACTTGCTCCAAGCGTATGTTGAAGTATGACTATGATAAATGATCTAATGAGAAGTCAAGAAGACTAAACTCTAGGCTAAACTATCCTCCACAAATAGCTATTTGAGCCCGAGGTGAAAACTATCTACAACACAATGGTAAGCTAGATTTGGCTTGAAACTTTGAGCCTCTGAAATGAGCTTCCAGCAGGTAGATTACCCACACCTTGTCACAACTTCTAGGTGAGGATTGTTCTTCAAAGATAGTACTGAGTTGCCATAGGTGTCACTGCCAGTCCAAGCTTCTACAAGTTATCCAGGTCCTGAAAAAAAGGTCTGAGATATTTTATGCAATTCTTCCACAGGTATTTGTCCAACCTTGAGTGATAACCCAACCATAAATTCGAGACTGTAAGGACTACAATCCGAGTTAAGGGGGGACACATGTTCGAGCATTTAACTCTAACAGAGGCGAGTTGTAATGGAGACTTTTCTTATTATGATCCAAGGCTTTTACTGTCCAAAATCTAGGCTTCTCAGCAAATGAAAATAGGTCCAAGCTACTATACTTCTTTTTCAGTTCACAGTGCTACTAATCTGACTTTTTCAAGGTGACTATCCTGAACTTGAAAGAATATCAACCAATAAACTTCTTCTTCGGCCTCTTGTTTCCTTCTGTGCCTTATATGTATATTCTTCACCAAGATTTTTTCCTGAAATGATAATCTTAGACGTCTATATATACTAGGTTTTGACCTTTAATGAAGAGACACGTCTCTTGGCCATGAGGCATGAGCCTACACAAGTCGGCTTAGGTCGGCTCACTTGACAGAAATTTACCTTAAACTTGAAAAATCAATAAATTTCATACCACTTGGAGTTTTGGGATGAGTAATAGCTCGTTGGAAAGGAAAAATTATGCTCTTCAAGATGGTGTAGGTTTCATTAAAGAATTTTTCCTCTAAGGTATAAAAATATATTTTTTAATGTGACTGATTATTTATGAGTGCAGAAATGGAGGCAGGGAAGAATGCCTTTGAGTGTAGAGCCTCATGGTTTGATTTCTTCATTGATTTTCTTCATATTCATGCCTTAGCCTTCTTCAACATAGGGTCACCATCATCATGTCCTTGCCTTCTTCAACATAGGGTCATTAGGTCAACTGTCCTTAAGATAGTGCAGAGATATTGCATCAACCAAATGCATCATCATTATGTGATTTTCATCATAAGGACATCAAGCTTCACATCATTGGAGATTTGTCATGTCATCATCAAATTATCGGAGGTAGAAGATGTAATCATGTAGTGTTATCATCAAGATCATTGTAGGTAGGACATATCATTGTGTGTATGTCTTATAGTCCTTCATCAAGTGCAGTGATATGGTAGTCTTCCATTATGATCATCAAGATACATGATTGACACTTCATTTGTGTCTTGACATCTTAAAAAAGAGTTGTAATCACTTGTAATCATCCTCTGGCATCTTCAAGAATATTTTCCATCCCGATCACTGACATCATCAATGAAAACCTAGATTAACATTGCTCATTATGGGGCTCACTAATTTCAACTTTGTTTTCTTCTTTATCAACACACTCATCTTTGTCACTGCTTTTGTTAATTTCTTCTTGGCTATCTCCCTCTCTACCGCCTTCCTCTTCTTCACTTTTTTCTTCTTTTTCATCATCCTTTACCTCACTGTTTTCTTATTTTTCATCACCATTTCCCTCACTATTTACTTCTTTTTCATCACTTCTTTCTTCATGGCCATCACTGCTTTCTTCATGGCCATCACCGCTTTCTTCTTGGCCATCATTGCTTTCTTCTTGGCCATCATTGCTTTCTTAATTTTCTGATTTCTAAGGGGAAGGTGAATGAGGAAGGTCTATTTGAGGAGATGATTCATGTGAAGAAGATGAACCAAGGTCAGTGGAAGGTGATGGAGGTGTGTGAGGAGTATCTTGAGATGATGATGGAAAACTTTGCAGAGGAGTGGGCTGTGGAGTTGTGAAATCATCAAGGGCGATGAAAACCTCCCAGGGGATGCCTTGTTGTTCTAGTTGGTGTGAGACAATCACTTTGATGAGGGAATGATGAAAAAGGCTTGGCATTTTTTGGGATGGAGGCCTTTTCTACATGATGGAAGACATTTTCTCAATACTTTTGCAAAGATAGTAGGGCATGTGTAGCAGCTTGGTTTTGGTGAAGTGCATGAGGAGCCTTATGTGGTATGAATAGACTCTGGAGAACCTACCCTCATAGGTGAAGTATTTCATGATGATCTTCATCGGGAGAGCATATATGTCCAATAGATGAGAGAAGGGGAACATAGTTTTACAGTCAGCTTGACAACTTGGTTTCAAGAATGGGTGATAGTGCCTTAGGTATAGATGTTTTTGTTTGGACCACCTTTCTCCTATGCAAGGCATTCTAGTGGCCCTAGAGATGGCATATCGGTCAACTCAAATTTTACCCCGGCTAGGTGTACTTGTTGTTTATGATGGTTTAGGGAAAAGAGCTTGGTCAAATGAGGTTGACTCTGGATATTTTGTACCTTTTTACAGAATTCATAGCATCCCAACTCCTAAAAACAGGCCAAAATAGTAGGGGATGTTATCAGATCTTCAGTGTTTATAGGTTTAAACCTATTTGGCATCCATCCCTTCCTTTGCTGCTTTTTAGGCCTTTGAGTCACCTCATCTATGTCAACATTCTCTTCTTCAGAAATTTTGTTTTTCTTTACCCCTACCTTAAGATCCTTAAAGAGAAATGGTACTGCTAGTGAAATGATGTGGAAATGTATCTAAAGGAGATGATGAGTTTTCTAACTAGGTTAACACATAGTAGTGTGTTGGTCAAGTGTTATCTTTTAGGATTTCACTTCTTTCTCTAACACCAATTTTCAAATTTCTTAGTGGCCATATATTTAGAAATCCATGCATATGCAAGAAAAGTTCAAAATACCGCTTGAAGCACCTCCAAAGCAGAATAAATAGCTCAAAACACCTTGTGGGCAGAGTCGGGTCACCCCCGAACGTGAATTCTTGCAGAAGCTGCAAAACAGTGGCAGGAGCGCAGAACACTTCGTCGGGCGGCTCAGGTCACTCCTGAACTTGCCTTCATTCAGCAGCTGCAAAATAGTGGTAAGAGCACAGCACACTTCGTTGGGCGGCTTGGGTCACTCCTGAATGTGCCTTCGTTCAGCGGCTGCAAAACAGTGGCAAGAGCGCAGCATACTTCGTCGGGCGGCTCGGGTCACCATTCTGCATTCAACACAATGGCAGGAGCACAACAAAAGGTGTTGGGTTCCTGAACGTGCGCAGGTGGATGGCTTGCATGTTGTGGTAGGAGCGCAACTCCGAGGGTCACACCGTGGCAGGAGCACAGCACTGAGGGTCACACTATGGTAGGAGCGTAGCACCTCTGCTTCCGAGCGGCTCTGGTCACCCCTAAACAGATAAACATGTAGGGTCTGCATGGGCCTTCATGCCATTTCTCTGAACGTCGGGCACAACCACAGGAGCGCAACACCAACCTTCAAGCGCATAGAGTGCAGTGGATATTTACATAGGGAGAGGCTATAGGCGTGCAGTGCGACACTACAAGAGCGCAATGCTTGCAAACTTTTACCCGAGGACTCTGGCAGAAGATTTGAAAACCCTCACTATGTGTGTAAATGACCAAAGGAGTGGGGAGATGTTGGTTTGTAGTGGTTTTATACCTTTTTGAAAAATTAGAAACACAACCCACTTTTGTAATGTTCATTTTCCTTCACTTTTTCTCAGTGTGTCTTTGACTGGTTTGGTCTTGCAGGTGGCATTTTTTATTATAGTTGCTTTTCCTCATTGCCGGAGGCTTCTTAAGGCTCTTTTTAATCTGACACCCTTCCTGAAGACACCAAGCCTATGCCTCTTAGCCCTTTTTGGAAAAATAACCTGTTTTTGACTTTAACACTTTGTACACAACAAACTCATTATTTTTTCCTTTTCTCCTTTTGACTGATATTCTGTATTTGAAACCGTCTTTCCTTTGACCTTGTCACTCTTTCTGTGGGAAAAACATCTTTGTCAGCTTTGTAAAGTGTTATTTATGTCTTAGTCATATTTTTTACAGAATAGTCATTTGACAAGGAGGTCCTTTTTGGGAGGTCGTTGCTCTACTGTAAACTAGGGGTATATCTGTTTGTTTTTAGGTCACTTTGATCACTGTCTTTTTTGAATTTGGACAACTTTCTTTATTAAACAATGACCCATGCTTATCATAGTTGCTATCTTTGGAAATTTCTACCCATGTTTGTCCTTTTTAGCCACTGGAAAATGTCTCTAACTATTTTTCAGAGAAAAATACCTTTGAACTGACATTTCTTGCCTCTTCTTGCTGATACTCTTCATCACCTTTTTGCCTTTAGTGTAGTAGAGTATTTGATCTTCATGTCTACCCTTCTTGATCTTCTTTAAAACCTTTCATTTTACCTTTTGCTGAGGTGGAGTTAGTGCTTGTCTGCCAAACCCTATAAGGTAGTTTGAAAACCCTCAAAACCATATATTGTGATGAAGGAGGTTTCTTTATCACTATTTTGACCATCTTTGTCTATCTTCTCAAGCTTCTGAGTTTTTAGGGAGACTTTAGAAAAAAAAACAGTGTTATCTTCTAAGTTCTCAAATAGACACTTATCAAACTCATTATTTATGTCTAAAAAGCCTTCAATGATCATTTGAAGGGGTTTAGGGGTTCTTTGCCTTTGTAACCTTAGCATTGCTCTATTGCTTGGTCAAAACAGTCATGAATCTTGATTCCCATCAAACCCATACCTTGCTACTTTCTTCTTGGTTGTGAATGGTCCTCTTATGATGATCCTCCTCTTTTACCTTACCTCATGGCTAATCTGATGGCTTTTTGATCTTCTTTGCAGGAATGTAAGCAAAGGGAAGTTTTCCCTTTACAAGATTCATGCTTGAGGGCAAACAACTTTTTAATGGTCTTTTTTTTATGGTGTAGAGTGTTGCTTATGTGCCACTGTATTTTAGGACCTGCATGGACCTTTTGATGGGCAACACTTTATAACAATCTCTCATGATATCATGATATTCCTTGTAAAATTAAGCCTATTTATATCTTCCTACCAGCTGTGGATGCCTTTATGATATTTTTAGGTCTCCTTCTTTGCCTCTATTTCTGTTGTTGACCATTTACAAAACATTCCTACAGAAATGCTTGGACATGGTAAACTGCTCCTTTGGACGCTTACTGCTTGATCAGGAGGATATATTTGGAGGTCTTTGATATTATTTAGACACTAATAAGCCTCATTATTGTGTTATCTTTACTTCACCTTTGAATATCTATGGAAACAGTGAATTTAGAACCATCACAGTGAATAACCTAGGTGACCCTATTTGACTTATTGTAATGTCCTTGGAATAGGTTTTTGACTGAAAAGGTTGAATCAGGGTTTGGATGAGGAGACAGGATTTTGACACTCTATCATGCACTACCATCCTAGACAAATAGAAAACCTTGTTTTAATTCAAAGGGATTTTAGAAAGGGATTTTTGAAACCACCATTTCTTGAGGCACTTGGTGGGTAGGGCAAAAATTTTGGTTTACTTGGCGAAATAAGATATGAAAATAAAGGGCTTAAGAAAATAGAGATGGAGTGTTATAGGCAGAGGTGGCAAACATAGTGAGAGTGTGGGACATCAATCCAGGATTTGGTCTTTTTTTGGTGATAGATTGGCCATGCTTCGACAGGGAAGTAGGATAGTGAAAAAATTCTCTTTGAGGAGATTTCTAGAACTCACATGATTCTTAAATTTTGTTTCTAGAAATCCAGGACAAAGAATTTAGTCATCTAAACAGGTAAAAATTATTGATGACTAAAAATTGTAACAACGTGAGCGGTCAAATTTAAGTTTAATGTTAATGGTTAATGTTAATCGTTCACACAGCTTGTGAGCCCCTTGGTTCCTGACGGGTGGTCATATTATATGTGGGTGTTGGCCCCCATTTTCCACCACACATAACTTGATTTAACTTCAAATATATGTTGTGAACCATGGCTATTAAGAACCAAGTTGTATGCGGGCCGGTAGAGCATTGTGTTAGCCGACAAGAGGTCTCCATTTCGAATCTTGTAAAGACCCAAAAATTTTGCACAACCACAATTTACACCAGCCAGGGGCCATGTGGCACCTGTCGATTGGCGCAAAATCAATAAGTAAATCCAAGGACGAATCTCATGCTACCACTTGTTGAACACCCATTTGCTCAGATGGAATATTACATGGAATATTTTGGGGAACATTCTAAGGAATATTCTCGAAATATTCTTTGGAATATTCTTTTTTAATATTTCTAGTCATAGTTCAAACTTGGTCAACTGATTTTTTTAAGGATACTGGAAACTTGAAACCTCAATAACTTTTACATATGACGTTAGATTTGAGTCCCATTCATGGTGCCAGAATCGCAGCGACGAGGCCTTTCCGGCCGTTCAGATTCCAACCAATTCTATGTAGTTCCATTCTTGAGAATTTTTTTAACTTGGACATGATCACTTGATCACACCTCCCAAATGGGAAGCTTTTGGACCCCAAAATATTTCTAATTTATAGAAACGGAAGATGAGGAGACTGATTCTCCACTCTTCCAACCTTGAACCACTGAAATCTTCCCGACTTCATCAAATTGAGCTTCTCATAAAAAGACAAATTCTTCCTTGAATCTGTTGACCGATTGTTGCTAACCTTGACTATGTCAGATTGCAATTTTTTAAAATTTGCAGAATAGTAACTGAAATTTGTAGGATACATACTGTTTCTACAATGGTCTACCTTCAAAGGAAACTGAAAATAAGATTCACCTTGCAACTGTCCTCATGGAGAATTTTTGTCGAATAAGCCATGCACTTGTGTTGACTCCCAACCAAGTTTTCTCACCATACCAACCTACCATTTGGAAACCAGCATCGACCCATGCTGAAATTTTTGTCCTTTTTGCTTGCATGATTTTCCCTTTCATGGATTCTTTCACCACTTTGCATCAACACTTTTTTCTCTACACCGGTTGACACCAAAGGCACTTTCTACAACATATTGTCATCTTCTAAGGATGACCTTCTTTCAGGCTAAAACATATCATCACTTATATCAGCAATAACATGCAAAGGATAATGTACAAAATATTTTTTCTTAACCATCAAAAAAGTCAAATTTTGACTTGCATTGACAAGCCTTTTCAATTGCCCTACGTTGACTAAAGAAGATTCTAGCTTCTTCCGATGTGCTCTCACAATAAACTCCTTTCCATCCTTGAACAGATGACACTTGTTCTCATGGCGATGGAAGATCGCTTTTTTGTCATATAAGTACAGACTACCCAACACCACACATGTAATGTCAAGCGGTACCAAATTTAGTTCAACCATGTCAACATAATGAGCTGTTATGGCGAAGCGCAACATGCACTTTCTTGAGACTTGTAAATTAGCATCCTTGCAAATCCATCCAAGTGGATATGGCTTTGGATGTGGAATGGTCTCAAGCTTCAGCTTCTTGACTAAGTCTTCTGAGATGAGATTCTCTTGTAACCCACTATCAAATAATGTGTCTATCTTTGTGTGTTTTGAGATTATCCTCACACGAAACAGCTCTATCCTCGTCTCTTCATTTGGAGTTTATATGTGATAGTTTCAAGTGCTAGAACTGGGATTTTTTTTCTTAACAATCTCTTTCCCCTTTATGTTCTTTAGTACCATGGCTACGCTCTTAGTTTTATCACCTGACTCAGACCCTAAGTCTTGTTCAACAGTTGCAACCATTTTTCCCTTTTCTTTGGCCTTATCTTTGTTTTTAAATTCTTCTGGTTTTAGTTCTGGATGAAGCTTCCAGCAATGCTCTTCATCGTGGCTTGTTTTGGAACAGTGTTTAAAAAAAAGAACTTTCCTTTTTCTTTCCTAGCGTTTGCATTTCTTTTCCTCCCTTTGCCTTTAAATTCACTATCCATATTCCCATCAAAATATTGTTTCCCTCTAGCATCTAAGTGTAGCTTGTACACAAACTTCGTTTAGACTAGTACGATTGAACATAAGGATAGTATGTATAAGATAGTTGTGTAAACCACCTATATATTTCAGCAAAGTATCTTGACTATGCAAATCAATTCCAAGTAATAAAGCACTTCATCTAAACTTTTGAGTGTAATCTTGAACACTTTGTCCCTTTAGTTGTCTAAAACTTTGCCAATTCATGATAGCCTTTTGTAAATGAGCTAATGGATAAAATTGCTGCTTAATTGTGGAAATAAATATAGCCCATGATAAAGTGATGTAACCATGTTTTTTAATTTCATCCTTGGTCTTCGCCTCCCACCATACCAATGCTGCTCCTCCCATTATTAAAGAGGCTAACTGTATCTTGGTGTCATCTTCATGAAGGTTTTGTATCCTCAAGTAAACTTCCCACTATCTTATCCAATTGTCAAGTTTCTCTGCATTGACTTCACTGTTAAACATAGGCAACTCAAATTTGACATAAAGCTTTAAAAATGGACTTTTACCAGTGGTTTTAGACTTGTGAGATTGATTCACCGAAGTAGAGGATGAGGATGTAGAGGAAGAGGATGAAGATGGGGATGGTGGATCACCATTTCCTCCATGTCCTTTCTTTGACTTGTCATCACTTTTCTTTCCTCCTAAAGAGCGCTCTCCTTCTTTCTGATGATTAGACCCTTCTCCAACAAGCCTATCATTACTTTATTGGTAGAGTGTCCTCACCATCTCAGTCATGTCCAAAAAAATATTTTCGGAATACCCATTCTTCTTCTTTGGGATCAATGTCTTCAGGAGCTTCTCCTTCTCTTGAAGACATGCTTGAGGCTTCTTCAGTAACTCTTGAAGGTGGTTGTCTGACCCTTCTTGGTTGAGGATTACTTTGTGCACTAATGTAATATTCTAGCCCAAGATAATAGGAATATACTATTTTGTTTCCATTTTCTTACTACAAGAATAAATAAATGATAATAAATTAAACTCCTAAAACAACAAAATAAATCAATGCCCATGTGAACAAGGCTAAATCTGGGCTACCTCAGAAAAACACCCTTATGTGTGAAAGGGATTAATTCATTTGACTGGGTCAACTAGACCAAATCAACAATGTTGTCTAGATACATTGAGAAATCTAGATGCACAACACAGTTTTAGTTGGAGGCTCATCATGTGAATGCAGCTAAATCATTGAGATGGTTTAGGGTTTGGCAAGGATTCCATATTATTTAAGGATGACGAGGAAAGCATAAGAGGGGTTGTTGATGTTATTATTTTTGAAGGTATTTTCTATTTAGAAATCCCTCATTCTCTAGCCATTTAGCTGAGAATATTGTTTTTTAACACTTGGGTGTTCCTGATCGGGAATCCCACCTCCTTCCTTGAGAGGTCCCTTGGAGGAGTCTTGCATTACTTGACCACTACCAGGCATTTGGCCAAGCTCTTCTTCCAACTACAATGTAGATCCTATTGAGGGCTTGGTTGTCTTTGTGAGCTACAACAAGTGGAGGCTAGATCTATTCAGATCTAAGCCATTCTAGTGCCTCTTTTCAGCGGGAAAGCTGTCTATCCCCCTGGAAAGAGAGTATTGGATGAGGAGAGCTCAGTTTTAGATCTTGGCATCAGGAAAAATCATGCTCTAGAGCCTACAACACATTCAATCTTCCAGAACTGCGCTATTTGCAAGGATAAAGTTGCAGGGTCTTTTTGCACTTCAAGGAGAAGAGATCTCTGGTGTTGGGAATTTGCCCCTCATTGTGGTGATCCGTGGATTACAGATATAATCCATGTTCCATTCAGATATGATATGAATACTAATGTATTTTCTTCAGAAATTCTGAATCATTCTGTAGATTAGCTACCTTAGATATCATATCTACTTCCTGTACTACATTTTTTGTTGAAAACCCTAAGGGGATTTTGAAGAGGAGACTCTATAGTGTACAGATCTGATATAGATCTATATTTTTGTACACAGATCTACTATAGATCTGAAGTGTAACTTACATCTCTTTCCAGCTAATAAAATAACACTGTCAAGCTTGTACAATCACATCATATGGTTGTAGCCTCTTATTTTGAGCCAATCTTCATGTAAATTCCATTTCTTTCTGTTCTGTAATGTAAGGGCCTCAATATAACTCTGATTTTCTGTTATAAACAATCATATTGAGCCTCCATATTGGCTCCCTACATATATTTGGCTGAACTGCATTATTTTCTGAGTATTTTTGTCACATAGTGTTGCAATCCCTGTTTGGGCATTTTTTAAGCTATACTAGGTGTGGGAGATATGTTTAACCCACCTAGAAAGATTTTTTATGAGAGCCTCTTGGATTTAGGTCTTATATACTTAGATCTAAGGGATCCAAGGGCTAATTTCAAGAGTTGTAGCAGCCATTCCTGAAAAATGTGTTTTTCAGGCATGCCTTGCTAGCAGTCCCTATTTGGGGATATTATAGTGGTATCATAGCATCTTAGTTGGCACAAAATGTGCTTTCCTGATTGGAGAGCCAATATGTATTTTCATGGGAGGAAAATACTAATGAAGAAATGTGGTTACACTGAAGACACAGAAGTAATGGGTCCAAACCCTTCATCTAGAAGATTGATTGGGAAAGAGTTTTCTAAAACTCTATTCCAAGCTATGCATGAGCTCAAGAATGAGATCAGGGGAGTGAGGAATGAAATACAAGCAGATTTTTTGAAAGGGTTTTCAAATGAAGAAAACCCCACTACTTCATATGATGTGTGTGAGCATTTAGCCACACAATCTGTTACACAACGTTGTAGCATGCCTACTTTCTTGTCAAAGGAAGGAGGAAGAGGAGGAACACCAAAGGAGGAATCTCTTGGTGATTATCTCTAAGAATATGAATCTCAATCAGAGAGATTCAAAGAGCATCTCAGTTTCCTAGAGTTCTATCAACTCAAAGAAGAAAGATCCAGCAGCTATAGTAGAAGGAAAGGGTGCATGCAACACACTTTGGGTAGATTCTCTCTACCTACATTTGATGGATCACCTGAAGACTCAGCCAAGACTTGGGTAAAGGAGCTTGACACATACTTTCAGCTACATCAAGTATCAGAAGAAGAAGCTTTGAGAGTAGCAACACTACATCTTCAAGCAAAGGATTATGCTTGGTGGTTGTTTGAGTTCTCTTCCTTGAAAGGGAGAAACATCTCTTATTATGCAAGATTCACTAGGAGACTAGTGACAATATTTGATGAGAGACATTCTGAGACTTCTTGGGGGAAGAAAATCAAGCCCAAGAAATATGAATCTCTGCATAAGTTGGGAGATTCCATGGAGCCAACTCCAGTCCTAAACATTGTTTGTTGCACCTTTTTCCAGAGGCAAAGGCCCCATTTCAGCAAGATCTCTTTTCTCAAAGAGAAGACATGAGGATTCCTTCTTCACTAAGAGATCAAGAAAAAGGATCTATTGATGATGAAGCATTCTCCACTGATGAGAAGAAGGGAGAGAGAGAGAAAATAAGATCCTCCAACGCTGTGCTTGTAGAAGGAGATTTATTTTCATTTGGAGATGGAGATGAAGCAATGGCTTCCATTAGAGGGATTCCTGCACCTTTGCAAGGAATTCCAAAGGCTCTTCCATATGGAGGACATGAGAAGCATGCATCTTTGCTAAAATAAAATGAGACAGAACAAAGGATGGGTCACACAGCTTATCCACTATCAGAAGATGGGCAAGGGCTCCAATCAGAGGCACTCTTACACCATTAATAGGGGTCTCCAAGTTTCATGGTACTTCCACATAGAAATCAGAGATGGATTTGCACAGTGGAAGTAGTCATGATATGTTCCCATCTGTTGTTCACATGGGAATGAGCCATGAAACATCATTATCTTGTGGTATTCCATCTGAGAGACCACCTGATTCATGTTTGATGAAAGATGTTTCATACAGTGATGCTCATTTCATAGATCCAAGGGAGGAGGGAGCACTAGAATACCATGCTACAACGTTGAGAGTATGGGGGAGGCACAAAAATAGGGAAAGCATTTTTCCTTTGACATCATTATCTATTCTCACCTTTCAAATTGCGTTGAGAACATATGCTGCAAGGAGAAATAATGACACCATCATGAAATAAGGGAGACAAGAATTGAATCAAAAGACAAACTTGATTGATGACCACTCTTTCATACATGAAGAGAGATGGTGGTCTCACATGCATGTTGTAGCAAAAACAAAGAGGACTTGGATAGATTACAGCCTCCCATGGGAGACTAACTTCCAAGAGCTTCCATCTTCTTTTGAGCATGTGCATGAGCAAGGAGAGAAACAAGGAAGGACTGTAAACCTTCCAACTTGTACCCTTGACATGGGATATGTCAAGGAAGAGAGAAACAACATGCCAGACACTTCATAAGACACACTATCAGCGCTGTCATTGTTGGGCACATTAGATACCTATTGGAAATCCCAACTGCTAGTGGAATATTCCAAAAATCTTCGTACTTGCATGATTCTTGATGACTGGTTGCATGAAGGAATCTATTCAATCCTTGATGGAGTCATCTATAATCATGGTAGGATCTTCTTGTCTAGAGCTTCCAAGCTCAAGGAGAAGTTACTACAGAGGGCTTATGAGGAGTTCTGTTTCAACCATACATATGCTATGAAGCTCAATAACATCATCTTGAGGAGCTACTATTGGGAGGGCTTTGAAGGAGAACTATATTAGCATTTTCAAATATGCATGTACTTTGTGGATATGGGGCAGCAACATAACTCTTTTGGAGAGTTAATTGAGCCTTCTCTTTCCCCTCTTGAGGGAGAAGATATATCTATGCACCACTCCATTTTTATGAGGAGGACTATTGGTGAAGAATATGCTCATGTAAAGCAAGTTTATTTCTCTGATTGTATGCATTATTTCACTATGTTTATGCAAGCCATGACTCCAAGGAGGAGTGTTATATCCTATAAATCTCATGGCACATATTGGGCCACAACAATTGCTGCACTTGGTCACTCCCTTGGTGGACAAAGGGAGATCTTGTTTCATGATGGGTGCTTTTCTAAGGCACCAAACATATCTCACACACTCAGCTACAGTGATATGGTAGGGCTGCAAGTAAGTGGTGGGAAAACCATTTACCACACATTGGTTTGATGCAGGCAAGAGATGCATTATGATGGTTCCACATGTGGGACTATGACCCACCTCCAGATGTACACTTTTTTGTTTTTTTGTACATTATTTTTCTTCCATACATTGATGACATGCTTGTACTTTTTATGGGGATATATGGAGAGAGGATGGGAGGTATGCATGTGCCTAATGGGCTGAAGATTTTCCATGTATTTTATGTTACATATTTAAGGGATAACATTAGGCAAGCGATGGTTGTTTCACATGAGATATTGTTTCCTTGTGGGATGGAGTATTTACAAACACATCTCATAAGATATTTGGGGGAATATTTCATGGAGGGTTGGATTGGGGATTACTTAGCTCATTGGAGAAGTTTATCATTTGATGGTATCACCAATGGAGGAGGAGATGAGTTGCAACACTCACCTTATCAATTGCTTGAGGACAAGAAAAATTTTGGAGGGGAGGACTGTAATATTCCTAATTATCCCAAGCTAATAGGAATATACTATTTTGTTTCCATTTTCTTACTGTAAGAATAAAATTGTAAAGGAGGATAACTTAAACTCCTAAAAAAACAAAATAAATCAATGCCCATGTGAACAATGCTAAATCTGGGCTGCTTGAGAAAAACACCCTTATGTGTGAAAGAGGTTAAACCATTTGATTGGGTCAACTGGACCAAATCAATAGTGCTATATAGATACATTGAACCATCTAGATGCACAATGCAGTTTTAGTTGGAGGCTGATCATGTGAATGCAGTTAAATCATTGAGATGGTTTAGGGTTTAGCAAGGATTCCATCTTTTTTAAGGAAGAGGATGACAGCATGAGAGGGGTTGTTGATGTTATTATTTCTGAAGGTACTGTATGTTTAGAAATCCCTCATTCTCTAGCTGTTTAGCTAAGAATATTGTTGTTTAGAAATTGGGTGTTCCTGGTCGTGAGTCCCACCTCCTTCCTTGAGAGGTCTCTTGGAGGAGTCTTGCATTACTTGACCACTATTAGGCATTTTTCCAAGATCTTCTTCCAACTACAACGCAGATCCTGTTGAGGGTTTGGTTGTCTTTGTAAGCTGCAGCAAGTGGAGGCTAGATCTATTCAGATATAAGCCATTCTAGTGCCTCTTTTCAGCAGGAAAGTTGTCTATCCCCCTGGCAAGAGATTATTGGATGAGGAGAGCTCAGTTTCAGATCTTCGCATCAGGCCACATCATTCTCTAGAGCCTACATCATAGTTCATCTTCCAGGACTGCATTATTTTCAAGGAGAAAGTTGCAGGGTCGTTTGGCACTTCAAGGAGAAGAGATCTCTGGTGTTGGGAATCAGCCCTTCACTATGGTGATCCGTGGAATAAAAAATTAATCCATGTTCCATTCAAATATGATCTGAATACTGATGTATTTTCTTCAGAAATTCTAAATCATTCTACAGATCAGCTGCCTTAGATCTCAGATCTACTTCATGTACTACATTTTCTGTTGAAAACCCCTAGGGGATTTTGAAGAGGAGACTCTATAGTGTACAGATCTGATATAGATATATCTTTTTGTACACAAATCTGCTCTATATATGAAGTGTAACTTACATCTCTTTCTAGCTAATAAAATAACGCTTTCAAACTTGTACAGTCATATCATATGGTTGCAGCCTCTTATTTTGAGCCAATCTTCATGTAAAGTCTATTTCTTTCTGTTTTGTAATATAAGGGCCTTAATATAACTCTGATTTTCAGTTATAAACAATCATATTGAGCCTCCACTACATATATTTGGCTGAACTACGTTATTTTCTGAGTAGTTTTGTCACATAGTGTTGCAGTCCCTCTTTGGGCACTTTTTAAGCTGTACTAGGTGTGGGAGATCTGTTTAACCCACCTAGAAAGATTTGTTTCTAATCTCCTCTTGGATTTAGGTCTTAGATACTCAAATATAAGGGATCCAAGGGCTGATTTCAAGAGCTGTAGCATCCATTCTTGAAAAATGCATTTTTCAGGCATGCCTTGCTAGCAGTCCCTATTTGGGGATATTACAACAAACCAAGTGTCCTTCACCTCTCTTGAGTTTAAGCCTAGTAAGAATAAAAACTTGCAAACAATCAACCATATCTTTGCACAAAAAAAAGTTAGAGTAAAACTCTAGCTATGATAGCAACTGATCTAAAAATGAAACTCTTTGTAACTGTTGTGCAAAGTATCCATTTTAATTTAATTAAGTGTGCAAAGTGTTCTGCATGTCTTGCAATTTAAACAAAGTGTTTTTGGTAACTTTTTCTGAGTTTATGTGTGAGGTAATTTTAATTAAAATTACTATTTAACATCTTAAATTAGAAATACACAACAGATAAACTTCACCATAACATAACACAGCAACATGATGAGGCAATTCACCCCTCCTGGGCTACATCTGTCGGGTCCAAGGCTCCTAATGGGCATTTACTTGCTCTATTAAGTTTCTAAAAATGGTTATACATTGAGAAATATTCCTAAGCAGGAAACACCAACTGTGAAATTGACTTCAGAAGACAGAAATAAGCTAAAAATGGCTTTTGTTTCACCTCAAACAGTGAAGTGTAGACCAATACAGCTCCATTTCCTTGATGACCCTAATGGCTCTCCAAGTTTCCCTGAAGAAAAAATCGATGTAGAACACCTTTTTTCGCTCTGTAACCTGTCCCAAACTCTCCAGAATCCTTAGAATAACCAAATTGACTAACATTTCGTCCCAATTGGTTCAAAATTGAGGAAGTTATGACCTAAACAAATTTCTGCCCAATGTCACTTGAAAACCCCACCAAATGTGGGCTAACCCCAGTTAATCCCGCAAAACTATCCAAATCCACCGAAAATGTTGGACTGTGCTCTAGAATGGTGGAACCGTCATCATTGGCATTTAATTTTTGTGGTGGTTGTCACATGAGGTCTCTGTCCGAACCGCCACCAAAACCACATTTAAACGTTATCAAACCATGTATTACAATCGTGTCATTTATTGTAACAACGTGGGTGGTCACATTTACATTTAATGCTAATGGCTAACGTTAACCATTCTTGCCACTTGCGAGCCCCTTGGTTCCTGATGAGTGGTCATATTATATGTGGGGATTGGCCCCCATTTTCCGCAACACATAACTTGATTTAACTTCAAATATATGTTGTGAACCATGGCTATTAAGAACCAAGTTGTATGCGGACTAGTAGAGAATTGTGTTAGCCAGTGGGAGGTTTCCATTTTGAATCTTGTAAAGACCCAAAAATTTTGCACAACCACAATTTACACCGGCCAAGGGCCACGTGGCAGCCTCCGGGCTTGCCACGTGGCACCCGTCGATTGGCCCAAAATCAAAATGTCAATCCAAGGACGAATCTCATGCTGCAACTTTTCGAACACCATTTGCTCAGATGGAATATTCCATGTAATATTTTGGGGAATATTCCTAGAATAGTCTTCGAAATATTCTTTTTTTAATATTTCCAAAGTCATAAGTCAAACTTGGTCAACTGATTTTTTTTAAGGATACTAGAAACTTCAAACCTCAATAACTTTCACATACGACATCGGATTTGAGTCCCATTCATGGCTCTAGAATCACAGTGAGGAGGCCTTTCCGGTCGTTTAGATTGTAACCAATTCTGAGAAGATCCATTTTTTAGCATTTTTTCAACTTGGATATGATCACTTGATCATTATGAAACCATGCCTCAGAGCTCAACTGGAGCTGTTGCAATACTTAATCATTATCTGGGCTGAGGATCAGGAACTCAAGATTGATGTCTCAGACATTTATTTCATAACATGATAGTCGTGGAAGGGGGCAACAACAATATTGACCGGCACCCAACCCACCATGGAGAACATGAATCTGGTAATTGATAGGGTATGTCCGAGGGCACAGAAAGGATTAGGAAGCAGGAAAGTGTATATCCAGACTATCCCGGATCTAGCATTAAAGGTAGTGCTACATACCATCACACGAGCTATGGGATCACAAGCACCGCATGAAGCAACAAAGACATAGTTACTTCTTGTTATAGAATGCTTGACACCGACCATCTACAACTGGCCAGAGGCAGTGACAATCAACATGAAACGTCAACTGAAAAATTCCAAGAAGACCAAATTGAAGCAATTCGGTTATGGGTCTATCTTGGTATCATTCTTCCTGGAATGACTACCCATCTTTCGTTCTGAGGAGGTGATAGTCTCGACACCACTAGTGTTGGAACCACAGATGGCTCGATGGGAAGCTCTGATGCCAAGATCAGGTGGAGGTCAGCAGATTTCCTCGAGACCGGAGTTCTTTGATTGGCTCCGCTAGCAGCTGATTATCGTGGAGGACAGGCCCTACTCTAGCATAGATTTTACTGGTGATCCAAACCTCCCACACCCAAAAGGATAGGATTGGGATGAAGCTGTTAGGTCCTTATATTACTACTATAGTCCCTTATTATTGTTAGTGTAACCCCCTTATTTTTATTTTTGTACCCCTGTAACCCCCATATTGTTATTATTGTACCCTTACATTATTATCGTTAGGTCGCCTAGGATTACATTGTGGCCCCACTAGGATTACATTATGGCCCCATGGACTCCTATATATAGAGAGGAGGTTTTTTCATGTGTATCATCCAAGAATTTTTCATTTATGTAATGTATTGGAGGTTTTCCCCTTGAATTGGTCGATTTCTAAGGCATTGGTCTCTCTTTTCTTCTATTTTTGGAGCTGGTTTCATAACATTTGGTATCAGAGCTTTGGATTCTAGGGTTTCACTGCTCCAAATAGGCCATCATGGAATTTTCGCTATACCATTTTGTCTATAAAGGTTTAGAAGCTGAAATTGTTAGAGTGAAAAGCTGAAATCCTAAGGAACATCTTCGAAAAATTTCAGATCTTGGTTTGCAATATTTTCAGAGATATGATCTGTCGAAGTTAGGGTTGTTTGCAGGCTCCTCAATTTAACCTAAGCAGGTCATCACGGAATTTTTTCTATAACTTATTTTATACAAGGGTTCAGAAGCTAAAATTTTCACAGAGCGGATCTGAAATACGGAGGAACCTCTTGCAACAATTTCAGATCTTAGTTCACAATATTTTTGGAGATATGATCTGTGGAAGTTAGGATTGTTTCGGGCTCCTGAATTTCATCTGAAAGAGGTGATCGTGGGAAAAAAATAATAACTATCTCTCTAAGAATCAGATTGGGATTCTGTAAAAAGTGGCTGCAAGCACACGGACTTTAGTTTTCGTTATATCAATTTTAGAGCCGAAGGAAGAAACAGTGACACGTGGCAAGTCGTACAATTTCGCTCTACTGAACCAGTTCATAATTAGGTCATCATAGGATATTGGGCATAACTTGGCCTTCAAGAATAAAAATCAGGTCATACCTATGGCATTCGAAATAAGATTCAGAGGGCTACTTTAGGGCTGAATTTTAGATATTGAAGATCCGAAATCACATATATAATTCAGTTTCAATATCGAGCTCCTCAAAATCAAGAAAAAGGTGTGTATTTTTTTTCAAATTGCATAAGTCTTGTTTGAAAAATCAGTTTTAGGTGATTGAAAAGGCTTATTGAGCATAGATATAAGTATTGGGTTATAAAATGCCTCCTAAAAAGAATTCCACACCCATTAAGCCTTCAAAATTCTCTACTATAACTCATGAATATGAAGAAATGAGACATGAGATATCAAAATTCCAAGAGCAAGTGCACCAAATTTCGCTATCATAAAGAGAAACAAAAAATGAAATGGAAGTTTTGAAGAAAGGTGTGGAAACTAAGATGGATGGTTTGAATAAAGGCGTGGAAAATAAGATGAATGGTTTGGAAGCTAAGATGGATGGCATGGAAGTTGGCATGGAAGCTAAGATGGATGACATGGAAGCTAAGATTGATGAAAAAATGGATAACATGAAGAATGATCTAAAAGTAGACATCGAAGGTTTGGCAAAGTTGATACAAGAAATGTTTCCTAATGGTGAAAAGATAGTAGATGAAAATCATGATGAGAACAAAATAAATTTTAATCATGATTTCATAAACTCTAATGTTGGATTAAAGAACCACCATATTCCAAAGATGGATATGAGGAATTTTGATGGCAAGGACCCTGTAACATGGATACTACAGATGGAGCGGTATTTTGATCTCAATAATGTGAAAAACACACAAGAGGTATGCATTGCAACTTTACATTTAGAAAAAAATACATTTGTATGGTATTGATGGCTTTGCTCCCGTAAAAAAATTGTCACTTGGTCAATTTTTATAGAGGAAATGATAGCACATTATGAGGATAAAAAGAGAAACACCTTCTTTAGCCAATTGATAAATCTCAAACAAAAGGGTTTAGTGGCGGAGCACATTGAGGACTTCCAAAAAATTGAATATAAGGGTAACTGATATTCCAGAGGAACACAGGATTGATGTCTTCATAGGGAATTTAAAGGATAACATCCAACATGAAGTTCGCGTTTGGGAACCAGATTCATTAGATAAGGCATTCAGGTTGACATGAGAAATTTAATGTAAAATTATGGCGACAAGAAAGCCTACCACTCAAATCTATAAATATGGAAGTGTTGCTACTCCTAGACTTCCACAACCTACAAGGTTGACACCATAGCAATTGGAAGAAAAAAGACCAAAAGGGCTTTGCTACAGTTGTTATAGAAAATACACTAAAGGTCGTAAGTGTACCGAGAAGAAATTATTTTACATATATTGTGAAGAGGAGGAAGAAAATGAACAAGAAAGTTCAAAAGAAGAGGATATACACTAGGAAGCAACCCTAGAAGAAGAATAAATGAGTCTGAACATATCATGTAATGAATTGGTAGGAATTACCACTCCTCAAACTCTCAAGATAGGACATGTCAAGAAGAAAAAGGTAATAGTGTTGATTGATTCAGGTAGTTCCTATAATGTTATTCATTGTAAGGTAGTCAAGGAATTGAATTGTTTCCTATACCCAGCACTAGAATGTTAAGTGATGGCTGCAAATGAAGGAATTATAAATTGATATGGAAAATTCCATAATATCAAGCTATCCATGGGAGAATATGTATTGAATAGTCCAATTCTTTCCATCCCAATGGGACGTGCTGATGTTGTACTAGGAGTATAATGGTTACAATCTTTGGGGATGGTAGCTTTCAATTTTCAATAACTTTTCTTGAAATTTTTTTTGGAAGGAAAGGAAATCGAATTATGGGGTATCACAGGGAAGCCAAGAAAGATAATAAGCTATAATGTCATGACAAATCTTCTGAAGAAAGAACAAAGAGGCGTAATTTCACAAATTATGCTCACTAGAAGTTTCAACATCAAAAACATTTATTTCTCTAGATCTACAAAGAGTCTTGGACAATCATTCCAATGTGTTTGATACTCCAAAAGGACTCCCACATATTCGTGATCATGATCATGCTATTCATTTGATTCCAGGAATTGTTCCTCCAAGCATCCGACCTTACAGATATCCTTATTTCCCAAAGAGTGAAATTAAACGTGTGATTGCAGAAATGTTAGAGGCTGGTATTATTCAACCTAATCAAATTTCTTTCTCTGCTCCAGTAGTATTGGTGCACAAGAAGGATGGATCATGTCGCATGTGTCTAGATTATAGGGAGCTCAATAAGCTCACTATTAAAGATAATTTTCCCATTCCTATGATTGATGAATTATTGGATGAATTACATGGATCAATTTATTTTACCAAGTTGGATCTTCATTCAAGATATCATCAAATTAGAATGAAGACTGAAGATATTAAGAAAATAGCATTTCAAACTCATGAGGGTATGAATTTTTGGTCATGCCTTTAGGCCTTACCAGTGCACCTTCTACATTTCAAGGGTTGATGAATTCCATTTCCAGACCCTTCCTTAGAAAATTTGTGCTAGTATTTTTTGATGATATACTAATCTATAGCAGCTCTTGGAAGGATCATGTTCAACATGTTGACAGGGTGCTCAAACTATTGAAGGAGAAACAATTATATGCAAAAACATCCAAATGTTTCTTTGGAGTACAAGAGGTGGAATATCTGGGTCATATTGTATCTCACGAGGGTGTTAAGGTAGACCCTAACAAAATTAAAGCCATTAAGGAATAGAAAGTCCCCACAACCATAAAGAAGTTGCGCATATTTCTTGGATTAATAGGCTATTATCGAAAGTTTGTTAAGAATTGTGGGAGAATAGCAGCACCTCTAACAACATTTTTGAAGAAAGATGCATTTTCATGGACTCTAGAAGCAACTAAGGCGTTTGAACATCCTAAAGATGCAATTTTCCTAGCACCAGTGTTAGCTATGCCAGACTTCACAAAAACCTTTACTGTGGAATGTGATGCCTCAGGAAATGGAATTGGTGTTGTTTTAATGCAAGAAGGAAGACCCATTACTTTTGAAAGTCGTTCAATCAAACGAAAGTATTTACAAAAGGCTATTTATGAGAAGGAAATGTTGGCAATACTACATGCACTAAACTAATGGATACCTTACCTAATGGGAAGACACTTCAAGGTAAAAACTGATCATGATAGTCTTAAATACTTTTTGGAACAAAGACTATCTTCGGAAGAGCAGTAAAAATGGGTCACAAAGATGTTGGGTTATGACTTTGAAATCATCTAGAAAAAAGGGAAGCTAAATGTTGTTGCAAATGCACTCTCAAGAAAGGATGAAGAGGTGGAAGCATTTATTTGTGTCATTTCTATTATCCAACCAGATTGGATAACCGAAGCAAGGGATGAATGGAAGAAGGACGAAGAAGTTTGGACACTCATTCAGAAGTTGCAGCAAGATCCTAGTACATCTGATACATTTAGTTGGAAAAATGATTCCTTATGGTACAAATATCGCTTATATATTTTCAAGAATTCCCAACTAAAAAAAAATATTCTTTTGTAATTTCACACTTCTCCTTTAGGAGGACACTCAGGATTTTTAAAAACTTACCACAGGGTGAAGAAAGAATTTTTTTGGGATGGCCTTAAATCTGATATTCAAAAGTTTTTTGCGGAATGTTTGGTTTGCCAGCAAGATAAAGTTGAGACAATTAAGACCCCAGGTCTTCTACAACCTTTATCCATTCCAATTAACCGTTGGGAGGATATTTCATTGGATTTTATCACATTTTTACCTAAGTCCAAAGGAAGGAGTGTCATCATGGTGGTAGTTGATAGACTTACCAAGTATGCACACTTTTTTGCATTATCTCATCCATTTAAAGCAAGTACAGTTGCTACTGCATTTATGGAGATAATTCAAAAGATACATGGAAACCCAAAGATTATTGTAAGTAACAGAGATCCCATTTTTAGAGGAACTTTTTGGACAGAATTATTTTCTTGTTTGGGTACTCAACTAGCTCATAGCTCATCTTATCATCCTCAATCTGATGGTAAAAAAGAGATAGTAAATAAATGTTTGGAAGGATATCTTCGTTGTTTTGTATCTGATAATCAAGAAAAATGGTTCAATTGGTTACCTCTCGCTAAATGGTGGTATAACACTTCCTTCCATACTGCAGCAAAAATGACCCCATTTATGGCACTTTATGGATATCATCCACCGTCAATCACATCTTCTTTAAGGGAAAATTCTAGGGTTCAAGCAGTGGTAGATCACATCAAGAATCAACAAGAAGTTCTCCAACTCTTAAAGGATAACCTAAATTTGGTAGAAAATCGAATGAAACAACAGGCAGATCAACATCGCAGTGAGAGAAGTTTTGATGTGGGAGACTGGGTATTTTTACAGCTACAACCATACAAACAAATGCCCCTCAAGCAAGCTAAGAAGGATAATAAATTATCGCCAAAGTACTATGGTCCTTACAAGGTGTTGAAAAATATTGGCACTATGGCATACAAATTGGAGCTTCTGTAATATCCCAAAATGGGAAAGCACAGCAAAGTCTACTGGAATAACACTCTCTTCACAAATTGGTGCACTGAAATGCGTTTTCAGCTCCTAGATCCCTTATATCAGTGGATATAATGTCTAAATCCAAAAGGAGAGAAAAAACAAATCAAACTAGATGAGGTAAACAAACCTCCCACCACCTAGTATGGCTGAAAAACACTCAAAGAATGGGGTTGCAATCATGCACAACAATACTGCTACAGAAATAATGCAGTTCCACTGAGTTAACGCAGGAGATCAATATGGAGGCTCAAAAATTCCATGTACATCAACAAAAAATATCTATAATGTGGCCCATACAATGTACAAGAGAAAAATAGAAGATTTACATGAAGAAACCCTCCAGATTGAGGTGCTGCAGCAACATAATGAGACTGAAAAGCTTGAAAATGTTATTTTATGGGATGAAGTAGATGTATATTACATTTCAGATCTAGAACTAAACTATGTATAAAATATTAGATCTATATCAGATCTGTACACTAGATGAGTTCCTCTACAGATTCCCCATGGGGTTTTGAGCAAAACATGAAATTATAGGAGTAGATCTGAGATCTAGAATTATAGATCTGCAGCAATATTTAGGAATTCTGCAGTAAATAGAATCATAATTAAATCAGATATGAATGGTACATGGATGAGAAATCTAATCCATGTATCACCACAGTGAAAGGGAGAATCATATCACCAGCGATCTCTCCTCCAAAATGCAGTCAAAACACCCTGCAACTGAATACTTGCAAATAACATAGTTATGGAAGGAAAAATGCATTGTAGCCTCTAGCACTAGTTTGGCCTAATGCCAATATTTGAAAATTCAGCTCCAAAGATCTAGAATCCTCTTGCCAGTGGGATAGAAGACTTCAACACTAGAAAGGGCCTCTAGATTTGCCTAGATCTCAGTAGATCTAGCTTCCACTTGCTGCAGCTTACAATGACAACCAAATCCTCAATAAGATATGAGTTGTAGTTGGAATATGGAGCTTGTCCAAATACTAGATATTGGACAAGATGTAACAAGAATCCTCCAAGAGTTTCTCTAGGAAGGGATTGGGATTCCCGACCAGGAACACCCAAGTGCTAAACAACGTTATTCTCAACTAAACAGATAGAGAATGAGGGATGTGTAAACAAAAAATACCTTCAGAAATATCAAATGATCAACCCTCTCCTTGGTGTCCTCCTCTTTCTTTTATAATTTTGAAATCTTTCCAAACCCTAAACCATCTTGATGAATTAGCTTCATTCACATGAGTGGCCTCCAACATGGATTGCGCTGTGCCTCTAGCAGATACATTGCATCTAGACAGTGCTGTTGATTTGGTCCTATTGACCCAGTCAATTGATCCAACCTCTTTCCCACTTCAGTGTGTTTATGAAAATAACTCAGATTGAGCTTTCTTCACATTGAACATTGATTTGTTTTGTTGTTTAGGAGTTTTATTGATCCTCCTTCACAATTTTATTCATGAGACAGAAAAGTAAAACAAAATTGTATATTCCAATTGGCTTGGGCTAATTGGGAATATTACAACCCTCCCCTCCAAAATTTTGCTTGTACTTAAGCAACTGATAGGGTGAGTGCTGCAACACTTCTCCTTCACCCTTGGTGACACCATCAATGATCCATCTTTCTGCATAAGCTGAGTGTTCACCAATCCATCGTTCCATGAGTTGTCCCTTCAAAGCCATTATGAGATGTACATAATCCATCCAACAAAGAGTCAAGAATTTTACTGAAACAAACATGGCTGAACCCCTGTTCTCTCTAAAATATGTAGAAAAGTATGCAAGGAGAGTCTCCATCCCATGTGGTACACACATACCTCCTATTCTTCCTGCATACAAGTCCAGAAATAGGACAAGTACATAATCCATGTATGGAAGCAAAATTACAATTACATAAACAGAAATTTGAACAAGAAGAGGTAGGTCATAGTCCCACATATGGTACCAGCATAGGGCATCTCCTACCTGCATCAAATCAAGATGTGGTAAGTGGTCCTCCCACCACTTACTTTCTGCCCATGTTATCTCACTATGGCTGAAAGTGTGATATAAGTTTGGTGCCTTAAGGAAGCACCCATCATGATAGGGAATCTCCCTTTGTTCATCAAGGGAGTGGCCAAATTTAGAAGTTTGAGTGGCCCACTATTTTCCATGATATTTTCATGATATATCACTCCTCCTTCAAGCCATTTCCTGCATAAAAATGGTGAAAGAATATGTATAATCAGAAAATAAAACTTGACTTACATGATCATATTCCTCACCATCAATACCTTTCATACACATGGAGCTGTGCATGGATCTTTATCCTCTCCCAAAAGAAGGAAGAGATGGCTGAAATAACCCCTTTATGGAGTCATATTACTACCGCAACTGCACATACCTCATGCATTCTTGAAAATTCTAACACAACTATTCTTTCAAGCCTTCCCAATCAAAGCTTCTCATGATGATGTTGTAGATACTCATGGAGTACATATGGATGAAACATAACTCTTTGTAAGCTCTTTGTAGTATCTTCTGCTTGAGCTTGGAGGCTTTAGACAAGAATACTCTACCATGATGATAGATGACCTCTTCTTGGACTAAATAGCCCTCTTCATGCAGCTGGTCATCTAGTATCATACAAGTGTGTAGATCTTTGGAATAATCCACTAGAAGTCAGGATTTCAAATACAGATCTAGAATGTTCAAAAATGATAGCGCAGATGATGCATCAACAGAAATGTCTGTCATGTTGCTGATCTCCTCCTTGACATATCCTATGTCAAAGGTGTGTGTTGGAAGTTTGATCCTTCCATTCTTCTCTTCCCACAGTGCAGATCCAGATATGAGAGTGGGATGTGATGATAAGGGAACAAGATCTCCCTTCTTCTTGAGCTTACCCAAGCCTCCCAGTGCTATAGCTTTGTCTTCTAATGCTCCAATCCTTCTTGGATTCATGAGTGGATCACCAATATGTGATACACCTTCCACCAAATCTGAATCAGGTGGTCTTCCAGGTGGTTTTCCACAAGACAATGATGCCTCATGGTTCATCCTCACATGCCTGTCAAATGGGAATAACATCTCCTTACTTCCACTGTGTAAGTTCACCTCTGATTTCTATGTGGAAGTCCCATAATAATGTGATGTCACTCTTAAATATGCAATAGTGCTCTTGATTGGAACATTTTCTCCCTTCTCTTCTTCATGCACCAGTGGATCATCTCTTGCTATGACAACATTATGACCCTTCCTTTGTTCTGTATTATTGTATACTAGCATAGACACTTGCTACTCATCTTCTTCATGTATAGGATCCTTGGGGCCTTCTTGAAAAGATACAAGAGCCCTCCTAGTAGAAGAAATGGCTTCATCCCCATCTCTTAATAGAAATAGATCTCCTCCTACTGTCACAGCGCTGGAGGAACCTTTTAGTTCTTCTTCTTTCTTCTCCTCATCAATGCAGTATTCCACATCAATAAGAGATCCATTTTCTTGATCTCTCCTTGAGGAAAGGACACCCATGTCTTCTTCTTGAGAAGGATGTTCTTGCTTAAGTAGGGCCTTTTCCCTTGGCAATTCATGTTGCAGATATTTAACCCCTTCATCAATATTAAAAAATGGAGTAGGCTCCAAATCATGCAAATATTTAGACTCCTTTGGCTTGATTTTCCTCCTCAAAGAAGTTTCAGCATGTACATCAAATATTTCCACTAGCCTCCTAGTAAACCTTGCATAAGAGGAAATGTTGACATTTTTCAAGGAGAATGTCTCAAATAGCCACCGAGCATAGGCCTTCCCTTGAAGATGCAACGCTGCTACCTTCATGGCTTCTTCTTATGAGACTTGACGTAGCTACAAATATGTGTCAAGCTACCCTACCCAAGATTGGGCTAAGCTCTTAGGTGATCCATCAAAAACAGGTAGAGAAAATCTACCAAAAGTGGGTTGCATGCACCCTCTCCTTCTTCTATAGTTGTAGGATCTCCTTTCTTCTTTAAGTTGACAGAACTTTGGGAAACTGAGATGTTCCTTGAATCTCTTTGACTGAGATTCATACTATTGGATATATTCACCAATATTTTCCTCCTTTGGTGTTCCTTATCCTCCTTCTTACTTTGACAAGAAGGTGGACATGTTACAACGTTGTAGACCAGGTTGTGTGGTTGAATGCTCACACACATAATAAGAAGTATTGGGGCTCCCTTGATGTGAAAATATCCTTGAGGGATATGCATGTATTTCCCTCCTCATTCCCCTAATTTCTTCCTTCATCTCATGCATAGCTTGAAAAAGAGTGTTAGAAAACTCTTCTCTTTTAATCCTTCTAGATAAAGGGGTTTCACCCTTCTTCTCTTTGTCCTCTCTGTAATACTTGTTCTGTCTTCTTCTTTGGTACCTCTCCCATTTTTCAGTGAGAGGTTATTATCCTTCTGTAGACAAATTGGCTCTGTAAAAAAAGCACAGGCTGTGCCAAGAAAGATGCTTTGATACCACTGTAATATCCCAAAATGGGAAAGCACAGAAAAGCCTGCTAGAATAACACTCTCTCCACAAATTGGTGCACTGAAATGAGTTTTCAGCTCCAAGATCCCTTATATCAGTGGATCTAATGTCTAAATCCAAAAGGGGAGAAAAAAAATTCAAACTAGGTGAGGTAAACTGACCTCCCACCACCTAGTATGGCTGAAAAACACCCAAAGAATGGGGTTGTAGTCATGCACAACAATACTACTTCAGAAATAATGTAGTTCCACTACGTTAAAGTAGGAGATCAATATGGAGGATCCAAAATTACATGTAAAAAAATAAAACATATCTATAATGTGGCCCATACAATGTACAAGAGAAAAATAGAAGATTTACATGAAGAAACCCTCAAGATAGAGGTGTTGCAACAATATAATGAGACTGCAAAGCTTGACAACGTTATTTTATGGGCTGAAGTAGCTCTATATTACATTTCAGATCTATAACATATCTGTGTACAAAATATTATATCTATATCAGATCTGTACACTAGATGAGTTCCTCTACATATTCCCCTTGGGGTTTTGAGCAAAACATGAGAGTACATGAGTAAATCTGAGATCTAGAATTACAGATCTACAGCAATATTCAGGAATTCTACAGTAAATAGAATCATAAGTAAATCAGATCTGAATGGTACATGGATGAGAAATATAATCCATGGATCACCACATTGAAAGGGAGAATCCTCTCACCAGAGATCTCTCCCCCAAAATGCAATCAAAACACCCTACAATTGAATACTTGCAAATAACGCAGTTATGGAAGGAAAAATGCATTGTAGGCTCTAGCACTGGTATGGCCTGATGCCAAGATCTGAAAATGCAGCTCCAAAGATCCAGAATCCTCTTGCCAATTGGATAGAAGACTTCTCCACTGGAAAGGGCCTCTAGATTTTCCTAGATCTGAGTAGATCTAGCTTCCACTTGCTGCATCTTACAAAGACAACAAAATCCTCAACAAGATCTAAGTTTTAGTTGGAAGATGGAGCTTGGCCAACTACCGAATAGTGGACAAGATGTAACAAGACTCCTCTAAGAGCTACTCTAGGAAGGAGGTTTGATTCCTGGCCAGGAACACCCGAGTGCTAAACAACACTATTCTCAGTTAAAAAGGTAGAGAATTAGGGATGTCTAAATAGACAATACCTTCAGAAATATCATATGATCAACCCTCTCCTTGGTGTCCTCCTCTTTCTTTTATAATGTGGAAATCTTGCCAAAGTCTAAACCATATTGATGAATTAGCTTCATTCACATGAGTGGCCTCCAACATGGACTACGTTGTGCCTCTAAGAGATACATTGCATCTAGATAGTGCTGTTGATTTGGTCCTGTTAACCCAATCAATTGATCTAGCCTCTTTCACACTTAAGTGTGTTTATGAAAATAGCTCAGATTCAGCTTTGTTCACATTGAGCATTGATTTATTTTGCTGTTTAGGAGTTTCAATGATCCTCCTTCACAATTTTATTAATGAGATAGAA
This sequence comes from Pinus albicaulis, assembly GCA_034641835.2. NCBI lineage: Eukaryota > Viridiplantae > Streptophyta > Pinopsida > Pinales > Pinaceae > Pinus > Pinus albicaulis. Next base: position 18,566,822 of record CM076569.1, read on the forward strand.
AAGTAAAAAAAAATTGTGTATTCCAATTAGCTTGGGCTAGTTGGGAATATTACATCTTCCTATTCCTTCACGAGTGCATCCAGTTTTTCATGTTTCATGCCTAAAAAAGGTTATAGGGGACAAACTTCCATTTCAAACAATATTTCCAGAACTTGATGAGGAAGGAAAAAACATATTAGAGCCTGAAGTAGTCACGGAAACAAGAACTCGACAACTATGAAATTGATCAATTTCAGAGTATCTCATCAAATGGAAGAACCTACCCACTAAATATTCTACATGGGAGGATGAGAATTTTATACAGAAGCATCCGGAGCTACTCAAGCGTTGAGGACAACACTTTTTTGAAGGAGAGGAACATGTTAGGTCCTTATATTACTAGTATAGTCCCTTATTTTTGTTATTCTAACCCCCTTATTGTTATTTTTGTACCCCTGTAACCCAAATATTGTTATTATTATGCCCTTACATTATTATTGTTAGGTTGGCTAGGATTACATTGTGGCCCCGTGGACTCCTATATATAGAGAGGATGTTTTGTCATTTGTATCATCCAAGAATTGTTCATTTATGTAATGTATTGGAGGTTTCCCCCTCGAAGTGGCTAATTTCTAAGGCGTTGATCTCTCTTTTCTTCTATTTTTGGAGCTGGTTTCATAACATAAGCACTTGGTAAGACTCATTTTTTTTATTTTTATGAGTATTATGATTTTTTGGGTATGTATGTTCTGACATCTAATCCATGTGTTTGCAAATGTAGGCCCAGAGATACCTTCAGGTATGTCTCTGATAGAGAGGATAATCCCTCGCAACTTTGATATTGCCCCTCATGGTGAGGAGGAGGAGATTGTGCATAAATTGGAGGGAATTACCCGTGGGGTCCCAGACTATGCGTGATTCAACAATGTTTCTCGTGCATATCAGATACATACTGTATGGGTCTCATGATGAGTTCACCGCTTGCCGAGGTGGCTTGTACGGGAAGTAACATGCTATCATGATAATCATGCTGATTAGACACCTAGGCTTTATTTTTTGCATATTTTGAGAGACGTGATGTCTCGGGATGTAATAGAAACACACATATTTTTTGAAACTTATGGTGCACACTGATGCAAACATTCGATATATATATATATATATATATATATATATATATATATATATATATATATATATATATATATATATATATATATATTCCTATTTGATATGAGTCTCTCATGTGATGATTATTTTACAGATTATGCAAATGTCTATCCAATACAATGTTAGCCATTGTATCAGTTAATGCATTCATTTTTCTAGGAATATGTTGATATGTGATATAGTCAAAATGTCTTTCTAGCAAACAAACACGTAAATAAAATCTTAAAATGTGAGCGTTTCTAACTAAATAATTCCCATTAATTTGAAGAACAATAAGCTATGAGTCTAGATTTACAACCAATGCACTAATGCCGAGGGTAATCGCCTCGGTTAACAGTTCAATGACATCACTATACTCAGCGACATCGTTTGTAGTTTATCCTAGACAAATACCTTGCAGATCTATCAATTCACCACCAGGATCACAAATCATCCAAGTTTCCGAAGACAAGTTTTGGGTACTGCAGGAAGCACCATCCACGAAACCGACATAAGGGGTAGTAGACATCTGCACAATATGCAACGACCCAATAAGCAAGAAAATGCTTGCAAAACACACCAAGCCAAGAAATGTACAAAAATGAAAAGAACACCTATGTACACAAAACATGCATGAATGACTCATGCATAATATTTTTTAAGATACAATCCATTTCTGGGCTGACCTAAAGGATGACCTTCGTAATCAATGAGCTCATAGGCCCCATTCTTCAAGACGCGTTTAACAATGTAAGCCCCATGCCACATGGCTTGAAATTTTCTTGCCCTCAGCTTATCATGAGCTCGGTCGTACAAGAGTACAAGGTCTCCTTCTATAAAGGAGTGACGAGAAAATGATTGGTCAAAATGGGCTTTGACCTGCTTTTTCTGTGCCTCGATGACCAAAGCAGCAAAGCGGCGAGTTTCATCCAGCCTTTCTAAGTAGAGAAGACACTCTTCTTCTAGTGAAGTGTTAGGCATTAGTTCAACAGCCAATTTGAGCGAAGGTATTTCACACTCAATCGGAAGGGTAGCTTCTAGACCGTAAACAAGTTGAAAAGGAGTGAATCTGGTCGCATTCTTAACTGAGGTTCGGTATGCCCAAAGAGCCGAAAATAACATGAGATGCCAATTCGTTTTGTGTATCCCAATCGTACGTTGAAGCATAGTGACAAGAAATTTATTCACAGCTTCAACCTGGCCATTGGCTTGAGGATAGTAAGGCGTTGAGTTGTTAACTGAGGCGATTACCCTCGGCATTAGTGCATTGGTTGTAAATCTAGACTCACAGCTTGTTGTTCTTCAACTTAATGCGAATTATTTAGTTAGAAACCCTTACATTTTAAGATTGTATTTACGTGTTTTTTTGCTGGAAAGACAACATATTCCTAGACAAATGAATGCATTGAGATGGGATTCGCCTCAATCCACTCAAATTTGAGGCTATCATTATTCTCCCCTGTCCATATTCCTTAGATCAGTTGAAGAGTCTGCAAGGGAAGGCTAATTTTCTATGACATTTTATACCTAACTATGCCAAAGTGGCTAAAGGATTCACCCGCTTACTAAAGCAGGGTGTCCCATTCCTCTAGGATGAGATCGCTCAAAATTATTTTGATGTACTGAAGAAGTTTCTTCCTAACGCTCCTCTGTTGCATCCTTCGAACTATCATCACGATTTTTCCCTCTATTTAGCCGCTAATTTTAATATGATTGCCATGGTTTTGGTGTAAGACGATGATGATGGTGACGAGCATGTTATCTATTACCTCCCTTGTAACCTTCTCGATACCGAAACGCATTATGCCCATGTAGAGAAGTTAGCATTAGCTGCAGTTCAAGTAGTTCAACGTTTTTGTCATTATATTTTGTTGCGTACTGTGATGGTGATTTATGAATGCAACCCCATGACCTATATACTGTATCGAAAATTGCTAGGGGGAAAATACTCAAAGTGGATTATCATCCTCCAAGAGTTCGATTTGGAATTTGCTGCTGCCAAGTTGAAGAAATCATTATTCTTTGCAGATTTGATCTACTCTCTTCCCTCTGACTCTGCTCCGTTTGGTTCTGAAGAATGAATTTCGGATGATACGCTTTTTCTGATTAGCACCCTGTATCCTTGGTATGGTGATGTCATCATATATCTCCATACCTCTACCTTTAGATCTAAGTTGATGAAGGATACTCACTGATGCATCCGCCATCAATCGCAACCTTATCGTATAGTTAGAGATACACTCTACCACATTGGAGTAGATTCCATTCTTCGTCGATGTTTAACCCTCAAGGAGGCTGAGAAAGCTCTGAATGATTGTCATAGTGGCGCCTGTGGTGGTCACATGTCTGATTATGCCACTACACAGAATATTTTTCATGCTGGGTATTTCTAGCCCTCTATCTTCATGGATTTCATTCTCACGGTTCGTAAATGTAAGGATTTCCAAATCTACCAGCACAAGCTACGTGCGCCACCTACATATCTCCACCCTATCATTACCGCTGGTCCCTTTGAAAAATGGGGCATCAATTTTATGACCTGTAACCCTCACTCGGTCAGGGGGCATGCTTATATTATCGTAGTCGTTGACTACTTCACCAAATGGGCCGAAGAAATGCCTACACTTGCGGCTGACGGTAAGATAGCAACTCAATTCATATTCAATCACATCATTTCTAGGTTTCGCATCCCTCAAGCCATCGTTACCAATCATGGTTCCCATTTTTATCATTATATGGTGGCAGAGCTGACTTCTAGCTGACTATAGCTCAACGTCGTACTATCCCTAGTGGAGTTGCCAATTTTTTATGAAGGTAAATCCTCTCTGTGGATAGAGACGATCCCTCTAGCGCTAGAGTGGGTCTAGTAACAAAGAGATAAGCTAGAGTGAAGGTTCATAATTAATGAATGAAAAAGACGAGGTAGATCAACCTACCTGGAGTCCAAAGCTGTTGTCGTGGCTATCGTGGTGGTGGCCTCTTGATTCCTATCTCGGCGGGTCACGATCCTTCCGTAGCGATGCTTGGATACCTGCAAAAGGATCAACAGACAAGAGCAACATACAAAACAATGATATCATCCATAATTACTAACCATTCAATGAAGGTCAATCATATTGTATCAGATAAACACATCAACGCAAGATGGGAACCAGAAAATAGTCATGCATATGTATTAATAGAAGAAAGAGTTACAACCAAAGCCTTGACGTCGTAGACTCCTTCAATGGGGTTCAGTCGAAGCGCGTCGCGATGAATCGTTAGGGAATTCGGATGGGATGAAGACACAAGCCTAAGATCTCTCAATAAGGATCTCTTCCATTCTATCTCTTCCAGCAAAGTGTATAGGAATCTCTCTAGCGTTTCAACTATAATATGTTCAGTTCAACTAGCTCATCAATAGAAGATGGTTATTTTTATAGAGGGAGAGGACGAGTTTTGGATCCATACCATAGTGGAAGGTAGGCCTTATCCCTTAGGAGGTTTTCCGAAAAGGTGGAAACAAGAGGCCAAAGGAGGAAGTTCGTGGTTATTCAGTCGAACCACTCCAGACGACTCGCCCATGAAGTTTGTTATATTGTAAACTTCACCTCTATTTTTAAAAAACATTCCATAAACAGATTGGCGCGGGTAGCTCACTGCGACAGAGAGGTAATGGGCGTGGAGCCCAGTGTTAATTTCCTCATCGAAGCGAGGGAATAATAGTCTACTAGCGCAAGGAAAAAACATGTGTTTTTGATGGTCTGTTCAGGAAATTGTCAATAGAAGGAATTTTTTCCTCATGGAAAGGGATGCAATGATGGTATTTGCAAGGCATGACACTTTATTTTGGTCATAGAAATGGGCCTACAATGTGCGAGATGGGGATTGTAGGGATAGTGAAAAAATGATATGTAACACTCATAAAAATAAAAAAATGAGTCTTACCCAATGCATCATCCCAATCCTCTCCTTCCAGGAGTGGAATATCTGCATCACCCATGAAGTCGGTGCCAGTATAGGGCCAGTCCTTCACGAAAATGAGTTTTCAGTGGAACCAATCAAATAATTCTTTTATCCACGACATCTCTTGATTGCCTCCCACTCTAGGCATCAAAGACACCCAACGTACCATCCACGGCTCTCGTGATGGTGGTGCAGGGATTATCACCTCCTAACGTTGAAATATTGGAAACCATTCTAGGATGTGTTATCACTCAGATTTTCCTTGAAGTTGTTGGAAGAGGAAAGGGGTCCGAGCTAACCACAAACCAGCCTTCAGATATAGAATCTAGCCAATCTGCATCCAGAGAGGGCTCTCTCTATAAAATATAGCTTTGTTTTTAGAATATATTAGGCTAGTTGTAAAGTCCAGGGGTTTTGATTTTGTTTGAGTTGATGGAATTATTTAGCTAAGATTAAGATTAAGTAGTTTCAGTCCATTGGGCTAATGGAGTCAAAGGATTGGCTACACTGGCTTAATTTTTTTAACAAAATATGGTTTATCATGGCAAGATAATCAAACTAGAAACAATTATAAATCTTAAAGTGAATGGAATGGAATTCAAACGGATGAAAGGCAACTAAGAATCTTTCAACACATTCAAGAGAAGAGAAATAGATTGATTATCAATAAAGAGCAGTTAAGTATTCTTTACTAAATAACCAAAGATGTATGAACTAGACAAACAAGAGAAATTAAGAATTCGTTGTTTAAACCAGTTTAGAGGAAAACATTTAAAATAATAACGACTGAAATCAGATTACACCTACGTACTTTCTGATTTAATATTTTTCGTTAAATATTAAGATAATGAAACACAGATGATATCATAAAAAATGCAAAACTTTAAAACATGGGATAGAGATGACTTATTGATCCTTCATTCAACACATGAATCCTGAGAAAAGTCTTCTGCCTCAATTCCTTGTCCAGTTTTGCCACGAAAAATTTCTCCAAAGCTCTTTATTCCAAAATAGCCAATGTTACATCAAAGTATAAGAATCCACCCTCAATAATTAAATTGAGGGCTTATTTATACAAAAAATCATAAAAAATATCTCTTAACAAAACGAGATATAATCTAAGATGACTGAAAAATAAGTTACAATAAAAATAGAGACAGATGGTCTCATAGATAAGACAAAAAGCAACTAATGTTGTGTTGTTTCCTCCTTTTGAGAATGTGCTGGAGGTAGGACCTATATTTTAGCATCATCGTTGTCCTCTTCAGTAATTTTGTTCTAACTGAATTGCTTCACTGATACTCTTTGTTCTTACTGATACACTTTGACCTTTGTTTGTCCCTTTATCCTTTATACTATAGTAAATAGGCAAAATTTCATATAAGGATAAATTTTACAAAAGTTCCAACAGATCTTCCCACCATTTATATTCTGCTATTCTTGTCCGTTGAAGCTTCCTCAATGTTTCATCAGCCTCGGTATATCTGAAGAAATTAGGCTGATTAGGAAACAAATGTTTTACTTCATGTTCAAGATAAAAAAAATTCTATAATCTGTCATGAAGATTCATTCCTGTAGGTAATGTTGCTTCTGATGAAATGGTTGAGCAACTGGCTTGATTGTGAGCATGTATGTCCAATTTCTTAACATAAGTTTCCAGGTCCATTATTTTATCTTCTAAAACCATAGGGCTGGGCAACCCTTTATTCAATAAAACATCAAACCTTTCTCTGAAAGCAATGATTTCACTTTGCATGTCAAAACATCTTCGTTCTAAATTTTGCATAAGATTTCTTTTAGTAAAAACTTTTTTTATCTCCAATATTGTTGCAGTCCTGTCCTGAATACCCTGATCTGCAAGTTGCTGTCTGTTTTGGGTATTTAGAAATTGTATAAGCTGATTGGCTTCCTCAGGCCTATTTCCTAATTCTGCTCAGGTATTCTCAACTTCATCCAGAGCTACTTTGACCAAATCATTCTGCTCATATATTATCTGGATTGAGGACCAGATTTCTTTTATTGACTGAATAATATCATCCCAAATAATGTCATTTATTTCTCTTAAAGGTTTCTCCAATGTGAGATCCCTTTCCAAAGCTTTAACTGTTTTTTCCAACTTTTTGACTTCTCTTGTTTTTTCAACAACAGTCATTTTTGAAAGATCATATTTCTATTCCAAACTAATAAGTTGTAACTTTGTGTGTTGAAGTTCTGTTACTTGCAGTTTCAAGTCATTCATTTGCTTTACTAATTCTTCTGTACTCAAATTTGAAGTATTTACCTATGATGGCTCTGTTGGCTGACCTGTTGGACCTGTGATAACCTCTGCTATAGATACTGGAACACTGGACTGCTTGTCTTTTAATGCTTGTTCCAGCTCTTTTTCTGTTTCAGTCAGTTGCTCATTTATTTTCAAGAGAAACTCCATCATTTCTTCTTCAGAATTATTCTTTATTACTTCTTCAGTTTGAGGATGTCTTGAGGCTGGCAATTTCAACTGCTTTCTCAAAGCTGCAATGTCATCATCTTTTTTCTTGATTAGAGCTTATATACCTTTGACATCCTTTGGATTGTGACCTAATCGAACAATTATTTCCTCCAATGTTTTTATCCTGTTGTCTTTGGCTTGAGAAGAATCCTTTTCAAGCTGCAATTGTGTACTAGTGTTTTCCAAAGAATCCTGTAACCTGTGAGCTGCCATTGCCTTATCAGTCAAAGTAGAATAGATCATTTCACCAGTCTACTTATGTAAATCAATCTGATCTAAAGGATGGATATCATTTTCTAGGACTTCAAAGTTTTTCCTAATATAATTAGCAGCTGTTTGGGGTTGCTGCACCTTGGGTTTGAAATGGCTCATTAAGATTTTGCCCTGTTGGATGTCAAAAGCTGACATCAATCTTTCTTGATTCTTTGGAGCCATTTTCAAATATTGATTATATACTTGAATTTTCAGTGGATCATTCCTGGCCTTGATATTGATAAATGTCTTCTTTATATCTCTTGTATCTTTAACTGGTGTTTTGAAAGAAGATATTTCAACACTCTGTTGCTTCTGTAGCTCTTTCCTTTGTGAGGTAGTGGATGCTCCACTGACTGTACCTATTTTTTGACTGCCCAATTGTTCTGGTCCTTGACTATCAAGGATTTCATCAATAGATTCTACTTCTGGAGGAGTATTCAATTTTTGTCTCTTGGCCTGAGGCTGTTGTGAAGATTCAGTGAGAGGGGTAGCAGCTTCAGCTTCTCTCTTTTTTCCCTTTTCCACATTTAATGGAGTCTGAAAATTTGACATTTCTACTGGATTGGTTTGAACGAAAGAAACCTGTACTTGATCCTATCCCTTGGAAGTTTGAGGTTGTTCTGTCATAGTGAATGTTTCTTTAACTTGTGTATCAACCTCTTTCTCTTTTCCCTTAGATGACACTGCAATGTTTTCTTATAACTCCTGCTGAATAATCCCAGTTGAGGAAGGACCAACCTCTGTTCTTGGTACCTGTGCAAAAGAGTCTAGGTCAAGCATATTTTCAAGATCTTTCATAATATTGTCTACATTGACCTGCTCACTATCCTGCTCTATCAATGTTCCTTCTATCCATTCATCTGTATTAGCATATTTTTCAATCTCTGGGATTCTTTGATGTATGTATGGTGCTGATTTATTCTTCATTATTTTATCACAAATGAAGCTGAATGGGTCATAAGACACCCAATAGAAACTCTTTTGTAATCTGAAATGGTCTTCTAATATCTTTTCAGCTTCTTCCCCTGCATCCCTAGAGTTACAGATAAAGGGACGTAATTGACTTTTGATCTGAAGTTGAGCCTTCTTCTTTGCATTACAAAAATGAATTATATCAGAATTTTTCATCTGCCTGAAATATTCTAATGCAAAGATTCTCATGGGGACATATTTTGGTAATTTGAATGGACATAATTCACATCCATATATCTGACTTCTGTGTGATTTTGGTATAAATACCAATCACCAACTTTGTATTGTTTTGAGAGCTGTAAAGTTTTCTTGATTTCATTGCTGAGTCTTGGAGGAGAAACTCCTGTCAACAAGGTAGTTGCAGGGTGTATAAAAACATTAATGAACTCATTATAGGAATAGGGAGAATCTCGAGAACTATGAGTGATGGCTGACCAAAAGATAACAAACCTAGGATTCCCTTGAGCATCAAGCTTTTTGGTATAGAAAGGGAAATTTTCCGACTGGTAATAGGGCATGAGATGGTAAATGATAGAAGAATATTTAAACACTTTCTCATTTTCTAATCTCATGAATTGATCATGGATTTTGTCTGCAATGTATGATGCAAAGTCATACCTGACAGCAGGAGGCTGTCCAAGGGTAAAAATAGACAATAATACTAGAGTTAAATGGTCAACATATTCACTGGTATTAAAGCCCATTATAAAGGATATCATTTCCAAAACAAGTCTACCCTCCTCAGTGAAAAAAGCATACCCATAAGGGGGAGGGCCTTTAGGCTGATGATCAGGCAACATAAAGGTCTGGCAGATGTGGCTTAATTCTTCATGGGATAGTTTGGTGGATTTCTCAAGTAAATCTCCCATGGATAGGGGAGTGAGGGTTTGATCAGGTTGAAAATGTAGCATCTCATTGATAGACTGAGCAGTAATTGGGAAAAGGAAATCTTGATTTGGGGATAAGACTGCTCTTTGGTTAGGATCATAGTTTGAATGGCAAAAATGAATTATTTCAAGGAAAATATGGACAGAGGGAAAGAGGTACCTGGGAATAATAGATTCCCATAACCCAATCATATCCAAGCCATTCAAATAATTGTCTCTGCAGCGACAAAAAATTCGAAGAGGACTATCACTAAAAGCCAGGTCTTTAATTTGGAAATCTCTGTCGACTAATGATAAATAATCCAAGCCTCTGTGAGGGGAGTTCAATGGGGTGATGTTTAAAGCCACAAGAACTTCCATTTTTGGTTATTGTGGATTCAAAAATGGAAATTCGGCTTATGGTGAAAAATTGAGCAAAACTACAGGTTTTTGGGGTGCAATTTGAAATTATGGGAAAAGAGAAGACTCAAAATAACTCTATAACAGTCTTTGGTACGGAATTTAAAACGAAAGCCAGGATTTCACAGAGTTAAAATGAGAAATGGGGTAAATACATGTTTTTAGGGGATGAACTATGTTTAATAGGTACAGGCTGGCGGCGGGTGGACGCTGGAATACTGGTCTGGCAATGGTCTTCAGCAGAATTCAGTTAAATGGCACTTGACAGTCGATTTTTTGAAATTCTTTGCATGGAGGGCGAAGTCGTTTTCTACGTACACAATAATGAAAAGACGTGGGTTTTTGTTTTATTCACAAAGTCAAAGGGTGGGGAATTTTTTATTATTTTAATAAATGACGTCATTATGTACGACAGATGAGTCACGGGGGAAAGGTGGTAAGCGGTTTATTCCACACCGCTTTTGAGGAAAGGCGGTATTGAGCGGATGGGCAGTGATTCCACAGAATGAATGACACGTGCTCAGGGTACTGTTTGAAAACCACTTTCATTTCGTGAGTTATTGTTCGGATAGGAGATGGCCAGCGGAATTATCAACAACCGTTGATCTTGGAGCGGGTAATCGAACGGTGGTCGGGGCGTGAAGTTGACGGGGAGTTAATAGGAGGGCCCGACGCAATTTATTATCGATTAATCATTTCGGGAGCGTTTTGATTGGCGGGGGTCGGTTATTAACTAATCATAAGGATTAATTAATCCCTTGTACGACGAGGGTCGGGGGTGAAAAAAATGCGCGTGGGATGGGTTACTTCGAAGTTTAGTTTAAATTAAACTTTGGGTTTTATTTTCTTTTGTTTTAAACATATGAATCATACGTTTAAAAGTTTTTTCATAGATTTTTTATTATATGATAAATAAAACAACATGATTAACTTACCATAGGGGCGGGAATATTTATATAAAGATATATTTAGCCAAAGGATTTGTAGAGTAGGTAATTTATTTAATCACATGGGATTTATTAACTTTGGATAAAATTATATAAGTGGGGTTTCTGGGTTATTTACATAAATGGAGTTATATACTTTAGGAAAGGGTTATTTCTATAAGGAGTTAATAAATAAAATCAATGTTAATATGACAAGGGGACAAGGTAAACTTCAAAATACATTAATATGACTAAGAAAGTGAAGTTCTTAGAAGCAAATGGCATTATAATTACTTCATCACTTAAACTTAGGATAAAATGTGATTTTGAGAGTTTTTATGAAATATCTCATGATTTTCCTAAGTAAAATGGGATTTTACTTAGGAAAGAATTTTTTGAAGTAAATGAGTGTGATGATGAATGATTTTAAGTACTTAGGTTTTTTCCAATTATTGGACCGAGAGTCCGGTCCCTCCAAAAGTCAAGGAAATTCCTTGAGCCCCTTTAATTTTCAAATACCTTAACACTTAGGGGAAATTAGTGAAATATTTAGGGAAAAATGAAGGGGAAGTTAATAATCTTGACTTTGCTTTGCTGTGAAATTTTTCCAATGTAGTATCTGCCTTTGCACTTGTGATGAAAGTAAAATTGAACACATTTAGAACCATGATTCATCACATGTAATTCTGCAACAACATCTACCTACCCTACCTACTTACTCTACCATTTTATCTTCTTTATTAGGGTGCACTTAGACTGGCAAACCCTTATCAATCTTCTTTTTCTTTTACATGGCAAACCTATCTAAGTCTACACTTATTACATCCAAGGGCTCAGATTAAACTGTTGAGCACCTTTTATTAACTCTACCTATCTACTTATCTGCCAAGATTAAACTGTTTGGCCAGATGTTTATTCTCTATTCTACAACATGAAATTAAAAAATGAATGAGTCAAGTTTAAACTGTTTGACTCTTCATAATTTGTGGCAAAATTTTGACAAACTGCACCCAATTTTTTTTATTACATCAGAGCAAAAAGTAGTGGCATTTAGACTTTCACACTTTCCTTGGCCTTTCTTTTGGTGGGGTTCATTTTCTTTCACTTTTTTGGCCAATTTTATTTTTTCACCCTTTGATTTTTCTTTTAGGGTATACCCTCTTTACATTTTTTCAATTTTTTTTTTGATTTTTTGATTTTTTGATAATATAACACCTTTTGAAACAAGAAAAAGGTTTGAACATATTGCATAGTTCAACAAGTCAATCATGAAAAATGACACCTATTGGTATAGGAGTCTAACAGGATGAACGGTACCAAGATGGACCCATAGCCGAATTGTTTCAGCTTGTCATTTTTTCACATTGTCAATTAACACTTCAGGTTGATTCTTATGGCCTCTGCCTAGTTGAAAATGGTTGGAGCCATAAAATCCACGATAAGTAGAAGTTGTGTTTTTGTGGCTTCATGAGGGGCTTGAGATCCAACAGCTCATGTGATGGTTTGCAGCACTACCTTTAGTGCCAAATTGAGAATAGTTTGAATATCCACTTTCCTGCTCTTTGATCCTTTCCTTGCCCCTTCACAAACCCTATCTATGAGCATGCTCATGTTTTCCATCGTAGGTCGGGTACCTGTCAAGATCGGTGTTACTCCCCTCCATGATAATCCAGTGATTAAATATATGTCATAGACTTCAATCTCTAACTCTTGATCATGAATCATAAATATTTCTCGATCAGTGTCCCACAAACTAATCAGATATTGTAGTAACTCCGTCTGAGCTCGCAGACACGGTGCCATGAATAATTTCAAGAGCCTATAGTCTCTTAGGGCATCCATGTATCTTAAAATTCTCATGGCTTGGTCATATTCCTCCCCATGTTCTCTTTCCTTCCATTCGATAGCCATTTTTTCTTTCAAATACCTACAAAATCATCATTGAGGCTTTCCTTAGCCAAATTATTAATTTTTGAATTGTTTAAAATGGGCCATTTAATAGAATTTGCAAGCAAAATTGGTTGCGGTGATTGGCACGACTGTTTTAAAAATAGCAACGCCAATTGGCGCCTCCTCGTTGAAATTCAAGCTGGGTTGGTGTGACTCTGTGCCTGGAACCTGCGTCGACCACCGTGCCCAACTTTGAACAAAATCTCCCCCAAAAAATATGAAAAAATAAAATACAAGAAATGAAATTTCGTTTAAAATGAAGGAAATGATAAGAGCTCTTAATGGAAGAAAATGGATTTGTGATTGTTCTCCTAGATTGTCCACTACTAGCCCCACAAGATCACAGTGAAAAATGGTAAAAATGCTCACAAGAGGTGAAAAGATGAAAAGTAATTTATTTTACTACTTTTGTCATTTTATAACCTTTTCAAAACCCTAATTAGGTTTTTGAGCTTATTTTTCGATTATTTTAATATTTTATCTCGAAAAATGGGTTTTACATGCTTTTCTTGTGCAACAACAGGTCCTAAACGGGGTGACGATGAAATGAGGAGTTGTATTTTATTCCTTTTTTAGACTCGGTAAAAACACGAAAAAGTTACCCCCTAGAGTCACCTTTCAGCTCTTTTATGACTCTCAAAAATTGAAAATATTGCCGAGACTCTTGTCATTTTGAACTTGTTAAAGGTTGCAAAGCTTCATTTTCCCAGTATACGTTTACCCCTTTTTCAGGCTAGGACAGATTATTTACGAAAAAAGAATACATTAGCCTATCGCAACTAAGAGGTTCTCTCAGATATTGTTTTCTACCTTTTAAGATCTATGAGACTACCTACGAAAAGGGACCTCCTAGAGTTTTATTTTCCACTTCTTTTCAAACTCTCTAAACATGAAAATATGTTGAGTTCTTCCTTTGTCAGACTCGTTAAAACTTAAACGACATCGTAAATCCTCACCATGACGTAACCGAGTTCTTCCTTCCTAAGGCTCGTAAAATGTACTAGGATGGATTTTTCTGAAGGAAAAACTTATATGACAAGCATATGCTATCCCCTTCAAGCTTGTTTCCAGAAATAATTGGGGTACTCGCGAGAAATGGTGGGCGAAAATGGAACCATTTCTTAGTCGTATCGGCAGTATGTCACTCTTAAACATGACACTTGTCTCCAATTTGTGTCGAGCTGGGGACATCCCATTTCATCATTTTTTCCTCCATGGGTTTGGGTTATCTATTTTGGCCTCTCATTTTCTCTTTTCCATGTCATCAAGACCTCAGATCCCTTGATGTCAAATACTGCCAAATTCTAGAGTCGTGTCACCAATATGTTCAAGAGAAGTTTCCTTTTGCAGTTTTCAACCTCTGATCCTTTGTTTTTTCTTGATTCACTATCATCTTGTTCCTCTGCCTTGTGTTGATGATGTGGGAAACATTATGGCCCTCCTTTGACTGGTCACTTCTTGTCAACTTCGGCTCATTATCCAAGAATTTGATCTAGAGATTCTCTTCCGGTACCTTGGAGCTTTCATGCCTCAATGACAAGTTCTTCACATTCAATGATAGGTCCTCATCATTGGCCTTCGATCAAGTGATTTCGTGGGTGTTCAACTCTAGCTCACTATTCACATTCCATGGATTGTACTAGTTGTACCTTGAGAGAAATTATCATTATTGTGGGTTTCTCTCATGCATGTTGACAATTTTCATCATTGGCTTGTAATCAGGTGACTTTCATGCATGTTCGACTTTAGCTCACGCATTTTCATGCTTGAATTTGTACTTGTTCAGGTCAAGATGGAGGGCAAGACCCTAGGTTTTGTTTGATAAAATCTAGTCTCCGAGATGATTTGGTTTATCATGACTATATGTGTGACTCTTCTGATTGGATGGATGCGACCAAACCTGAGTCTATTTGATGATCCTTCTTGTTGGATGGTTGTGTCCATACCTCAAATCTTATTATCGTATGTACTCTATTATGGATGGTTGCACCCTTACCACATATTCATGTATCATGGACATCAGTTGTACTTGTCCTTACAGGTCTTTGACAACAAATTTTTGGTTTGGGCATGTTCTCATAAATAATTTCACCCCTTCCTCTCTCTCGGACCTCATGCTTTAAGGGGAATATGTTACACTGTATTTTGTCACCATCCCTGCAATCCCCATCTTGAAAATTGGAGGACCATTTTAGTGACTTATGTATATTTTCATACCTAGCTATAAGTATCATTACATCCCTTGGCATGTCAATAAAATTTCCTTTGCTGATCATTCCTCAAGCAGACTCCAAAAAACATATGATTTTGGGTCGACACTGGTAGGCAATTATGGCCTCGCAGCCATAGAGAAATTAACACTAGGCCCCACACCCATTTCTTCTCTGTCTCAGTGGGTCACCCACGTCGAGTTGTTTTTGGAAAGTTTTTTAAATAGAAAAGAATCTTCCATGCCTAAAAACTTCGTGAGAAAAGTCATCATGGTTTTTTCGACTGAATAGCATCAAATTTCTCCCTTTGGCTTCTTGTTTCCTACAATTGTGCAACTTCCCAAAGGGATAAGACCTCTCTTCCACGTAAAGAGGGATCTTAAACCACCTCCTATTCTCCTATAAATACTTCATTCTCACATGGTTTCAGTGAGTTGAACAGTCATTACTATGGCTGGTGTGAAGAAGAAGGTAGAGAGGAATCCATTGTCGAGAGAGATTTTAGGCCCATTGCCTCATCGAATCCGATCCTAAATGAATTCTTGAGACGTGCCCAACTGAACCCGTCAAAGGAGGCTACAACATCAAGGCATTAAGGTTGTAAACTTCTTTTCTTCATCATTAATACATGATTAGTTTTTTGGTTCCAATTTTGTGTTTAATCATATGCAAAATGTTTGCTTCTCAACCAATCGAATCGTTGTAAATGAAAGTATGTTTTCGTATGCTATCATCGTTCACTTGATCCTTGTGCAGGTACACTGACATTATCACTGAAGGATCGCGACATGTGAAGAAAAATATTAGAGGATCACTGTTGCAAGATACGACAAGAGCGTTGGACCAAGGTAGGTCATCTATCCCAACTCATTTTTCATTTATAAGCTAGGAGTCTAAAAGTCGACCATGTTCCCTTGTTGCTAGACCCACCCTAGGACTAGAGGGATCGCCTCTGTCTGTAGAGGGGATTTTCCTGCATAACAACAGACACCCATATAAACATGAATAATCCTTCACTATGGTGTGAGGAATGTGTTTTTCTTAGGGTGGGGGCCCCATTGGTTAGTCTCGTTTCGAGGTTAATGAGGCAGATGAAAAATGTCGCAGATGGGATATGCTAATGGGAGTGCATGTGATAGGCCAAATATGAAACATGATGGTGTGTTTTTTATGATATGTTTTTGGAAAATAGTGGCTCTAGAAAGTGGTTTTAACATGTAATGGGTAAACTTGTCTTAATTTTTGATGATGGATAGATGAACATGAAGTGGTTCCCGGGCTGGATTTTATAGCCATGGCTCCGGATATTGGCGTATGGTCTACATGAGTGATGGATGCCACAGAAGGTGAGGCTCCACCATCCTGCAACGGTGCTTATCATGTGCAAGGTGGGGTGATGATAAACATGGCCTAGTGAATGTAGCCTATCATTGATTTCTTTGAAGAAATGATGTCAGGATATGAAAAGCTTCTTGGGGAGCCTATCATGCTGGGGGTATAATGATACCTAGTCTTGCACATTTGTTGGATGAGACATATGGTAATTTGGAATGTTTGTAATACCTGCAAATAATACCCCAAGTAAAAAGAATATTTTTCATATAAATATATGTGAAATAAATTGAATGTAAAGCAATAAGAGAGGGCATACCTGAACAGAAGTATGGTGGATGTTGTGCTTGAAAATTCCTTTTTCTAAGGCGTGGATTTATGGGGCCTAGCTTGAGCATGATGAAGTGTTGATCAATGTGTTTCTTGCGGTTTTGCAATTGGGCACTCTGAGCTTCAGTTATGTTCTGTTGAAAAATGATAAAAGGGCAATATATGGGCTAATATGGTTCATTTTCAAATCATTTGTTTCTTTTGAGGGTCTCAGGTCAGATTTGAGCTCCTGTCCCGAGCTTCTCTTTTCGTTGCGGTCAGCGTGAGTACCCGAGATTCGTGATGTAAGTGTCAAGTAGAACCTTAAACATCCCGCTTTTTATTTCTGCCATTTTCTAAGTGGGTGGTCCGTACAAATATAGATTTGTATGGGTTTTAGACCCATTTTTCGGTAGGACTGCACGGACAATCAAGGATGGCCCTCGCAGTCCTCGCACAAAAGGTAATTTTTTATGCGAGACCCTCGTGGTTGGGGAAAAATTATGCATGATGAACTGCACACAGGTGAGGGGGGGGGGGTTAATTTTTAATATTTTTTTGATAAAAAAATATTTTTGGTTTTTTTTTCCTGATGGTAGGATGTTGTAGCAGGAGAGGGATTGACATGATTTCCATGCAGAAGTGGCCCAAGACCCTTGTTCTCGGGAGATCCTAGCTCGGTATGGTTTGATAAATTTTTTACATAACAACATACTTAGGTATCAAGATGGGTTCTTGCACTATCCGTCTGATGCTGGAATAGGAGACAATGCATTATGGTCTTGCATCACAGAGATGTCCTGATCCATCCAAAGACTAAGGTCTATTTTGTAATAGGTTTTTTGCCTCAGGGGGAGGCCCTTCCTTATTCACTCCCTTCTAGTGGAGTGAAAATCCATCACTAGGTCGAGGAGGAGGAGGAGCACTATGATCCTGATCCGATCACCCGGGGTTGTATCTGTGTGAGTTCTATCACGGAATTGGCTGAGAGGGCTGCCTTGGCGATGATATTTCGTATGTCTGGGATGACAACGGCCCATCGAGTGTCGAGACTGTAGCTTGTGGTTTTTCACCAGCTTTAGGATTGTCACTTTTTTTATTGGGCTCGCTATTTCTATCAGGGCATGGCCACTCATGTGGCCAATGCCCAAAGGGGTGCTATTAAGACCTTCACTTATGTGAGCATCCTCTGTAGCATTATGTACAAGAGGGTTTTGATGCTCTGACCCTTTTTGGCAGCGCCCCTGGGTCCTTTGAGGGATCCTCAGATGTGTCGGTGGGCACCTGTGATGCCCTATGGTTGTGGTGGAGACGTGGGTCGTTACTGGGACGTGATGGTCAAGGCGTGATTGGATTTGAACTCGTAGGTATTCCTTGAGTTCCCATATTCAGGGATGGATTTCCGGGTGGATCTAGATATGTTTCTCCTTGAAGTATGCTATACAAGATCCATATGACCAAGAAGATGCACCTAAGATAACATGTAAGGACCATGTAATATTCCCTTTCTTGATTTGGTCAAAATGGACAGAATATGTCGATGGTATTTGTCGTGGTATTTTCCCATGGTATGATCCCATGGTATTTGCCTTTATTTTTGAAGGGAAAATAATAAATAATGTCTCTAGAGAGTCCATCAAGCCTATAAAATGGGATAGAAGCTAGGAATTGGGAATAATTTTGGTTTATCTATCTCATTGTATTTTTATTGGGAACTTGGCATGGCCAATTCTAGTTTCATCCCAGGGATGAAAACCCCATGGGTCTTATTTTGTCTAGTGGATACATCTAGGGACCATGTTTGTGCTTCATTATTTTGTTTTCTCTTCTAATGAGCAATCGAGCATGCCCCTGTAGGGGCTCTAATGTTTTTTTATGCGAATGTACTCGTTTCTTTAGTTAATAATATAAATAAAGGTTGCATTTCTATATGATCTAAAATCTACAGGATTGATTATTTGTACAATTGACTAAGGAAGCATTCATGTGACAGAATGAAGGAAATGTTGGGGAAAATACTGAGAGGGGGGTGGGGGGGGGAGGGGTCAATCAATATTTTCAATAATCACAATCTTCTACTTTTCTCTTTACTGATTTTGATAAGTGACTTTGATGAGCCCAACTAGAATATGTACGCGAATAACCAAACAGAAACTAGTGTATGCTCAGATAACTTTTCTCTTTAGATCAACATTCAGAAACATGCTTTAACCCATATCATTATTTATGCATCAGATAGTTAAGCAGTAAATATGTGCAGTAATAGCAGAGTAAATCATCACACAAGAGTATCACACATGAACACCAAGGTTTTAGGTGGAAACCCAATTCGGGAGAAAACCACCATTGTTGTTGTCTCTGTATTCAATATTTATTATATAGAAAACCACTTACAATGTTGTACTAATGCAGACTCACATCAGTACGCAGAAATATACCTGCAGAACGTTGCAACCTTCTCTTGTTCTCTAGCTACTACTGGAAGGGAGCTCCGACCACCTGATCTCGTTTATCAGTTTCTACTAGAAGGGAGCTACAACCCCCTAATCAAAACACCAACTTCTACTGGCAGAAAGCTTCTACTTCCATACTGAAGGCTTCAAACCTCAGACCCACCGCAGACGATGTTTTATCAATTTTCACACTGGATCCCACAGCTTCAACATATCTCAGCATAAAGATAAACACTAATAAACTTTCCCAAACATCAATCAGAATAGCGAGATCACTGTAGCCAGAATAAAATAATAAACCCAGATTTCAGAATCACCATGCAGAAACAATCTCAACCCTGATCATTCATTATCTTAAAATGCATACGCTACTTCACTTTACTGATTATGCATGTATACGCATTTTTCTTCACATCAACCTATGTATAGATATGAGAATACCGAATTTACAGAATATGATCAGTCTTAGAAACAGATATGAGGCTTTCAATTAGATGTATTTTTAGAATTGTAGAACCCTTATCTAGTCAGCATCATTAAACATATTTACTCACTCATTGATAAGATTTGTACACATTCAACTTAAAAGCATATATAGTATTCAAACAACCCAGATCTACATGAAGACTTCATTGACAGATAGCAGAAATATAGCAGTAATAAACAGATAACCTCGAGCCAACAAGCTTCAGAAAACCCTGACTTCCATATGCACTTTTTCTAAGACAAAGTCGTATATATACGTGCTTTCACCGAGACAAACTAGCGTATAAATATTTAATTATTGATTTTGTAAAATGTTTCAGATCTATAGACTTTCCCATATTTCTTCATTTCACTTCAGGAAACATGCGTCAGGTCATAGATCTGATCATCTCATCAATAGATCAAATAGTCATTTCAGGTCTAGAGATATTGATCCATCATTGTATCCTAGGGTGCATCATAGTTTCAAATCTACTAATAAACAGAGTCCATCCCATGTAGATATACTTGAGAGAGAAGTATTTAGTAACAACCCTTACACCTACACCCCATTTGTATTATGATCTTCTTCTCACTATATAGATTTATCCTTTCCTAATACCATGAGCGAAAACCACACAAGTGCCGATGGTATTCTAGGATGGAATCAAATAGATGACACAATGCTCAATATTGTGGGTTAAAACCATGGTAATTCCCCCTAGTATTATAATTTTAGTGCGCAAAAGGCATATGCGACTTGGATCGTTCTTTTCCGCGTGTATACGTGGCTTGGCCTATACTAAACCACATATAGAACCTTCAATTATGAATATTAACCAACTTCTGCTGGAATTTACACATTTATTCTGTTAGACCTCCTGAAAGATATTGTTCTTCTTGAGAAGACATATATTCCATTATTTTCCAGAGAGTTTCCATCAAGGACAACATATTAAGACATAATAATCATATTGCCAACAATCTCCCCCTTTTCATTTGATGGCAACCATGATGGAGCTTGATTACCACATCCTATAGATACTTAAACATTATTCAAACAAAAAATAATTCACCACATCCTGTAGATGCATAAACATTATTCAAACAACAAATACTCTCCCCCTTTGACATCAAGAGTGTAATATCCCAAAATAGGAAAAGCAATAATATAGAACACAAAAATGGAAATAGTAGTGAATAACATTACACAAAAATGTAAGACCAATATGGATCTATTATATTAAGAAAATCAGCAGAAAATAAGTACAATAAACATGGTCATAACTCAAACAATCAAGGCCAACAAGCCTCCCATGAATACATATGCCAAAACATAAAATGTTTTTGCAATGCAGAATGTTGAAGAGACAATATAGCGCAATCCCAATGGGTTACCTACTATTGGAAAAGTAAAATTATATAGATCTATTTTTATATGGCTCAAAATGTGCCAGGAATGGAGATATAAGCTCCCAAGCACCTTTCCAAGGAAACCCAAAAAAGGTTTCCGGAAATACACAAAATATTAGAATGCCAGACTGCAACCCTAGGGCTGAATAAGCTCTACAACTAGACACCTAAAAGGAGGTGACTAAAACTGATGTATAAATGTGTAGAAATCCTCCAATGGACTCTCCAAGTGAAAGGTTGATCCCTTCACTGAGAAACAAACACTCCAAATGATGCATTGAATCCTCCACTGGAAATGCACACTAATATAATGCAGTCTGTGAGGGAAACTGCACTGTAGGAGATGGTAATATCTTTGCCTAGTGCCAAATGATGAAATAATTCCCAAGGACCTTCCTTGCTGGCCTCCCAATGGAAATAATGCTTCCTCCACTGAAAAGAATCTCAGGAAATGGCCCTGTAAATCCTCCACTACTTTTACCCTGCAACAGAGCACAATCCTAGAAGAAACTACGTTGTAGAAGAAGACTGAAGCTGGCTTGATGCCATAATGTGGATATGCAGCTCGCAAACCTCTCCTGAGTGGGCACTCAAAGTCCCCTGAGGATGAGGGTGGGATTCCTGCTCAGGAAGACCCTTGTGCTAAAAAACACAACAATCTTCGTTAAACAACTTAAGAGTGCAAGAAGTCATATAGACCAAAACATAAAAAATAATCAAATCATGACTTCCATGGTTGCCTTCCCCTTCCTTATATGAATTTTGAGCCTTCTCACCTTGGGCCCCACTCATTAAAGCCACTACTCTCATGGATACTTCCTCCCATTCACACTATGTCGTCTCTCATTGATTATCCACTCCCTCCATACCAGCGATGTTGATTTGGTCAAAATTGACCCCATCCACATGATTCATCTCCTATTCACACATGAGGGTGATTTATCTAGCTACTATGATGCTCCTTATTCACATTAGGAGTGATTTTATTCATACTAAGGAGATTTATGGGTCTCCCTACCCTCTTATTCTTTTCTCTAAGTAGAAAAAACAAAATTTAATATTCCAACTAGCTGAAAGCTAATTTGGAATATTACAGTCCTCCCCTCCCAAATGTTTCTTGTCCTCAAGCAACTGTAAAGGTCAGTGTTGAAAAACTTCTCCTCCTTCCCTAGTGACACCTCCCACTGATGAGCTCCCTCCATGAACCAAGTGTCCCCCAATCAATCCATCCCTGAAATGCTCCCCTCAAGTGCTCATGAGATGCATCTCCCAAGTTCTCAAGTTAACCAAATGGCTCATCTCATAAGGAAACAAGAGGTATAATGTGGCAATCATATACTGCCCAATGTTCTCCTTGAAGCATGAGGCATAATAAATGTGGGGAATCTCATTCCCAATGGGAAAACCCAATCCATGTGCCATCCCTCCAATCATGCCAACAATAATGATAATAACATCATTGGCATATGGGATCAAAATCAAGGACACACTAGCTGCCATATGAAATACCAGAGGAGGATAATAGTCCCTCAAGTAGAACCAATGCAGTATTACTCCTGACCGCCTAAAAATATGGTATCATGAGTGGTTTCCCAACCACTTTTGTTGCCCCAATCCTCTCACATGCTTGGAGAAGGTGAATAATGTGTGGTGTCAACTGAGTACACCATGAGTAAGATATCATCTCCTAAAAGTATCCTAGGGAGTGGCCATCCTCATCACTGCTTATGGCCCCAAATGGACCAATAATTCTATAGGAAAGAGTTACCCCTTTTGGAGCAATGAACTGTACATGGATGGTAAAGAAATACAAACACATAGTTAGTGGATCATTATGCACAAAACTACAATCCTTACCATGCACCTCGAGGAAGATGGTGAAGTGGCTCATACATGGGCCTCCCGTCATTCCAAATGGGAAATGGAGTGGTTGTGATAACTCTGCCATGGAGTTATGTCTCTCCCCAATGTCCAAACAACCCATGCATCTTCGATATGCTAGTGCATCTCCTCCTTGAAGCCTTCCCAAGTGAATCCCTCCATGATAGTATGATATGCCCTCATGAAACCAGTGTGGTTGGAGAGAAAATCCTCATATGCTGCATGTAGTAGCTTCTCCTTGATCTTAGAGGCTCTATTAAAGAATATCCTACTTTGAAAATAGATGACCCCATCTCTCATTTCATATCTCCCATCTGACAATTGGGCATCAAGTATCCTGCATGAGAAGAGGTCCTTGGAGTATTCCACCAATAGCTGGGATCTCCAATAAGTATCTATACTCAATAATGACAACATTTCTGGTCTGCAATGTAAAGCATTTTTCATGTTTCTGCCCTATCCTTTGACATATCCCATTCCAAAGGCATATGACGAGATGCTGCTATCCTGCATTTGTTGCCCCTTCTATAGTTGTTCCTGCTCAAGTAAAGGTTGAATTTTTTTGAGGTTAGCCTTCCATAGGAAGCTATCACCCATCCAAAACCTTCTAAGTTTGGAGAATGTATGCATGAGTGGCCACATCAATTTGATAAACTTTGAATTGTTAAAAAATTGAAAATAAAGAAACATTCTTATGGCTTCAAGTCTGGCTACAGGAGAAAATGTTTCTTCAAATTCTATACCTTTTTGTTGAGCATACCCTTTACAAACAAGTGTAGCTTTATTTCTAATAACATCTCCATTTTCATTTAACTTGTTTTTGAATATCCATTTTGTTCCAATAACATTTTTATCATGAGGTCTTGGATCCAAATCCCAAGTTTGATTCTTTTCAATCTGATCAAGTTCTTCATTCATGGCTTGAATCCAACATTCATCTTTACTAGATTGATTCACATTTTGTGGTTCAATAGAGGATAATAATTCAAGATAGCTAGGGCATCCTACAAGAGTTCTTCTTATTTGGACACCTGATCCCTTTTATCCCAGAATTTGAGATTCTAGATGATTCTTTTGAACATACTGGGATGGATCCTTTTCTGATATATCTTCTTCTGGTGCTTCATTGGGTTCTCCTTATATATTGTTGTTATTTGATGAGGGAATATATACATCATCATCATCTTCATTTGTTGTTTTTATTTCCCTTTTGGGAGATGTGAGAGACTCATCAATTACAACATAAATAAATTCAACAATCTTCTGAAGTCCTTTATTGTAACATTTATATGATTTACTTCTAGAAGAGTAACCAAGAAATATTCCTTCATCTTCTCTAGGCTCAAAATTGCCAAGTTTTTCATCATTATTCTTGATACAACATTTGCTTCCAAAAACTCTAAAATGTTTCACAGTGGGAATATTACCATAACAGAGCTCATAAGGAGTTTTATCACTGTTCACATGAACATGAGCCTTGTTGAAAATTTTTATCATAGTATGTGTTGCTTCTCTCCAAAAGGTATCAAGAGTTCTAGATTCATCAAGCATTGCATGAGCCATTTGTTGAAATGTTCTATTCATTCTTTCTTCCATGCCATTTTTTTGTGGAGTTCCAGCTACATAAAACTATCTTTTATGTCATAATGTTCACAAAAATCAAAGAATTCATCTAATATATATTCTCTTCCTCGGTCAGATCTAAGACATTTGATTTTTAGATCTAATTCATTTTCAACCAACTCTTTGAAGATCCTAATTTTTTCAAATGCTTCACCTTTATGTTTCAATAAACCGATCCAACACATTCTAGATAAGTCATCAATAAATAGAATATAGTATTGTTCTCCATGAGGTGAATTTTTCGTTACAGGACCACATAGATCAGTATGTATAAGTTCAAGAAGCTTACTTGTTGATCCTTCTTTGGCATTGAATTGCACCTTGGTTTTCTTACCAAATTGGCATGATTTGCATATGGTAATTTCAGGTAGAGTGATGTTGGGAAAATCACAAACAACTTTGAGTCTGCTAGATTTGCTTATTTGAGAGAAGCTCAAATGTCCCAATCTTCTGTGCCTTAACCAATTTTCTGTAGATTTACCTAAGTAGCATTTCTCTTGGCCACCTTTCAATATATACATATTTCTTGGTGTTCTAGTTCCTTTTATTACTGTTTTTCCTATGTCAAGTTCATGTACTGCACATTCTTTTGAACTAAAGACAACTTTTTTTCCTTGATCACACATTTGATTCACACTCAACAAGCTATGATTTAATCCGTCCACATACATAACATTGTTAGCTTTCACCTTTTCTTTTATAAAAACAAAACCTTTACCCTTAATTACAATAGGAGAGTCATTTCCAAAAGTAAAATTTATTTCTTTCTCTAATGCATTGTATGAAAAGAGTTTATTTTTATCACCTGTTATGTGTTTTGAGCATCCACTATCAATGTACCATTGACTTTCTTCCCCTTATGAAAATAAATCTATGCCACAGCTTCCAACCTGTAATTAATTCTTTTGCCATACCTTGGAGTTTGAGGGTATATGCTCTTCTGGCTGAAGTTTTCTCCTGCATTAAGATTCTTCATGTCCAAAGTTATTGCAATAAGAACATTCAATTTCGTTTTGAAGAGGAGAAAAGTTGTTATAAGTATTTTTCTTTATCCCAGTCTCATTTCTTTTCTTTCTTGCTTCTCTAGTCATGATGGTTTTGAATGCAACACATTGAGGAGCTTTATGACCAAAGTTATGACATGAGAAACATTGTCCATTAAAGAAAAAATTTCTATGATCATGAAACCTTCTATTGATGTTTACTTGTTGATTGATACTTCTATTATTGTTCATCCTTGAATTGAAGTGGTCATGTTTTACCTAGGTATTCTATTTGTTCTTTTGTTGAGTATTGAAGTGTCGTTGGCTGGCTTTAGCTCCATTTAGATAGCTTGGAGCTGAAGATTGAGAAGATTCTCTGATATATCCAAGGCCTGTCTTTATAAGAGGAGAGCGTTGAACCTTGATAATTTCATCTAAGATTTCAGATCCTTTAGAAAATCTAAGATTTAAGATTTTCACTTTTTCAATTTCCTTTCTTAGACTTACTACTTCACATACTAATTTCTCATTGTGCTTCTCCTTTTCTATAAGTTGATTCTTTAGAGTATTTATGGCTATTTTATTTTCTTCTAGACATATTTTGAGATGATTGATTTCTTCAAGAAAATAATTTTCTCCTAAAGAATTCATAAATGTATCTTTAGTCTCACTAGAGTTCTTTTAAAATTCCATGAGTAATCTAATATCTTGATCATATTCTACTTCTTCACTATTTGATATACCATCACTATCTTCATGAGTATAAAAAAAATATCTATTGATGAAACGTTTCTTATTTCCTTTTTCCAATTCCTTTCCCTTTTCATGATTATCTTTATGAGGACACTTAGCAGCATAACGACCAACTCTTCCACAAGAAAAACATTTAAAAGGAAGCTTACCTCTGAACCTCCAGTGCCAAGTTGTAGTTTCTTTACAAAATTTATCTCATCTTCTTTTGAAACATACCCTGATTCTTCTTGTTCTTCTATATCCTTGCCTTTTGCAATGGCTCTAAAAACAACTTCTTCGACTTTAGATGGACCTCCTTTTCCCATTTCACATGTAGTTAGGATCCCATGAAGTTGAACAACAATAAGAGTTTGTAGATCCTGCTTCTCTTCAATAGAAAATACTTTTGACTCGAATTTATGAGATATATATCTTAGAAATTTTTTCTACAAGAGTAGTATCAGTTATAGTTTCACCAAGATTTCTCATACGATTTACAATCTCATATAGATGTAAAATAAAGCCGGCAATTCTTTCATAATTATGCATTCTGAGTTTGCCATATTGAATTTTGAGAGTTTGGAGGTTATCGCTTTTTACCTTGGCGTCACCTTCATAGCTCATAATGATTTTGTCCCATATCTCCTTTGTTGTATTCAACTACATGACTTTGAAAAAATTTTATTCAGTCAAACTCCCCAATAATTCATTGAATGCCTTTGCATTAGTTTCATATCTCTTTCTTGCTGCTATATCTACTGGAACTGAGGCTGAATATTGATCACCGTCTTCAACTATAGCCCATAAATCTGCTCCAAGAGACTGAAGATAGGATCTTCTCCTTGTCTTCCAGAAGAATAAATTGTTTTGATTGAAAAGTGGAGGTCTGATAGATGTTGTCTCATATTTATTTCTCATCTTAGATTATCTTACTTCTAGCAATTAAACTTCTTCAAAAGGACCTGCTCTGATACCAATTGTTGGGAAAAATACTGAGAGGGAGAGGGAGGGTGAATCAGTATTTTCAATAATCACAATCTTTTACTTTTCTCTTTACTGATTTTGGTACGGAATTTGATAAGACCAACTAGCATATGTACGCGAATATCCAAATAGAAAATCGCATATGCTCAGATAACTTTTTTGTTTACATAAACATTCATAAGCATTATTTAACCCATATCATTAGTTGTGAATCATATAGCTAAGCAGTAAATATGTTTAGTAATAACAAATTAAATCATCACATAAGAGAATCACACATGAACACTAAGGTTTTAAGGCAGAAACCCAATTCAGGAGAAAACCACCACTGTTGTTGTCTTTGTATTCAATGTTTATTATATAGAAAACTACTTACAATGTTGTACTGATGCATACTGATACCAGTATGCAGACATCTACCTACAAAAGGCTGCAACCTTGTCTCATTCTCAAGCTACTCCTGGAAGGGAGCTCCAACCCCCTGATCTCGTTGACCAGTTTCTATTAGAAGGGATCTACAACCCCCTGATCAGAACACCAGCTTCTATTGGCAGGAAGATTCTACTTCCATACTGAAGGCTTCAACCCTCAAACCCACTACAGACCACATTTCATCAATTTTCACACTGGATCCCACAGCTTCAACACAACTCAGCATAAATATCAACACCAATCAACTTTTCCCAAACTTCAATCAGAACAATGAGATCACTATAACCAGAACATAGTAATAAACCTAGATTTTGAGAATCATCATGCAGAAACAATCTCAACCCTAATCATTCATTATCTTAAAATGCATATGATACCTCACTTTACTGATTCTGCGTGTATATGCACTTTTCTTCACACCAACCTGCGTATAGATCTGAGAATACTGAATTTACAGAATATGATCAGTCTCAGAACCATATATGAGGCTTTCAGGTAGATATCTTTTTAGAATTGTAGAAACCTTATTTATTCAACATCATTAAACATATTTAATCACTCATTGATCATATTTGTACATATTCAACTTAACAACATATACAATATTCAAAAAACCCAGATCTACATGAAGGCTTCATTGACAGGTAAACATAAATACAATGGTAATAAACAGCTAACCTCTCTAGCGAGCTTCAAAAAACCCTGACGTCCATACGCGATTTTTCTGAGACAAAGCCGTGTATATACACGCTTTCACCGAGACAAACTAGCATATAGATCTGTAATTATTAATTCTTCAGAATGTTTTAGATCTCTAGACTAACCCAGATTTCTTCACTTCACTTCAGAAAACATGCGCCAGGTCACAGATTTGATCATCTCATCAATAGATGAAATAGTCATTTCAGGTCTAGAGATATTGATCCATCATTATATCCAAGGGTGCATCATAGTTTCAGATCTACTAATAAACAAATTCCATCCCATGCAGATATACTTTAGAGAGAAGTATGCAGTAACAACCCTTACACCCGCACCCCATTTGTACTGTGATCTTCTTCTCCTTATATATATTTAGCCTTTCCTAATATCATGAGCCAAAACCACAGAAGTGCCTATGGTATTCCTGGACGGAATCAAATAGACGACACAACACTCAATATTGTGGGTTAAAACCAAGGTAATGCCCCCTGGTATTATAATTTTAGAGTGGAAAAGGCATACACGACTTGGATCGTTCTTGTCTGTGTGTATATGCGACTTGGCCTATACTAAACCACATATAGAACCTTCAATTATGAATATTAACCAACTTCTGCTGCATTGTACACATTTCTTTTGTTAGATCTCCAGCAAACTACTGTGCTTCTCGAGAAGACATATATTCCATTATATTCCAGAGAGTTTCCATCAAGGAAAACATATTAAGACATAAGAATCATATTGCCAACAAGAAATTGAGTTATTTTTATGCCTTAAACATAAACTTGTGAACAAAAAATAAGCATAACATAAG
This sequence comes from Pinus albicaulis, assembly GCA_034641835.2. Lineage (NCBI taxonomy): Eukaryota > Viridiplantae > Streptophyta > Pinopsida > Pinales > Pinaceae > Pinus > Pinus albicaulis. The sequence goes on from CM076569.1 coordinate 18,596,105, forward strand.
AAATAAAAAATTCAAACACAACAAACATTGATTATGGAGTCTATCTCTCCTCGATTACGTCTTCGGGTCTACTTCCAAGTGTGTGTTCATTTTATTAGGAATGCTCCAAAGAGTTTCTTTACATGAAATTTCACCAACTGATTTGTGCATGCATGCAGTTCTAGTTACAGTAGAAAATAATCATTTTGTCTTAGCTTTCCAACACATGTATTCATTCTCAAAAAGGCCCAAGGATGGCCAAGATATGGCCAAAAGAGAATCTGCAGGAATACATATATCTTTGTCCAAAGTTTCATTGTTCACACCTCTACCCCCTGGTGCAATGGTTGAGTGTTTTAATAGTCCTTAAGTAGGTTCCAGGATCGAGCCTCCCAGGCTATACATATATGTTGTTTTGGTTAGGTTTAATCACTTTTATAAAGGTGCAATGAGGTTTCAACATCAACATAACCTTAGGTATTCGCATTTAACAAATCATTTAAGCTTTAATAAAAACCTATGTTGGTGCAAAACCTTAACACCATAAAAATTATACATTCATATGTTGGTGCATTAAGTTGAATTAATTCCTTACTTTGGTGCATATACACCAAACTGAAATGAATTTTTAACAACATCATTAAATTCAACTCTCGGGGCCAACCTTGTGGCATCTAACTATGCCACCGTACCTACCACCACCGCTACGTATACCTTGTTGGCTCTGAATTTTCAACCATGGGTTTAATAAACATACTTTCCATATCATATGGTTTGGAAACCATATACCTTAATATTTGAAATTGCACCATAGCTATTATATGATTTAGCCACATAATTTAAAAATAATGCGCCCATGTATTTGAAACCACAACCATAGACCTACACCTAAAAATTAACTTTGAACATTTTGACTGTATTGACTTGACCTTGCCACATGTAAGGCAATGGGAATGCCACATGGCCAAAAGGCCCCCTTTTGCACCTTTTCACCACAAAATTCAACAAAAAATTTCCTCTTCATCTAGAGACCAAATGAGAAACTGAAAGTACCGTCAGATTCAAAATGAAAATCTCTACCACTTGGCATTATTTATGGGAAGAACTAAGACGTTTGAAATTGGAGAAATTTGAGGATCCTCCTGGACCATTACTCACCACTGGAAGCTTTTGGACCATAAAAAAATTGGTTTTAAGCATACATGAGGTGAGGGTACAACTCCCTCACCCTTTTAATCTCCATCCACCTTGCTTCGCTTCGATTCATGCCCTTGAATGTTACTCAACGATACTTGACATATCCATGCCTTGAAGTGCGAGCTTCCCCTTTTTCTTCACCTTTCATCCTTACTCTGCTGATGTAAAGTCATACTTGATCACCAACCTAAAATTGATGGTCCACCCGATGCTTATCATGACGCATTTTGAACCTGATATTTGTTTCATACATTTGAGACAAATAGAAAATCCTTTGTAGCTGTGCCACTACCTTGCGTACACCAACATAGCTTAAAACATGAGAATAATTTGCTTTCCTAGTCACATGTTTTCTAATTTCACCCTGTGTTATGGACAACTTGCCAAGATGGTATAATAACCTATCATAAACATGGTAATTCTCTTCTTCCACCTCAGCACCTTGAGTTAGTGATTCATAAACATATTTGAAAACAATATGTGTAGGATATTGTTCATTTTAACTTTCATTCGCTATAGAATTATTTTTCAAAATAACTGAAGCATTCAAAGAAGATATTGCAATTATATCAACTACTTTGTCTGTTTTACCTTCCTTATACTTGATTACTAAGTGGACCTGCTGCAAAATACCCATCCATATATAATGTTGAGACTATTTTAAATTAGCTTGAGTTTGAAGGTATTGAAGTGGCTGATGATATGTATGAATCATTGTTTCATTTGCATACCCACTAGAATAATATTCTATTTCAAACAATTGTTGAAGGTTTGGTGGAGCCATTGCAATTTTCTGCTTTAATATATCAAATGCTTTTTATTTTCTTCCTCCCCACTACAAAGAGGCTTTAAAACTTGTGAAAGCATGAATTGGTGATGCAATAAAAGAGATGGAAGACAAAATTACTCCAATAGTGACTTGCACCCATGAAACTTTTAACTTCCCAACTTGAACTAAAAGTAAGAATATCATCCAGATAGAATATGACAAACTTATCAAGAAAGTATCAAAACATGTCATTCATCATTCTCATTAAATTTTTTGGAGCATTGCATAAATCAAACGACATAACCAACCATTCATAAAGCCCATGTATAATCTTACATGCAATTTTCCAAACATCATTCTCAGAAATACACATCTGATGATAACCATTCCTTAAATCCAGTTTAATGACTGATATACAATACATGCCAATATTCAGAAGAGGTGCAATAGATAGTAATTGAATCTGATGTTGTATTTCTCATTTTGGAATGAGACTTTTTGGTTCTTTAAAATTCTTCACTAGAATCAACTATGTCCACCAATTTTTCCTTAAACTGAGAAACACATCCTTGAAAAGCATCATACTTGTCATTAGGTTGTTTCTTAAAAAAACATGAGAAAATACTTCTTACTTGAACTTACGAGTCTTTTCATTTGACCAACAGATTAAATCCAAGTTTGTCTTACTTCTGTGTGCCCTAACAATGTATTCAATTCCTTCTTTAAAGAGATGATACTTATGCTCCTTTCTATAGAATATGGCATCTCGATCATAAATGGACTACCCAATACAACTCCATATATGTACAAAGGAATCATATCTAAATCAACTTCATCAATAAAATTAGTTGTGATTGCAAACTTTAATCGACGTTGTTTTGTGACATGCATTTGAGTGTTTTCCTTTAGCCATCCCAAAGGGTAAGGTTTTGAATGATTCCTAGTTTCCAATTCCAATCTCCCTACTAATTACTCAAATATAAAGTTTTCTTGTGATCCACTATCAAATAATGTGTCAATTTTAGTGTGCTTGGATATTATCCTTATGTGAAATAATTCAATCATCTTCTTATCTTCAACCACATCATTAGATTTTGAAGAAGATGCATAATAAGTAGAACTAGAACTAGATTTAGAAGGATTACCTCGCAGAAACATATCAGTTATCTTATTTTCATTACCAGAGTCAGATCCTAAATCTTTTTGGACAGCTTCATTAGCCTTCATTTCACCCTTCTTCTTAAGGAAATTCTTTGGCTTGAGTTTTGGATGAAGCTTCCAACACTTGGATTCATCACGTCCAACCTGTTATCACTCCAGCAATTCTCTAGTTGTGAGATTTTTGGTTTTTTAGTTGAGAAAACTAGAGGTAACCACAGACCAACTTTTAAACTCTAGGACCTAGCCTCCCTAGGGTTCAGAGAGGGCTCTCTCTATAAGATTTAACTTTGTTTGTTTTATAAAATAGTAGGCCAGTTATGATCATGAAAATGGTTTTTGTCTTGATTGGTTTGGTGGGAAAAATCACTGGAAGAGATGGATAGTGGGAAATCTATTTCTCCATTGGGCTGAGGAGTCAAAATTCAAGCAGACAGAACTAGGATCAAGGCCAAAAAGTGAAATTTTTTTAGGGCAAGATAGATAACCCTTGGAGATCTTGGAAAGTTGTTTTGTGAGATGGTCTGATCGGGATAAAGAGTAATGAAGGATTCTTTGATCCGGAAAATGGAATTAGTAGGCATAGGTCAAACAAGAGAGGGAGCAATTAAGGGTTCCCTACACTGGAAATCAGATGAAAACATAGAAATGACAAACAGTTAAGACATGGCTCTTTTAACAAATCCCGAAGTATTCCTCCTATTCATTCATACAAATTTAGAACACACAATGGATTGCATGGAACAAAGAAAGATAACAATGACAAATTTAGAAAATACTTCACTCCAAATAGCTTATCACATGAATCCTAAAATATGATGCTAGTTGATCTGATCCACTCTGGTACTCGAAATGTGAATACAAAAAGCCTGCAAGTCCACAAAAATGGCTATAGAAATCTTCAACAATTTATTCCACAATAATACTTATAAAGATGAAGTATTTATACATAATTGTTTACAAAATATCCTAGAATGCTTCTAGGAATTATCTAAGGGAAACAAAATATATTTACAAAAATAATAGAGACATCTGCTTAATAAATCAACAAGCTGTCCTATCTATCCAAAAGAAATAAAAATTGATTGAGGATAAGAAGCAGCTAGCTGCCTTGTTGTCTTTCTAGCTGGCTTTATATATTTCAAGTCTGTTTAGAAATCTGATATGATTTAACTGATACTCTTTCACTGATTCTCTTTAACCTCTGATACTCTTTAAACTCTGTAAAAAATCTTAGTATTGTAAAAATATGTCTGACTACAAATTTCAGTAAACTATTTTCACGGTTACCTTTCTTCCTTTTTACCTTTTACAGTAAATATGTTAATGACTCCCAAACTTCATCACTTGGAATTTGTATTTTCTTCAGCTTTCTGAAATTTTCATCTACTTCTATGTACCTAGAGAAATTTTGTTTGATGACAAACAAGTGTTTAATTTCATGCTATAAATAGAATAAGTCCTCAAAAATTCTAAGTAGGACTTTTCCTGTTGGAATGCCTTGTCCACTTCCTGATTTTTCAACTTGTTCCTTGGTATATTCTTTGATCTTTTTGTTGTAATAATTCCGAGGCATTAATTTGTCATTGATGATCAAAATATTAGGCAAACGTCTTTGCCTCAAGTTCTCAAATTTGACCATAAACCTGGTTATGGAAATGCTCATGTTCTCACACTTTTCCTCCAGTTGCTTCATCAATATCTTTTTAGTAATAACTTTCCTTATCTCAAGGATAGTTTTAGTTCTATCAGTAATTTTAAGTTCCTCCAACTCTTGCCTGTTCTTGCTGTTGAGGAACTTTATCAGTTCTAAAGCTTGTTCTGGTTTGTTATCCAATTCCTCTTTAGTATTTTGGATTTCTTCTATGCTGCTATTAGTAAGTCTCTTTGCTCAAAAAATCACTTGAATGGAAGGCCATACATCATTTATGGCTTCTATGATCTTGTTCCAAAAATGATTTTTCACATAGGAAAATTGTTCCTTCAAGGTCAATTCCTTCTGCAATTTCTTCAATTCTTCATTTAATCTAATGGCCTTTTTCTCATGAGTTTTTGCATTAATTTGAGCCAACTTGTTTGAATTATCAAGATTTTCTACCATCTATTTTAATCTGCTAATTTCACTTGTCTTAAGAGACAATTCTTCCATAGCTTTTACTAATTTGTTGGCTTCATCTGTATGGTGAACTGTTGTTGTAGATGATTCTGTAGCTAATGTTGTGGATGATGTTACTGGCACTGTAGTAGCCAGTGGAACTTTAGGCACCAAATCTTCAGCAAGAGTTGATGGCATAGTTGTAGTAACCATAGGGATGATTGTAGGTACTTCCTGTGTTTTTGGTGTTTCTTTCTCTTCGACAAGCTTTTCCATATGAATCTCCATTTCTTGTATCTGTGCTATAAGTTGAAATATTATGTTCATCATACCATATTTCTCACTTTGTCCTTCTATTATTTCCTTGGTTTGAGGATGTTCTTTTTGATGAATTTTAAGCTATTTCCTCAAAGATGCAATATCCTCATTCTTTTTCTTTATTAATTTTTCTATCACCTTGACATTTGTTGGGTCAAATCCAATCTGTATGACCAATTCTTCCAGAGATTTAATTCTTAGATCCTTAGCATACAAATATGCTTTGTCCATTTTCATCTGATATTTCATATTTGAGATGGTATTCTGGAGTTTCTGAGCACTCATGGCTTTAGTTGTAACAGTAGAGTACAACATTTTTGAATTTTGCCTATGGAATTCAATCTGATCAAGAGCATGAATTTTTTTTGTTGGGATTTCTACATCAATTTTCTTATAATCTGCCACTCTCTTTGGATATTTTACTGTTGGCTGCAACATTGACATGATTAGCTTTTGGTTTGAATAATCGAATGTAGACAGAAGTCTATTTTGACCACTTGGTGTTTGATTGAGATATTGAGAATAAATATTGTTTTTGATCTCTTCATTCTTTAGCTTGATCTATTTGTACTTTTCTTTGACATCCAGATCTTTCTCCTCAGATGTCTATGAGGAAGAGGCTTCCATGCTCTTTTTCTTTTCTATTAACTGTGTTTTTTCATTGTCAACTTGTTCTTCATTCTGATTCTTAGTAACTGGCGCATTGATGATGATAGTGGCAATATCTATGTTGGTATCTATAAGATCTATTTCTTCCACATCAATGGTTACTTTATCTTTCCCTGCGGAATTTTTTTGAGCCTTTTATTATATCTGATTTTGAACCTTGTTTCAGTAATGGTTTCAGCGACATAGGTACCTTCTTCTCTTATTTTCTTAGTGGATTTCTTTATTTGATCAACAATCTCTAAAGTGTGACTAGTATCACTTTTCTTCACTGCATCTATTAAATTATTCTCTATCCACTCAATCTAATTTGCATATTTTTCTATCTCTGGTTTTGTTTCATGAATGAAGGGTGTTAATTTACGTTTAACGCTTAGTTTACTTAGGATCCCTTGTGGATCATAATTCGAAGGAAAGCTTTCTTCAAATCTAAATTCCAATAGCTGCTTAGCTGCTTCTTTCTCTGCATCCCTATGATTGCAGATGAATGGCCCTATCTGATTCTTTAATTTGAACTGAGTTTTCTTCTTTACTGCCATGAAATTTATAGAATCAGAGTTTAGGATTTGCCTGATATACTCCAAGGCAAAGATCCTCATTGAAACATGTTTGGGTAACTTGTAAGGTAACAAATTTGACCCAAAAACTCTAATATCGGTATGTTTTTCATATAAGTACCAATCACCAACTTTATTCTTCTCTGACAACTGTAATATCTTCTTCATTTCTTCATTTATCCTTAGATGTTCTGTTTTTGTTAACATTTTGATCACTGGATGTATGAATAATTCTGAAAATTCTACATAAGTGAAATCTGCACTCTCTTTCTTGAGCAAAGTAGTCCAAAAAATGACAGAAAGAGGATTTCCCTCTATGTCAAGATTTTGAAGAGTAAATGGAAAATTATCTTATTGAAAATATAAAAACATGTGGAAGAGGAAGGATGTTTATCTGAAAACTCATTTAATTGGCAAATTGATCAATTGATAATGAATATTGTCTGCAATGTAACCAACATAATCAAATATTATAGATGGGGGTTGTCCTAGGGTAAAAGTGGATAAGAAACCCAAGGTGGATTCATCTGTGTTCATCAGTAAAGTACCCTAGGATGAAGGAAAGCATGGAAATCACATGTCTTGAACATTCTAGCAATATAGAAGTGGAATATGGGCGATTTATTTGAGGAATTTCTACATGAAAAGGCATAAATGTCTGGAAAATCATGAATCTCGTGGGAAATCAAAGCCAATATACAACTTGGTAAGGGCCTCTATGGATAAAGGGACTGCTTGAGGATCAGGCTAGAGGTGTAGCATCTGGTTAATGGATCCAACAGTAATGGTGAGAAGCACTTCTTTGTTGGCATTTACTATGGCTCTTTGTTCAGGCACATAATGTTGTTGACATAACCTAATGACTTCTTGGCATGGATGAGTTAATGGAACAACATATTTGGGCAAGTGGGATTCCCAAATATGGACTTCTTCTTCATTATCTAAGGACTTCTCATAGCTCCAGTTATGAATATCTAATAGATTAAACTCAAAAATTGGGTCTGCTATGTTGTAATCAATATCAGCTAATGGAATATACTCAATGTCCGTGATAGGGGGTTGCAAAGGGTTTACAACAATAACAGTCTTAGAAGTCATGGCTGGAGTTGATTTTCGCAATTTGGAACCTTCAGGATTGTTATAGTTCTGCTTTTTAGGCATTTTGGCTACTTCTGCAAGTTTAGACAGTTTGCAGAGGTATTTATATTTTAGCAGAGGTTTCTTGGATGAAGATGGTTAAAATATGGGCTTCTCTTGGGTTTTTCTTGTCAATTCTGGATTCTCAATAGGATTTATACGTTTTTATTGTTTTAAACACAAGAAACAGGGGTTTCTTGGGCTTTTTTACTGAGAAATTGGGTTGAAAATCACTTATAAATGGGGTATAGAGACTTTGGGATACCTTCAGAGGATTTCTGGCTTAATTTGGAGTTTAAACAGTTTATAGAAACTATTAAAAACTCACGATTTCCCTTTAAAATAGCATACATCAATAAAATAGGGTTTTTGCAGAACATTTGACAGGGTTTGGCCAATTTTTTGGTCTTTTTGATGTGTTTCTATAAATGATTTTCAAGTTATGAATGAAATTTGTCTTTTAAAATGGTTTTTTTTTTTTAATGGAACTAGTTTAATTTGGAAGAAAAACCTGTTATTCGCAGGTACAGAGTTTCAAAGTGGTTTCTAAGGTCTTTGAACAGGTTGAACAACTTCTTTCTAATCTTTGGAGCAATGCAGAGCTCCTCGGGGGTCTTCAAATAAGTTAAGGTTAAAATTTGCAGTCTTTTGGCATAAAACTGGCGAAAAAATGCTTGTTTCACAGTAGGGGTGGCTTGTGCATAGTTTATGCGAAGAAATGATAAGAAATGAAATGCATTTTCAATGTTTATTATGCATATTAGGGGAAACAACGCCAACAATTAATGAAGGTTAAGTCGGCGGGAAAATGGTTTTCGAGATCAAAGGGTTAAAACCACAAGCAGTTATCGCATGCAGTTTGGGTGGTAAGTTGTTTTGGAGTGATCGAACGCGATCCAATCAAAATCAAGCACATGGAGGAGAGAGAAAATCCAAATACTACCCATTTCACGTAGAAATGAAACAGGGAAATACACACAAGTTTATTTGCGAAATTGTGTTTCCATCATTGGATCTTGGGGTTTGATTGCAAATGGCCCAGATCTCCTGTGGAAGTTGCATCAGGATGGAGAGTGGGACCGGGGTTGTTATATGCGGCGAGGTTGTTTTTAACTTTATAAATCAATTTCAATTAAATTTAAAAATTTGGTTATATGATGGCGGGGAAATAATATAATGTATGTTTTAACCATTTAAAACATTTATGAAATTTTTAAACTATTCATATGCGGAAGCAAGTTTTATTATATATTTTTTCAAACCTTTGACATGTGTTTGAACACTATAGGGGGAGGGTGTTTGTTTTAATGATAGTTTTAAACCAATGGAATAGGGCAGGGTTTAATATTGCATACATGGGGTATTAAACATTGGTTTAAAACTTTAAAATAGAGGGGTTTTGTGGATTTATTAAAATAAAATGGATTTAATAATATACAGGTGGGTGTAACTTAGGGAATTAATATATATAATTAGTATTTAATATGAAATAAAGGGTGAAGTGTAGGGGGTATGAAAATACATTTTTTAAATCTAGGTAAAGTGAAAACTGATAAACAAAATATAGCATTGTTGTTTCTTTTGTTTTTTCACACTCTTAACTTAGTTTAAAATGTATTTCATGGGTTTTGAGCATTTTGAAAGGAAAATGAAATTAGTTACTTGGGGTTTTACTTATACTAAGTAAAAATCGGTTTTTCCTTAGGAAAAGGGTACTATGATTATGAATGAAGGGTAAATGCTGATGAATGTGGGTCTAATGTGGGAATTCCATATTTTTTAACCAATCAGTCATTGAGCCTTGGGTCTAGTCCCAAAAGAAGTTAGAGAAATGCTATGAGCCTTTTTACTAATAGTTTAGAATACTAAATATGTTGCGTATGTGTTATATTCTTTCCACGACTAGCCCCATGCGCTATACGTTGCGCCAAGCACAACAGGGGGGTCACAAGGGGGGAGGCAGCCTCCACTGTTGGGGTTCAGGGCAACGCCCCAGCGAAAATTGTTTTGGTGTGCGGACCCACCCATGTTTTGTGCATGAGTTTGCACATGGTTTTGGGGTACGATGGTTTTCGGCCCTTGGTATTTTGTAGCTCTGGTCAAGGGAACTACGGTTATGTTCTAATCTAGGGTTAATGGATTGGGGTTTATGTATGCTTCGGCATGTATATATATGTGTTGTAACACTAAAAGGAATATGATGAAAAATCAAGCTGGTGGTCCCGATTTGGGATCCAGGGGAAAATCTCTATGTTTATCTGTTTTATGTTTTATGCTCTCGCTATTGTTTATTTTCTGTTATAAGATTCGTGTGTAGATAATTTCTGTTCAGGGTTAAAACCTACATTTGGTATCAGAGTTGTTTCGGCTTCAAGGGGACGCCTTTGCTGCTGAGGGTTTTTTGCTCGGGCCTGAGGTAGACCTTGTTCAGTGGGAGATCTGCGGGATCAATTATTGCAGTATAGAAGATGGCGAGCGGTGGAAAGATAGAGATCAAGAAATTTAATGGTCAGAGTTTTGAGTTATGGAAGCTCAAGATGGAGGATCTGTTGGTGGATAAATATCAGTGGATCGCAGTAGATCCGGGTACTAAACCAATGGCAATGTCAGATGAAAACTGGAAGAAACTGGATCGAAAGGTTAAGAGCACAATATTGTTGTGTGTCTCAGATTCAGTATTGTTGAATGTATCTGGGGAAGCTACGACGAAGAATTTGTGGGAAAAACTTGGGACTTTGTACCAATCTAAGTCTCTGGTAAATAAGTTGTTCCTGCGGAAAAAGTTGTATAACCTAAGGATGAAGGATGGAGACTTGGTGACAGAGCATCTGAACGCCTTCAATACTGTGGTAATTCAGCTGTCATCTATTGATATTAAAATCTCAGATGAAGATAAGTGCATCAGTTTGTTGTGTTCTCTACCAGAGTCGTGGGATAGTCTAGTTATTGCAATAGGTAGAAATACAAATTCCTTGAATTTTGATGACATTGTCTCAGCCTTGCTGTCGAAGGAAATGAGACGGAGAAATATGGAGGGACAGAATGGAGATGCCTTATCTGTATAAGGAAGGTCCCAAAACAAAAACAAGAATAAGGTTTCGAGTGGGAGATCCAAATCTAGAGGGAGATCTAAATCTCCTGGAAATTTTATAAAGGTATGCTAGAAATGCGGAAAGGAAGGGCACTACAAAAAGGACTACAGATCTAAAGCTCCTGAGAAAGGAAAGGGATCTGATGATGCTCCTTATGCAAAGGCAAAAACCACCTTGGATGAAGGTGGAGATGTGTATTTGGCTTCTTCTTCAAATACACATGTAGATCATGAGTCATGGTTGATTGACTCAGGTGCATCCTTTCACTTCACTCCCCATAGGGAGTGGTTCCGCGAGTATGAGAAATATGATGGTGGTGATGTCTTCCTAGGGGATGATAGGAAGGCCAGAATCGTCGGACGTGGAAAGGTCAAGCTGAAGCTGCAAGGTGGAAGGATTAGAACACTTCCCGGTGTTCTGCATATTCCTGCATTGGCCAGAAATCTGATTTCTGTAAGCAAGATGGATGATGCAGGTGTAAAAACAGTGTTCGAGAAAGATGCCTGCAAGATGGTTCGGGGAGCACTGGTATTAATGCGGGGAGTTCAAACTGGAACTCTGTACAAGCTACAAGGTAGCACTGTTATTGATGGGTGTAACAATTATGTGGTTCCTGAAAGTGGAGCGGAAAGCCTAGCTGTCTCTGGAGAAAAGACCATGTTATGGCATCAAAGACTTGGACATATTGGAGAGAAGGGCCTTTGGATACTGCATAGAAATGGTATGGTAGAAGGTATGTCTAATTTCTCTCTGGATTTCAATTTCTGTGAACATTGTGTATATGGGAAGCATAATCGGGTGAGTTTTCCTTCTGGTGCTAAGAGGGCGAACAATATATTAGAACTTGTGCATAGTGATGTGTTTGGACCTGTGTCAGTTCCATCACTGGGAAATTCTATGTACTATGTTTCATTCATAGATGACTTATGAAGGAATACATGGATATATTTCTTGAGGAAGAAATTTGAAGTCTTTGACAGATTTAAAGAATTTAAGGCTCTAGTGGAAAACTAGACAGAGAAGAAGATAAAGGCACTGAGGACAGATAATGGTGGGGATTTCTGCAAGAATGAATTTGAAGAGTTTTGTAAGAAGTGTGGTATAGCATGACAGAAGACTACTCCTCAGCAAAATGGAGTTGTAGAAAGAATGAACAGAACACTGATGGAAAAGGCAAGAAGCATGCTTAGTGGTACCGGATTAGGACAAGAATTCTGGGCAGAGGCAGTGGAGATTGCATGCTATCTGGCTAACATATCACCTTCATCAATGTTGGAGGATAAGACTCCACATGAGGTATGGACTGGTAAGAAACCCTCTCTTTCACATCTAAGGGTATTTGGATGTGATGCATTTGTACATGTTCCATAGGAGAAAAGGACCAAGTTGGATAATAAATCTGAAAGGTGCATCTTTATTGGGTACAAGGATGGTTTAAAAGGTTACAAGCTTTGGAACCCGGAAACAAGGAAGGTTGTGTACAGCCGAGATGTGGTGTTTAGAGAGGTGAAAGATGTTTTTAAACATGAAATCATACCAAAGGAACCTGGGAAGATAAATTTTGAGCTAAAGGAGTATGAATCAGACTCTACTGCAGAAGAAGATTCAGAAGAGGAAGAGCCACAAACTCCATCTTTGAGAAGATCAGTTCGAGAAAGAAGACAACCAGAAAGGTATAGTCCATCTGCTTTTTGTTCAGGTTTTGCCTTAACTATAACTGATGATGATCCCATAACTACCAGGGAGGCAGTAGATTCAAAGGGTGGAAAACTTTGGAAGGAGGCCATGGTTGATGAAATGGCATCCTTGCACAAAAATGAGGCATGGTATCTGGTGGAGTTGCCAGCTGGAAGGAAGGCCATCGGGAGAAAATGGGTGTTTAAGAAGAAGATGAATGTAGAAGGCAAGGTGGAGAAATACAAAGCTCGGTTGGTAGAAAAAGGTTATTCCCAGGTGCCTGGAATTGATTTTGGTGATATTTTTTCTCCTGTTGCCAAGGTTACTTCTATTAGATTACTTTTATCTGTTGCTGCTGCATTTGATTTTGAGATAGAACAGATGGATGTGAAGACAAAATTTCTTCACGGGGATCTAGAAGAGGATATCTACATGAAGCAACCTGAAGGCTTTATGGTGAAGGGTAAGAAAGAACTGGTATGCAGGTTGAAGAAGTCTCTGTATGGGTTAAAACAGTCACCAAGGATGTGGTATCAGAAATTTGATACCTATATATGGGGACTTGGCTTCACCAGAAGCAAGGAGGATCACTGTGTTTATTTTAAATTAATTGGTGACTGTGTTATTTATTTGGTATTGTATGTGGATGACATTTTGTTGATTGGAAATGACAAAGAAATTATCCAAGATTTGAAGACCCAACTGTTCTCCAAATTCGACATGAAGGATCTTGGTGTTGCAAACTATATTTTGGGCTTGGAAATTAAGAGAGATCGGGAAAAGAGGAAGCTCTAGTTAAAACAGAGGAAGTATGTCGAGACTATATTGCAGAGGTTCAATATGTAGGATAGTAAACCGGTGAATGTTCGTATTCCTGTAGGTGTAAAGCTATCTGCCGAACATTGTTCTAAGACACAAGAAGAAGAGGAGGATATGTCCTGTGTTCCATATGCAAGTGCAATGGGTAGCCTGATGTATGTAATGGTCTGTACTAGACCAGACATTGCACATGCAGTGGGAGTATTGATCAGGTTTATGTCAAACCCAGGGAAGGAGCATTGGACAACAGTGAAGCGGGTTTTCAGATATTTATGTGGCACTAGTGATTATGGCTTGTGCTACCAGGGAAGACCAGGATTGGAAATAATGTTGGACATTCATGGTTTTGTTGATGCAGAATGGGTTGGAGATCTGGACCAAAGAAGATCTACAAGTGGGTATGTGTTTAGCCTATTTGGAGGCGCAGTCAGTTGGATGAGTAAAAGACAGTCTGTAGTGGCTCTTTCAACTACAGAGGTAGAATACATAGCAGCCACTCATGCAAGAAAAGAAGCAATTTGGTTGCAGAGATTGTGTTCAAGTATGGGGTTGGTACAACAAGCTATAAGGATAGACTGTGATAGCCAAAGTGCAATTTTCTTGGCTAAGAACCCTACTTACCATTCAAAGAAAAAGCACATTGATGTTCAATATCACTTTGTTAGATATATGGTTGAGGATAAAAGGGTGTTGCTGGTAAAGGTGGACACTTTGAAGAATGTTGCAGATGCATTGACAAAGTCTGTGAGCAGTCGGAATTTCTCTTGGTGTAGAGAAACTATGGGTGTTGAAGAATTGGCCCAATGACTAAGCTCTCCTGTGGCCCCCTGTGGAAAGAAAACAACAAGTGGGAGAATGTTGGGTATGTGTTATATTCTTTCCATGACTAGCCCCACGTGCTATACGTTGCGTTGGGCGCAGCAGGGGGGTCAGAAGGGGGGAGGCAGCCCCCACTGCTGGGGTCTGAGGCAGCGCCCCGGCGAAAATTGTTTTGGTGTGAGGACCCACTCATAGGCAGACCCACCCATGTTTTGTGCATGAGTTTGCACATGGTTTTGGGGTACGATGGTTTTCGACCCCTGGTATTTTGTAGATCCAGTCAAGGGAACTACGGTTATGTTCTAATCCAGGGTTAATGGATTGGGGTTTATGTATGCTTCGGCATGTATATATATGTGTTGTAACACTAAAAGGAATATAATGAAAAATCAAGCTGGTCATCCCGATTTGGGATCCAGGGGAAAATCTCTGTGTTTATCTGTTTTATGTTTTATGCTCTCTCTACTGTTTATTTTCTGTTATAAGATTCATGTGTAGATAATTTTTGTTCAGGATTAAAACCTACAGAATATTTGTAGGGAAGGGGAAATTAGTGATTTTTTCTTGATGATGCCTTATTACATGCTTTCACAACTGCTTTCTACCTACCCTTATTTATTTGTAACATTTTTTACTTCATTTTCATGGGTGCATTTAGGCTTTCAACCCTAAATCATTTTTCTTTCAAAGCATAAATTTATCTAAGTCTAATCTTATTTCATCTAAGGGCTTAGATTAAACTGTTGAGCTCCTCATTTATTGTCTATCTAACACATTAAATTCAAAGAATGAAAAGTTAAGATTAAATTGTTTAACCAATCATGGATTATGGTATTCATTGACAATCTGCACATAATCATTATTCTTGTAGTAAAAGTAAATAGTAGTGGCATTTTGACTTTCTCACTTTCATGTATTTTTCTCTTTTTTCTTTTGGGGTCTATCTTTTTCTAAGTCCTTTGATATTTCTTTTAGGACTTTTACCATCTTTTCATTTTTTATTATTTTTTCATTTTTCAAAATATGGGAAAACAACTTGCAAAAAGCAAGGTATGTACGTATTTACAAGGCTATCAGAGTCAATTCAAAAATTATGAATCCTATTATTATAGGACCCTAACACAACCCTCTGAAAATGAGTACATGTAGGCCTTTCTCCTTTGTTATTAGTGGTCGCTGATTTATTTCCCTTATTTTCTTTGGAATCCTTGTTCCCTGAATGCTTGAATGGTTTCTTTGAAAATTTTGACTAAAACAATATGCCCCCATCTTCAATATGAATGGCTTGCACACATACTTCATCAAATTTAGTTCGATTAAACATAAGCAATGTATGTTGCAAATAAGAATTAAAACTTCAAATATAATTTAACAAAGTTTCCTGTGTTTTTAATGGAATATCAAGTGCTAATGCCTTCTTCCCGAATCCCTGTGTAAACTCTTGCATAGTTTGTCATTTACCTTGCCTTAAGCGTTGCCAATCCATTATAACCTATTGCGTATATCCTAAAGGATAGAATTGATTTATAAGAGCTTTAATAAACTTAGACCATGAGGAGATGATTTTACCTTTATGCTTTAAATCTGATTGAGTTTTACTCTCCCAACAAATAAAGGTTGTACCCCCCATTCTAAGTGTAGCTAACTAAATTTTCACAGAATCATCAATATATTATGAATTCTACAATACACTTCAAGTTATTTAATCTATTTATCTAGCTTTTTAGGATTCATTTCACCATGATATATGGGAAATTCAAACTTTACATCAAGCTTTAGAAACTAAGATTTCTTATGTCTCTTCTTTGATTCAGAATTTGAATATGAACTAGACTTAGAAGAGGCTGATGAAGAAAAAGAAGATGAAGATGGAGAAGAAGGAAATCCATTACCATCAATTTTTCCCTTGCCCTTTTTCTCTTTTGAGGCTTTAGAATATGAAGTTGCATCTTTGGTCTTCTTGTCTTCATAGAGTTCTGCAATCATCCTTTTCATATTAAGGAAAATCTTCTGAAACTGCTCGTCAGTCTTGGGCTCAAGAGTTTCTTCTTCAGTTTCACCTGCCATCTTTTGAGAGCTTTTCCTCTTTCCAATCTCTAGATTTGTCTCGGCGATCTTCCCTTTTCCATGTCACGACCTGGATCTAGTCAACGTTCACATTGGAAATATTATGCTTAATCCTAATCAATTTCACTCTGATACCAAAATATGATATGAAATCTACAGGATTGATTATTTTCACAATTGACTAAGGAAGCGTTTATGTGAATGAATGAAGGAAAATGAGTTACTTTTATGCCTTAAACACAAACTTGTGAACAAAAAATAAGAATAACAACATAAATAAAAGACAAAAGAACAAAACACATTGATTATGTAGTTCGTCTCTCCTAGACTACGTATCAAGGTCTGCTTCTAAGTGGGCGTTAGTTTTATTAGGAATTCTCCAAAGCGTTCCTTTATGTTGGAACAGGGTCTCCTACAAAGCTGTGAATCTAGTCCATTTTGTACATTTTTTATTATATTTAATAACGCAGGGGTTTTGGGGTGGTTCAAAGCCCCTAATGCATTGTAAATGGGTCAAGGGTAGACCAAGGGTCCGCAAACCATGGTTTGTGGACCATTGGATACGTAGGCTAAAGTAGTATAAATAGTTGAACCATTTTGAGTTCTAAGGTAGGAATGAATTGGAGTTTATGCTATGTGCGAACTGTTATATCTGTAGTGTTGGTTGGGTAAGGACTCCTGTTGGATGTGTGAGCAAAGATCCTCTGTCCTGCTGTGTGCACACCCTGCTGCTGTGTGCGCAGGTTGGGTTTCGGGTATTGTAAGTAGATCTGAAGGATTAATGAATACGGAAGGTTGTTGGAATATCTAAATCTATTGGAAATTACTGTTGATGTGAACCTGTGATATATGCTTATGATGTATTTTCTTCTGTGTTATTTATTTGAGCTGCGAAAGTCATTGTGTTATTTGTTTATGCTGCGATCTGGATCTGCTTCTGTTATAATTTATGCCAGAATACCTAGGATAACTGCGTTAATGTTCTATAAGTTTATGATCTGATAGTTACTGTGATTATAATTGGTACTGCGCACGTGGATGCGAAGGATATCAGTAGATCAGGGCTCTGTGATATAAGATCTGGTAATTATAAGGTTGAACGTAGCTCTGCTTGACTTACCTACCCTCTCCCAGGGTGTGGAAACTTAGTTCCAGCACCCTCCCATACTGCTTTGAGTGAGACTTTGGCCTGCGCAAGCAGGTCACTGCCGAAAGGGCCAGTAGTATAGGGGTTTGTTGGCAAACCTTAACCTCTGAACCTGGGTCAAGACCCCCCCGAGCTAACAAATGGTTCTGTTGTTGAGACCGGGAGCATTTTGAGAGAGGGATCAGGTAATGCCAAGGCCGTATTGGAAACCTGAAAGAAAATAAATTGATGAATGCTTTGAACAACAAGTTTAGGAATTCGTAGTAAAAGAAAACTGAAGTAAGAGCTTGACCACCAAAGAGTGGAAGAATAAGTATATTTTCATGGAGATCTACGATATCTTCTTTGTAAAAATTTCGATCGAGCTCCAGGAGTGGCTTGCAAGGTTGGTTGAATTTCATAAGTGTTCGAAAGATGAGCGGGTCATGGAGTGGACCCCAGAATTGATCTAGCAGTTAGAGAAGACTGATAACACCATCACTCACACGGTGGACCACTGGGTGGAAAATGTGTTAGGAGGGTTAATGAAATAATTTTCCATCGATAAGTTCATCTCCTACTCTGACACAGAACGAATATTCTTCAAGGGTTTCTGGGGTAAGTTTTTGAAGACCTTACCATTGTTGATTAAGATATTACTGTGCGAAAAGAGTATTTTGTGCAGTCACAACGAATGGATGACCTCTGATCTGGATGGGAGTACGACACAAAGTGGCATATACTATCGGACCAATCAAGAAGGAGATAAATTTGTCTACATTCTGGTAAGAGAAGCAATTGCACAGAGTCCTCCAGCCACTCCAATTTCAAACTGACATAGGGGTAAGAATTCACCTACACCTCCACCACCACCGAAAGACGACATGGTTGTGCACATGAAGTTTCCTACCTTTATGGGTGTGGGAGATGAAGACATGGATCAGTTCTGGTTTGTCACAGGATTGGTATGGACTATGCAGAACATAGCTAGTGATGCGGTGAAGAGGGCTCAGTCGTCCCTTGCCTATGAAGGAAGAGCTTTGGACTGGTACATGGGACACATTGGCCAGCATGTGGACCCAAATATTGAAGAAATTAAGAATGCCTTGAAACAATAGTTCAAGAAGCCTAACTCCTACTCCCAAATAGTGGTTGATCTAAAGGATTTCAAGAAAGGGCCTTCTGAGTCTGTGTGGGAGGTTGATCAACGACTAAAGAAGGTGACCAGAGAAGGAGGATTTCAATATGATGACGGAAAACACACAAAAAGGTTCATTACTCTGATGTTGCCTCACATACTTGTATCTATGGGTCACCAAACTTTCGAATCATAGGAAAAAGCCTTGGAAGTCTCCATGAAGTTAGAAGCTACGTCTAGAGTTGATGCCTAGCTGGGCATCCAACAGATCCAAGGACAACTGGAGGCAATTCACATGGAGATCCATAATCTGTGAAAGGAGCGAGGAACAGAGGCTAGCCCTAAAATATGGTGCATACGATGCAAGGTGAATGGTCACACCAAGGATAACTGCCATCTGTTAGCAGAATTTATGTAGGTTAGGGGACCTAGCCCGTTACGCCCTAGGGGAGTTGCGAGATCGAGTGGGCTGGCACTATGGTGCGATGATTGTCGCGTTGTGGGGTTGCATGACACAAACCAGTGCCCCCACCTTGCTGCACATGTCCTAGAAGTAAAGAAGCAATGATGCAGGTTCTGTAGGTCGGCAGGACACAATGAACAGAACTGTCGAATGTATGATTTGATGATTAATCGAGGGAATCTCTATAGGGTAAAATCGGATCCATCCTCACCAAGATCCCTCTTGAGCATAGGTGGATCCCAAGCCAGGGGCAGGGGAGGTGGAAGCGCAGGACTGGGATGAGGGCAACTAATCTATTATAACTATGGAGAAGTAGGACATTTTTCCAGGGTCTATCCGAACCCTACGAGGCAGTCTTGTCGGTATTGCAAACAACTAGACCATGTGATTGAATAATGTCCAATATTAATAGCAAAGATGCAGGAGAAGCAGCTGACACCTATGCAGAATGTTTAGAGGGTTAAGGTTGAACTTCGAGACAAAGATCCAAGCGTGAATGTTGTAACACGGAGTGGGAGGGCCACCGGGGGGCCTGGGGGGAAGACTGCGACCAAACCTCTGATCTGACAAGTAGCTATCAAGCAAGAAGTTTTGGATCTAATAAAGGAAAAAGAAACATTTGTCGTAGCTCGTGAAGACTTTGCTGAGGCAGACGCAACTACTTCTCAGCCGCCAGGAAACCTCAAGACATGTGAGGAGGTAAAACCCTTTTTACAAGCATGTATGAAGCTGTTGCACAACCCAAAGGCTGTGGAAAATATTTAGGCATTAATAGATAGCTACGCAACATGACCTAGCCTACCTATATAAATCAAGGATGTGCATAAACTATACATATATAAGAAACACACTGGTAGGAAGATGCGGTTGACTGTGCAAATGGGTTATTACGAGATGGATCAGGTTATATTTGACCTAGGGTTAGATGCAAATGTATTACCTAAACAGACTTGGTAACGAATGGGGGAACCTAAGCTAGAATGGTCTACTATCTAGCTATGTATGGCCAATCAGCAGAAGATCATACCCATGGGGAGACTGTCGAATATCGTGGTAGATATCACAGGGGTGAAGGTCTAGGCTGATTTTGAAGTAATTCAGATTGCAGAAGATGCATACCCCTACCCTGTGTTCCTAGGCTTGTATTGGGCCATTGATATGGGAGGCATCATTAACCTAAAGAAGCGAATCATGGTATTTGAAAATAACGGAACAAGGGTGATAGTACCATTAGATCCTGTGGAAGGTGAACGGTATACAGAGTCGATGCACGATGAAGAGGATGTAGATCACATTTATAAGTTGACTGCATGGGATGAATATTGGATCAACCCAACAGCAGATGGTGTACTCTGTTGGGAAAAGGACAATGAGTGTTTCTCCAACTTCGACGGGGAGATGGAGAACTGGAAAAATTGGTTACATGATGTCTCTACGTTGTGATGCCTTCGGGTCACAAAGAACTTCCGCTGCATTTCCTCAGAGGTAAGAGACCTACCCTACTTTGATGGTTCTGGTAATATTAGGGAATTTGTGTGAGCATTTGAAGCTGAGGTTCCAAGAGGACGACACCTACGTAGGGCACCTGCGCGGTGGTGGGACACACATAAGGAGGCATTCCAAGACTGGGAAGAGTTCCCGGATATGATGATCCTACAATTTTAACTGCCTGATCACCTACGGATCCAAACATACCTCGGCCCCGAAGACCCACGCAGGTATCTATTTTCTTGGATGGAGAATTGGTGCAATAGGACCACAGAAGAATGGGTTCATCCATTTATTCATGCCTTGGGGCCACTTCCCACTGCATGGTATTTAGATGCGGAGCTACATCAACACACCCTCTACTGGGAGACATTAAAGGATGAATTTCTAGGGACATTTGGGTTAGTAGGTATGGAGGCGCTTAACATAGCTTTGTAGGACATTGATATGGTGGTATGGGGTGAATCGGCCTCGTCTGTCGCACCTGCAGTACCGACGTGGGAAACGCAGATATCGGACATGGACAATTACCATAGCCTAGCCTTACAAGAGTGTTAGGATGATCCATGATCCAACTATGTCTCAGGATTGAAGGAGATGCGCATAGTTACCAGACTGCTCAAGCTGCGAATAGGTAGCATTGAGATGCACCCTACGTTGGCTTCAATTGGGAATACAGTTACAATAGGAAAGGTTCTCATAAATTTGGAAACAAGGAAACATATGCGTTCAATCCTCAGCCATGCAGGTTATTATAGGAAGCTCATCCGAAAGTATGTACTGATCACAACACCTCTAAAAAACTTGCTTATGAGGGATGTCCTATTCCTTAGGGATGACGAATGTCATACAAGCATGTCTCTCATTTTCAAGTACTTGGGAAGTAGGCCTGTGTTGTGGGAGGCTACGTAGGAGGCACGAATGTTTAATCTAAGTGCAGAAGGTGCACAAGAGTGTTGGGTATGTGTTATATTCTTTCCACGACTAGTCATGCGTGGGGGGGACACAGGGGGGGCAATAGCACTCTGTGTACATTGTGCCGGGTGCAGCATGGGGGTCATAGGGGGGGAGGCAGGCCCCCCTGTTCGAGGTCTAGGGTAGCACCCTGGGAAAACAATTTTGGTACTTATTTTCCAGTGGTTGGACCCGCCAATGGTTTTGTGCATGGGTTTGCACATGGTTTTTGGGCATGATGGTTTTCGGCCCTTGGTATTTTTTAGATCCGATCAAGGGAACTATAGTTATGTTCTAATCGAGTGTTAATGAATTAGGGTTTATTTATGCTTCGGCATGTATATATGTGTTGTAACACTAAAAGGAATATAATGAAAAATCAAGTTGATCGTCCCGATTTGGGATCCAGGGGAAAATCTCTGTGTATATCTGTTTTATGTTTTATGCTCTTGCTATTGTTTATTTTCTGTTTTTAAGATTCGTTTGCAGATAATTTATGTACATGGTTAAAACCTACATTTGGTATCAGAGAAATTTTGGCTTCAAGGGGATGCCTTTGCTACTGAGGGGTTTTTTTCTCGAGCCTGAGATAGACCCTGTTCAGTGGGATATCTGTAGGATCGATTCTTGTGGTGAAAGAAGATGGTGAGTAGTGGGAAGATAGAGATCGAGAAATTTAATGGTCATATTTTTGAGTTGTGGAAGCTCAAGATGGAGGATCTGCTGGTGGATAAATATTATTGGATCGCGGTAGATCCAGGTACTAAACCAATGGTAATGTCAGATGAAGATTGGAAGAAGCTGGATCGGAAAGAAAAGAGCACAATACAGTTGTGTGTCTCAGCTTCAATATTGTTGAATGTATCTGGGGAAGCTATGTCGAAGACCTTGTGGGACAAGCTAGGGACTTTGTACCAATCTAAGTCTCTCGTGAATAAATTGTTCCTGCAGAAAAAGCTATATAGCCTGAGGATGAAGGATGGAGACTCGGTGAAAGAACATCTGAATGCCTTCAATACTGTGGTAATTCAGCTGTCATCTGTTGATATTAAAATCTTGGATGAAGATAAGTTCATCATTTTGTTGTATTCTCTACCAGATTCGTGGGACTGTCTGGTTATTGCAATAGGTAGCAATACAACTACCTTGATTTTTGAAGACATTGTCTCAGCCTTGTTGTCGGAGGAAATGAAATGGAGAAATATGGAGGGTCAGAATGGAGATTTCTTATCTGTACGAGGAAGGTCCCAGAACAAAAACAAGAATAAGGTTTCGAGTGGGAGATCTAAATCTAGAGGGAGATCTAAATCTCCTGGAAAGTTTGTAAAGGTGTGCTAGAAATATGAAAAGGAAGGGCAGTACAAAAAGGACTGCAGATCTAAAGCTCCTGAGAAAGGAAAGGGATCTGATGATGCTCCTTTTGCGAAGGAAAAAACCACCTCGAATGAAGGTGGGAATGTGTATTTGGCTTCTTCTTCAAATACACATGTAGATTGTGAGTCATGGTTGATTGAATAGGGTGCATCCTTTCACTTCACTCCCCATAGGGAGTGGTTCTGCGAGTAAGAGAAATATGATGGCAGTGATGTCTTCTTAGGTGATGATAGGAAGGCCAGAATCGTCAGACATGGAAAATTCAAGCTGAAGCTACAAGGTGGAAGGATTAGAACACTTCTTGGTGTTCTGCACATTCCTGCATTGGCCAGAAATCTGATTTCTATAAGCAAGATGGATGATGCAGGTGTAAAAACATTGTTCGAGAAAGATGCCTGTAATATGGTTCGGGGAGCACTAGTATTAATATGAGGAGTTCAGATTGGAACTATGTACAAGCTTCAGGGCAGCACTGTTATTGATGGGTGCAACAGTTCTATGGTTCCCGAAAGTGGAGTGGAAAGCCTATTAGTCTCTGGAGAAAATACCATGCTATGGCATCAAATGCTTGGACATATTGGAGAGAAGGACCTTTGGATACTGCATGGAATGGTATGGTAGAAGTTATGTCTAATAGCTCTCTGGATTTCTATTTCTGTGAACATTTTGTATATGGGAAGAAGAATCAGGTGAGTTTTCCTTCTGGTGCTAAGAGGGCAAACAAGATATTAGAGCTTGTTAGGTCCCTATATTACTAGTATAGTCCCTTATTTTTGTTAGTGTAACCCCCTTATTGTTATTATTGTACCCCTGTAACCCCCATATTGTTATTATTGTACCCTTAAATTATTATTGTTAGGTCGGCTAGGATTACATTGTGGCCCCATGGACTCCTATATATAGAAAGGAGGTTTTGTAATTTGTATCATCCAAGAATTTTTCATTCATGTAATGTATTGTAGGTTTCTCCCTCGAAGTGGCTTATTTATAAGGCGTTGATATCTCTTTCCTTCTATTTTTGGAGCTAGTTTCCCAACATTTGGTATCAGAGCTTTGGATTCTAGTGTTTCCCTGCTCCAAACAAGTCATTGTGGAATTTTTTCTGTAACTTTTTTTCTACGAAGGTTTAGAAGCTGAAATTTTTAGAGTGCGAAGCCAAAATCTTGAGGAACATCTTCGCAAAATTTCAGAGCTTAGTTCGCAATATTTTCTGAGTTATGATCTGTGGAAGTTAGGGATTTTTGTAGGCTCTTGAATCTCACTTAAAAAGGTCATCACGGAATTTTCACTATAACGTTTTTTCTACGAAGGTTCAAAAGCTGAAATTTTTAGAGCACAAAGCTGAAATCCTGAGGAACATTGTCGCAAAATTTCAGAGCTTTGTTCGTAATAGTTTCAGATATATTATCTGTGGAAGTTAGGTCTTTTTCTAGCTCCCGAATTTCATCTCAAAGAGGTGATCATGGTAAAATATTCATAGCTCTCTCTCTGAGCATTGGATTGGAATTCTGTAAAAATTGATTGGAAGCACATGGATTGTAGTGTCCTTTCTATAAATTTTAGAGCCAAAGGAGCAAAAAGTGACACGTGGAAAGTCGTACAAGTTCGCTCTACTGAACCAGTCCATAATTAGGTCATTGTGGGAGATTGGACATAACTTTCCCTTGAAGAATCCAAATCAAGTTAGACCTGTGGCATTTGAAAGAAGCTTTAGAGGACTACCACGTGGAAAAATTTCAGATATTGAGGATCTTCAAGTATAAAGATAAGTCAATTTCAATATCAAGCTCCTCAAAAGCAAGTAAAAGGTGTGTATTTTTTTTCCAAATCGCATAAGTCTTGTTTGAAGAATCAAGTTGAATTGATTCCAAGGGCATATTGTAGAATAGATATCAGTATTGGATTCTCAAATGGCCCCTAAAAATAATTCAACACCCATTAGTCCTTTATAAAGTTGTACTGTGACTCATGAAGACGAAGAATGGCAACATGACATATCAAAATTACAAGAGCAAGTGAAACAAATTTCGCTCTCACAAAGAGCAACAAAAAATGACATGGAAGTTTTGAAGAAAGGTGTGGAAACTAAGATGGCTGGTTTGAAGAAAGGCATGGAATCTAAAATGGATGGTTTGAAGAATGGCATGGAAGCTAAAATGGACGGCATGGAAGATAGCATGAAATCTAAGATGGATGACATGGAAGCTAAGATGGAAAACATGAAGAATGATCTAAAAGAAAGCATGAAAGGTTTGACAAAGTTGATACAAGAAATTTTTCCTAATGGTCAAAAGAGAGTAGAGGAAAATCATGATGAGAACAAAATAAATGTTAATCGTGATTTCATAAAATCTAATGTTGGAGGGAAGAACCGCCATATTCCAAAAATGGATATGAGGAAGATTGATGGAAAGGATCTTGTAACATGGATACTACAGATGGCAATATTTTGATCTCAATAATGTGCAAAACACACAAAAGTTATGCATTTCAACTTTACATTTAGAAAAAAATACATTTGTGTGGTATCGATGGCTTTGCTCCCATAAAAAAATTGTCACTTGGTCAATTTTTATGGAGGAAATGATAGCACATTATGAGGATACAAATAGCAACACTTTCTTTAGCCAATTGATAAATCTCAAACAAAAGTGTTCAATGGGGGAGAACATTGAGGACTTCCAAAAATTGAATATAAGGGTAACTGATATTCCAGAGGAACACATGACTGATCTCTTTATAGGTACTTTAAAGGATAAAATCCAACATGAAGTTCGCGTTTTGGAACCTGATTCATTGGAGAAGGCATTCAGGTTGGCAAGAAAAATTGAATGTAATAATATGGCAACAATGAAGCCTACCACTCACTTCTATAAAGATGGAAGTGTTGCTACTCCTAGATTTCCACAACCTACAAGGTTGACAGCACAACAATTGGAAGAAAAAAGAGCAAAAGGGCTTTGCTATAGTTGTGATAGAAAATACACTAAAGCTCATAAGTGTGCTAAGAAGAAATTATTTTACACAGATTGTGAAGAGGAAGAAGAAAATGAACAAGAAGAGGATATACACCAGGAACCAGCCCTAGAAGAGGAAGAATTGAGTCCGACCATATCGTGTAATGCATTGGCAGGAATTACCACTCCTCAAACTCTCAAGATAGAAGGAAATATCAAGAAGAAAAAGGTGATAGTGTTGATTGATTCAGGTAGCACCCATAATTTTATTCATTGTAAGGTAGCCAAGGAATTGAATTGTTTCCTATACCCAGCACCAGAATGTCAAGTGATGATTGCAAATGGAGGAACTATAAATTTCTCTGGAAAATGCCATAATATCAAGCTAACCATGGGGGAATATGTATTGAATAGTCCAATGTTTTCCATTCCTATGGGAGGTGCTGATGTTGTACTAGGAGTACAATGGTTACAATCTTTGGGGACGGTAGCTTTTAATTTTCAAGAAATTTTCTTGAAATTTTTTTCAGAAGGAAAGGAAGTCGAATTACGGGGTATTGAAGGGAAGCCGGGAAAGATAATAAGCTCTAATGTCATGACAAAGCTTCTAAAGAAAGAACAACGAGGCGTAATTGCACGATTATGCTCACTAGAAGTTCTGACATCAAAATCATCTATTTCTGCAGATCTCCAACAAGTCTTGGACAATCATTCCAAGGTGTTTGAAACTCCCAAAGGACTCCCACCTATTCATGATCATGATCATGCTATTCATTTGATTCCAGGAAGTGTTTCTCCAAACATCAGGCCTTATAGATATCCTTACTTCCAAAAGAGCGAAATTGAACGTATGATTGCAGAAATGTTAGAGGCGGGTATAATTCAACCTAGTCAAAGTTCTTTCTCTGCTCCTGTAGTATTGGTACACAAGAAGGATGGATCATAGCACATGTGTCCGGATTATAGGGAGCTCAATAAGCTCACCATTAAAGATAAATTTCCCATTCCTGTGATTGATGAATTATTGGATGAATTACATGGAGCAATTTATTTTACCAAGTTGGATCTTCTTTCAGAATATCATCAAATTAGAATGAAGACTGAAGATATTCCAAAAACAGCATTTCGAACTCATGAGGGTCATTATGAATTTTTGGTCATGCCTTTTGGCCTTACCAATGCACCTTCCACATTTCAAGGGTTGATGAATTCCATTTTCAAACCCACCCTTAGAAAATTTGTGCTAGTATTTTTTGATGATATACTAATCTACATCAGGTCTTGGAAGGATCACGTTCAACATGTTGATAGGGTGCTCAAACTATTGCAGGAGAAACAATTATATGCAAAAACATCCAAATGTTTCTTTGGAGTACAAGAGGTGGAATATCTGGGTCATATTGTATCTCACGAGGGTGTTAAGGTAGACCTAACAAAATTAAAGCCATTAAGGAATGGAAAGTCCCCACAACCATAAAGAAGTTGCGAGGATTTCTCGGGTTAACAGGGTATTATCGCAAGTTTGTTAAGAATTATGGGAGAATAGCAGCACCTCTAACAGCATTATTGAAGAAAGATGCATTTTCATGGACTCCTGAAGCAACTAAGGCCTTTGAACATCTTAAAGAGGCAATGTGCCTAGCACCGGTCTTAGCTATGCCAGACTTCACAAAAACCTTTATTGTGGAATGTGATGCCTCAGGAAATGGAATTGGTGTTGTTTAATGCAAGAAGGAAGACCCATTGCTTTTGAAAGTCGTCCAATCAAAGGAAAGTATTTACAGAAACCTATTTATGAGAAGGAAATGTTAGCAATACCGCATGCACTAAAGAAATGGTGAACTTACCTAATGGGAAGACACTTCAAGGTAAAAACTGATCATGATAGTCTTAAACACTTTTTGGAACAAAGACTATCTTCAGAAGAGCAACAAAAATGAGTCACAAAGATGTTGGGTTATGACTTTGAAATAATCTACAAAAAAGGAAAGCTTAATGTTGTTGCAGATGCACTCTCAAGAAAGAATGAAGAGGTGGAAGCATTTCTTTGTGCCATTTCTATTATCCAACCAGATTGGATAACCGAAGCAAGAGATGAATGGAATAAGGACGAAGAAGTGTGGACACTCATTCAAAAGTTGCAGCAAGATCCTAGTACATCTGATACATTTAGTTGGAAAAATGATTCCTTATGGTACAAAGATCGCTTATATCTTTGTAAGAATTCCCAACTAAAACAAAAGATTATTTTGGAATTGCACACTTCTCCTTTAGGAGGAAACTCAGGATTTTAAAAAACTTACCACAGGGTGAAGAAAGAATTTTTTTGGGATGGCCTTAAATCTAATATTCAAAATTTTGTGGCGGAATGTTTGGTTTGCTAGAAAAATAAAGTTGAGACAACTAAGACCCCAGGTCTTCTACAACCTTTATCCATTCCAATTCAACATTGGGAGGAGATTTCAATGGATTTTATCACAAGTTTACCTAAGTCCGAAGGAAAGAGTGTAATCATGGTGGTAGTAGATAGACTTACCAAGTATGCACACTTTTGTAAATTATCTCATCCATTTAAAGCAAGTATAGTTGCTACTACATTTATGGACACAATTCAAAAGCTACATGGAAACCCAAGGGTTATTGTGAGCGACAGAAATTCCATTTTTACGGTAAATTTTTGGACGAAGTTATTTTCTTGTTTGGATACTCAATTAGCTCATAGCTCATATTATCATCCTCAATCTGATCCTGAAACTGATATAGTAAATAAATGTTTGGAAGGATATCTTCGTTGTTTTGTATCTGATAAAAAAACACAGTGGGTCGAGTGTGTACCTCTTGCTAAATGGTGGTATATGTTGGGTATGTGTTATATTCTTTCCATGACTAATCACGCGCGAGGGGCAATAGACCCCCCTTTGCACTGGGCGCAACAGGGGGGTCACAGGGGGGTGCGGCAACCCCCCCTGTCGGGGTCCGGGGCAGCACCCCGTCAAAAATTTTTGGTCCTTAATTTCCGGTGGGCGGTCCGCGCCCATGGTTTTGTGCATGGTTTTGCACATGGTTTTGGGGTATGATGGTTTTCGGCCCTTAGTATTTTGTATATCTGGTCAAGGGAACTATGGTTATGATCTAATCTAGGGTTAATGGATTAGGGTTTATGTATGCTTCATCATGTATATATATGTGTGTTGTAACACTAAAAGGAATATAATGAAATATCAAGCTGGTCATCCCGATTCGGGATCCAAGGGAAAATCTCTGTGTTTATTTGTTTTATGTTTTATGCTCTCGCTATTGTTTATTTTCTGTTATAATATTCATGTGTAGATAATTTATGTTCAGGGTTAAAACCTACAATATAACACTTCCTTCCATACTGCAGCAAAAATGACCCCATTTATGGCACTTTATGGATATCATCCACCATCCATCACATCATCTTTAAGATAAAACTTGAAGGTTCAAGTAGTGGAAGATCAGATCAAGCATCAACAAGAAGTTCTCCAACTCTTAAAGGATAGCTTGAGTTTGGCAGAAAATCAAATGAAACAATAGGCCGATCAGCATCGCAGTGAGAGAAGTTTTGAAATAGGAGACTGGGTATTTTTACGGCTACAACCATACAAACAAATGTCTCTCAAGCAAGCTAAGAAGGATAATAAATTATCGCCAAAGTACTATGGTCCTTACAAGGTGTTGCAAAATATTAGTACTATGGCATACAAATTGGAGCTTCCTACTTAAATAAGGTTATAGGTGAAAATCTTCCAGTTCAAACAATATTGCCAGAACTTGATGAGGAAGGAAAAATCATATTGGAACCTGAAGCGGTCACAGAAGTAAGAACTCGATAGCTATAGAATCGATCACTTTCAAAGTATCTCATCAAGTGGAAGAACTTACACATTGAAGATTCTACATGGGAGAATGAGAATTTTAAACAAAAGCGCTACAGAGCTACTCAAGAAGCATTGAGGACAACACTTTGAAGGAGAGGAGCATGTTAAGTCCTATATGATCCAGGTGGATATTGGTGGTCACCCGCCTATTCCACTTAGGGCTCCACCATTGTCTATTTTAGTTTTTCAGTTTCGGCACAGTTTACTATTTTTAGCAGTTTTTCGGGTCCTAAACTTCCGGAGCCGTTTTGAGGCCCTAAACGACGTTTTTTGGGAAAACGGAGGGCAACATGGGTCCATGGACCGATGTTGCCCGTTCCAAATTTGTAGTCCTCGGATAGATCTTTCTAACTAGGTATGGTACGCGTCAAACGGAGATCGTATGCCAAAGTTACGCCCCTGGGAAGTTGAAACAACAATTTACCCAAACGGGGCCCATAGTTTTGGCGCTTCATCTCCTAGGGTTAGGGTTTTGGCTGTTTAGGATTTCCCATTGTTTCTAAATGATAAATAGGACCTCGAGCCTCATTGTAACTCAGTTCAGAGGCCTGTAGCCGCCACATCTCTTCTCAGAGATAGCTACCAGCACCCTAGCTAGTTTTATTTCCATTCTGTCTGTAAGCAAATTTCAGTTCTTTGATATTAATGAAATGAAGTGTTATTTCCGCTGCATCTCTGTATTTATGTTTATATGTTTATTATGTTGCGTTCCTGCATAAATCCGGATCAGTGGTATCAGAGCGGTCTGCTTTTTCTCGATCCTTCTTTGCATGTCCCCAACGAGGTCGGGGTATAAGGAGCTAGGGCTAGATCTGGTGGAACCTTTGCAAGATCAGCCTCGCAAACCTCGACGGACGCCCATGGGGGACGAAAAGAAAGATGAGGGAGCAGGAGATCCTATCAAAATATTGCTCGAGGAGGCCCTCGAAAAACAAAGGAACGCGATGATGGATAACTTTGCTCGGATCCTTCAACACCCACCGGCGGCGCATACGCATCCAGCCGGCCACTCTGGACGCGACTCCTTTTAAGGTACAAGTAAATTTTGACATTCCCATATTTGATGTCAAATGACATGAATCTTGTAGATAAATGGACAGATTTGGAGAATCACAGTTAGAATGATATTTCTTGGTTCATGACTTTTCGGGCTTAGGGAGAAGATTATTTTTGCACTCCTCAAAGCTACCTCCCATGTTAAGGACTGGTGGGAAACCTACTGTGAGAACAAGGACCAGACAGAGCCCTCTCTGTTCTCGGCCGTACCAACTTGGAATTATTTCCGAGACGCCGTCAAGGAACAGTACTATCCCGTGGGGAGCTATGAGGACAAGTACATACGATGGACCACGCTGCGACAACAAAGGGATCAAGATGTGCACGAGCTGACGAATCTGTTCCATACCCTGCGCACAAAGTTGGGTATCAAAGATTCAGAGAAACATTTGGTGCTAAAGTATCGCAGCTGTCTGCACAGATACATTCAGGAGGAAATGGAGTTCCTCGACATCTCCTCGCTTCGTACGGCATACCGGTATGCTGCCAAGATTGAGCAGAAATTCAAACAGAAGAAGAGAGACTTTGGATCTGCGAATCAAAAGCAAGGAAAAGGTGCTTCCAAACCGCAGAACAAAGGACAGAGCCAAGGCATGGCGGCTAAAGACAACCCGTCAAAGCCACAAGAAAAGAACAACACCGTAAAGCCAAAAAAGGACACGGGAAAGTGGTGTGAGTTCCATAAGAGCTCCACTCACAACACAAGTGAGTGTCGGGCCAGGCAGTCGCTAGTGGCCGAGATGAGGGCTTCTGAGTCAGATGCATGCTCCGACTCCGAATCAGAACCTGAAAAGGGGAATGAAAAAGGGAAACAGATTATTGATGCAGAGCCCAACGCCACTGTTGCCACTACAAAGGTCCAGAAGGAGGAACCGGAAGATCCAAAGGAGGAGGAACGTCTCTTCCACTCCCAGATGTGGGTAAAGGGCTCCCCTGTACAGTTCATTGTCGACAATGGGAGCCAAAAGAACCTCATTTCAGCAGACGCCGTGAAGCGGTTGGGCTTGCCGACCACAGCTCACCCACATCCATACACCATCGGGTGGCTTCACCAAGGACGAGATCTGCGCGTCAGCCAGCAGTGCCGCCTTCCCTATAGCATCAAGCCCTTCACGGATGAGGTATTATGTGACGTTGCTCCTATTGATGTTTCTGATGTATTATTAGGATAACCATACTTGTGGAAGCGTCATGCTGTGTATGAGTCTCGGCCTCGTGCTGTTATTGTTACTTTGGGAAATAAGTTGTACAGGATACCAGAGGTACCACCTCCTGCTGCTATCTCTTTGGTTACTGCAAAACAATGCAGTAAGCTCATTTCCCAAACCAGGAAATTCGTTTTCCTGATGATCCGCCCCCGGGGCAAGAAGAAGACTGTGGCCACGACCTCCAGACAGGGCTCCTCTGCCCAACAACAACAAATGGATAAGGTTGTGGAGGAGTACGGGGACATATTCACCTCACCCACAGGGGTTCCTCTGCACTGTCAGGTCAAGCACCCGATTGATCTGACCCCCGGTGCGCCGCTACCTAATGGACCGATCTATCGGCGCTCTGTTCTGGAAAATGATGAAATCAAGAGAAGCGGTCAGGAGGCTGATGCCCAGTGCATGATTCATGCATTGGGAGGTAGATCGTGTTGGTACGGAGAAGAGGATGGGACGTGGAGGCTTCTGTATTGACTATCGGGCGGGAACAAGATCAGCATGCAGGAATAAGAGTACCCAATCAATTTTAGGTACCCAATCCCACGGATTGATGACCTTCTGGATCAACTCAAAGGTGCAAAATATTTCAGCAAGATTGACCTGAAGTCTGGGTATCACCAGGTACCAATTGAACCCTCCGATGTGTGGAAGACGACCTTCAAAGCCAAGGAAGGCCTTTTCGAATGGCTGATCATGCCTTTTGGGTTGACGAATGCTCCCGCCACCTTCATGAGGATGATGGATGACATCTTGCGACCATTCACCAACTCATTTGTAGTGGTGTACTTGGATGATATTCTGATCTTCAGCCAGACTTGGGAAGAGCACCTTCACCACATCCGACAAGTCCTCCAAACACTGCGGCAAGACAAGTTGTGTGCCAATTTGGAGAAGTGCACTTTTGGCATGACCCGGGTTCAATATCTGGGATACATTATTGATGAAAGGGGGGTGCATGTGGATCCAGCCAAGATCCAAGTCATTCGGGATTGGCCAGCCCCAACCACTATAACAGAGCTTCGCAGCTTTCTGGGTCTTGCTAATTTCTATCGAAGGTTCGTGTTGGGATTCTCCCATATCACTTGGCCCTTGGTGAGAGTCTGAGAGAGACTGAGAGCAAAAAATTTTTTAGTCGGAACCTCAGCAAAACCTGGAGACTGAAAAATCGCCTGTTCTGCCCAGGAATGCTCCCTTTACCGGACTTGCACGCGGCGGGCTGAGTCAGGAGACGGATGCTTCCTTCTTATATTCAGGGCAGTTCTTACTCAACGGGGACATCCAGTGGCATATCACAGTGAGACATTGTCGGAGACAGTTCGCAAGTATCCCACCTATGACAAAGAAATGTATTCCATTGTGCAAGCCTGTCGACAATGGAAGCATTACATTTTGGGGAAGGAAACAATCATCCACACAGACCACCGGCCCCTGCAGTTCATACGGACACAAGGGAAGTTGCAGAATGATCGCCATCAGAAGTGGTCCACATATCTGCAACAGTTTCATTTGAATATCAAGTACAAGAAGGGTAGCACCAATAATGTTGCTGTTGCCTCGGCCGACCATAGATCGTAAAGCTCACACTTGTACTCAATGCACATGGGCCACAGACTTAGATTCCTTTGCTCTCATGAGAGTGACCGGTAGACAAGCAAGGCACTCAAGGGGTACCAAGTTCCAATTTTCACCTCCAAGATGCACTTTTATGTCACCTGGGACACCTTTGTGTTCCTTTAAGCGAGCGTGCCAAGATGATATGGGAAGCACACTACAGTCGAGAATCTGGGCATTTTGGGGTCGAGAAAAAAGTAGCAATACTATAGAAGTATTTCTATTGGCCGAACCTTCGAAAGGATGTCGAGAAGCACATCAGATCCTGCACTGCTTGTGCCATTGCCAAATCGACCATCAAGAAGCAAGGCCTATATACTCCTCTACCTACCCCTAGTCGACCTTGGGAATCCATCTCCATGGATTACATGTTGGGCCTGCCTTCTACTAAGCAGGGAAATGACTATGTTTTTGTGGTCGTCGACGGATTCTCGAAGATGGCCATTATGGCGGCCTGCAAGAAGAATATCACAGCAGAAGCCACTGCTAAACTCTTCTTTGAACGAGTGTGGGTGCACTTTGGGATCCCACGGTCTATCATATCAGATCGGGATAGCAGGTTCCTCAGCACATTTTGGTCCAGCCTCTGGTCGATGTTGGATACCAAGCTCACCAAGTCCACAGCTTTCCATCCCCAAACGGATGGCCAGACAGAGGTCGTCAACAGAATGATTGTACACATTCTGCGCATGTACAATTCAAAGCATCCACGCACATGGGACGAGAGCCTCCCTTATGTACAACATAGTTATAATCGGGCTCTCCACAGTTCAATCGGCCATAGCCCCTTTCGGGTGGGCTTGGGATTCCAGCCACTATGTCCCATTGACGTAGCCATGCCATTTGCAGCTGCTCAGGCCAATTCAGCTCATGTCCAGTCTGAAGTTGACAAAGCCAGTAGCTTCATCAAGCGCATTCAACACATCCGCCAACAGGTTCATGATATATTGGACAGAGCCAATGCCAAGTACAAGGAACGCCATGATCAACACCGGGTGCCACACAACTTCCAGGTGGGTGACAAAGTATGGCTACATTTGCAGAAGGAGCGCCTCACTGGACCCCACCGCAAGCTTCGCCCACTCCGATACAGGCCGTACACCATCACCAAGGCTATAGGGAACAATGCATTCGAGCTCAGTATTCCACCATTCCTTGGTCTGCACCCAGTCTTCAATGTGGATCGCCTTCGTCCTTACTTGCCACCTCTACTGGACACCTCGGACATTGCAGAAAAACTCACACCAGCCAAGTCAATCAGACACACAGACAGTACACCTGATTACATCATGGTGCCAAATCAAAGACACCCTTGTGAAGATCAACTCTATCGGGTTGTAATTTGTCCAGCTCTACCAAGGAAAGTGATTCACCGAGGGGACCAGGGCCAATGAAATTTCCTCATCTCATGGAGAGACAGCAATGGGGACCATTGCTTCCTAAGAGGAGGAATGATCCTGGTGGATATTGGTGGTCACCCACCTATTCCACTTGGAGCTCCACCATTGTCTATTTCAGTTTTTCAGTTTCGGCACAGTTTACTATTTTTAGCAGTTTTTCGGGTCCTAAACTTCCGGAGCCGTTTTGAGGCCCTAAACGACGTTTTTTGGGAAAACGGAGAGCAACATGGGTCCATGGACCGATGTTGCTCGTTCCAAATTTGTATTCCTCGGATAGATATTTCTAGCGAGGTATGGGACGCGTCAAACGAAGATCGTATGCCAAAGTTACGGCCCTGGGAAGTTGAAACACCAATTTACCCAAACGGGGCCCATAGTTTTGGCGCTTCATCTCCTAGGGTTAGGGTTTTGGCTGTTTAGGATTTCCCATTGTTTCTAAATGATAAATAGGCCCTCGAGCCTCATTGTAACACAGTTCAAAAACCTGTAGCTGCCACATCTCTTCTCAGAGATAACTACCAGCGCCCTAGCTAGTTTTATTTCCATTCTGTCTGTAAGCAAAATACAGTTCGTTGATATTAATGAAATGAAGTGTTATTTCCGTTGCATCTTTGTATTTATGTTTATATGTTTATTCTGTTGCGTTCCTACATAAATCCGGATCACTATATTACTAGTA
This sequence comes from Pinus albicaulis, assembly GCA_034641835.2. Lineage (NCBI taxonomy): Eukaryota > Viridiplantae > Streptophyta > Pinopsida > Pinales > Pinaceae > Pinus > Pinus albicaulis. The sequence goes on from CM076569.1 coordinate 18,631,811, forward strand.
TAGTCCCTTATTGTTGTTAGTGTAACCCCCTTATTGTTATTATTGTACCCCTGTAACCCCCATATTATTATTATTGTGCCCTTAAATTATTATTCTTAGGTCGGCTAGGATTACATTGTTGCCCCATGGACTCCTATATATAGAAAGGAGGTTTTGTAATTTGTATCATCCAAGAATTGTTCATTCATGTAATGTATTGGAGGTTTCCCCCTCGAAGTGGCTTATTTCTAAGGCGTTGATATCTCTTTCCTTCTATTTTTGGAGATGGTTTCCCAACAGAGCTTATGCACAGTGATTTGTTTGGACCTGTGTCAATTCCATCACTCGGTAAATCTGTGTACTATGTTTCATTCATAGATGACTTCTCAAGGAATACATGGATATATTTCTTGAGGAAGAAATCTAAAGTCTTTGATATATTTAAATAATTTAAGGCTCTGGTGGAAAACCAGACAAAGAAGAAGATAAAGGTGCTGAGGACAGATAGTGGTGGGGAGTTCTACAAGAAAGAATTTGAAGAGTTCTGTAAGAAGTGTGGTATAGCATGCAATAAGACTACTCCATACACACCTCAGCAAAATGGAGTTTCAGAAAGAATGAACATAACACTGATTGAAAAGGAAAGAAACATGCTCAGTGGTACTGGGTTAGGACAAGAATTCTGGGCAGAGTCAGTGGAGACTGCATGTTACTTGGTTAACAGATCACCTTCATCAGCGTTGGAGGATAAGACTCCAGATGAGGTATGGACTGGTAAGAAACCCTCTCTTTCACATCTGAGGGTATTTGGATGTGATGCATATGTACATGTTCCAAAGGAGAAAAGGAGCAAGATGGATAATAAATCTGAAATGTGCATCTTTATTGGGTATAAGGATGGTTTAAAGGGTTACAAGCTTTGGAACCCGGAAACAAGGAAGGTTGTGTACAGCCGAAGTGTGGTGTTTAGAGAGGTGAAAGATGTTGTTAAACATGAATTTGTACCAAATTAACATGAAAAGATAGAGTTTGAGCTAAACGAGGATGAATCAAACTCTACAATAGAAGAAGACTCAGAAGAGGAAGAGCCACAAACTCTAGTTGTGAGAAGATCAGTTCAGGAAAGAAGACAACCAGAAAGGTATAGTCCATCTCCTTTCCGTTCAAATTTTTCTTTAACTATAACTGATGATGATCCCAGAACTGTCAAGGAGGTAGTAGATTTAGAGGATGGAAAACTCTGGAAGGAGGCCATGGTTGATGAAATGGCATCCTTGCATAAAAATGAGGCGTGGGATCTGGTGGAGTTGTCGGTTGGAAGGAAGCCCATTGGGAGCAAATGGGTGTTTCAGAAGAAGATGAATGTAGAAGGCAAGGTGGAGAAATACAAATCTCGGTTGGTCGCAAAAGGTTATTCCTAGGTGTTGGGAATTGATTTTGGTTATATTTTTTCTCCTGTTACCAAAGTTACTTCTATTAGATTACTTCTATCTGTTGCTACTGCATTTGATTTTGAGGTAGAATAGATGGATGTGAAGACAACATTTATTCACGGGGATCTGGAAGAGGATATCTACATGAAACAACCTGAAGGCTTTATGGTGAAGGGGAAGAAAGAGCTGGTATGCAAGTTAAAGAAGTCTCTATATGGGTTAAAACAGTCACCAAGGATGTGGTATCAGAAATTTGATACCTATATACAGGGACTTGTTTTCACCAGAAGCAAGGAGGATCACTATATTTATTTTAAATTAACTGGTGACCATGTTATTTATTTGGTCTTGTATGTGGATGATATATTGTTGATTGGAAATGACAAAGAAATTATTCAAGATTTGAAGGCCCAACTGTTCTCCAAATTTGACATGAAGGATCTCGATGCTGCAAACTATATTTTGGGCATGGAAATTAAGAGAGATCGGGAAAAGAGGAAGCTTTGGTTAAACCAGAGGAAGTATGTCGAGACTATATTGCAGAGGTTCAATATGCAGGATAGTAAACCAGTGAATGTTCCAATTCCTATAGGTGTAAAGTTGCCTGCTAAACAGTGTCCCAAGACATAAGAAGAAGAGGAGGATATGTCCCGTGTTCCATATGCAAGTGCAATGGGTAGCTTGATGTATGCAATGGTATGTACTAGACCAGACATTACACATGCAGTGGGAGTATTGAACAGGTTTATGTCAAACCCAGGGAAGGAGCATTGAACAGCAGTGAAGCGGGTTTTCAGATATTTGATTGGCACTAGCGATTATGGCTTGTGCTACCAGGGAAGACCAGGATTGGAAAGAGTGTTGGACATTCATGGTTTTGTTGATGTAGACTGTGCTGGAGATCTGGACCAAAGAATATTTACAAGTGGGTATGTGTTTAGCCTATTTGGAGGTGCAGTCAGTTGGATGAGTAAAAAACAGTCTATAGTGGCTCTTTCAACTACAGAGGAAGAATACATGGCAGCCACTCATGCAAGCAAGGAATCAGTTTGGTTGCAGAGATTGTGCTCAAGTATGGGGTTGGTGCAACAAGATATAAGGATAGACTGTGATAGACAAAGTGAAATTTTCTTGGCTAAGAACCCTGCTTATCATTCAAATACAAAGCACATTGATGTTCAATATCACTTTGTGAGATATATGGTTGAGGCTAAAAGGGTGTTGCTAGTAAAGGTGGACACCTTGAAGAATGTTGCAGATGCATTGATGAAGTCTGTGAGCACTCATAAGTTCTCTTCGTGTAGAGAAACAATGGGTGTCACAAACCTGGGCTAATGATCGCCTATCTCTGTAAGCAGCAACATAGAACTAGTATGTTATATTCTCCATGACTAGTCACGGATGGGGGCCACAGGGGGCTATAGGCCTACATGCACGCTGCACCCAAAACAGTGGGGCTAGAGAGGGGTGCAGCCTCTATTTGGGTTCGCATAGCACCCCTCGGATAAAAAAAATTGGTCCTTTTTTATTTTTCCAGCACTCGCCTGCTGCTCTATGCATGGGTTTGCAGTACATGGTTTCAAAGGCGATGGTTTTCGGCCCCTAGTATTTTGTAGATCCAGTCAAGGGAACTACAACTATGTTCTAATCCAGGGTTAATGGATTGGGGTTTATGTATGCTTCGACATGTATATATATGTGTTGTAACACTAAAAGGAATATAATGAAAAATCAAGCTGGTCGTCCCGATTTGGGATCGAGGGGAAAATATATGTGTATATTTGTTTTATGTTTTATGCTCTCACTATGGTTTATTTTCTGTTTTTAAGATTTGTTTGCAGATAATTTCTGTACAGGGTTAAAACCTACAAAGAGGTGCGAAAACTGGCCATTGGAACTGTAAAATCTGGTAAAAAGCAGAAATTACTGTTGGAAGGAGCGGGGGACTAGCAATTAATGTGGTGCTTTCCATAGAATTTTTACCGTTTAACTGATGGTAAGTTTCACATGAGGCTTGCCCAACCATTGGTTAACCCTTATGGCTATAAAACAGGTCGAATAGTATAGACAAGGGTTCCATATCAGATGTATAGCTTGTACTTAGCATATCTTACTGTGATGATTTGGTGCTGCAAGACGCTCTGTGTTTATAGTGTCTCCCTCATGTCCGAGAAACATACCCCCTTGGATAGTAGTAACCCAGAGTTTTATTTTCGTGCCAGGATGACGGCTACGAACCCTGCTGAGCCTTCTGAACTAGTGACTTCGGGGAACCAAGAAACTGAAGAAGTTGTGGAAATTGAATCTGAAGCTGAAGAAGTTCTCTCCACACCAGTCACAAGGAATGGAAAGGAAGAAGCGTAGAGCTTAGGAAAGCCCCCCAAACCTGTGAAATGGGCGGGAGGGAAGCCCAAGACTTCCTTGAGAAATGTCAAATCCTCGTGGGCGACGCCCCGGGCTCAAGCTGCGCAGGAGGAGGCCGAGCCCGTTGAACCGATCAGCTGGTTACCTCCCTTTTTCAAACCACGAAGAACTTCGACGCACACACCAAAGAACCTTGACATTCTGATCTCCTATTTGCAAACGCCACTGACCTCGGGAGAGGTCCCCATCCTTAGTGACCCTTGTGGAAGGCTCCATGAGGTTAAATTTGACGATCACTACTTGGTGAATTTTGAAGCCTTCCCTGAACTAGGCCCTGAGTTGTACTTTGACACGATCTATGTGAATGATGGGATCATAGTTGTTCCCCAGTGCTGGGTATGTGGGTTGGCTAGATCTGGGCTCCTGAACCTGCTACGGATGCCCCATTTTGGCCACTACAACGTTACGGATCGGTTGGCCCAACAGTTGCTCGCCCTGATTCACGATGGTTGCCTGTGGATTCAGGACAAAATCCCCATTGGCGCTATGCTAGTTCAAAGAATTACTAGCCTTCCCATGAAAGGACCACATCCTCTGGAACGCGTAGGCAAGAAATATGAAGGAGAAACTACTAAATATGTGCATCAGACATACCATGTGGAAAGAAATACGCTAGGCTTCATCATCAAGTCTATCAGTGACCCTGTTACGCAGTTGGGTACCATGCTATTAGCCTACAAGCTAATGAGGAAATTCCAAGTCACAACCACCCTTGCTTATGTCATTCAGTTAGCATGCCAATGTTTGAAGGGGGTCTCCCTCAATTGGGCCCAATACTTATGCGATGATTTTTTTACCAACGTCTGCGAATCTCAAGAGTAGGGAAAGGCATTTTGCTATTCTTGGTTACTATTCCTTAGAGCACTGGTCAGTCCTCCCCGAGCTCACTCTAGAAATGTGCAAAGGGGCTCGATATGCCCCTTTATGGGACTCCAAGGATGCACAACGCATATAGGATAACCAAGTCTTCTGGGTCCTCTTTTAGAGTATCTTGGCAGCAGCCATCAACTCTCGACCCCGGCTATCCCCAACAGTATACGACCGATACAAGGGTATTGTGGCATTCCAGGTTACCATGCACAACATTCAGATCAGAGCCCACAAAGATAAAACCTGGACCCTGCTTCGTTATCTAGCATCGGATGAAGAGATTGACAGAGTAATTGCGCTCTGGCCTCCTGCCTAGAAGATCAACTTCAAAACTAGCGGGAGGGGCACCGAAGGAACTAGCACGAAACAGGGGCCCCCACCTGTCATCATCAAGGATATTGGAGGCCAAGCAAGAGTATAGGGAAGGACTTGGACGCAATAGAAAAAAAGGATACACAACCAAAGATGACCATGGGGAAGGAGACCAAGGCCGAGACCCAGGTCGACTCACAGACACACTTGGGCACGGGAGGACTGCACATCGGAGGTACCACCCCCCTCCCGGGTACGAAACGAACGAGTGAGCCTGTCAAAGGGTCTCGAAAGAAGCAATGCTCTTACTGGGTAGAACGCGATGAGACCATCACATATACTGATAAAGACCTCAAACAAATTGTGGACGTAGTCACTCTAACTGCAGAGGACAAATGGGATACCTTGGAGGAACAATAGAAAGTTGTGATCGAGACCATCCAGGCTGAGCTCCGCGCTTTGCAGAACAACGTAATTCAGGTATGTACTCCATTAGCAACCAGTAGCACAACGCTAGCCACAATAGAAATCTATCTCTGCTCCTAACCTAGCGTCGCCCTGGTGATCAGCCCACTCGACCTAGGAATGCAACTCCCAGTCAGTGCAGGAGTGCAGTTGAATCTAGCCAAGTTGTCCCATGAGGCATTGCAAGGCCTCAACATCGCCATGTTTCAAGAGATCCACCATCGGGACCAACAAGTGCACCAAAAACTCAGTACAGCCAAGAAGACCATCGCAGCATAGAGCGCCGAAGTATCCAGCGCTATCACACAACAAAGCGGAGCTCAAAAACTTCATTCACCAGCTTTGCGTAGAAGTTCCCGCAGAGATTCCAGCTACCACTATGCCCCAGGAAAAGGTTGAAGGGTTGGTTGCCACATTGAAGGCATCCCGAACAGAGGTTTTGGAGGTTAAGTCATCGATGGAGCAGCAGATTGCTAATCTGCAGGCTAAATTATAACTCGAAACACCTCCGGAGGTGCGGGCCCAGCACTCTGCGCTAGTCACCGTAGCTACAAACGTTATCACAGGGCAGATTGCATAAGGTGCTCAACTACTAGAAACTCCCATGCAACTATGGACCAAGGTTCAACACGATCCGCTCCTGCTTGAAATAACCCAGGCCCTACGGTAGCAAGAGGAGACGTTTGAAACATTGGAAGCCACCATGCCCACATTGGTTCCTGCTCAGCGCTTGGCACAATTGTGAACCAGCCAAGACCTCCAAGCTGAGATAGAAGAGATTCGTCAAAAGAAGAAGGCCCTCAATGACCACCTAAAGCCTTGGGCTGTTGACACCCTTAAGATATTGTAGGATGCTAATGTAGCAATGAAGCAGCTCAACCAAACCCTGGAAAGTGTCACCACTGCAACAGAAGGCCTGATTTCACAGAAATTGGTCGACATCGCCTAGAATGCTGCTGCCCAAAGTGAAGCTGTGCTGCCCCCATTGGCTGAAGCTATCAAACTGTTGCAGGTGCAGGTGGAGACCCCACCATCTCAGTGACTCGGGACGAGTCACAAGATTGTGTTGGGGGACTGTTGGAACAGGGTCTCCTACAAAGCTACGAATCTGGTCCATTTTGTAAATTTTTTATTATATTTAGTCTAACGAAAGGGTTTTTGGGTGGTTCAAAGCCCCTAATGCATTGTAAATGGGTCAAGGGTAGACCAAGAGTCCCCAAACCACAGTTTTCGGACCATTGTATGCATAGGCTAAATTAATATAAATAATTGAACCATTTTGAGTTGTAAGGTAGGAATGAATTGGAATTGATGCCACATGCGAACTGTTAGATCTGCAGGGTTGGTTGGGTAAGGACTCCTGATGGCTGTGTGGGCGGAGATCCTCTGTCCTGATGTGTGAAAACCCTGCTGCTATGTGCGGAGGTTGGGTTTTGGGTATTGTAAGTAGATCTGAAGGATTAATGAATGCGGAAGGCTATTGGAATATCTGAATCTGTTGGAAATTTCTGTTGATGTGAACCTGTGATATATGTTGATGCTGTATATGATTTTGCATTATTGATTTGAGCTACGAAATTCATTGTGTTATTTGTATATGCTGCGATCTGGATCTTCTTCTGTTATACTTTATGTCAGAATACCTATGATAACTATGTTAATGTTCTATAAGTGTATGATTTGCTAGTTAATGTGATTATAATTGGTACTACTCATGTGGATGCGAAGGATATCGATAGATTAGGGCTTTGTGATATAAGACCTGGTAATTATAAGGTTGAACCCAGCTCTTCTTGACTTACCTACCCTCTCCCAGGGTACGGAAACCTCGTACCAGCACCCTACCATACTGCTTCGGGTGAGACTTTGGCCTGCGTAAGAAGGTCACTGCCGAAAGGGCCAGTAGTATAGGGGTTTGTTGGCAAACCTTAACCTCTGAACCTGGGTCAGGACCCCCCCCGAGCTAACACTTTACATGAAATTTCACCAACTAAAATTTGCACGCAGGCACTGCTGGTTACTGTAGAAACCTTCTGTATCAGATTTCCAGCACCTGTCTCCATTCTCAAAAATGCCAAAGGACGTCCAAGATATTCCCAAAAAAGCATCTACATGAATACATAAATATATGTCCAAATTTTTATTGTTCACACCTATACCCACTGGTGTAATGGTTGAGTGTTTTAATAGTCCTGAGACAGGTTCCAAGGACGAACCTCCCGGACTATACATAGAATTTTTTTTGGTTAGGTTTAACCACTTTTACAAAGGTGTAATGAGGTTTCAACACCAACGCAACCTTAGATCTTCGCATTTAACAAGCCATTTAACTTTTAATAAAATCCTATGTTGGCGCTTAACCTTAACACCATACACATTAATGCATTCCTATGTTGACGCATTTAGTTTAATACATGGCGCATTAAGTTTAATGAATTCCTAACTTTGGCACATATACACCAAACTGTATTGAATTTTAACAACATCATTGAATTCAACTACGATGGTCAGCCTTGTGGCATCTAGCTATGCCATTTTACCTACCACCTCCACTCCATATACCCTGCTGGCTCTGAACTATCTAACATAGGTTTCATAAAAATATTTTCCATATCATATGGTTTGGAAGCCATATGCCTTAATATTTGAAATTGCACCATAGCTATTATATGGTTTAACCACATAATTTAAAAATAATATGCCCATGTATTTGAAACCACAACTATAGACCTACACCTGAAAATGAAGTTTGAACCTTTTGATTGTATTGACTTGACCTCTCCACGTGTCGAGCAGTAGGAATTCCACATGCCCAGCAAACCCCCTTCTCCACTTGCTCACCAAACTTCAACGGACAAATTCTTCTTCACCCGGAGACCAAATGCGAAACCGAAAGTACCTACGGATTCAAAACGACGGGCTCTACTACTTGGCATGATTTCCGAGAAGAATTGAGACATTTGAACTTGGAGAAATTGGAGGATCCTCTAGATCACCAGATCTTGTTGTGTTCGGTGTCTTGTTGAAAATATTTTTATTGGAACATCTAAATGTGCTAGATCTGTTGATTATTTCATTGTTTGGGATCTTACAGTGGTATCAAAGTTGTGCATCCTTCTAGCCTGAGGGTTCTTGAAAATTCTTGTTGTAACTTTGATGGGGATTCCTTTCACCCTAAATGACAATTTTCATCTTTTGTGGTACTCGATATCTCCCTAGTTGGCACAATTGTTTATTTTACTACAACCCATGTAAGGGCTTATTATATGTCTTGTAGGCATTATTAGATTAGATCTACCTGACATTTGGAGACTGTGATAAAACTAACCATATATATATATTCATGAGGTAACTTGGATCGTTTCTTTTGGAATTTTGAGAACTTGGGCGAGTTTTCAAGTGATGGTTTTCAGGATTGGTTGTACCAAATTGGCAAAAGGAACGAGGGAGCTGCACTCAATGACACCCACCAGTGAATCCGTAAGGAAGTCCTATCACGCAACGATAAGAAGAGGGAGCGCGTAGCCTCGTTTGTGCTCGATTGTCGTAGTGTTTGGGTCAAAGGCTAAACATTAAGAGCTCCCACACAGATATTAGAGCCTTGAGTCACAACCTCCTTTTCCAACTAGGGCGACACATTGTTGCAGTTGTCCACTTGGCATTGGAGGGAGATCAAGCCTTGTCATTGGTGAGGTCTGCCACCTCCCATTGACTATAGCCGCAACGCTGTGACAAAGGGAATATTACAGGCCAAGGTGCTAATTGATCGTAGGCACTAAGGCATTACAACAATATTTCTCACCATCATCTCACTCACATGGAGTTGAACCTTAGATGGGGAAATAACAACTATTCTTCCCAAACTTGGAATATAACCTCTCTCTCTCTCTCTGTTAGGATGGATGATTATTGCATTGAAGCATATAGAGCCTTCTAAAATAAAGAAAGATGATTGATTCAACAATAAATATGTCAAATTATTTGCAAAAAAATTCAAAATCTTTAGTCTAATTGAAATACCAAAAACTTACTTTCAATTAGATCAAAGATTGGAGAAAATCAAAAGATGTTCAAATTGCAAGTTGAAAATACACCATGACAACATTAATAAACAAACTTCTAACATTTTCTTTAACATAAAAGATAAAAACACATTTGAAATTCCATTCATTAATTCATGACTCCCCCATTGATAACTAAAAAAGCCTCAAAATTAAAGTGCTATAAAGTAAAAATACCCTAATTACTAAATTTAAGAATCCAATAATTTTTTGCTAAAAAAAAGCAATATATCAATTAATAATTTTTCATGCTTAATGTTAAATATAATTCCATTATTAAAAATTATTCCATCACATATGTTAAATATAATTCCATTATTAAAAATTATTCCATCACATATAAAATGAAATGGATGAGCTGAGAGGAAATAAATTTTTGAATTTATTTACTTAATTATTCAAACATCTTATTAGTACCTATAACACCCAAACCATTAAAAACAATAAAACAGAGCAACTAGGCACGTAATTTGCTAATACGTAAATCAGAATTACACTATACCACCATCAAACTCTAATGTGAATGTGATGCCCATTGAATTGACATAAATACGAATTACACTAGACCACCATCAAACTCTAATGTGAATGTGATGCACATCAATCTTGAATAAGCTAAGGTAACCATAATAACGTAACTATCAATGGCATGCTTGTTTGGCCATTGAATTGACATAAATCAGAATTACACTATACCACCATCAAACTCTAATGTGAATGTGATGCACATCAATCTTAAATAAGCTAAGGTAACCATAATAACGTAACTATCAATGGCCATGCCTGTTTGGCCATTGAATTGATATCAGAATGTTTCATTCATTAAATGCTGATAGCATCTAAAAAATCCTGATATGAGAATGCTTCATTCATTAACTGATGATATGAGAGTGCTTCATTCATTAAATTTAGTCATTTTTTCAAAAAAAAATGAAAGAAAATTACAAGTTTATATATATATAAAAAGTGATATAAGCTTTTAACATATAAAATATAAAAGAACCTTCATGGAATTATATCTATAAATATATAATAATAGTTACATTTAAAGGTATATGCAATTTAGATTTAATATTCCATCAACTTACTGTAAAGTAAGATACTGAAACCATTAAAAGCATTAAAACAGAGAAACCAGGGAGGTCGTTTGCTTCTACATAAATCAAAATTACAATATACCAGCGTCCATTAGAATTAATATGGAGATGACTTATTTATATAAAAAGACGATTTGGCTCTAAACTAACTGTATATCAAAACATAGTCAGTCTTAGATAAACAGATAATCTTTGACTGCACTTATTCTTCCCCATACCTGCGAAACAATAACAATGTAATTAAGCAAAAGAAAAGAAAATCATGGCGTCTTTGTGCATATAAAAACAAAGCGAAATCATCAACCATGACATGTTTGTGCATATAGTGCAGTAGTGAAGAAAGAGCAGAGCATAAATTTTAGAGAGGAAAACAAAAGCCACTTAGTATAAGTTGGTCTACTTAATTGCCATTACCGGGTAGTATAAGTTGTTCTAGCAGTTGCAGCCGTCACCCTTTTTGTGGCCGCCTTTGTTGTTGCCGCCGTCGCCCTTTTTTTCGCCGCCTTTGTTGTTGCAGCCGTCGCCTTTGTTGCTCGGGCTGGTGGTGCTGTTCTTGTTGCCCATAACAGGTTTGCCGTCGATCTTGCTGCTGGGGACGATGACGCTCTTGGTGCCGCTGTTGTTCCCGTGCTCGGCCATGTTGTTGCTGCCTTTGACGTCCTGCCCTTGTGGTGGGGAATTGCCCATCTTCTTGGCTTACGGATATTGGATAGTATCACTACGTTGGAACTGAACGCCTTCAAATGCAACAACACTTCCACTTCTGCCAAAAAAAAAAAACTGAAGTGAATAAGTGCTAAAGTGATATGTCACAGACTAGAAATCCTCAATCCATGTTTCAGCAAATCATTGATATGTCACAGATTACTAGAAAGCCTCAATCTATGTTACACTAAACCTCAAACCATACCTACAACTGGACTACTAGGGCAAAGTGGGTAAGCACGAGATGTGAAATACAGTGGCATAGGATGCCTTATATAGAAGCAGGCGAACTCCAAACTCGGATTTGAAAACCATCTACACTCCCAACCATGGTCAAATTTTGATGTTTAAAGTGTTTTTTAGGACAATTCGGCGTATTAAATTCCTCTATGGTGGCCTCTTCTTTTTATGTCAAGTGAAAAGGTTATTTTCAAAAGTGTTATACTTTAATTTTCAAGAGTGTCACGAGAATGACAGTCAATCATGCAAATTCCAGCGTCAGAAGCATCAGTCATGCAAATTGTTTGCCCTATTTACAGCTGTGACTACTCCAATTTATTCGCGCAATTGGGCAGACGAATTATACTTTTTCAGCAAGAACAAAATATTTGCCCTGTCTACATATGTAACTACGACGATTCGTGTAATTGGGCAGCCGAGTTATTCCTTTACCGCCCAAAAAAAAGGTCGCTCTTATTTTGAAAGGAAAGGATGCAATATTTTTTTAGCTTTCAAAAATTATGCATATACACTTTTTAAGAGACAAATATTACAGCTAGCAGAGTTGTTTTCCAACATTGCCAATGTGATTTAATTACTTGATAATCAACAAACATGAATTATTGAAGGCACTTGGAATTTAGAATAAAAAATATGATTTATTTAATATTTGTGACTCTTCAGAAACTTTTATTCTTATCATGGGACCTTTCCTTTTAAGCATAATTTTGCATGCAACCCTTATTCTTTTACTGGCCTTTTACTATAATATTGAATGTGAATCTGGGTATCAGGTGTGGCTGTATACTTTATACTTTTAAGCAAATGTAGTGTATTTTATGTTTTTTATACTCTTAGGCACAACACTAAATATTAATAATAATAGGAATGCTTGTGTATGATACTTTGATTTTGGTAGTTTTGTTAATAATTTTTTTTTAAATTGATTGTGAATCTCTTTTAACAAAATCACTCTATTCATTATTCTCTTAGAAATGTATTTTTCGTGATTAATGTTTTTAAGGATGTGTATAGTTTTATCTTGTAAATTAGTATATCTCATTTTCAAGTCATTTCATGTACTAATATTAGTATACTAATTTTCAAGTCATTTCATGTACTAATATTAGTTGGATTGTTAATTAGATTATTAAAGTAAAAATTTAGTTATTGTTGAAGATACATTTAACTAAAAAAATTGACAATTTTCCCTTGAAATCATTAATAAAAAAATTGTGTGAGGTGGACTCACTTGAGGTTGTCAAAAGCACATCCTTTGCCATCTTATTCATTTTATAAACCATTCATTTAACTTGCATTGCTGTGGTGGAGAGTGCATGACCTACCCCTTATATTTTGTTTTAGCTTTAAAAGGTGCTTCATAGAGCCATTCCTTTGACCCCTAATACTTTTTTTAGGAAATAGTTTTGGATTATAGATGTTGTAGTCATTTTGAATTTTTCATGAATGGATGATCACATGGAAAAATTAACACTTTTTATATAATATTATGCATGATTTGTACTTATTAGAATGAAACACCATTAAAATCATGTCAATAGTTGGGAGCATCAATATCCAATTCTCTTGGTTGGGAGAAATGTACTGCTAATACTATGGAGATCTACTCGGTGTGGAGTCCCAATTGGAAATTGGATATAATGTTTCCATTAAAGAAGTATGCTAAGTTTAGAATTCCTTTGAGATTTGTAGGAGGTTGTTGAGATATTTTCTCAACTCCTATATCTAAGCTTAGAATTAGTTGGATCTAAGACCAACTATATAATTGTATTGTAATTGAAAGAAATTGTACAAAAATAAGATTACTAGTCTGAGTTATTTTTTTTTATGGCTCCTCTTCCATTTTATAATTTCGTATCAGAGATCATCTAAGTCTTTAGGAGGAGTCAGGTCTAAGGAAGAAAGAAGGGATGTGAGAATTCATCCTATGTACATAGATTAGTGTACATAAGTTTGTATATGTGGATGTGTGTTAAGTTTGTTGGTGTGTGAAATATGTTTCCAATGTGGATGGGGTGTGGTGCCATCTAGTGAAATAGAGGGAGAAATCAGTCAACATATTGAGGGTATCGTGGGAGGATCTACATTTAGGTTCGATGCATCTAAATATGTTCTGTTTTTTCTCTTCAAAACCATTTACTACTTTGATCTCTTGCTAATATGCTACAACAATAAACTGAATTTATCCAATGAGTTTGACTAGTTTTTCCCATTCTTTATTGCTTGATAATCTAGATCGATCATCTTTCTATATGCTTCATCTACTTTAGTATATTTTTGAAAGGATGGTTTTACTATGAACAAATGTTTGATCTCATAGAAAATATGTAATATCCCCAAAATAGGGATTTTATACAACAATAAGAATACCATAAGGTATTCCAAAGTTGGACAGAAGCATGTAATCAACTCATATAGTGTATTGAAACACATAGCCATCATATAACAATCATAGCAGAAAATTATGTCTTCATACAATGTCACAAAGTGGGGAAAAGCAGTAATATTGGCCCCAAAAACATTATTTTCTGAAGATGGAGTTATAACAGTGGAAAATAACGGTTGTGTCCCTTAGCATATGTAATATATGACTTGCATGCAAAATATTTTCAGAAACAAATGCCTTTAGCCTAGTTAAACATGCCTCCCATGCTCAAAACAACTTAAAATTAACAAAACCCGAAGACTGCATCACACAGGAATTGCTGCATAAGAGACTACGTAATATAATGGAGATAAAACTCAAAAAATGGAAATATAAGTCATATCTTCTATTAGATTACTCAATTAGGCATAAAAATAGAGGTCTAATCTCTTTTATACAGATCCAAGAAGACCTGGCAAGGGTTTCTTGACAGAAATGATACACAAGAAAGAACTGATGCAGTTCTGTCGCTGAATCATGCTGGGTGGCTAAAGCTTTGCATAAAAATGGTTGAACATGAAAAGAAATGGTTGTAGATTCTTCCTCTAGTTATTCGTAGAAAAGGCTAATCCTTCTCTTGGGAAACTAGCTCATAAAAATGGGGTTTTGACCCCTCCCATTGCACACCTTAAGAAATAATGTAGTTTTCTGAAGGGACTACATTTTTTCTAAAGGTAAATGCTTGTTCTAGCACCAGGTAGTGGAAAATGCAGCTCTGAAATCTCCTCTTAGATTTCTTAGACAAGATCTCCAAGAAAGAGTAGGGAATCCCCACCCGGGAAAACCCTTGCACTAAGCAGTGCAGCAAACTTAGCTAAACAACCAAAGTATGCAGGAAGTCTAAACAGACCACACAAAATATAATCTCCAATCTAACCCCTTTGCTTGCCATCTCTTCCATTATATAGTTGAGGAGCTTTGTAAAACCCTAAACCACTTCATCAATTCAGCTCCTTTCACATGTAGAATCTCCTTCTAGAAATGAGTTGTCCCTCAAGGAGGTTCAATGCATCTAGACTACATTTTAGATATGGTGATGGTTGACTTGGTCAAGTGATCAACCTCTTTCACACTCAAGTGTGTTTTATAAAATGGCCCAGATTTAGCCATGTTCACATTGGGCATTGAATTATTTTGTTATTTTCAGGAGTTTTACATGTCCTTATTTACATTTTATTCATGAACATGAAATGCAAAAAAAGACAAGGCAAAATAGAATATTCCCATTAGCTTGGGCTAATTGGGAATATTACAAAATAAAAGGACCATCAACTAAAATCTGAAGTAGATTTTGAACACTTAATTCTCCCTTGACTCCCACAAAATATGACTTATACATCGCTACTATTTCAATGATCTTTGATACTCGTCCTTTGTTATCATCTGGTGATCTAGGGCCATCAGCTACAGGATTTACCCATGATATTTTACTTCTATGATGTTGTTACAATTGCCTTTTAAAAGAGCATAAATAACACATGTGCATGTTGTAAAGAAGAGAAACAAGACAACCATCAACAACATACAAACACGAGACATTGGTAACAGAGTTCACCCAGTGTGGGTACGTTTCCAGGCCCGGTGTCAAAATGGTTTAAGCCGCTTCATGTAGTGTTGGAAATGGGAATAACATGGATGATGTTCATACAAGGATGTGCCCTGAACATGAGTGGCTTGTCTCTCCATGAGACATTCCACTACAGGAAATCTCACTCAAAATGGACCTCCTATCAGCATGACATAATCTCACATGATGCAAAAACAAGATCCTGCACATCGCCATTGAGCTCCTGTCACTGAGAGGTGTAAAATCGACATAACATTTGTCGAAAATGTACTCTGGCAAGTTTTGGGCCTCAAGAAATATTTTAGATTCCCTCAAGATTCCCTAAGATTTTGTTCTACATGGAATCTCCAAATCTGCTGCTCAGATGGCCATTTTAGCTTTACCATCACATTTCCTATGAAATTCTAGTTAAAATGACTATAAAATTCATATCATTCAGACAAAATGGAATTTTACCTCCCCATTGAATCTTTTAAGAATCAAAGAATATTCTCTGCAAAAGGTTCTCAGTCTCGAAAAGTGTACTCCCACATGGTTTTGCCTTGCTATGGCTCGCAGTTCCACACCTGCAAATAAGAAATTGCTCCACTGTTTGGTCCTGCTTGGCCTCCATTCTCACCGAACCCACTACAGATGAGGGTTTAAATATCATTTGCGTGGCAAAGTTAACAAAAAACATGGTTGTGGTTTGTTGGTGGTAGAGGAGAATAGCGTAGAGGTGGGTCGGGTTCAAACCCCGCCCACTACAAAATAGCACACATTAGTTTTAAACTCTGGCATTTTAATGTTTTTCTGGGCGCGTGATTTGTTGGCATATATTTGAATTTGGTTTTGGTTGTTGTTATTTGTTGTATAAAGGTTGGGCCGCACATGGAGCGAGTAGGCCTACGTGGCCAAGCAGGTTCAATTCCTGTCGGCCCACATTAATGTATGGCCATGTGTGTGTGTGTGTGTGTGTTTTCCAACCAAATATTCAATTCGACACATATATATGGTTTTTTTTAATTTCATGGTTTGTAATGTATTGGTATAACCACCATAATCTTTAATGTGTTTTAATTACGTTGAATGGTTTTTGATGACCATTACCCATGTGAATTTAAAACATATTAGTTGGGATTTAATTTAATTCAAACCATATATGATTTTGATATAGTTTGTTTCGATTTTTGGGTATGGTTTGTTTTAATTTTTTTTGGTTTTATATAGTTATATTAATAATATAACTATATTAAATGATTTTTATTTTTTTTGTGTGCAGGGCTAGGAGAAAATGCTAGCGTGCCATGCATCATGGTCTAGTAGGCTGCCATGTACGTGTGGGTCAAACCTGTTGACTGGGATGCCATGTGGCACCCTTTGGGCCCCACTTTCTCCCTGTTTTGTCAAACTTTGAAGAGCCCAATCTCTCTCCTACAAGCTCGGATTTGAGCGTCGTTCACATCATTGCAGCCAGGGCAACGAGCACTTCAATATAAACTTGCTTCAAGAGCCATCAAACCACTTTGAATTTTGACCTATCATCAGCCCTCTTGGTCTCCTGGGGGTGTCTGGAGCCACCTAGATAAATCTTACAAACTAAGGAGCTTTCGGTCCAAAAAAATCATGAACATAATATGTAGTTGCTTTGTACCTTGTTTTCACCACACGTGTCCCAAATGGTCACCCTTCATTCTCCTTCACCTTTGTCCTTTGGAGCCATAAGCGATGAGCCGACACCTGCATCCTTTGCAAACCTATAGTAAAATATTTGCAAATTACACATTTAATTACATGAAAAACTATGAACCCAGCATCCATACTTGCCACAAGCTTATAACACATACTCAGTGGTCAAGTTTACAGTAAAATGAAATCAATACCCCAGTTATCAATACAAGGCCAAAACATCATTATTTCTTAACAAGTGATGGAAAACACATCATCACTTTTACATTTTAACATGCAACATATGATTTACAAAATAAGGCCAAACACACTACCAAACCTAGAAAAACCATCTCTCACATATCAAAGTGCATGGGTCATCCCTTTGTGGCACACTTTCTTGTCGAACAATTGTTTCAACTGGTTCATGTATGGATACTTTTTGTTTGAGATGTTGCCTTGGATGGAGCCTCCAACACGTGGCTTTTTGATGGCCACCTTTGTCGTAATGACTGCAATGAGTCTTCATCCTCCAGATTTGCTTTACCTTCTTCTTTTCTTGCGATGGAGAAGACATTCCACACTTCATCCTCGTTTGTGTTGCCATTCTTTTCCAACACTTAGAAAAGACATGGTTATGTAATCCACAAAAGCTACATGTTTTCTGATGCCATGATCTATGTTCATTGTTAGCGACATACTTGTAATTAAAATGAAAATTAGAATATCGAGACTTGTTATACCTTTCTCAGTTGTCTCTCGTGTGATCATGGTGACGAGAGCTTGCCTAAGCTCTTTCACTGCAATGTGTGATGTCATAGGATGATGGTGAAGTGTTTCCATCAATCTCTTTCCCCAATGGTTTCAAACATGCATTGGAATATTATGACACCTTCAAGCAATGTCCTTCAGTGTATCCCAAACCTATGAATCGATGTCTCTGCACTACCTCCATTGGCCAAATCCTGCCTTGGCCATTAACGCAAAGTCTTCCTTTGTATCCCATCTTGGTGAGGAGTCTCATGCCACTTCCTGTAATGGGTATCTCCACATTTCCTACAAAAATTATAGCATGTGAAGATGAAACTGAAGAGACATCAACATTGTTTACCTTAGATGTAGATTCATAAACAAGTGATGATGGTTGCTTAAATCCTTTGTTGCGCTTCAACTCCTCTAAGGCCTCTTCCGTGGCTCGTAGCTGAAGCTGCATCCTCTGCTTATCCTCTTTCTATTCTTGTAGAATCCCCCTTAATTCATCATCCTTTGCTTGAATCCTTTGGTCGTTGCCATTCAGTTCTTCCAAGGTTTCCTCTACGACTTACAACTAAAGCGACAGTCTCTTCTTATCCTCTTTCTCCTCCCACAGAAGCACTTTCAATTCAGCATTATCTGCTTGAAGACTATGGTTGGATTCTCATTTGAATGATGAGAAGATGACGAGGGAGATTAATACAAAAGTGTCCTCAGACACGTAATTTTATTGATAATGGAAAAATAAATTATATAGGAATTGCAAGAGTTTACACACTTAAACTCCAACACTCGTGAAATTAGGAAAATAACCTATTTATAAGCTACATGTCCTAACTTAATTTAGTTATGGACCACTTGATAAAACAACAAGTGACCATTTACAATAAATAAACTTCTAACCAATCTACTAACTTTATTCTTATTTTAGACCCTAAGATACAACACTATTCTAGAGTCCTATCTTTTCTAACAATATTATATTTCTAAGTGTCTCTAATATTTATTAAATATTATAATTTAATAAATATTTTATCCTAAATTTAGACTATTATATTTGGATCATCTAACATTCCCCCCATGATCCAAAGATACATTACAACATATAACAAGTTCATCCCTGAACATAGTGAATTTTATTCTGCCAAGAGGTTTGGTGAAGATATCAGAAATCTGGTCTTCTGAAGGACAATAAATCAGCTTGATGACATCCTTTGCAATGAGTGATCTGATATGATGATACTTGGTGTCCACATGATTTGTCTTTGAATGAAAAATTGGATTCTTGGCAAGCTTTATTGTTGACTGGTTGTCAATGAATAACGATGTAGCTTCTGCTAGAGGAATTCCCAAGTCTTGTAAAACTCGGCGCAACCAAAAAATCTCACATGTTGCTTCCCATGTTGGTATTTACTTTGCTTCTGCTAAAGAAGTGGCCATGGTAGATTTCTTCATGCAACTCCAAGATACTACAGTTGAACCCATGTTCATTAAATAACTTGAGGTTGATGCCCTATCATCAATACTTCCAGCAAAGTCGGCATCTAAAAATCCACCAAGTACAAAGTTTTAGTATTTTTGTAAAGTAGACCAAAATCTTATGTTCCATGGATATAACGAAGAACTATTTTGGCTTCATTCCAGTGGTTTTATTGTGGTTCCTGCATGAAGCGGGAAATAATACTGATGGCATAAGAAATATCTGGTCGAATAGTTGTCAGATAAATGAGGCTGCCAATCAACTGTCGATAAGTAGTGCTATCCACTATTTCCCCCCCTTCAAAATTTGAAATTTTCAAGTTTTTTTTCCATGGGGGTAAGAATAGGCTTGAAATCTTGCATTCCAAATCACTGAAGAATTCCTGTTGTATACTTACTCTAAGAAATGAAGATATGATGTGGACATTGGAATACTTCACCTCTAGGATAGTAGTGTAGTCCCAAATCTGTCATCTTAAAACCTGTATGTAACTCCTTTTTCACATGTGTAATGTGATCATCATTGTTGCCAATGATAATCAAATCATCGAGATACATAACCAGAATCACCAGATTTTTACCTTGTTGGCATACATACAAGGTATCATCAGATTCACTTCGTTGAAATCCAACTTTCTAAAGGTATTCATCCATTTTGGCATACCAAGCTCGGGGAGTGTGTTTTAACCCATATAAAGCCTTTATCAGTTTGCATACTTTATGCTATTTTCCTTCAATTTCAAAACCTGGTGGTTGTGTCATAGACACTTCTTCTTGTAAATATCCGTTGAGGAAAGCACTTTTTACATCCATTTGATGAACTTTCCATCCTTGCTGAGCTGCTAAGGAAAGTGTGAGTCGAATGGTGTTCCATTTAGCTGTAGGAGAAATTTTTTCCTCATAATCAATCCCTTACTGTTTCGCAAAACCCTTGGCAACAAGTCTTGCTTTGTACTTGTCGATATCGCCATTTTTCTTGTACTTAATTCGGTAAACCCATTTGATAAAATCTTAGCTGAACTGAGAGGGGGGGGTGAATCAGTTTAGTACATTCATAGACATTTAAAACTCTTTTCATTCAACTCAATTACACCTTCAGTTCATAAGCAGCTAAATGTTGAGATTCAACAAGATGATGAGCTTAGTGAAAATTAAGCACCTTCACTAAGTGGGGCCCGCAGGCTATTTTTAGGTGTATGTCTACTTTTAGACATGGTGAGCATATTCTATAAGTTGCATGATGCTATTTGTAGATGGTTGGTAAAATGTGGAAAATAGATGAAATTCTATTTTTAGAATATTGGGAAAAGTCTATATATAGATCGTCGATCTAAAAATAGTTGTATGTCGATTATTATTAACCCTTAATAATAATCTAACAATAAACATCAACTTATTCTCTTGGAGCACTTTATTTCAGTCAATAGATTTGGAAAATTAGTGGGCTAAAGGAATTACACAATTCCTAGGGTTATTGGTGGCTCATGCACAGAGGACTCAATTAGAACTGAAGTGGCAAAGTTATGACAGAGTTGGAAGAGTAGTTTATGGAGTTGTTATTTAGTTTAACTCAGTTAAGTGAGTTAAACTCAGTTACGCTATTTTTATCTAGTTTAATTGAAAGATACACTAGTCAGAGTTAAGTGAATTAATTAGTTAATTAATTCACAACTAATAACTCAATAAAAACTAAACAGAAACAACAGTTAACTACAGTGCATATCATTTCTAGTGGAGACGTAGTGAAGAGATAGGTGAAAGGGTGAGATGGACTATCTGTTGTGACTATAGTGATGCATTCAACGCATCTGACACACATTAGATATGCCAATAAGGATTGCACAGTCAAGGCAAGGCCAATTTGAATTCATTCAGGGGTCTTCCTCAGTAGGGATTGTGTAGTGGAGGTAGGCTATCAGGAGGTAAGAAATTGGTGCATAGATATGCAAATTTCTGCATGACAGTGTGTAATGATTGTTGATTGTACTGAGAGCTTGATGTACTAAGCTTTGTATGAGATTATTACATGATTCCATTGATATACATAATATATGATAGTTGGGGTTTTTAGCTTTAAGCTTTCCCGTTAAACAATTGTGACATGTGCGATTGAATTATTCACATGTGTTTGCAATTGAGTTTTAAATTTCCGCAAGTTTAACAATGGAAGGATTCTATATTTAGCAAGAAGATAAATATTGTTAGATCAGGAGAATCTGGTAATACATTAGTATTAATAAATTTCTACAGGGTATTGGAGCAGTTTTGATCACTGGAGATTGCAATTGTGAATAAGTGTTGAGTTTTGTGCTGGTGGACAATTCGAATTTGGTGCAGATTTTTCTTGGTGCAACAGTTGAGTATTATTTGAAATGTCTTTCAATGGGTTTTGATTGGAGTATTCCCTTGAGGGTAGCTTGAATTACATAGCCTGGACAGATAGGATGGAGGTGGTGCTTGAAGATAATGGGTTGAAGGAGTTCATCGATAGCGATGTTCCTAGGCCTGATTCTAGCGATGCCGCAAGACGTGAGGCATGGCAAAAGAAGGTAGCAAAGATAAGAAGAATTTTGTTGGAAGGTGTGAAGGAACATATTGTGTCAAGCCTTCACGGGAAATCCACTCCATTTGCAATGTGGAAGGCTTTGACAAATCTTTTCCAAAGCAGCAGTGACCAGAGGAATTTGGCGCTGAACGATAAGCTCAGAAAAATAAAAATGGAGAAGGGCAACAGTATTCCAAAATATCTCACGAAGTTTGTCCATAGTAGGGATGAACTGGGAAGTGTGGGGATTACTATTGATGATGATGACTTGGTGAGCTTGGCTCTCCTTGGGCTTCCGAAGACCTGGCATAGCTACGAAGACTCTGTCAATGGACGGGAGAAACTATTAAGTTGGGAACGACTTTGATCGGATCTTGTGCAGGAGGAGATAAGGCAAAGTACCAGGGATGGATCTTCATTGAAGAATGATGATGAAGAGAATTTCACTTTGGCTACCAAAGAAAGGAAAGGAAAAGAGAATAAATCCCATCCAAAATTTGAGGCTAAAGGCAAGACGCTGGATTTGGCCAAAGTGAAGTGTTTTCACTGTCACGAACATGGGCATCTTGCCACTAAATACCCACAGAAAAAGAAGAACAAGAAGGTTGCTGGAGCTGCATATGGAGAGGCCTTAGCCTCACAATTTGAACTTGATTTTTCATTGATTTCATGCTTGGTTTCAAGCTCAATGAGATCGATATGGTATCTTGATAGTGGTGCATCTTTCCATATGACGGGAGACAAGGAGTTGTTTAGTGAATTGGAGGAGAAGGATATCCAAATGCATATAGAGATGGGCGACGATGGCAGATACAGTGTGACCGGAATTAGAACCATTACATTTGAGAGGGAGTCAGGTAAACCATTTTTGTTGAAAGATGTTATGCATGTTCCAGGTCTAAAGAAGAACTTGGTCTCGGTCACAATGTTGGAAGACAAAGGTTATGACGTTGTTTTCAACGAGGTAAAAGCTTTCCTATGACATAAAATAATGGGTCAAACCAAGAGGATAGGGATTTGAGTTAAGAATCTCTACAAGCTGGAGGTAGATGGATGCGCTACAATGATGGGCAAATCAGAAGAAGTGGTGAGCCAGGATGAGGGCAACTTATGGCACAGGAGATTGGGCCATCTTCACCATGGCACCTCGAAGATTTTTCAATAGATTTCTATTGGGCTTCCCAAGGGCACTCTTGCACAGTCAGATCAGTGCAAGGGATATACTATGGGTAAGTTTTTGAAGACCACCTTTCATGATAAGGAGAACCATGCTTCGGTGATCCTGGAGAGAATTCACACAGACGTGTGTGGACCTTTCTCGGTTCCTTCAACAGCAAAACACAAGTATTATGTTATATTTGTTGATGACTATGCTCGTAGATGCTGGATCTTCTTCATGGAGAATAACATTGAAACATTCTCAAATTTCTGTGAGTTTAAAGCATCGGTGGAGAAGGAGTCGGGGAAGCAATTGAAGGCTCTATGGAGCGATAATGGTGGTGAATATATCTTGAACGAATTTAAAGACTTCTGTGGCGAAGAAGGAATTTGAAGAGAACTCACAGTGCCTCATAACCCACAGCAGAATGGGGTCACGGAGAGGAGGGACATAATGACCGTGGTTGTTGCACGAGCTACGTTGCATGACCAGGGCCTACCAATGCACTTGTGGGTGAAAGCATGCAACACTGCACTTTATGTGAAAAATCGTTGTCCTCTTAGAGTACTTGGCATGAGTACACTTGAAGAAGCCTTTACTAGTAAGAAGCCTGATATTTCTCATTTGAAGATTTTTGGCTCATCTGTTTACATTCATGTGACAAAGGACACTAGGAAGAAGCTAGAGCTGACTGCAGAAGCTGGGATATTTGTGGGGTACACAGAAACACCCCATAATTATCATGTGTATTTTCCAAACAGTCGAATGACTGTGGTGCGATGGGATATAAAATTCAATGAGGTGAAAGCCATGAAGTTGTTGCTTGAGAGGGAGCTACACTTGCATGCAGAGGAGGAACTTCTTATTCCCAAAGTTGAGCCTCTAGATGTGTATCAGCCATAGGAGGAGATTCATGGAGTGGAGGAGTCCACTCATGCAGAACCAAACATCATAACAGGAAGAAACCGTACCATAGAAGCTAAGATACTGAAGCTTGATGCGGTAGAGAATGTAGGAGTCCCTACATCATAGTGCAGACAGAGACAGTCACCTGACCGATTTACTAGATACATGGCTCTTATGAGAAAGTGTATCATGACAGAGCTATATTCTTTTGAAGAAGCAGCGCAGGAGCCCACATGGGTAGATACCATGGTGGAGGAGTATGACTCCATTGTCAAAAACAATGCTTGGGAGATTGTTCCAAGGTCGGTGGGTAAATCAGTGGTAGATTCGAAATGGATCTACAAGGTAAAGCAAGCTACTGATGGGAGTGTCGAGGAGTATAAGGCAATATTTTTTGCCTGGGGCTTCTCACAGATCGAGGGGATTGATTATGAAGAAACCTTTGCACCTGTCGCACGGTATTCTTCCATAAGGACCATCCTTTCTCTCTCAGTGCAGATGGGTTGGCACATTCATCAGATGGATGTGAAGATTGTGTTCCTTAATGGGATCATTGAGGAAGAGGTATTCATTGAGAAACTTGAAGTATTTGATATCTTCAGTAGTGAGTCACATGTGTGCAAACTCAAAAGAGCATTGTATGGGCTTAAGTAAGCACCATGTGCTCGGTACACATGGATCGACAACTATTTCATTGGACTTGGCTTCACCAAGAGTGAGGCGAATGTAAACCTGTACCAAATTGTGGTGGAGGGTAAGCTTTTAATGATAGTTCTTTATGTTGATGATTTAATACTAATAGGTGATGAGCATTTGATACACTCATGCAAGGAAGATCTTGCAAAGGAGTTTGAGATGAAGGATTTGGGCCTCCTTCATTATTTCCTTGGATTGGAAATATGGCAGCGAGAAGGTGAACTGTTTGTGTCTCAAGGAAAGTATGCTCGAGAGATACTTTGTAAGTTTCACATGGAGGACTGCAAGCCCATGAATACTCCTCTTCCAGGAAATTGGAGGAAAGAGGATGCTACATCAGCAGAGGTAAATAATGCCACTGTTTATCGACAGTTGGTGAGTTCGCTGATGTATTTAGTTAATACAAGACCGGACATATGCTATGCAGTGAACCAACTTTCACAAGCAATGGTTAAGCATACCAAGCTCTTTTGGAAGGCAGGCAAGCATGTATTGAGGTATCATAAGGGCACATCTGAGTATGGCTTATGGTACAGACAAAGGGATGAGGTGAAGTTGCATGGCTTCATGGTTGCAGATTGGGCAGTCAGTCCAACGGACATAAAGAGCACATTAGGAGGTTTTTTCAGTATCAGATCTACAATAGTTTCTTGGTACAATAGGAAACAAAGATCCATGGCACTTAATTCAGCGGAAGCAGAATGCATGGTAGCAAGTCAAGCTTCATGTGAGGCTAATGCTCGGGCTAACTCACGCATTTCAGTAGCCAGGTTCCACACCCTTATACCTACGAATTTTCTTTGATTCAATCTTTGTATGAGGAACTCTTTGCTTTTTATAGGTTTATGAACCCATATGCATATACCAATGTTCTTCACTTGAATCATTCAATCCACATGCAGAGGGATCAATTCTATTCTATGGTTCGACCATAATAATAATACAACGCATAAAATTTGCTCTCAGATGTGTAAACCAACGAGACCCTACCTTGTCTAAACTGTCACCATATTTGAATGTGCATCCCTATATATATCTATATATATATATATATATATATATATATATATATATATATATATATATATATATATATATATATATATATATATATAGATATATAGATATATATCCCAACTTGAATATAAGACCAACCACTGCTTGTATATATATCAGCACAGATATATGTTCCTCAATTCAACTCTAAAGAAATATTGATGCACCTTGGACTTAGGATTAAAACCCCGACATAACACAATATTCCGATTGTAATTCGAACTATGTGACAAATATTAAATCGACCCCTCGTAACCTTACTAACACTGGCCCACATCCTTTATGACTTTTGATTTGGATTTAACAACTCAACGGCATATGACAAATGCACGTACCTTGGCTATACGTTGAGCGGATCCAACGACCTGTATGTCGCCGCCCCTCAACTGTTGATCGAACGACGTAGATGGATATCGTCAGGGGTTAAAGACCAGACGTTAGCACGTGATGTAAACAGTTTTGGAAACCTGCCTCATGCCACGCGTCCTCCAACGAATGTGATCGCGGTGATTTCATAAAAACCACTTACTTCTTTTGAATCACGCGATAACCATGAGCTGCTTCCAGAATCTGCCTTCACTGTTCACTCTTAATTCATGGTTCCGCCTCCTCTGCTCTATTAATAAAATTCGACTTCACCCAGTTCAATTTGACCAAATGGAATTCGATTGCAACTCAATCACACTCAGTTACATGGAAATTACCCACGATTCCTTGACACTATTTAACTCGTGGTTCAGGTTTACAAACACACAGTTCAACGATTCAACCTTTACTTGCTCATCGGATCTGCTATTCATTGGGTTAATTTGACACTTAACACAGGCTTTGAACAACCCCTCTTAATCATTAAATCAATGCATTATACCGTCCTCAACTAGACCGAACTTTCGATTTGGATTTCATTGCTCTAGTTTACATTACACCACACCTTTGATCGGCCTCACTGTGATTCTCGGTTCATCAAATGGACTGCTTCATCAAATTTCGCAAGGATTCTTTAACTCCCAATGTAATACAATTAAATTCCCAATTATGCTTCCAACAAAACCTCTGTCATTTATCTAGGCATGAATTAATCTCGATACCCGGTCTTCTGTGATTCAACTCATAGTAAACCCAACGATCCTCAACATCGACCCTACAGCTTAGAATAGAGCACCACCCAAGCCTTATCATAGAGCCTTATTTTAATATGCAGTATACAGAGACTCAATGCATTCTTCACACAGAATAAATAAAAAATACACATGAAATGTTGAAACAATTCTTTCATCATATATACATGAATTTACAAGTTCTTCACAGGCCAGATCCTCAGTTTGGTGGCCTCATACTCTACCTCCGAGCAGTTCTCTACCTCTCCCCCTATATAAACTCTTCATGATTACATTTATACCAAAAGGATGACCTGAATTGATTCGCATCTCCAAACCGCTCAACAAACTCTTAACATTCCCAATTCCTAAAATTAGACTCAATAACTGAATTGACCCTAAATTGACTCATACCTCTGGCTGTCTATTCAACTTCCTAACGTAACCAATTCTCTCATGTTCTCTGCAGTTAGAGAACATTTACAATTCTCACTTTTTATACAAAAATACTAATAATTACAAGAAACTTTGGAAATATGAGACCCCGAGGTCTCATAAAAAAATACAAAGTGCTTCATTGTGCCTAATGCCCCTACATCAAACTCCCAAGCTTCAAATTGTTCATGATCTCCTGATCATGTGCTCTCAGTCTCTGCCTCCTAGATCCCAGACTCCGTTTTGCTATTGTATAACAGCTGCATCATCCTTCAACTGATCTTCTCTGGGTTTCCATACTTTATTCTGCAACTTGCTTCCAACTGTACTTTCACAATCTGCCTATGTCTGTCCTTTGCTGAAACTCTCCTGCTTTCATGCTGCTGTCTGCTTCTCTTGATTCACTTTCATCATCAACTCCCTGATGTCTTCAATTTCTTTTTCCAACCTATCCTCCAACTGGAAATTCTTCTGTCTACTGCTGCTGCTATCAATTTCTACTAATGTCAATGCTGCTGCTCCTGTTGCCTCACATGTCATTAACATGTTTACTACTCCTGCAAGCGTCATTCCCCATGCTGCTTTAGCTGCCACCATGGGTATTGATGCCTCCCCTTTCTGTCCCTCTGCAACACTCTTCTTTTGTTCACCATCTGCAAATTCATTCTCAGAAAACAAATCACCAATTAATTTTCCACCTGCAGTAGCATGCTAATTTATCTTCCTCAGCATACCAATAAAAACACTTAACTCCTGCCAACTAGTATCCGCTCTTCTTATTTCCACTACTTCAGGCAATCTCATTCTAGTGTCTGCGATTTCTCCCTCTTGCATAAATTTTCTCAGCAAACATTCCAGCCATCCTTTCTGTGCTTGCCTTACATCTTCAGTATGTTGTAATTTAAACTCAGCATTTTCTCCTTCTCCATGGGCAATCTTCAGCAATTTCCTGTCACCTTCTTGATGGATTCTGGAAGTCCAACCAAGTGATTTAAGCTTTGCTTTCTCATCTTCTATAAACATAGAATGCTCATTCTTCTTTACTGCAGCAGTTTTAAAAATATGTCCACCAATCCTTTCTTGTGCACTCATACCATCCATATGCTGAAATCTGGCTTCAGCATCTTCATCTTCTGTCAGCATGGAATGCTGATTCTTCCTCACTTCAGCAGCTTCTAAAATTTTCTCTTCAGGCTGGCTTTGGCCCATCCAACTAGCCAACTCCTCTCTGTCAATGGTAGTGACAAGTTCCTGCATGTGAGACATGCTGGTCTCACCTTCCTTCTGCAACAGTTTTTCTTTTCCTAGGACAATTCCAAGAGATGGATTTTCTTCAACCTTTCCTATAAACATAAACAAACTATCAGTTTCAAAGCCACAAGACCCAAAGGCCTCATTTGATGACCTAGTCATCAATCCTTCCCCCAGAAATTCTAAGTCTGGTTCAAGACTAAGAGATTCTTCATCATCTTTCTCTTCAGCTGTCAAAGTCATCTCCACTACTCCAATCACCATGTCCAAATGAATATCCCTCACTATGTTTTTAGCCAACACAAGTTCCTTCTTATTCAACTCTCTGACAACTTCCAACTATTGTTCTTCCTCTTTCTCTGCATTATTAACACATGAATCATCAGCAGTAAAATTCCAAGGTCTTAACACATTTTCATCCCTTGAAAACACATCAGTGTGTTGTTCTGAACTTCCTCCTAAATCCTCTGTCAGCACCTCAGAATGTTGATCTGCATCTTTCATGAGACTGTCAGCTAGTCTCCTCTTCCTTTCAACATCTGGTCCATGGATGCTCTTCTGCTGTGATTCATCAAAATGAACTCCTTCATTTTGCTGAATCATTTTCTTCTTATCCTCTGGTCTTCGATTGTCATTCATGACAATTTTTTTGCCTTGCTTCTCCAACAACTTATCTAGTACACAGGTCCTCTGCCTCTCCAATTCTCTTCTCTGGAAGTCCAACCTCCTATACAAATCAACAACTTCAATGGGAGTAGATTTTGGGAACCTTACACAACCCTTTATGCCTCTGCTAGTTCTTGACCAATCCTCTGCTAGTCCTTCTCTCTCTGCTTCAGCATTTTGCTGAATATCTTCATTTGACTCTTCTTTCTTCATCTCTTCCTGAGATTTCACTATCTTAGCACTGATCTGAATAGATTTCAGATTCAATGTCTCCTCCTCATCAACAAACTCTAAAGCTTGTCCATCTTCTAGCGGTGTACCTACAAACACACACAAATTTTTAGTTTTCAAATCACAAGACCTTTCAGTCTTGGCTGCTTTCTCAAGCACTTTTTCTTGAACAGGTTTGTACATGGAATCTTCAATTTCCATCCTTGCCTCAAGAACTCTGGGTTCTTCTTCCTCTGTGGAGTCTATCATCACTTCACATTTGTCAAACTCAAAAACACAAGCCCTTACATCATCTGGACTTGTCCAATAACTCAGGAAATCTTCAATGATTTCCTCTTCAGCAAGACAAGCTTCTCGCTACCTCGAGTCTTCACCATGTCTCACAAGATCTCTTGCAGATATCCACTCTTCATCTGTGCTTTGTTCTGCTTCACAAGTAGAAATTTATTCTTTCAACTTAGCTGCTCTAAGTTCTTTTCTCAATAAGGCAATCTCCCTTTGCCTCACCCTCAGCTGTAATGGTTGCCAATTTACTCTCTTTTTCATGAGCCAACCAACTCTCTGGCTTTCTTCTATCCTTAGTTTCAATATGTTGAACTGATCCCTGATCTCAGCTAATTCTTTTTGCCATTATTTATTAGTGAGTCTCTTCCTTATGCCATTTTCTTTGGCATCTTCCCTCACCCTTCTGTTGTGGCTTCTCTCAGAACCTCTGCAATCTCTGAAATCTCTGCAATCTCTATTATGGCTCTCAGTAGCCATTCTCTTCCCTAGGATTTCTTCACTCACAAGCTGCACTAAGCCTCTGCAACAACAAGCTCTCTTGCTGCAACTTACCTCACCAATCCCTTCCTCCAGATCCGGCTTTTGGCAAGTACTGGTCCCCTGTCTGCTGGAACCTTCTGAGCACTCTCTTCTGCTCTTTCTAGGCTTCACTCTACAACTTTCCTCAAGAACATCTCTACTCTCTTCTCATCCAACCTTCGTTGGGGATTCTTCCAGGTTTTGCCACACTTCTTCTCCACTCAAAGTCCCTTGTTGAACTCTTCTATCACTGCTCTCAAAGTTGTGATCTTCTCCTGCTGAGATGTCTTCAATTGGCTGCACTCTGACTTCTGCAAACAATCCTTCAACCAGATTTAAACACTACTCATCTTCTCTTGAGAACACTGTAATTGTCCTCTTTATCCAACCTCTAACTAAATACCAGGCTCATTGCCTTCACTATCAAGCTCTGTCTATACTTTCAGCAACCACAATTCTAGAAACACCAAATACACATCAGATTTAAAATTATTCTCCTACAAAATTTCTACATGATCTTGTCTTCCACTCACTCTACAATTCCTATTCATTGTGCTCTGTGTACTTTTCCTATCAGATCTTGGAATCTGATCTTCCCCCTTCAAACCTGTAATTACTCTTCAACAGATTTGGAACTTCAATTTTTCTCCATTCTCTCATCACGCGCACTATATCTCCTCATGCTGCGATTTTATCAGTTTCCACAAGTCTGGTCTCTTTGCATTCACCAAACTTGGAATTTTTCAAAAATAACTATTCTAGCTCTGATACCACTTTGATGCCCGGGCTAACTCACGCATTTCAACAGCCAGGTTCCACACCCTTATACCTACGGCTTTTCTTTGATTCAATCTTTGTACGAGGAACTCTTTGCTTTTTATAGGTTTATGAACCCATATGCATATACCAATCTTCTTCACTTGAATCATTGAATCCACATGCGGAGGGATCAATTCTATTCTATGGTTCGACCATAATGATAATACAATGCATAAAATCTGCTCTCAGATGTGTAAACCAGCGGGACCCTACCTTGTCTAAACTGTCACCATATTCGAATGTGCGTTCCTATATATATATATATATATATATATATATATATATATATATATATATATATATATAGATATATATATATCCCAACTTGAATATAAGACCAACCACTGCTTGTATATATATCAACATAGATATATGTTCCTCAATTCAACTCTAAAGAAATATTGATGCGCCTTGGACTTAGGATTAAAACCCCGACATAACACAATATTCCAATTGTAATTCGAACTATGTAACAAATATTAAATCGACCCCTCGTGACCTTACTAATGCTGGCCCACATCATTTATGACTTTTGATTTGGATTGAACAACTCAACAACATATGACAAATGCACATACCTTGGTTATACGTCGAGCGGATCCAACGACCCGTATGTCGCCACGCCTCAATTGTTGATCGAACGGCGTAGATGGATATCGCAAGGGGTTAAAGACCAAAAATTAGCGTGCGATGTAAACAGTTTTGGAAACCCGCCTCATGCCACGCGTCCTCCAACGAATGTGATCGCACTGATTTCATAAAAACCACTTACTCCTTTTGAATCATGCGATAACCATAAGCTGCTTCCAGAATCCGTCTTCATTGTTCACTCTTAATTCATGGTTCCACCTCCTCTGCTCTACTAATAAAATTCGACTTCGCCCAATTCAATTCGACCAAATGGAATTCAATTGCAACTCAATCACACTCAGTTACACGGCAATTACCCATGGTTCCTCGACACTATTTAACTCGTGGCTCAGGTTTACACACACACAGTTCAACGCTTCAACCTTTACTTGCTCATTGGATCCGCTATTCGTTGGATTAATTTGACACTTAACACAGGCTTTGAACAACCCCTCTCAATCATTAAATCAATGCATTATACCATCCTCAACTCGACCGAACTTTCGATTCGGATGTCGTTGCTCCAGTTTACATTACACCACGCCTTTGATCGGCCTCGCTGTGATTCTCGGTTCATCAAATGGACTGCTCCATTAAATTCTGCAAGAATTCTTTAACTCCCAATGTAATACGATTAAAGTCCCAATTAGGCTTCCAATAGAACCTCTTTCACTTATCTAGGCATGAATTAATCTTGATACCCAGTCTTCTGTGATTCAACTCACAGTAAACCCGGCAATCCTCAACATCGACCCTATGGCTTAGAACAGAGCACCACCCAAGCCTTATCATAGAGACTTATTTTCATACGCAGTATACGGAGACTCAATGCATTCTTCACACAGAATAAATCAACAATACACATGAAATGTTGAAACAATTCTTTCATCATATATACATGAATTTACAAGTTCTTGATAGGCCAGATCTTCAGTTTGGTGGCCTCCTACTCTGCCTCTAAGCAGTTCTCTACCTCTCTCCTTATCTAAACTCTTCATGATTACATTTATACCAAAGGATGACCTGAATCGATTCAGGTCTCCAAATAGCTCAACAAACTCTTAACATTCCCAATTCCTAAAATTAGACTCAATAACTAAACTGACCCTAAATTGACTCATACCTCTGGCGGTCTATTCATATTCCTAACTTAACCAATTCTCTCATGTTCTCTGCAGTTAGAGAACATTTACAATTCTCACTTTTTATACAAAAATACTAATAATTACAAGAAACTTTGGAAATATGAGACCCCGAGGTCTCATAAAAAATACAAAGTGCTTCATTGTGCCTAATGCCCATGCATCAGAGGCTATCTGGATGAGGAAGATCCCAGTCAGTTTGTTTGGTTCACATTTGGATCCTACAGTGATACATTGTGATCATCAGAGTTGCATTAAACTCTCGATTAATCATGTGTTTCATGATAGATCTAAACATATTGATATCCAGTATCATCATATCAGAGATTGTGTGTAGCGAAAGATCATGCTGCTTCAGTATATTCCTACAGAAGATCAGGATGCAGATATTCTGGTGAAGGCACTCGGCAGGAAAAAATTCGAATACCATAGAGGTAGGATCGCGGTGAAGGATAATCCCTATCTTGTTGAGAGGGAGTGTTGAGATTCAACAAGATGATGAGCTTAGTGAAAAGTAAGCACCTTCACTAAGTGCGGCCCGCAGGCTATTTTTAGGCGTATGTCTATTTTTAGACATGGTAAGCATATTATATAAGTTGCAGGATGCTATTTGTAGATGGTTAGTCAAATGTGGAAAATAGATGAAATTCTATTTTTATAATATTGGGCAAATTCTATTTATAGATCGTCGATCTAAAAATAGGTGCATGTCGATTATTATTAACCCTTAATAATAATCCGATATTAAACATCAACTTATTCTCTTGGAGCACTTTATTTCAGTGAAAAAATTTGAAAAATTAGTGGGATGAAGGAATTACACAATTCCTAGGGTTTTTGGTGGGTCATGCATGGAGGATTCAGTTAGAACTGAAGTGTCAAATATATGATAGAGTTGGAAGAGTAGTTTATGGAGTTGTTATTTAGTTTAACTTAGTTAAGTGAGTTAAACTCAGTTGAGCTAGTTCTATCTAGTTTAAATGAAAGATAAACTAGTGAGAGTTAAGTGAATTAATTAGTTAATTAATTCACAACTAACAACTCACTAACAACTGAACAGAAACAACAGTTAACTATAGTGCATTTCAGTTCCTGTGGAGACCCAGTGGAGAGATAGGTGAAAGAATGAGATGGACTATCTGTTGTGACTATAGTGATGCATTCAATGCATCTAACACACATTGGAGATGCCAATGAGGTCTGTGCAGTCAAGGCAAGGCCAATTTGAATTCATTCAGGGGTCTTCTTCAGCAGGGATTGCGTAGTGGAGGCAGGCTGTCAAGAGGCAAGAAATTGGTGCATAGATATGCAAATTTCTGCCAGTGTATAATGATTGTTGATTGTACTGAGAGCTTGATGTACTAAGCTTTGTATGAAATTATTACATGATTTCATTGATATACATAATATATGATATTTGGGGTTTTTAGCTTTAAGCTTTCCCATTAAACAATTGTGTTATGTGGGATTGAATTATTCACATGTGTTTGCAATTGAGTTTTAAATTTCTGCAAGTTTAAGAGTGGAAGGATTCTATATTTAGCAAGAAGATAAATATTGTTAGATCAGGAGAATCCAGTAATGCATTAGTATTAATAAATTTCTACACTTAATACATAATGAATCAACAAAATTAATGTGTGTAGAGCAAGAAATTAAGTAGATTGAAACATCACATAAACACATAATCATCAAGCACATAGACAATAGATATAAGTGGAAACCCATAAGGGAGACAACCACATCTTATTATTATTGTGTTGCAAAGGCAAACTCCAACTCCCTCTCACCACTGATTTTCTATAGTCTCCAACCTACAGGAGGCTACTACTTCAAATTTTGCAAGCTACAAATTGCACGGAAGCTCCAAATCCTATCTATTTTCTGTAGGCTACAACCCACAGGAGGCTCCTACCTCAACCAGCTCCAACTAGACATTTTTCAAGCTACAACTTAAAATGGAAGCACCAATTCCCATGTATTTTTCTATGGGATACAACCCACATGAGGCTCCTACCTCAACCAGCTACAACTGGACATGTATCAAGCTACAACTTGATATGGAAGCACCAACTTCCTCACACTACAATAAAATCATATGTTGATTTCCCTGGATATCAACATTGTTTTACTCCTTCTTCAATGCTACCCTTCCAAAATTCAAATCTGCTTCATATCAGCTTTGGATCTACACAACATATTTATCTACACTTTCTCATTATTCCACTCTCTAACCTCTCTATGCATATTACAATAACATCATTTATAGAGATCACTTTATGGTTGTTTGCATTCTATAAGGGAATATGAAGTGAACAGGCATGACTCTTGCCTTCCACCCACCCATTTCCTCACTCAGCATATTCAAGATGTTACAACAATATATATGCTTGTTTCAGTATTAAATTGGAGTTTTGATTTGCCTTGGAGACTTGAATTTGCATAAAAAATAATATAAAATAATTAATACATTTACATTTACAGTCAAATATTTCACTCAGCCCTTTTAGCTTCTTAGTTTTGTTGTGGGTTTGTCGTCTTCTTCTTGTTGTCCGTTTGTCTTTTATGTTTCTGTGGTTATATTTCCAACTGTGCTGTAGCATTACTGTCTTAGCCCAACTTGACCCATGCCTTTATGTTTTACACCGCCTCTGCCTATTGCATATCTTACTTGCGGTGTTCTATGCTCTTCTCTTCTCCTTTGCTCTATGTCGGGTTACTTACCCTAGTCACCTTCCGCCCACGTTCAGTCTTTGTTATCAACTGTTGTAGCCGCATAACACCTCTGCACGAGTGTTGAGTCCCTTGCCCAGAGTCTTCTCTCTTGCATTCAACCTTTCATTTTTAACTCAGAGCTACATCTACAAGACATTGTTCTGCACTTAGAGTCGGGTCTTACCTAAGTCTACTCCCATTCAGTATTTTCTTTTAACTCATTGTTGTAACATTGTTCTACTCTTAGAGTCAAATCTTACTTGAGTCTACTCTTGTTCAATAATTTCTTTTAACTCACTACCGCAACACTATTATGCAAGGGCTCTGGGTCCTTTTTTATGCGTACAGTCCTTTCCTTTGTAACCTTAGTCAACCTCTCCTTCCATGGTTTTCATCATAAAACCAACGCAAGAACATTAAACCATGGACCTTAAATATATTAATATTCACCTCTAAGCCACATCGCGTCTGCTTCATAAATATCACTTCGCACTTTGTGTTCCCTAGATTTTACGTTGTACTCTCCTTTTCCTCCTTCGATGCGATTTAACAAAGAAAAGGCTCTGCATACATGCTTAACTTTGGTTGTAGGGTCCCACAACATGGTGACCAATCATAGGCAATCACACTTCGCAACCTTTATGATTTAACTTAGTTGTTAAACCTTATTCCTTGTGATTTTTGTTATTGCGCAGTGCCAGCACATGCCTTTTCCACTACGCATCGCAAAAAACTTAACTTACCATGAGACACCTTAATGTTAAACTCTAAAAGTTGTGATTTCTGAAATCGCTCCCAGTGCGATTCGATCTCCATCGTTGGTCTTTGAAGGATCAGATGGTCCACACTTGTTTCAATGATCAAATTCACATCACAAACAACTTAACTTATCATGTGACGCCTTAATTCTAAACTCTAAAAGTTTCGATTTGCAAAATCACTCCTAGTGTGATTCGATCTCCAGTGTTGGTCTTTAAAGGATCAGACGTTCCATGCTTGTCTCACTAATCAACTTCGCAACACAGGTTAAATAACTTACCATGCAAAATATCAATGTTATCCACTAAATCCTACACTGTGCGATGTCTTCATAGGTTTGCGAGATGATCCCCACCATTGATCTGTGCCTGATCTAACAAACCTCGTTGTTGCTTGCAAATCCGATACTCTTCGATCCTTAACACATAAACACTATAATTTCTAATTTGTGATGTGCACTTTCATTATCCACCTGACACACATCCACATCTATGTTGTTTAATATTAAAAATTCAATTTTTTGATTTGGTCCTCGTCGTCTGATTCCTCCTTTGGAGTTCTTCTTTAATTATTTTCTTCCTTAGTCGATTTCTCTACTTTCTACGACCACCGCTACTCTCCATCTCCGCTATCCTTCCTGAGATTTATTCAGTTTTCAAAGCATTGATATCTCCTCAGCTTGTTCTTCTATTTTTTATCATACTCTGACTTGGGATTATCAAGCTTGTTGCACACCTTACTCACTACTTTGCCCATGTTCACAACTTTCCGTGCACTCACGGCTTGAACCGCTTAGCGTTCACGACTCGACCCAAACGTGCATGACTTGACCTGATGCATTCAGGACTCTGCCGAACATGTTCATGATTCTACCTTTTTTTTTTTCTACCCTTACTCCTTTTCTGCCTTAACTTCCTTTGCTATTGTTAGCCATCAATAGATTTTTTTCATAGCAAATGATGGCTAAAACAAGTCTTGAGCCTTCAAGAGATCATTTTCATTGAAAATCACTCATTCTTGAAGGTTGCTGTTGCATAAATTGTTGTTCCCTAAGCTGCTATTCCTTAACAATGATGTTCCTTATGTGTTGTTCCCTTCGAAATATTGTTGTTCCTTCAAAGAAATTCACCAAAAAACCCTGCTATTCCCAAAGAAAAGACTGTTTCCTAAAGGTCCCATTTACATCATTTCACCCCCCATATCACTCATTTTTCCCTTTCACCTTATCCTCATTTCTTTCTAAAAACCCATTTTTCCCCCTTTCCATTTAACCTCCATTCCCCTAAAAAAAACCTTCAAAATCCCTTTTAAAACCTATAAATCCTTTTTATGGTTTAAAACCCTTCCTTTTTTACTCTATTAGAACTGGAAAAACCCCAAAAACCCTAAAAAACCCTCTTTTGGCCTAAAAAACACCCTCTTTATACACAAGCTCTTCAGCCCCTTTATGGCTTAGCCCCCAGCCCCTTTTCTGTCATGTGACCTAACTCCCACGACCTGGCACTAAAAACCTTAGCCCTTGCCCCAACCCCTTTTTTCTCCGCCCCGGTCTCCTACTCTTTCATGGGACCACTAACCAGCACTTCCCATTAAGCCCCTCCCCTTACCTTTGTTATACCCCCCTCCCCTTGTAAAAATCCTTTTCTTTGATTTTTCCCTCGCCCTACTTGGTAAACTCCGCATCAATCCTAGCCATTGATCTATATAATCAAACGGCGCTAAACCACTGCGCATCCCTGTACTCCCCCTATCCTCCCTACTTAAACATATCTTTTCACCCCTATTAACAAACCTCCGCCATTGACTCATTTAATCCGACGGCCCCGATCAAACCTGAAAACCCAACTCCGCCAAGGCCTACCATCCACTCCATAAAGCGCCTATCCAATCACCCGCTGCCACCTATCTCCCACCAAAGCTCCCACCTGCGCACCTTTCCTATCACACCTGATCCGCACCATCAGATCTCTTCCCCCTCATCTGACGGTTGTCATCACATATCATGCGATTTTTCTGACCAGAGTTTAACACTCCAAAATCACAGGATACTGGTGGTATTGAAAAGGCCACATGGTGCGATATAGTTGGATAGTGTTCCCTCCAAGAAAAACCATTTTCCGCCCAAGGGTCATGCGAAAACCACTTGTTGGTGTCCCGTGTTTTGATAGTTTGAAAAATCAAAAGACAAGGCAACATCAGAACCAATCTTTAGAGTTCTAGGATCTAGTCCTCCTGTTCTCAGAGAGGGATCTCTCAGATATTTGTTTGCAAAGGTTTATCTTGTGTGCTTTGAGTATGGATTTTAGACTAGTTATTAAGTGCAGATGTTTGTTTGGTTGGATTGAGTTGATACAGCCGAATATGAAAGGTCTAGGAAAGATAGACAGAAAGGGGAAATATCTAGTTCATTGGGCAATGGAGTCAAGATAAGGCCATGACAAACTTTTCAAGGGATATGGGATATCAAAGGGAAAATCTAACTTGGCCATAGGATCCTTTTGTTTTTGGAGTGAAGTGAACATCAATGATTTGGAAAGAGAAGTTTAATTCTCAACAAAGGGAACTTGAAAACATAACTTAAAAATAAAGAGATATTTGATAGACAGGGCTAACCATAAATTCTACAAACATTCTTTAAGAAAATAATAACTTCAAGACAAATTTTAAAATGAAATCTAAGATTCGGGGAACACCCTATTTCCTCAAAGATTTTATTTTAAAGGACTTAGAAAACATAAAAGATTCACTGATAATTGCAATCATAGAAGAGGGAACACCTAAATAACATCTATGCTTACAACCATAAAGACCTTCAAAACAACTGTTCAAGAAATGGCAAAGGGCAAGATCAAAACCGACCTCTTTGATTAACTTAAAACAATGGTACTTCAAAGGGAGACTTCAATAACAACTTTCAAGTGATGGAAGATAAGCAGGGAAAACCAAAAATCATACTGAAACCAACTATTTGAGCTATTATAGAAATAAACAAGCATGAAGACTAAAGAGAAAGTTTAAATCCTCTAAAATACTTCAGCAGAAGAAAACATAAAACAGTGAAGGGTGAACAGGTCTAAGGTGCTTCCAGGAGTCATTTCTTAGCCTAAAAATTTCAGCCTACTATAGTAAGAAATTATGAAACATAATGAAAACAGGGGGAAACATAGAACAGTTAAGAATACTTCACCAATATCCAAGCTCATGGATCGAATGATAGAGCCTTCTCAAGAACAAGCATGCAACAACATCATCAAGATATTCGAGACTTCAATTTGTTCTTCAACTTCAACATACTTGTATATTTATTTCAGAGAGTTTCAGTGTTACAACTTGTAATCAAACAACAACCAACCCCTCACTCATCTTCTACTGAAGTATTTATAGAAGGATGAGGAGGTGAGATCTGATAAAAGATCTCAAAAAAAATTAATACAGAGTTAATGTTCTCTTGGCCCTTTGGGGGGCTCAATAAAGAAACTGTACAGGTGTTTCCCTGCATTAATTTATTTACACTTATGATTTAAGCTCGGTGAGAGCTTCTGTTGACCTTTGAGGCTCTGTGTGATATAGAAGTAACTCTGCAGATGTATTTTCATTAATTTTCCATGCAGAAGGGACTCTATGGTTTTTCAGCGAGGCAAACATCTGGCGTTGATCAATAAATTTGGCCTCTGATTGAATACTTTGAGGCACAGGTGGCCTTTTAGTCGCTGGGAGGAATCAATTTTCCTCCATCTGTGGCGGTGGAGGGTTTTCTTGATAAACACTTTAGGTTTTCCTCTAAACTGTTTTTTAGATTGGGGATTAGGCTTTTGATAACTGTCTTAACCGTAATCCCCGTTGATCTGTCCATTAAATCTCTGTTCTGGTTCATCCTGGTCTTCTGCAACTGATACTCTTTCTTTGTGCTTTATTGATGTTTTTCAGGTTTATCCGGAGCATACGGCACCAAAGGCTCATGAAACCTTGATGAAAACGTGAATCTAGTTCATGTGGACGAGTTCTCTGATGTATTCCAAGGCCGGAGGATCGTCACCCTCTGCCTATGAAATTTCTTCATTTAAGCGGAAAAAATATTAAACCCTGCAGAAAACAAACAAATGTTACGAAATCATGCGTTTATAGGTCAATCTGCATCGGAGGGTGTGCGGAGGAAACAGGGCCGTTGGATGGTTGCATCCGACGGTGGAGATTTTATTTAGAGGCAGTTAAAGAAATCACAAAATCACATCGCAAATATTTGCGATGAGTGATCAGGGGTTTCACATAAAAATGCGATTTTGCAATTTGCGCGATGGAGGGATTTATTGGGCAAAACCTTTATAAACAATAAAATATGACATTTTTCAACTTTACAAAGGGAAAAGGCATATTTTATATGAATGGCGGGGGTATCATATGGTGGACCCGGTGGGATCGATCGCAATCGTAGAAAGTGCGATGGCGAGGGAATTGCGATGGGTGGATTATGCGACGTTAAAAAATGCGATAGAGCGATATATGCGATGGGTTGATCGCATCGCAAATATTTGTGATGGATCAATTAAATCAAACGAAACGAAATGCGATTTCGCGATAAGAGATGGGCCATATATTATATGATATGAACTTTACAACATATGGCGAGGTATGAAAAAAGGGGAAGTGGTTAGAAAGGCGGGGCTTTATAATATAAAGTCTTTTATTATAAAGTCCTATGGTTTATTTGAGGGGTTTTGGTAAAGCTAAAGAATGAGTCTTCAGCCTTAATAAAGTGGATTTTCATGAATGGAAGAAGGGAACTCATGAAAAATAGAGGAATTCATGGAGAAAAAGGGGAAGCAAATGAAGGTTAGTTCTGAAGTGGGGGGGAGGGAAAAATGGCCTTTGTAGCAATGATCTGGCTTGGAAATCAACAGGATTTCTAAGTGTAAAATGGGAACAGCAGTGAAGTTTTTGGACAAAGGGAAAAAGGCAGGAGGCCTTCAAGAGCCTTTAAGAGCCAACAATTTTAGTAATGAAATTTGTTCCTTGACGGCTCAAAAGAGATTTAGCCACCTTTTGGTATAATCAAATTTTACAGGTGGCTAACACCACCTATGGTATTTCAAAAACCATTTTTTTCCATTTCGCACCAAAATCATTTTTAAACTAGGTCTTTGCGTGTTTTCTCCACAAAGCCTCATCTGCTTGCATTTTTTCTCCTCACTGCTCTTTTCGCTACCGCCCAAACTCTATAAAGCAGCTTAGCCAACGCAAGCAAGGTTTTATTAACGTTTTTTTTGTCTTATGCAGGTTTGATGGCATTTTAAAGGTAAAAAACCTTCCCACTGTCTATGAAGGGGCAGGGTCAAATATCACCACCTTTTGAAGACCAAACACGAAGAAAAAGAGATGCCAGGCTTCGTTTCATGGTTAATTAGTATTTTATGAGCACTATTTATACTATCAAACCCTCGACGCACCCAAAATAAACCCTTCACACAAAAAAACAAAGAAGAATCAGTGAAGTAAGGTTAAAAGCCAAAGGAACAAAGGGTAGAGGTTAAAGAACGAAAGATTGAAGCAATTCTGGTGTCCGAGATGAAGAGTTAAAGGATTAAAGGTTTAATCTTATAGTTTGAGGGCTTATACAGAAGCATAAAAAGTTAAATATCAAAAGCCAAATATTAAGAGCTTAACCCTACAATGAAGACTGAAAGCCAACAAAAAGGGATACATGACAGTGAACAAAGTCAGCATACAAGGTTTAAATACTTTGAAAGTGAATATAAGGTACAAAATCAATATCAAAAGCCTTATTGAAAGTTCATAGTGCCAGATTACCAAAAAATAGTAAAGGAGCCTCCAAATGCCACATCATTGAGGCTATAACTCCTCAAACTGCCACCTGCGAGCTTATTTCATCAAAAGACTACAAATTAATTGCACAATCTGGGATATTTTTAAAGACAGCTCAAAAATATCTACCAACCTACCAAAAGCCCTCAAAGTCAACAAAAGTGACTAAAGGTGATGAAATTTAATGTAATAATCAATTGGAAGAGTTAAAACATTAGATAACTTCTCCATTTGGCTGTTCAAAGGCCGAGAAGCAATTACTCTGCATTAATTGAATAAATGAACCCTTCTTTCACTCCACCTCCTCATTCTTCTATAAATACTTCTGTAGAAGACAGTATAGTGGTTGGTTTTTTAATACTCTTTAATTGTAAATAGCTTTTGAGGCTGCTGAAGCTTTGTATTGTAATAGAAGAAAGATAGGTTGAAATGAGAAGTTTGAAGCTATAAAGACCCATTGGACTGGAATATTTGTAACTGGTTTGAACATCAAATACAAGAGCTGATTTATGGGATCCTGGTCTATGTCAATGGTGATGTTTTCCTCTCTGTAATTGTTATTTTCTTTGTGTTTTCATTCTGTCCATTTCCCCCTAAAAAAGAACAACAAATATAGATTAGGATTTACTTCTGAAAATACCCTAAATCTCACTGATAAATCTTTATCCTTTATGTTTTCTTCTAAACGTGTCTTGAAGGTAATTCAATAGAGTATAACCAGTGAAGTGTTGGTAAGCCCATGTTTCCTAAGTACAAATTGAGATATTGTCTTTAAATGTTCTTGAAAAGTCTGCTTATTAAAGTTGAGCTAGAGAAGTTTATGGTTAGCCCTGTCCTCTAGTTTATCTCCAACAGTTGCTTCGAAAAGTTCCCTTAAGAGTATGTTGAAAGTAGGCTAGTTTAAAAGTACTTACCTGATCTTAGACTACATTTTTTTGTTCATCATGAATGTTTTCCTTTGAGAATATGCTGAAAGCAAGATAAGTTAAAATTCTTTACTTGATCTTAAGCTATTCTTTGTTTTTAAATGTTTTCTTTTGAAAGTATATCAAAAGCAGGCTAGTTTAAAAGTACTTACCTGATCTTAGGTTACTTTTGTGTCTTTCCATTAAGTGCATGTCAAAAGCAGGCTAGTTTAGAAGTACTTACCTGATCTTAGGCCGCCCTTTGTTTTTTTTGTGTGTTTGTTTCTTTCACAACACTCTTACTATTTCATTCCATAAAATCGACTTAAAGAGACCCTTTAACATAGATGACTTGCCCCATGGACCACTCTTGAACCTTGCTATCCAATTAAATCCTATTATGACTCCATAGCCCAATGGATTGAAGTTGTTTCTTGCTTATCTTATCAGCTGAACCATTTTTAAACGTACTTACACCTTTACCCCCCATAAGGCTTCCTTTATTTTGATGAGGTTCATCCTAACCAAAACAAACAAAACCCTCGTACTTCATAACTAGCATAATATCATATTATAAGCCTTAAAGATTATATCTTTGAAAACACATATATAGAGAGATCCCTCTCTAAATCTAGGATGGCTAGATCCTCAGATTCCAAAGTGGTTTTGATGTAGGCTCTGCAGTGTTTGTACATGCCAATCTTGCAAACTATAGAGACCTAACAGCTACCTTTTCTTTTTTGTTGCCTTTGCTACCTTTGTCTTTTTGCTGCCTTTTCTGCCTTTGCCTTTTTTCTACCTTTTCTCCTTTGTTGCCGTTGATGCCTTTATTTATTTTCTGCCTTAACTGCCTTTGCTACCTTTTTTCCTTTTCTACCTTAACTACCTTTGTTGATGGTCTAATGCTGCTCCTTGCCTCTCTGCTACTCCTCCGCCTCTCTTTTATGCTTTCTTACTGCTGTAATATTCCCAAATTTTCACATCATATTTGGAATATTAGAGTCCTTGATTTTCTTAATAAATTAAGTAAATAAAAGGGTGTAGGGACCCACAAACCTCAAAGATGAATAAAATCCACTTTTAATATGTGTATGTGGATATTCTAGATCTAGATCTAAAATCATGGAGTAGTGGGGAAACTCCATTAATGGAGATCATGTCTAATTTATGAGAAAGATTATGGAGGATGAAATAGTAAAATAAGATCGTGGATCTTAAATATAAAATCATGAGGATCTTTGATAAGGCCAACTAAGATTGTAGTGCATTCAAAGAAGATCATGAAGCACTTATGATAAGATAGTGGAGGAAGTGGTGCATTTAATGCACATATGATGGAGAGGGTGATCACCCGATGTGAACTTGATGGAGGACATGAGGCTACAACGTAGTAAAACATGGATACTATATCCACATGTACAACACAGATTTGGAGTGGGCCTAGGCT
This sequence comes from Pinus albicaulis, assembly GCA_034641835.2. NCBI lineage: Eukaryota > Viridiplantae > Streptophyta > Pinopsida > Pinales > Pinaceae > Pinus > Pinus albicaulis. The sequence goes on from CM076569.1 coordinate 18,676,351, forward strand.
ATGGAAGGCTCATGCATATAATGAAGGTGAAGGCACAATGGAAGGCATGATTTGGATTATTCATTTCTTGATTTGTTTAGATCTAGATTTGTCTTAGGACATCTCTATGTTGACTTGTGTTGTTTAGCAAAGTTTGCAGTGATTTTTAGCACAAGGTGTTCCCGAGTGGGAATCCCACCTCTTTCTTTGAGTATCTCTGGAAAGAGGATTGTTATTCATTCCTTATCAGGGATTGGTGCCATCTTTAGGAGGTTTTTCTAGCTTTCAACTAGAAACTAGTAGAAGATTCATACTACCACTTTTTTCTTTACATCCAGCCTTTCAGGAGCAACAGATCTACATTCAGCATTCAGGCCATTGGGTTTTACCTCCATGCAGCAGTAGTCCCTTCAAGGATTGCGTAGTTCAGTCCTGTAGATCTATTGGAGGAAGGAAGTTTCCAGTATTTCAGCTGGAAATCCCATGAGGGATCATCTCCTCATATTAGATCTATTGTTTCCATCATTCATAAGCTGATTTGAAATTCCAACAGTAGGTTATTGAGCCTCCCTCTCTAACAGTGCAGTTTTCTAAAGTTGTTGTTCATCCAACAACTATTTTCAGTGGAGAAGATTGGAGGAGCTAGATCTTGAGCTTTTAGCCCAAGGATCTAGTGAAAGGGTTAGCTCTTCTTGCATAGATCTTATTGTGCATTATTTCAACCATCATATCATCAGATATAGCCTCAAATCTGCATTTCCAGTAGCATATATGTGAAGCCCTAAGAGGGTGGTTTTCTTAGACTTACAGATCTGAGAAACGCTTCCTGGATTATCTTGGGAATCCATCATTAAGCTCAGATCTACAATTTCAGCATCATCGGAGCTCCCATTCTTCCTAGATCTTACTTTCTATATTTTAGGCAGTTGCAGTCCCAATAGTTGTAGCAGGGACAGTGCAGTTTACCTTCCAGTAGTTCAGCAGTCCTAGCAGTTGCAGCAGGGACATCACAGTTTACCTTCCAGCAATTCAGCAGTTATGCAGTCCCTCTTGGGAAATCATTGCAAGGTCATTCTAGGCCACCCTTGTGTCTTGAGTGTCTCATATTTTGAGCACTATTGTACTAGTTTTTTCACCTCCAACATAATAAAATCGCTGAGCTATTTCTGTGCATTCTGATGTGTATATAGATTTATTGTTTACTTTGCTGCATTTCTTATATTGTGTTTCAGTATTACTACATTCTCCCTTTTGGGATATTACAGTGGCATCAGAGCATGATATTTTTCTCAAATTGTGGACATTTCATCTTTTGCATCAAAAGAAGAAGCAAATAGATGAGATCTATCATGGAGGAGGATATTTTTTCCACTCCTCTCTTTAGATCCATGCAAGATCTCTCCAAGGAGGTCTATCAAATGAAGAAGGAAAGGCAAAGGAAGGATCCAAGAAGAATATTTGATCAGGAAGGCCCAAGCACTTCCTATTAGTAGAAAGGAAGACCAGAGAATCATAGATCTCCTCATAGATCCACTACGCCCACTTTCTTTGGAGAAGCTGAAAGGTGTATAAATTAAGAAAGAAGAGAACCTGAGACTCATGAGACTCTCAGTCTATATATTGAAGAGTAAAAAGAACAGCCTAGAGGATTCAAAGAGACTATAACTCTCCAAGAATTCTTCCAAATCAAAGAATAAAGAGGCTCCTATAGCAACAATAGAATAAAGAGGCACAATAGATTATATTTGCCTACATTTGATGGATCTTCCTCAAGCACTATTAAGGCTTGGAGGAAAGAGTTAGATGCATTTTTCAGGCTACATCCTGTAGCTGAAGAAGAGGTTTTCCAAATTGCAGCACTTCATATTTTAGGTGAAGCTAGTGATTGGTGGTTTGGTCAAATTGAGCATGCAAAGGTCACTGAATATTTAGATTTCTTTCGCAAGTTGAGGGAGAAGTTTGATGTGAAGAAAACAGAGATGTGCCACAAAGAGACATTTCCTAAGGAAACAAGGGAGGATGTCGATCTTGTCACTTTGGACAAGGAGTCATTACATTCACCACTAGCTATAGAAGTACTTGCATCCGGAGAAGAGACACTTGTAACTTTGCAAGATAGTATGAGCTCTTGACACATAGAGTCCCATGCATGATTCAAGAGATGCATGAGGAAGGGGAGGAAGTTTCCAGTGCTGGTACACTTGGAGAAGAGAATCCATCACTCTTACTAGCAGTTGGAGACACTATTGTCCCAGTTAGAGGAACTCTTGCATTCTGGCAAGAGGTTTCCACACATCAGTTGATCCAAGGTATGCATGAAATTTCATCACATATTGTTTCAGTAGATCTTATTGGAACTTATGAGGACATGCCATCAGGGCTAATGCATAACCAAGGGTTAGAACACAATGTTGATTTGAAGCAGCAACATATCACAGCGCAAAGGACACTTGATATAATCAAGGAGGAGATTAAGAGCTATCCCATTTCATCATTGTTGAGCTATATTCAACCCTTTGAGTTGAAGTGTAGAGTTTCAGAAAATGGGATGGATATAATCCTATGTACAATAATTGGTTATGAGATTAGTATTGTCCCTTTCTTTGAGACAACACATGTATTACCATGCAAATCTATAGCGTTGTCACTTAGTAGCTGTAAGAATGAAGAGGCCCCATCATTCTTGGAGCATTATAAATGTAGCTTCAATCATGAAGAAATAGAGGTAAAGATGACAAATGGTAGACATCTTGAGATGATGAATATTTTCTCCTTTCTAGATGACACTTTCTCAATGACCATCTCACTACTCAAAGAGAAACCTATACCTACAACAGATCCAAAAATACTTTGGTTTCGGAGGGTCTTTGGTGAAAAGAGAATATCATTGAGAGAAGGCTTATTGGAGATGCACTTCAACATCTCATGAAGTGCAAATTTCTTCAACAGTTTGGGGATGATGGTATTCTACAAAGGGAGGATACCATGATTATGCAGTACATCATTCATCATCCACATTGGGATGAGTGGGTGAGGATGATAAGCAAAGGGTTGCATGAACACTTGTAGATATATGGCATGGGCCAACAAGCTTGGTTACGTTGGTTTCTCTTGGGAGAGTTTTGTCACTACCCAAAGGCTCCTATCTCTTTGATCCATGCCTTGAAAAACACTTATGAAATGATGAAGGAGGCATGGTTGCACTAGCTACTCTTGAGTGAGTATGTTTACCACCCAATAGATCATATTTTTTTTATTCATGCCTTGTGTATCAAGGATAGAATGCAACAATGTTCATTTTGGTTTCCCTTGAGAGATTTTGGCCACCACATGACATCTCCTATGTCTATGTGTTTTGTATTTGGTAAAACTTGGCATGATGCTCTCATGATGTTTATTGATGGTGTTTGCTTGTATTGGGCTGATATGACATTCCACATGTCTATCAGTATGTTTTTACTCTATGATGCACATGGGGAGGAGAGAAAGCAACAAGATCTCTTGTTGCTTTGGTTGCTTTTGGGGGAGTTTGGCTTGTCCATCTTACATGAAGGAGATTAAAAAGAAGCTAAATGGACATTTGAAGCCAAAAATTCATTTGAGTTGATAAAAAAAGCTATCATTGACAGCAAACGACCTTACTCTGGTGGCTACTATTGGGAGAATATGGTTTGACATCTTTGTATACCCATATATCTCCTTTTATTCTTTTGCATAATGTTGGAATGATACTTGGGTCCAACAAGGCCAACAGGGCTAAGGGAGAGAGCATGTCAATGCTCAATAAAATTCATAAAGCATGGGATGAAGAAATGTATTGAGAGATGGAGTTATTCCTTTATGGAAAGAGCCACTTTATTTTATGTATCTCATGTATTAATGATGATGTTGGACATCATATGGTTGTCACTTTGTACTTCAAGGTAGAAGGAAGACATATAACTATACAGTTAGAGATAATTCTATGTATTTTTGAAAGACAACTTTGGAACCAAACATGCATAACACATTGTAGCAAATGGAGGACACCTTCCTTATGTGGATGCCATTTGGAAGGGAATAGATAGCTTTGCATCTACTTTTGGAGTTACTTGAGGACAAGCAACATTTTGCTGGGGGGGGACTATAATATTCCCAAATTTTCACATCATATTTGGAATATTAGAGTCCTTGATTTTCTTAATAAATTAAGTAAATAAAAGGGTGGAGGGACCCACAAACCTCAAAGATGAATAAAATCCACTTTTAATATGTGTATGTGGATATTCTAGATCTAGATCTAAAATCATGGAGTAGTGGGGAAACTCCATTAATGGAGATCATGTCTCATTTATGAGAAATATTATGGAGGATGAAAGAGTCAAATAGGATCATGGATCTTAAATATAAAATCATGAGGATATTTGATAAGGTCAACTAATTTCATAGTGCATTAAAAGAAGATCATGAAGCACTTATGATAAGATAATGGAGGAAGTGGTGCATTTAATGCACATGTGATGGAGATGGTGATCACCCCATGTGAACTTGATGGAGGACATGAGGCTACAGTGCAGTCAAACATGGAGACTATGTCCACATGTACAGTGTAGATTTGGAGTGGGCCTAGGCTATGGAAAGCTCATGATATAATGAAGGTGAAGGCACAATGGAAGGCATGATCTTGATTATTCATTTCTTGATCTGTTTAGATCTTGATTTGCCTTAGGACATTTCTATGCAAACTTGGGCTGTTTAGCAAAGTTTGCAGTGTTGTTTAGCACAAAGTGTTCCCGAGCGAGAATCCCATCTATTTCTTTGAGTAGCTCTAGAAAGAGGATTTTTATTCATTCCTTATCAGGCATTGGTGCCATCTTCAAGAGTTTGTTTCCAGCATTCAGCTAGGAAACTAGTGGAGGATTTATTCTACCACTTTTTTCTTCACATCCAGCCTTTTAGGAGCAGAAGATCTACATCTAGCATTCAGGCCATTAGGTTTTACTTCCATGCCGCAGCAGTCCCTTCAAGGATTGCGCAGTTCAGTCCTGTAGATATATTGGAGGAAGGAAGTTTCCATTATTTCAGCTGGAAATCCTATGAGGGATCATCTCCTCACATTAGATCTATTGTTTCCATCATTTAGAAGTTGTTTTTCCATTCCAGCAGTAGGTTATTGAGCCTCCCTCTCTGATTGTGCATTATTCTGAAGTTGTTGTTCATCCAGCAGCTATTTTCTATGGAGGAGATTGGAGGAGCTAGATCTTGAGCTTTTAGCCCAAGGATCTAGCAAAAGGGTTAGCCCTTCTTGCATAGATCTGATTGTGCATCATTGCAACCATCATATCATTAGATCTAGCTTCAGATCTGCATTCCCAACAACATATATGTGAAGCCCTAAGAGGGTGGCTTTCTTAGACTTAAATATCTAAGAAACCCTTTCTCGGTTATCTTGGGAATCCACCGTTAAGCCCAGATAGAAAATTTCAGTATCATTGGAGCTCTCATTATGCCTAGATCTTACTTTCTATCTTTTAGGTAGTTGCAGTCCCAACAGTTGCAGTAGGGACAGTGCAGTTTACCTTCCAACAGTTCAGTAGTTACGCAGTCCCTCTTGGGAAATCATTGCAGGGTCAGTCTAGGCCACCCTTGTGGCTTGAGTGCCTCATATTTTGAGCGTTGTTATACTATCTTTTTCACCTCCAACATAATAAAATGGCTTAGCTATTTCTGTTCATTCTAATGTGTATATAGATTTATTGTTTACTTTGCTACAGTTCTTATATTGTGTTTCAGTATTACTGCATTCTCCCTTTTGGGATATTATAGCATTATTGCGTGATCTACTTCTTTGCCTTATTGTCGCTGCTTCTATACTCCTTTTCCTTAATGATAGTTCTTGTCCTGCTCCTTTGTGCTCCTCTGGCATCAATCACAATATTTCCAATAGTCTCCCCTTTGTCATTGATGGCAACACTTCCTCCAAGACTTCCTCCCCCTTTCATTCTGAGAAGTGTCTTTCTTCCTCTGCTTGCTTTTCAGAGGAGCCTTTCTTCTTCGGCTTGTTTCTCCTCCCCCTTGACATCAATGGCAATGGGTTGCATAGTTTCCATATTTTCATTATTTCTCTTTGAGTTGTGTATTGGCCTTCTTCTTCTAACTTTATACCTTTCTGCTTCAGGCTGGTGTACAAGAGTTGTTGGGAGAACACTTTGAGAATCATTGAACTTGTATGTATATACACAGTAAGTTGATACCATCCCAAAGCACAGACTCCTTGCACTTGTATAAAGCCAAAATTGATGATATGGACACTTCATAGAACAAACTGTACCAAACTTATATAATCAAAGATGCATTATTAGAATAATACTTAAAACCTGAGAATGCTCCATACGATATATAAAGTCTTCTCCAAATACACTTCATTCTATATTATGATCTTCATCTGAGATACATATCTGTTGAGGAATATTGTATATGGAATATGTATTCTTCTGCAATACACATTTGCAGTACACATATGTTTAAATATGATGATGCCAATACATATTTTGTAGCTATGATTCACCTTTACTGCATTTTGTTGGTGATATGTGCTAGACTGTTGATAGGTATTTTACACTAACAGCCGAAAGGCCCTTGATACTAATGTGAACAATGAATCTCAAGAATCCTTACAACTTGTTGTAAAACTAGACTGTCTTTCAATCTAAAAGACCCAATGAATTTAATATTGTACAGAGTATTTTTAAAACAACCCTTGAGGCTAGATACATTCAATTCATTGGTCAGTATCACTTATCAACTATACAATTTTATTTATGACATAAGGAGGGTATGTATGTCAATGATCAACCTCTATTTAATGGTGAAATACCAGTAATTACTTTCTATTGAAGTAGGCTTTAGATGAATCAATAAAAGACTTTTGAGATTCAAATAGTAATATTAACACAATTAGTCCTTCATACTTCAGATACTTTAATTGTTCTATCATAATTATTTTCAGCAAAACATCTTCAAGTTCTTTAATTGAAATCTTAGCAAACAAACTTCACACAGTTTTACGAATGATCTTAAGAAAGAGGCCTTGAAGATATATCTGTACTGAATTGAGGAAGGCATGCAGTTATATCTAGAAATAGATACTTCTTAAATGCTTAATATAATACTTCAAATGTAAACAAGATAATGATCCATTAGCACTTTTATTGACCTTTTCATGCTTTAATAATGAATCTTGACATTTTCTAGTATTTACAATAAGAAAATACTTTGCAATAATCAGAGCAACCAGATCTTAATCTGCGTATACTCTAATGTTGAGAACGATGGGAATACTACCTTGATGTACTTATGCCATAATACTTTGATCCTGAGGACCTGTAGCATACCACTGATCCACTGATAACACTTGGTATTCTGCTGATAGGAAATTTGCTTTTTCCGAATACCAATTGATACTAATTTGATAATCCATGCAGTAATTTCACTTCAGCTCACACATACACCCATAGTTAAGACTACCTTCATATTTTCTATTGTTGATCTCTCCATTGTTCTCAACAGAAATCATCAATATACTGAATTTGATCCTGGCATCATTAACCATTTGCTTATTCTGTCATTCTATTTTGAAAGAATGTCACTGCATATTCCTTTCTAGGACTGCTCCAGAATTATTGTTGCTCTATATACAATTCAATTGTTCTAACATAATGATCTTCATGAAGAAATCTTCAGTTTCTTTACATGGAATCTAAAAGGGAAAACAACTCATAGTTTTATCACTCATTTAACTACTTTCCTTCAAGGGGACCTTCACTTGATAAATGATGTAATGATGATACACATTTCTGTTACTCATCTTTCTTAAATTTGTTTCATTGATAACACTTACATTGTGATGCACATTGTGATCATCCTCTATGGATCTTTCTAGTTCTATAGCTCGAAACATAATTGTTGTGATTTTAACCATTCATCACTTACTGTGTTGTTGTCTTCTTAGCTTACATGTTCGTGGCTAGTGTTCCCTCTACCACCATGGCTATTTGCTACCTTCCCTCCTTCCATCAACCTGTTTTCTATTGAATGCTTTAGGTATCCTTCTTCCTCTATAATTCTCTGTCAGAGGAATTGTCCTTTCCCTTCCTGAACTTTTAGTTGTTCTTATTCCAAGGAGCTCTTCTTAGACTACTTTTATGGGGACCTTTTATGAACTACTCTCCCCTTGGGATGTTGCTTCTTATCTATTACTGGTTGGATATTTGCATTTCTTCCTAGAGTAGCTCCCCCTGAGACTATGATGGATTCATTATGTTATTGAAGTAACAGGCTCCCCCTTTCTCTTTTCCTTCCATACTTTATTGGGGTTGTTCATAATGTCTGCACTTATTTTTTATTTATAGTTTTTTCTGTTTTGATTGGATTCCATCATCTGTCTAAGGTTATTTAATGTATATGGTAGCTTACATTATTTTGCTTTATGACCAAGTTTTTGGAATACATAAAATCTTATTTTACCAAGGTACGTTGGAGCTGATGTATAATATTTTGTGCTCCCTTTTGAAAATAATTTACATTCAACAAGTTTATGTCCAAAATCATTGCATGCATAACAGTAGCCATGGAAATGATTTGTGTACCTATTCATAGATTTTCTTCTCCATTTTTTTGCTTGAGGTAGTCTTTTCATTAGTTGCATATTTAGTTGTTTGGACTGGATTTTCTTTGTCTTACCATATGCCGCAGTATGTCTAGGTTTGTGGCAAGAAAAACAAGTGATACTTCTAATAGGAGGAAAGAACCTCCTTTAATAGCTTCCAAATTTATTCAATTCATATTCAGGAGTGTATGAGCCTTTTGCAGTTGGTTGTTTCTTCATTTCGTTATTTGTCATTTGAGGTTGTTGCTTGTTTCTGTTTGCTTCATTACCCATGAAGGTCTTGCTGGCTTCTACTTATTTGGATATATTTTGGGTTGCTTCATCATCTTTCTTAATGTCTGCCTTCTTTGAGTTTTCCATGGAGGTAATCTCATCCCCGAGATGCTTACACAACCTTCTCTTTTCTTCTATCAATCTTCTAGTTGCAATAATCCCAGATTGTTGAAAGTTATCATTTTCTTGTATTTCAGCTTTCACGAAAGTGGTATTCTTGTTATCTTCAACCTTGGACTTATTGTTTTCTCCTTCATATGCAATCTCGGTCTTTATAAGAGGAGATATTTGATAATTTATTATTTTTTCCAATTGTTTAGAGCTTTTCATTCGTGGATTATTCATAGATAATTCCCTTTGTAATTTTTCTAATTTCTTTCTCAGGCATACTACTTCTTCTTCCGATTTCTCTTGCTCTTGATTTTTATCTTTTGTTTGCTTTATTAGATTGTGTTCCACCTTCTTAGGTTCTTCAAGTTCTACTTTCAACTAAATGAGTTTTTCTGAACTTGGCTCTTCCTTTACATATTTCAGGAGAATGTCTTTCTACTTTCTGCACTTGAGTTTAAGTCTGTCTATTTCCTCGAGGGCACTAATTAGCTCCCCCTCAACATCTACCTCACCTTCTTCCTCATCTTCTAGAAGGTATCTTTCAAGCTCTTCCTTTTCCATCAAGACAAATTCAGAGGTTCCTTCTTCATTTGAGAATTCATATGAGCTTTCAAATGCACTGCTATCGTGTTAAGCATAAAATGATTTTCTATTAAATCTTTTCCCTTTCTTCCAGTTATTTTTTTTTCTCCATCTCTTGTGGTCGATTCTATGCTTTCTTATGGGGATATTTTGAATCATATTTCCCCACTCTTCCACAATTAAAGCACTTAAATGGAAGTTTAACATTTTACTTACATGTGCCTCTATCCAATCTTCTACCTAATTTGGCCTCTTCTTCATTTAAGCATGAGCATGTATCTTCCTTCTCTTTTATACACTTTTCTGCCTTCAAGGTTGCCTCCCTCACATTTGACTTCCATTTTGGAAGTCTCATCTCATAAGCTGTCAAGTTTCCAATGAATTGGTTCATGGCCAAGGTTTCCTAGTTTGTTGTTTCTTATATGGCAGAAACCTTAGGATTAAACCTGGATGGTAAATATCTCAATATCATTTTCCCTATCACGCATTCCTTAATGCTTTCTCCTATAGATATCATGTTATTCAAAACTTTCGCAACCGTTAAGAAGAAACTGGCTACATCTTAATCTTCATTCATTTTTAAATTTTCAAACTACATTCTATAGGCTTGTAGTTTGGCCATATTCACCTTTTTATCTCCCTCATGAATATTTTCTAAGGTATCCCATATATATTTGGCAGTATTACTGTGTGTTACTTCGATAAATTCTGACTCACACAGACTGCTCAAGAGTGCATTCATTTCTTTTGCATTAGCTATGAAATTTTGTTTGGCTTCTTTCTCTATGTCTGTATCCTTTGATGCATATTTTACTTCTACTCCAATCTAGACTTCTAATCCAAGAGATCTCATATAGGCTTTCATTCTTATTTTCCAGAAGGTATAGTTTGTGCCAGTAAAAAATGGGGCTTTATTTGTTGAGCACCCTTCTAGGCTAGCCATTTTGGGGACCTAATATCTCCTTTTAGTTGTTAAACTGATACAGAAGGAACTAGATCTAATACCAATGGATGAACTCTTAGCTAAATTGAGAGGGGGGGTGGGTGAATCAGTTTATTACATTCATGGAAATTTAAAACTCTTTTCATTCAACTCAATTACACCTTCAATTCATAAGCATCTTAATACATAATGAATCAACAGATTTAATGTGTGTAGAGAAAGTAATTAATAAAATTAAAACATCACATCAACACATAATCATCAAGCACATAAACAACAAATATAAGTGGAAACCCATAAGGGAGAAAACCACATCTTATTATTGCTGTGATCCAAAGGAAAGCTCCAACTCCCTCTCACCACTAATTTTTTGTAGGCTCTGTTAGCCACCTATAATATTTGTTATACAAAAAGGTGGCTAAGATCTTTTTTGAGCCTCCAAGGAACAAATTTTATCACTAAAACTTGTTGGCTCTTGAAGACTTCTTTAGGCCTCATGCCTCTGTCCAAAATCCTCATTGCTGTTCTCATTTAATTATGCTAATTTCATAAAAGAAACTGCTGAAATACCATCATTTTTTCCTTTCTCCCACTCATAACAAACCTTCATTTGCTTCCCCTTTTCTCCATATTATTCCTCTACTCTTTATGAGTTTTCTCCTTTCTTTCAAAAAATCCTCCTAGATGGTTTAAAACTTCTTTTTGAACTGTGCCGAAACCCCCAAATCCATTTAAAAACCTTGAAAGTTTCATAAAAAACAAAGTTTATTTACCTATGGACTTAAGCCCCTTGGGCTAAGTCCTAACCACTTCCCCTCACTTGCCGCTTACCCATAAACCAGGCACCTAGTCCCATTAGGCGCTTATTGGCATCGGAGTAAATCAAATGACCGCGTATATTTCGTTACACAAAAACTCCAATGTGATGGGATCCCTTTTGATTTAGCTCCAGGTCTCATATTTCTTTCAAAAAACCAAAGGTTATTACCCCGAGCACTAATCGCATCAGAAAGAATCAAATGCGCAAGTCTTTGCCATACTCCAAAAACTCTGATTGCGATTAGCCTTGATGTGTAAGACTCTTGATCATATTATTTTCATATAACCTTAAGCCTGCCCTCGGCACTTAGACCTCGTGAATATTTCATTCCCAAACCTATTTTTTCTTTGTAAAAACCCAAAACCCACTTATCCAAAGTTTTCACTTAAAAACTGAAATCACATGTTTAAAATAAATGGGTTGATGAAAAAGACCGATCGCGCAATCGCAATCGGAGAAGACACAATGGGTAGATTAAAAAGACCAGGCCCGATGGCCCGATTGTGATTGGCCCTTGTTTTAATACACCCAGGCATATTACATTCCATAAAGACCACAGGCCCCGCAGTCGGGCGCCTATCATATATGTATATCCCGATCCATCAAAAAACCTTTGTTTTTGTCGAAAACTTTGGGTTTCATATGTTATAAATTTCTTCCCGCCGGTTCACTCGAGAACTAATCCCCACCATTGATCTAACACCGATCAAATGGCCATCGCTCCGTCACATCGGTAATTTCAATCGCATCGCAATTTTTTCGCATGCGTTTTTTGTTTGCCCCTCCAATTGTGACTCCCCCGATTCATCTTCCACCATTGATCTCGTTCTTAGATCAACGGCTACCACTTGACTGATTCGGCCCTTCTGATCGCGCAATCACATCGGAGTTTTTCCATCACACTATTCAATTGCTCCATTCACCCCCTACCCCCGATTGCGATCTGCCGATTGAATCCGGACCATCCACGTGTCCGGATCGGACGGTCCGGAATCACTCTCTTTTATTTTTTCTCCCGCTCTTCTTTTTTCCTATTCTAAACATATCTCCACCATTGGATGCTTTCATCCAACGGCTACGCTCCTTCCCCGCCATCTGAAGCAGTTTAAACCTAAAAACGTAGGATTTCATAATCATTTTATGTTTTATTCAGGTTTTAAAAGGGTTTCCGCCATTATATTGAAGAAAGGCCAGGAGGTGGGAATGACGATTCTCGTGCCATTCAGCCCATAAAGAGAACCATTCGCAGGGCTCCATTCCACGTTTTATCAAATGATCCACGAGCATTGATACCTTTAAAAGCCCAACGTGGCCCTGCACATCGACAAGATACTGTATTAAAAACATAGATTAAAGAGTATAAGCATTGAAGAACAGAGCGCAGTGAAGATGAAGACTGAAAATGGATTTAGGGAACTCCGGCTTAAAATAATTATCAAAAGCTTTTTCCCTACATTCAAACACATTCAAAGGAAATTATAAGTGTTTGACAGGAAGAAAAGACCTCCACCGCTGCATTTGAGGCAAATTGATTCCTCAGCTACCACAAAGCCACCTGTTGCCTCAAACCTTTCAAACAGAGGCCGAACTTATTGTTTTAAATCAGATATTTGTCTCCAGCTTCTAAGAAGTTAATTCTTCCAAAGGAGTTTAATTGAAAGTATCTGCAGAGTTACTCCAAACATTACGCAGAACCTCAAAGTCAAAAAGGCTCCCACCAGGCTTTGATATTAATTGTAAAACATTAATACAGTGATCCACCTGTACACTTCTCCATCGAGCCCCTCAAAAGGCTGAGAAGTCATTTAATCTGTATTAATGACCCTTGAGATCTTTTTTTTAGTTATCACCTCCTCATCCTTCTATAAATACTACTGCAGAAGATAAGAAATTGTTGGTTATTGTTTGATTACAAGTTGTAACACTGAAACTCTCCGAAATAAATATGCAAGTCTGTTAAATTTGAAAAACAAATTGAAGTCTTGGATCTCTTGATGATGTTGTTGCATGCTTGTTCCTGAGAAGGCTCTATCATTGGATCCATGAGCTTGGCTGTTGGTGAAGTATTCTGAACTGTTCTATGTCTTTCCCCTGTTTTCATTATGTTCCATAATTTCTTACTACAGTAGGCTGAAATTTTTAGGCTAAGAAATGACTCCTGGAAGCACCTTAGACCTGTTCATCCTTCACTATTTTATGTTTTCTTCTGCTGAGGTATTTTAGAGGCTTTAAAATTTCTCTTTAGTCTTCATGCTTGTTTATTTCCATAATAGCTCAAATAGTTGGTTTCAGCACGATTTATGGTTTTCCCTGCTTATCTGCTATCACTTGAAAGTTGTTATTGAAGTCTCCCTTTGAAGTACCATTGTTTTAGTTAATCAAAGAGGTCGGTTATAATCTTTCCCTTTGCCATTGCTTGAACAGTTGTTTGAAGGTCTTTATAGTTGTAAGCATAGATGTTATTTAGGTGTTCCCTCTTCTATGACTACAATTATCAGTGAATCTTTTATGTTTTCTAAGTCATTTGAAATAAAATCTTTGAGGAAATAGGGTGTTCCCCGAATCTTAGATTTCATTTTAAAAGTTGTTTTGAAATCATTATTTGCTTAAAGGTGTGATTTGTAGAATTTATGGTTAGCCCTGTCTATCAAAGAGCTCTTTATTGTTCAAATTATGCTTTCAAAATCCCTTTGTTGAGAATTAAACCTCTCTTTCAAAATATTGGTCATTATCTTCAAGAAAAAACAAGGATCTGTGGCCAATTAAATTTCCCTTTGATGCTCCGTATCCTTGAAGAGTTTTATCATGACCTCATTTTGACTCCATTTCCCAATGAACCAGATATTTCCTCTTTCTGTCTATCTTTCCTAGACCTTTCATGTTCTGTTGTATCAACTCAATCCAACCAAACAAACATCTGCACTTAATAACTAGTCTAAAATCCATACTCAAAGCACACAAGATAAATCTTTGCAAATAAACTTTTGAGAGATCCCTCTCTGAGAACAGGAGGACTAGATCTTGGAACTCTAAAGATTGGTTCTGATTTTGCCTTGTCTTTTGATTTGCCAAACGATCAAAACACGAGACACCAACATAATGGCGATCACGGTGGGACATCTGAGTCAGTAACAATCTAAGTACCCCTTAAGGCTTCAGAAATCCCTTATTTTCAAGAATATCCAATGATTATTAGCCACCTCATCGCCACCAACATAATGGCGATCACGGTGGGACATCTGAGTCAGTAACAATCTAAGTACCCCTTAAGGCTTCAGAAATCCCTTATTTTCAAGAATATCTAGTGATTATTAGCCACCTCATCGCCACCAACATAATGGCGATCACAGTGGGACATACTGAGAATATAATAGTTTGAAAACCCTCTTCAAGTTTTTCTAGGCCCAGTATAACATAAGTAAACTTCTTCAAGCACTACCTAACAAATGGTAATCATGATAGGACTAAAATGAATCACTGACAAACTAAGTAACCCTTAGGATTCCCTTTAGCCCTTATCAAACCTTGAAGGAGCTAGTTACCAAGCCATAAGAGTAAACTCTGTTTGTTTAAACACCTTAGCTAAGTGCAAAATCAGACTTAGAATACTCTCTTAACCGATTGATACCGAAATAGCTCAGAAAAACCCAAAAAAAATTTAGTTTGGCTTCATAATAAACTTGGTGGTGGACCATAAAACCTTTTACCTCCTTAGGAGCTAAAAACTTCCACTTGGCGACTCCACAATCCTTAACAGACCTTAAGACTCCACTGGGAAAAACCCTTATCATTATAATATCATGCAAACCTAGTTAGAGGACTGTAGAATTAAAATATGTGCAAACAAATTAGTTAACCTCTTAAAGACTCTCATATCTGGTTGAACATCTCTGGTTTATTTGGATCTGAAAAATATAGCATAGTGGCTTCTAGGAAGATTGACACTAGAGCCCATCCTAACCCTAATCCACCTGAGATAGTTGATGACCCAGAAAGCATCCTTTGGAAGTCTCCTAGGATTAGATTATCAACTGTTTTCAGATCACCCTTAAGAGCTAATTCAGTTCCTGAAAATCTTACAGCTCTACAACAATCACAACTTGACTTAGTAAATCCATTTAGAACTAGGTCATTTGATGATATAACTCATCTAGACTCTGAATTTTCACTTTCATCCCCTGAGACAAGTGAGCATCTTGGTAATAGAGAAACAACACCTCCTGATTTTCATTTCCTTCACAACTTAGGTGTCTCTCATCCAAGATCAACTCAGAAATCTACTGCTATTCCATCCACATCTGCTCACCCTACATCCATTGTTCAAACCATCCCACTTCAGCCCACTCCACCTCTTGTAAATCCACCCCCACTGCCTATCATGGCTGCATGGTATGCTCCCCTACTTCTCCCTGTACCACTAGTAAATCTCCCACAGGACTATCAGTCCAAAATTCCATTGTATGATGCTAACAATGCTACAACTGCATCACAAAATGTAGATAAAATGAATGACTACTTTGATAGAAATGAAATTGATGATGATTCTGTCAAGCTTAGATTATTTGCTCAAATTCTGGGGGGAGAAGTAAGAAAATGGTTTAAAGGTTTAGCTCCCCATAGTATTAATGATCTCCAAGCCTTCCATCAAACGTTCTTGAACAAATTGGAAGTGAAGAAGAATCCTCTTCAAGTCCTTTCTGATTACAAAAATCTCCATAGAAACCCAGGGGAAAGTGTGCAAGCCTATTGCACTAGATTTAACAGCGTATACAATGCACTCTCCCCAGAACTAAAAACTCCACAGGGTTCAGCTTTAAACAAATTTTCTGAAGGGTTTGACTCTGACATGACCTATTCGCTAAGGGAAAGAGATTTTGCAACTCTTGAAGATATGCAAAGGGGTGCTCTTTCTGTGGAAGTCAACTTGATAGAAAAGAGAGCGAGGATGAAAACTGAGAATAGGGTATCTTTTAGAGAAGAATATCCTCCTTCTACTTCAAGCTCAAAGATGGAGAGAATGATGGAAGAAATGATGAAAGAGATGAGCATAATTAAAAAAGCTCAAGCCAATCAAAACCAAACTGCACTTCAAAACAATCAAAACAGAAATAGAAATCAGAACTATAGAAGAGAAAACAATCAAGATAAGCAAAAGGAAAGTGACCAACAGATTAGACCTCCCTTTCAATAGAATTATGTAGATCAATATGAGGAAGACAAGGAGTTAGAAAGGTTGGAAGAATCACATGTAAACTTGGTTGGATCGGACAGTGGGGATGATGTTTTCCTCACTAAAGAAGAACAAGGTTCCTTTTCTTCTGATCAAAGTACAAATACCTATGAAGATTCTAATGACTACAGATTAGGTTTTGAAAATGCAATCATAGAGGTACATAAATAGTACGATCTTAGGAGCAAGGGAAGCATAGAGAATTCTAAAGATAAGAATACTAGCACTGTTGTCAAGAAAAACGTAGAAAACCAACCCAAAAGGACAGCGGAAAAAACCAACATTTCGGCCAAAAAACCAGACTTAAACAAAGACAAAGGTGTCCAGTCGAATGTTGAACAGAGCACTCCTAGCACTTCAGCTAGTGGTCCTAATAAAAATATCCCCATCACCAGTCCAAATAAAGTTCAGAAAATCAAAATCGCTGAAAAGAATTCAATTGAAAAAACAGATGTAAATATCAACAAGTCAATTATTCCTTTCAGCCTTGAGGGAGAGATTGTTAAGATAAAAATTTCCATTCCCCTAGCTGAACTAGTAACCCAAGAAGTGTACAAAAACCAAGTTTTGAAAGCTTTGAACTTAGGAAGTGATACTGACACCTTAAACTTGACAGATGATAAACCTGAGTTTGTTTGGCCCTGAAGTGGAAGGAAAATACCAAGAAGGACCCGTCCCTCCCTTCTATGTTAGCTTGAACATACACGAGAAAATTCTGCACAATGCTATGTTAGATTCTGGAGCTTCGCACAATCTAATGCCCAAGGTAGTAATGGAAAGCTTAGGCTTAGAAATTACTAAACCTTACAAAGATTTGTATTCGTTTGACTCAAGCAGAGTCAAATGTTTGGGTTTAATCAAAGATTTATGTGTTAATTTAGCTCAAATCCCTGCTAAGAGTTTAGTCATGGACATAGTTGTAGCCGACATTCCCCCTAAATATGGAATGCTCTTATCAAGATCTTGGGGAGCCAAACTTCAGAGAAGCCTTCAAATGGATATGTCTTATGCCACCATCCCTGTTTTTAACCAAAACAGAAGACTGTACAGGGAATCTCACATGAAGTACATGGTGAGCAACATAGAAAAATCAAACAACTCTCCAATCTATTCTGTTCAGTCAAGTTTAGATTCCTTTATCTTATGTAATTACGATGAAATTACCCAACAAGATAAAGAGAACGCAGACCCCATTGATTTACCAGAAGAATCAAATCTTCTCTCGACTCAACTTCAAAACATTGACACTCAACAACAACAAGAAAATGAAAATGAGTCAAACATAATTTGGACAGTAAACTTTGATGGATCCTGTAATAAAAAAAGCGCAGGTGCGGGTGTATGGATCCAGAATACAAATCAGAGTTTTTCATACAAATTGGATTTCCCGTGCACTAACAATATCGCTGAGTACGAAGCCCTCCTCCTAGTTTTACAATTGCTTAAACAGTTAAAAGCCCAAAGGATATCCATCCTAGGAGATTCTGAACTTATCATAAAACAAATCAGAGGAGAATACTCAACCAGAAATCCAAAACTTAGGGAATATCAAAACACTGTCCTTGACTTATTAAAAACCTTCAAAAAATATGAACTTGTTTTCATTCCTAGAGCGTTTAATCATTTGGAAAATGAACTCACTTTCAACGCCAGTAACTGTCAAATACCTTAGATAAACATACAGTTTGATGTGAAGGTAAAGCACAGGCCCGATGTGCTGGATAATGAAAATCACTGGCAAAACTTTGATTTTGACCAACACATATACGATTTCTTAAAATCAGAAAACTATTTCACCATACCAACATCAGAATCTAGCCATAATGGAGACTGTCCATATATCGAAGAAATCCCAGAAGCTGAAATAACACACTCTACTGATATAAATCATTATGAAAATCCGTTTGAAGCAGAGAATTGAAAACATGGACCAAGAAGACTTGGAAATATTACAATGCAAAAATGATCAAATTCCAAGAGGTCTCACGCCTTTAGAACACCTTTTCAACTTTAACGATGTAGCCAAAGAACCAAGGATGGAGCCTATAGAAACAAACGTAGAAGAACACAACATAGGCTCCCTAACAGAACCCAAGTTGATTAAATTGTCCAGCATGCTTCCAACTCACATAAAATCGCAATACATAGAGTTGTTTAAAGAGTTTAAGGACGTTTTTGCTTGGGGATACAAAGACCTGAAATCATATGATACCATCATCATTCAACATAAGATCCCTTTAAAGGAAAATCATAAGCCTTTTAAACAAAAACTAAGGAGAATAAACCCCATTTTGTTACCTTTAGTTAAGGCCGAAATTGAAAAAATGCATGATGCTGGGATCATAGAACCCATTAGATTATCAGAATGGGTATCAAAATTAGTTTCTGTTAGAAAGCAAACAGGGGAAATCAGGCTCTGTATTGACTTCAGAAATTTAAACAGAGCCTCTTTAAAAGACAATTGCCCCTTACCCAAAATGGACCATATACTTCAAAGGGTAGTTGGTTCAAGAAGGATTTCCCTCTTATATGGGTTCTCAGGTTACAACCAGGTGTTAGTGCTCCCAAGTGATCAGATCAAAACTGCTTTTACCACGCCTTGGGGCACCTTTATGTATGTCAAAATTCCTTTCGAATTAATGAATGCAGGGGCCACCTTCCAAAGGGCCATGGACATAGCCTTTTCTGAAGATAGTGGCTATTTCATAATCATTTACCTTCATGACATAACTGTCTTTTCAAAAATTGATGAAGAACATTTGATTCACTGAAGAAACGTTTTTGAGAAGTGTAGGAAATTTGGCTTGTCATTAAATCCCAAGAAGACACTCTTTGGTCTCCAAGAAGGTAAACTTCTTGGACATATAATTTTGGAAGAAGGAATCAAAATAAACCCTACAAGGATAGATGGTATATTTCAAATTAGCCATCCAAGAAGCCTCAAAGAACTACAATCTTTCATTAGAAAGATCAATTTTTTAAGAAGATTTATCCCCAACCTTGCTGAGCTATTAAAAAACATTAAAAACATGCTCAAAAAAGATGTGGGTGTGAAATGGACCTTACCAGCTAAATAATCATTCGAACTGGTCAAACAAGCTCTTACCCAAACACCAGTCTTGATTAGTCCAGATTTTACCAAAGACTTTTACATCTTTTCCTTTGCATCTGAACATACAATAGTTACATTTTTAGTTCAAAAGAATGATTTGGGGCAATAACAACCAATATCTTTCTTTAGTAGGGCCTTAAGAGATGCTCCTCTCAAGTATAATATCATGGAGAAGCAAGCCTTAGCGTTAGTGAAAGCATTAAAAGACTTTAGGGTCTATATTTTACACTCTCACATAATTTCTTTTGTTCCACATACTGTTATCAAGGACATTCTGAGTCAAGACCCTGATGGTAAAAGGGGAAAATGGATTGCAACTATTCTTGAATATGACTTAGAAATCAGGCCCACCAAAATTGTTAAAGGGCAAGGATTAGCAAAACTTATGGCTGAATCTAACTTCCAAGCACTAGATATGAAAATAGTGGATGTATTGGAAGAAATAGAAGAAACGACTGCTCCTTTTATTGAAGAAACATTTCTGAATTCTCCTTGGTATGCTGACATTATTTATGTGCTTTTATATTTAAATTCCCCCCCTTCTTTGTCTAAAAATAAGGCTAGATTTGTGAAACAAGAGGCTTCAAGTTTTTGCATATTAGATGGGGTGTTATATTGGAAAAATGATGTTGGAATTTTTCTTAAATGTTTACTTGAAGATGATGCAGGAAAAATCATGCATGAGTTGCATGACAGAGAATGTGGAGGACACCTCTACTAGAAGGCCACAAAAAACAAAATTCTTAGATCGGGTTACTATTGGCCTACCCTTTTCCCAGACACTCAAAAGTTGGTCATGTCTTGCCATAAGTGTCAAATCTTTGATGGAAAAAGAAAACTCCTTCCCTTACCCTTACATCCTATCAGAGTTGAGGCACCTTTTCAACAATGGGGGCTAGACTTCATTGGGGAAATTCATCCATCCTCCTCAGCTCAACATAAGTAGATCCTCAAAACCACTGACTTCTTTACCAAGTGGATAGAAGCTATACCATTCAGAAATGATAATGACTCTATCATTATCAAGTTTCTTGAAACCAATATCCTATCCAGATTCGGTTGTCTTAGAAAAATCATAACAGACAATGCTACAGCTTTTAAATCTAAGAAGTTGGTTGATTTCTATCACAAATACAACATAACCTTGGGCCATTCCACTGCCTACTATCCCCAAGGAAATGGCTTAGCTGAATCTTCCAACAAGAGCCTCCTCAATATCATTAAAAAGTTGTTGGAACAGAATCAAAGATCATGGCACAGTAAGCTGATTCATGCCTTATGGGCTGATAGATTAATTACAAAGAAATCAATAAATATGTCCCCCTATCAGTTAGTTTATGGCATGGATTGTTTCGGGAAATAACTCCCTAGAGGTTTGTTGGGTTGAAACCTCCACAGATCAGGGCATGCAATTCAAGAAGGACTCACACAACCATATCCATTCATGAAAGACTAGATAGAGTAGATCGAGGAACTTACCGTAGGTCCTACGTTTGTAGTAGATCCCGCGGGGTCCAAACCCCCAGCAACCCTTCTTCCTCCTTAACCTGAAAACCAAGAAGAAAACAAGCACAAGGAACTGGTTGTACAATATATATCTACCCTGAACGTTAGTGAAATCCACGTGAAACATTAAATAAACCATAATAAATGCTTAAATAATCAATGTTTTCACATATGCAAGCAGATTCCAATATGTGTATTTCAGGAACAAGACGGTTCTTCTGTATTATGAATATCATGTACAGTATTAAAAAGTGGAGAGATCACCTAAATCCTCCCACGATCTTTGACGAGACCGTCGTCCGGATTCGTCCCGCCCTTGCCTCGCTAAGATTCCTTCAGAACTTGTGCACATGAGATGACATATAGAGGGATGAACATCTCCAGGAAACAAGGGTTTCCTATACTGAACTGGGAAAGTGCAGGAGGCATGGGAAATCAGACTTGGATTAGGGATTCCAACAGAGTATAATATCAATCATTTCTCTCTCCCTTAGGCCATACACATGAGGGCTTTTTATACATCCTCAAAGTAGTTTCAATCAGTTGGAAACAGTTGGCCACGTGCTAGGGTGGTTGAACTATTGGAGTAACCATCAACCTAGCCCAAAAATAGGGAATTTTTATATATTTTTTAATAATTTTAATGGCATATGCGGAAAAGTCTGTATGGACTCGCGTATACATGCAGAAAAAGCTGGGCATAACCACGTATGGGATTTTTAACACTGTTTTTTACTGAATTTTGTCCAAGTCTATGGGAATGGGTGCCCAAGGCCATAAAAACAATCATGAATCACATGAGGGTGAAAAATGATGCTATAATAGATGCCCCCTAATATATGAGGTCAGAAGGGGTACATGATGGCTGAAATGTATTATGCACATCGAAGGAACTTCGCAAGGATAAGAGAGGACTTCACCAGATTTTAGCCTGCCAAAAACCAATGAAAGAAAATAGAGAGTCAACTCATATCTGAGGCGGGCATACCCATGCTCAGTCAAAAATATATGTATATAAAGAGTACATAGTAGATCCAGAATGTATACAAGTATAGTTGAACTGAAAGTACACAATGAATCATCTGAGCAGGGTCCGGAAGTAGAAGTCTGAATCAATGTCCAAGTATCACATATAGAAAGCTGATCAATGATATAGAAAATATATGTCTGATCACAAAGTAACTGAATCTCCAAGTACCAAATCATAAGGGTGGAACTCATGGTACAATCACGCAACTCGGGAGCCAACATATAGGATGCTGCTGTACTGAAACTACAACATATAAGGGTGGACGGCATCACTGGCAGAAACTGAATGGACTGTCAAAAGTGAACCGCAAAATGCTGATGCAACCCGAGGTCTTCACCGATCACTACGGCACAATTCTACATAATGGGAATAAATGAGCTGAAGTCGACCATGTGAGAAATCGTTGGATTACCAGTCAATGATGTAAACCGTTAACCAATGTGATACAACCCACCAATAATGAAAATGAGTGTCAAGGTGCCCCAGTACAATCTAACAAGTGCGAATAAATGAGTTGAAGTCGAACACTTGGAAGAATCTACCAATCAGGAGGCAATGAAGTTTCCCCACTGTCGATAGTGAAGAGTCTGCCACTGATGACTGCAAACCCTAAGGTACTAACAAAAAGACTCTAGACCTTATTCCCAGAGCAATGAGTCGAAGTCGATGGGAAAAGATCTGCTGGAAGGAAGGCATTAAGGCATCCCACATTAGTCCAGCGCGAGTGTAACCCGCAGGCCAAGATTTGGAAGGAATTGGAGGAAGCAAAGTGATGGAACCAAACCTAAGTACGTTTCTGACATGCACAAGATGAAGCTAGCGCACGGAAGAAACCCTCTGAACCAACCAATAATGAAAGCTGAAACAGAGGCGAGAAATCCACCAATAGGGTCAAATGGAAATCAAGGTACTGCACGAATCCCAAGTGTGATAATGTATGCTGACGTCGAACACAGGGGAAACCACTCAGTCAAAGACCCATAATGATGATCAAATGCTGAGCACAAGGTCACCTATCAATGATGGAAATAGGGCCAGGGTGCGGCTCTAGGTTTACTCTCAGAGCAATGTATCATAGTCGATAAGAGACAAACCCACCAACGAGAAGTCAATGGAGACCTTCTCAAACTAGCATGAGCAGAAGATCAAAACATCTGATGTGATAGAACAAGATACTGACAAGATCGGGAAGGCCGATTGAATAATGAGTCAAGAGACACCACAGAATGGCCGACTCAGGCTAGACTTCCCTTGAACAAAAGCACGACTTGTGATGACCATGGCAGTAAACAACGACACTGTATAACTCTGTTATGCAGGAGGCAAAAAAAACTCTCCATATGATTGGAAGAGATAACCAATCGGGGGAGAACTGACCAGTGAAACAAGGATAAGGCTGAACCTAGGTCAAAACTAAAACCATCCCAAATGAAGGAAATATATAAGTGTATGTGCTTTGTTCAAGGGCAACAAACTGTACTGTACTACCATAAAAGTAATGAAGTAACATCCTGTTCCCGCTCTTCTTTTATAATATTTGATTTTTTTGTCTTTTTCATATAAGCCTAAAAAAGAATAAAATAATGCTATAGTACAATGGATGGAACGAGTATCAAGAAACAGATGCACTAGTTCCTGGGATAGGAACAATCCTATGCTCAATGCAAGGTGGCAGAAACTGGTAAGCGATACTCGGAGGAATGTTCCATCCATGGGTAAAAAGGGTGTCAAGTCGCGATAGCTAAGTGCATGCAATGGTTAACTTGTACAGACATTCAAGGTCAAAAGTTGGCTTAAACATCGAGTCCAAATGAAGCCGGATAAAGGCCAGGATAAACAAGTAGCCAATATGCAATGCAGTAATACAACTCAACAACACCAGGGAGCCTCTAGGGTAATAGCCAGATTAATGATAGTGAAGAAGAAGAAGAATGAAGCTTCAACACATAAGTCATGGCAGGAACTAAAGAGGACTCCCGAGCCTACATAAAACGCAGCATGGGCAACAAGTGTTAGCGAGGAACTAACTAGGAAGCCCATGTAAAGGAAGGCTCTACCACCAAGTCATGATTAAAAAATCGGCGAGTGAAATGGGTTAAGTACTCATGACTTGATGGGATCGACCCTAAGGCAAGTGATCAGAATGGAGGCTAGTATGAAAAATGCAACGGAAAAGTGGATTCCCTAACCTATATGCCAGTAAAGATCATATACCTTCCATGACGGGTCAGCAGTCATGGATCAAAATCTGGAAAAATTCTCGATTTCGTAAAAAATGTACCTAAGAAAATACCAATCTGGGCACTTCCAAGCATCCGGGTTATGCAGCTTAAGATAGATTGAAAAGGTAAGCATAACAAAATTTTGCGAAAAATTTTCAATTTTGGGCATAAATAGACAAGTTACCTCACATTTGGTTCATTGTGACTTGCTGAATTGGGAAAAATAGCTCTGGAGCAAAAAGGCTCTTTCGCCAAAACCAGAGTAATCGACTGTCAAACTTCCCTGAATTTGTCAGGTAAGCTCTTAATTCAATCTTGCTATCAATTTTTCCATTTAGAAGTTTAAAATTAATTATTTTCACCATAGAAATGATTATTAAAAACCACGGGTTTGCGCATACGCGGGTTGATAAAGACCAAGTTGCGTATATACGCGACTGTGCACAAAGAAAGTCGCGTATGCGCAACCCAATATGAAAAACGCATATCTAATGAACAAATTGTTGAATTTTTGCAGGATGACTATATCATGGAGGGAACGTGAGCATAGTGCTATAGATAATGAAGTGATGCAGGATCGAGCATCGCTTAATATCCTCTGGAATTGTAGATTACTCAAATTTTTCAAAATGCCAAATATGAAGAGTAATGTCTAGTTACTGGAAATACTTGTTAATTATTGGGAACCGGAAGAAGATTGTTTCATGATCGATCAAATGCAAATACGCATAGAAGTAGAATATATTTACTTCATCACAGGACTCTCTCGGAGGGGAGATGTAGTGGATTTACACGGCAAGCCTTTGGGGGGGCTTACCGTGGAAGATTACGTCCACGTCTACTATGTAGAGGGAGCACAGAAAGTTGGAACCCAAATTGCCATAAGAGATATAAGAGACTTGCACATGAAGATCCTCCTTTTCACCATTGGCAAGGTAGCAAGATCTGCTTCCTTGCACCAGGCTTCCAGGACTCACATGAGTATAGCAGTAGAATGCTTAATTCATGTATATGATTGGTGCATGGCTCTTCTCATGAACATGAAACAACCATTGACTTCCATCCGCAAGACAAAGACAAATTTTTTTGGATATGGTACAATTCTGATGACATTCTTCTTTGAGAAGCTTCCTGGGTTGAGACCCAAAGTGATCTCGTCCATCAGTAGTCCAAGGGACCCAAGAATTGCCCGTTGGGCAGACCTGATGAAGAGACTGGGGGGAAGTGAAGTTCCCTGGACCACCTGTGATGATGAGTTCTTCCTATGGTGGGGATAATAGATCATCGCTGTGGATGACTATCCCTATGCCGAGATGGATTTCAGAGGCGATCCAGACCTCGTTCTTCCAGCTGGCGCGGCATGGGGCACAGTGGGTAAGTTTATGATTTTTGATTATGTAATTTTTTGGATTTTTTCAATATGTATGAAAAAATGAAACATGTTTTTGATTGGATTCCAAAGACTTACAATATTACAATGATCATGATGCAGATATTGGACCAGTCAAACCTGAGGAATACCCGCTACATAAGCGTCGCAGAGGCGAGGCAGATATAGTAGACTCGGAGAGAACTCTCCATGCAGTACAGAGGAACTTGGAGGGATTAACCCGCCAAGTGCCTATGGCGGCAGTGGAAGATCTACCTGAGGCCGTCTAGAGATGAGTGGTAGGAGTACCTCGTGACTGGGTACGGTTATTCCGCCGAGTCGCGACTGCGATCATGTTCTATAGGAACATAGATTTTGGGCAGGGACCTCAGGAGTAGCTAGATATGATTTACCAGATGACTGTATATTTTTTGATACTGAACATGATCGGGCATGAGCCCAAATTTTGTATGACTTATGGATCCAAATTTTGTATAGTTTTTTGAAACACTTTGATGATATATACATCTATTTTTGATATGATGTGACAAATGTATGACAAAATGTATGATAAAATGTATGATGTTTTTGATGATTAAATTTTATTGTATTGAATGATTAATATGCCAATCAAGTGCTTGATTAGCTAATGAGTCTGCCATCCAATTGTCAGCTCAAGGAATATGAATGAAAGTTAAAAATTGAAATGATTTTTGTAATAAACGTACCCTCAAAAACAACCGGAGTAAAAATGGATCTCGAACCCGATAAGTATCGTTCAACTACGACACCACTAGCTGGGAGTCCAAGAAAACTACTAACGAATCAACACCCAAAGATATTGCCTCCGAGAGTAGATGAATAACTGCAGTGTATTCTGCTACATTATTGGAAGCAGGACCAATGCAGACTCCTCTTGATACTAACAGCTGACCAGATGGATGATGAAGCACCCAAGCCGCAGAAGCCAAGTTCCGAGTGTGTCTACTAGCACCATTGGCGAAACCGTAATGACTCATATCACTCGACACAACCTGCCAAAGTAGATCAAAAACAACACCATCACAGCAAAAACCTAAAAACCAGATATGTACAAAACAAAAAACTCTATACAAAAGCAACATTCCAGATCGAAGCCTAGGCATAATACTTTTTCAAGTAGAGCCCATTTCTGGGCTTCGGCAACTCGTTTCCTTCGAAATCAACCAAGGTATATGCTCCTTTCTTAAGGACTTTTTTAACAATGAAGGGGCCATACCACATAGACTTAAATTTTCCTGCCCCCAGGGCATCCTTGTCTTGGGCATAAACCAAAACAAGGTCACCTTCTGAGAAAGCCCTAGGTTTGACCGCCTTATCGTACTGAACTTTAACTCGGTTTTTATGCACCTCATTCATCATGGTGGCATCCCGATGCTGCTCATCAAGATGTTCCAGACGAAGGAGACGTTTTGCCAGACTAGAAGTGTCAGGAAGAAGCTCAACAACTAACTTAAGTGAAGGAATCTCGCATTCAATAGGAAATATGGATTCCAGCCCGTAAACTAACTGAAACGGAGTAAAGCCAGTTGCAATTTTCACTGACGTCCTGTGTGCCCAAAGTGTAGGATATAGCATGATATGCTAGTTGGACCGAGCTTTATCAATCATCCTTTGAAGAATGGTCTTCAAGGATTTATTCACAGCTTCCACTTGCCCATTGGCTTGAGGATAATATGGAGATGAATGCTCCTGCCGGAAACCTAATTTCGAAGCCAACTCAGCCATCATGTTGTTCTGAAAATGACTGCCATGTTCAGTGACAATCTCTTTAGGGATACCAAAATGAGCAATAACCTGGTTGAATAGGAAAAGAGCTACAGTCTCACCATCGTTCCCAAAAGTAGGCATAGCTTCAACCCACTTAGTGAAATAGTCTACTGCTACAAAAATATACTTGTGACCTTTAGCCAAAGGCGGGTCACAAGTAGTAAAATCAATACCCCACTTTATAAAGGGACCGACAGTAATGACTGGAAAAATTGGAGCTGGATGAGCGCGCATTTTTCGAGTATATACTTGACACGGATGACACTTTTTGACTGACTCAACACATTCTTTGAAAATCGAAGGCCAAAAGTACCCAGCACGCAAGATTTTTTGGGCTGTAGCAAGCCTAGATAAATGACCACCACAAGCTCCACTGTGGCAATCATTCAGCACAGCCTCAGCTTCTTCGAGAGTCAAGCAACGTCTTAGGATTGAATCAACCCCTCGACGGTATAAAGCATCACCAATAATCACATAAATTTTAGCCAAGTGACGCAACTTACGACACTCATCTTTCGAAAAAGTAGAGGGAAACTTCGCAGTCTGAAGATACACAATGATATCTCCATACCAAGGATCCTGTGTAGAGATAAGAAATAAATGTTCATCCAGAAAGGACTCATCATAGACTATCTCTTCGCCACAGGGCAACTCGGAGATCAATTCTACGAAAACCAATGATTTCTTGGACTTGGCAGACATAAAC
Organism: Pinus albicaulis; assembly: GCA_034641835.2. NCBI lineage: Eukaryota > Viridiplantae > Streptophyta > Pinopsida > Pinales > Pinaceae > Pinus > Pinus albicaulis. The sequence continues at coordinate 18,704,690 of CM076569.1, forward strand.
TCAAGATCAAATTCCTGCAAAATCACAATCCATCTATTGTATTTTCCCCCAATCACTCGCCTATTGAGGACAAACTGAAATGGATTGGCTACTGCAAAAACATAGGTTTTCCATAGAAGAATGTAATGCTGGAGTCACTGCACAGCGTGGACAGCTGCTAAAGCTAGCTTTTCTATCGGAGTATACCGGAGTTGAGGACCTACCAAGCCTCAGCTAAGATAGTATATAACATGCTCTACAAGAGCATCATCCTCCTGAACCAGAACCATACCGATAGTAGATTCTGCTGCTGCCAGATACAAAAGGAAATCCCTGCTATAATCAGGTGGACTCAATAAAGGAGCAGAGGTCGGTGCTTTTTTCAAAGCATCGAATGAGCACTGAGCGAAGTCATCCAAAAAGAATGGAACTCCCTTTTTCAACAATCTCGTAAATCCCTTTGTAACTTCAGCATAATTTACGATGAATCTTCGAAGAAAATTAGCCTTTCCTTGTAGACTTTGAAGTTGACGAATAGAGGACGGGGGAGGCAACTGAAGTATTGCCTCAACCTTGAAGGGATCTACCCTTATCCCTTCCCTATACATGATAAATCCCAATAACCGACTGGATGTGACGGCGAAAACACACTTGTTCGGATTCAATCTAATCTTATAGAAACGACACCGTTCAAATACTCGACGGAGGTGAGTGGGATGATCCATTCTCTTTCGAGAATGAGTAGTTAAATCATCCAAGTATGCCTCGATGATATGTTTGATGTCGTGGAAGGCATATGACATGGCCTGCTGAAAGGTAGCCCCAGCATTTTTAAGACCAAAAGGCATGTTCTTGTAAGCAAACGTACCCCACGGACAAATAAAGGCAGTCTTATGCTGATCTTCAGGATGGATAGTAATCTGATTATATCCGGGAAAACCGTCCATGAAGGAGAAAATCTCATTACCGACACACTCATCGATAATCTGATTAATAAATGGTGTGGGGTAATTATCTTTAGGACATGATTTATTAAGGTCCCTGAAATCAATGCATACTCGAATGGTTCCTTGCTTTTTATCTACAGGAACAGGATTTGAAACCCATTCAGTCAAAGGAACCGGGTAAATGAACCCTGCCTTGAGCAGCTTCTCCACCTCAGCTTTGATAGCTGCTGCCTTCCTAGGATTGACTGGACGAAGCTTCTACCTTACAGGCTTAGCGTTTTCGTATGTCTTGATCTCATGCTGTACAATAGATGGATCTATACCAGGAATTTCCTCATAAGACTAAGCGAACACATCCCTAAACTCTTTGAAGAGATCGGTGTAAATCTGAATCTCTTCAGAGGAACATTCAGCTCCAATGACAACATTCTCGATAATATTGGGATCCCTGGAAATGTTCACCGGGATAGTTGGAGAAATCACAACCATGTTCCCTTTAGCATATACCTGTGTTGGTGCTAAAGGGTTCAGGACTGGGCGAACAGGACCAGGAGACACAGGACTTGGAAAACTTGACTCAACTTCGCTTAACCCAGGTAAGAAATAAGACCGATGATGCAAATCATCCCACGGTCTCTCTACACTAGTCATGGTTTCCAGAATTGCCTCTTCAGATGGAAGAGTGGTATCAAGGCAATCCTGGGCAGAAGAAGAATTAAGAGTCCAAGCCGGAGCCACATCACCATCCAATTCCTCCAGTGAAAGAGAAGCTGGAATGGAGTCTGCAGAGTCAACAATAGACTGATAAGCAATCTCAGCTGCAGACATCGGAAATTCCATTCCACCCACTTGACCTTCCGCTAATGTGGCAGTAGGGGAAGGTAAGGTCCAAGGGTCCGAAAAATAATGAGTTCTGAAGAACTCTCTTCGAATAGGAGCCTTGGAGGATGAAATAGCATTTATATGCACAGTAGGAGGTGGGATATCGAAAGTACCCATCAAAGAAGAATACATCCCAACCCATAGATTCTCAACAGGTGCCTTGGTATTATCCAATTTTGGGACAGTTGAGTCAGTAGATGCATTCAGGTCTACAGGAGGACAGTCCAGTTGGTCCACTGTAACAATCCTCCCTTCGTGAGGGAAACAAATAATTTGAAATAATGAGGATGCGACAGCATCCATCTCATAAATCCATTTTCTCCCCAACAGAAGGTTGTAGTCCAAGCTTGCATCCACTACCTCGACTTCTATATTAACAGTTTTTCCCCCAACACAGATGGGCAAAGCTGGGACAATACCATGGGGTCTGTGAGAATGACCATCAAACGCAGTCAGAAGAGTGGTAGATGGAACAGCTGCGGGAGATTCGATTGTCTTCCAATAGGTGAGAGACATCACACATGTGGAAGCACCCTCATCAACAACCCTCCAAAAAATATTGCATTTCTGGTACGACGAATTAATATGAAAGGCCATATGATGGGGTAATCTCTTCTTAATATTCGACATATCAAATGTGATCATAAGAGAGTTCTTTGGATCAACAACTCCAATAGAAGCGAGCAAAGCACTGCGCTGAGCCAGACAAGACTGGAGCACCTCGAGAGCAGACATAGCACAAGGACTCTGTGCCAGATCTTCTACAATAGAGTAGTTATGGGCAGCCCTAGCATTTGGATTAATCGTTGCCCACTTAGTAGATGCTTTTGGCATCCGAGGTATAGGCTCAATAGTAGGCTTTGGAATATGAAGCGGCTTAGTAGCATCGGGAGCACCCTTGGCTTTCAAAGCCTCAGCTTCGCCATAATCACGGGATCTCGTGGCTATATCCGCGTGAGCACTCATCATGAAAATATTTGATGGAATTTCCCCTTCCTGGGTGCCTCCAGAGGAAGCCCCAGGATTTTGATTCGCACCAACAAGAAGTTGTTGCCCTTGGAGAAAAGGGTTAGTCAGCACAGCCTGTGAACTAGAAGAACCCTGCTAAGCTAACAAGCGCTGAGCATCCTGAATCTTGGGGCAAAGGTGAGTAAGATGGTCTCCATTACATAACTTGCATGGAAACTTCACTTTCTTCTTATCCTTTGGCCCCTCACCACCCTGCTCGTTAGACTTTGCATTACCCTTCCCATTCTTGCCCTTTTTCTTATTACGTCCATTCTTCTTCCCTTCGGATTGTTGATTTCCTTTGGGATTAGAAGACTGAATGGCATTCATTGACAAATACTGAGAAGGCGATGACTCAACAGGCACAGCCTGACTAGAAGAAGCAGATTGTATAGAAAACTACTGCGATTGACTAAGCAGGTTAGCTGCACCACTATCGATCGATCCAACAAGTCCATCACCATGAGGACCGGGCTTAGGCTTATACAAGTCTAACTTGGAGCGCGGAGCATTAGGAAAATATTTTTGAAGGACCCCAGACTGAGAATATATCAATTCAAGCTGCTGGGCCCTAAAAATGGCCTGCTCCTCGGAAAATACCCTAGACAGGGATACATCCTTAGAAATGTCTGACTGCAATGATTTCAAGAACCATTCCAAGAGTAATTCACCAGGAATATTAGCTTTAATAAGCCTCTTCCTTCTCCGCCATTCCTGAATATGATCAGAAATGTGGGTTGCATCATCCTGCTTGAAATTAGCCAAGAGTTCAGTCCCGGCGTCATAACGGACAGGCAACTGGAATTGGTTGAGAAATGTAGTAGCCAGATCTCCAAATGTAGCAAAGTTTCCCCCAGCCAACTCAATGTACCACTTGGCAGCGTTTCCCGTCAAGGTGCGCTGAAACAATCTCAACCTAATTGAATCTTCAATCAGGGAGTTAGATGAGCACCAAAGATGGAAAGTGGTGATATGGTCAGCCGGGTCCTCTCCATTCTTGCCTTCAAACTTTGGAATTTCTGAAGGAAGTTTGGTAGGAACCGGAGGCCACCCCGGACTATATTGAATCAGATCATTAGTCAATTTCGACAAATCTGGCAAGTTTAACGTTGCCAGAAAAGGTAAACGAGGAGTAGCTTGAGGATTCCATCCTTGGTGGGATGGATTCCCAAAATTCTAAAAATAATAGCTTGGATTTGATGAGGCACCAGGTTGCCAGAAAGGACTCGTAGAAAAAGGAGATGACCCCCCTCCCAACAAAGAGTTACCAAAGACCTGACCAGTTCCCCCTCCCGAAGTATTAAATGAAGAGGAAAGCCCCTGATAGGGGTTCCATGCATTAGACAGAGGAGAAAAAGCCTGATAGGCACTCGACGAAGGGAAAGAAGTATTCCCTTGATGACCAGCATAAAACTTATTCCCAACCCCCGCTGACATAAAGATAGGATTCCAACCAGTGAAGGTTGTCGAACTCTGACCTCCCGACCAAGGGTTAAAACTCTGGGTCTGGGAGGTAAAAGGAAAAGACCCTAAGGAAGGATTCAGATTAGGAATATGTCCACTCCCGAAGGGGAATCCTTGAAAAGAAGCTGATCCACTAGCCATGGAAGACATGGGCGTAGATGCAGCTGAAGCGGCAGAGAAGGAAAACGAAGGAATCCCACTAGTGGGCATTCCGAAAAAAAAGGGACCAGAATGAGAAGCTTGTGCTTGGGTGTGACCAGAGCCAAACACAGCAGTACTAGAAGCAATTGTAGATATAGTAATAGTGCCCCCTCCTCCTACTAAAGCAGGGGTTTGAATGCCTGTAGTACTCACAGCCGAAGCTGCGTTCCCAGTCATGGCCATCGAAAGATATGAATAGTATGGAGGATCTTCTGGTCTTGAAAACTCAAGTCCGATGTACTCCACAATAAATGGATAATCAGGAGGAAGAGGAGATGGAAGTGACTCAGAATATTGAGATACTTCCTCTACTTCTACTTCTTCTCCTGCTTCTCGCGGAAACAAGACTCTAGAGGTGAGCGGAACGCTCCTCTCAGAACTGACACCAGAACCAACAACAGGACCTTCAAACCCTTGTGGAGGATCTCTCTCCACTACGTTAGATACCACAGGGTGGTATTCACCTGCTAAATTACTCCTACGCCTTCTCGGAGAAGGCTCTGCACTCTCGGGAGATAACCACTGGATTCTCCTCGAACGACGAGGCGCTTGATCAACCACTTTAATAGATTAACTAGACTCAAAAAATATCAAGCTAGGTGAGTGTTGAAGCCTCGAAAATCGCTGCAACAACATTGGGGGATAACCACCCGGTCCGGACCTTAAAGCAGCTCCTTTTCCGTTTGGTGTGGTGGCTCCGACTGGTTTAACTAGGTCCAGTTACCTTCTCCCTATCCTATTCGCTATTGGTTTACGATGTATCATTAACTACCAATAGACAGGGACATCAGATCACTTCTTCTTGCTGATCGGGCAAGAGAATGACCCTTAAGCTGATTTGGGTTCAGCCAAACCATAACTAAGATTTTGCCTCTTCGAGAAGAGGACTTAAAAAACAATGTAGAACTTAATCTAAATGAAAATTTATTCTATAATGCAAGCAAAAGAAACTAATCTAAATCCTATCTCAATTAGGTAGATGAAAATCTAACCCAACCAAGAGCAAGATAATTAAATGATGAGAATTTAAATATGTCTGGATTTTAGTTAATGTCAAACTAACGAAGAGATTCAATTAGCTCACATTTGTGAATACCAAAACACATTCTATTGAGACCATTTGACCGAAATAATAAATCAACAACACCCCGGAAGAAATTCACAAAAATGATATCGATTGTCAAATTAGTCGAGCCAATAATTAAACAATAATATGTGGAAGAAATTCTTAACACATTACTATTTAATAAATTAGTTTTATAAGACAGATTTCTGAGTAATGGTTACTAAGAAATCAGAGTTTAATTTATAAGAGCAGAAATACATAACAATTTGAAACAAATTATCCATATCAACAGAAATGCATAAACATGAATAAAATGAAACAACAATTTTATTATCATAAAATTGAAACTAGTATTTGATACAGAAATGCCAAAAATACCAGTTAATTGAATCTGCTTCTCTGATCCTGGTCTCTAACAGTACTTTACATTACTTGAATTTCTGCTTTCAAAACTAGAGCTGCAGAAATGCAAACTCTATCCATCATACATCATTCAAGATATAAAGAAAAAACCCTCAATAAATTTCAGATCTGAAATTTTCTCTCCTCTCCATCTACAACTCTAAATTTCTATTACAAAAATGCTTTTAGAAGTCTGGAATTGCGGAGGAGAGCAGCCCCCTTTTTTACATTTTGCAATCTGCAATTTATAATTCTTCCCAAAGTATTTTTAGAAGAGAGTTTGTTGAAGAAAAATCTGCCCAATCCCATTTTAATTGCTCAAAAATTCCAATCTTTAATTGCTGGAGCTTTCTCATTGATTGAGATCTTTTTCTCTATTTCCTGCAAAAAGAAATTAAAATGAATTAAGATACAACAATAAAATCAAAATATTATTTCTAACATTAAAATAAATCCAATCAAATTCTATTTAAATAAATAAAAGGAAAATTTGAGTTTTTTATTGATGCTCATAATGATTTTAATTAACCAAGGATATTATTAATTCATGAATTTGCAATTAGAAGAGGCTTGGGCAAATGAAAATGAAGAAAACAAAACTCAGAAAATTGATTTTATTTTTAGAAATTCGGAGCTTGATCTTCTGCCTGATTTTTGACCCAATAAATGACCGAATTTGTTAGTGAAACCTCCTCATAAATGTTCTCCCTATTTTATCTTTCCAATGAGCCGTCCTGGACCTCATTTGGCCAAGTAAAACTCAATCTATGAGCCTCCAAAGTTGATAAGTCAAATCTGATATAAATCTAGAAATTCAAATATTCCTCGTGACTCAATCGATCGGAAATTTTGAACATTGACTTAATCGCATCGGGAGATTTTGAACATTGACCTCATTGCACGCATAAGTTCAATGTGACTAACGTGATCGAAGTAATGAGCCTAATCGTGACGGTCACATCGGATCGTAGGTAATGAACTCAATCGTGACGGATAAACTAATGAGCCTCAATCGCATCGAAAATCATTGCATCGGGGTTTTTAAAAGGATGTTCGCATGAATATTTCCGATGCGATGTGTTTTATGCAAAAATTTAATTTAATTTTTTGTTATTTTTTTATATATTTGTTTTTAATATAAAATTTTAATTAAATTAAATTAATTATATTTAATATAATAATTAATTTAATTAATTCAAAATTTTATGTTAAAAATTATTTTTTTGTTTTTTGATCTTATTTTAGAGATGTTAAATTAGACTACGAAAAAATTATGATTTACCTAAAACAACCATTTTGACAATTTGGATTTTTTCGAGATTAATAATTTATTTGAAAATTGGAAAATTGGAATAAATGACTGAAATCCCGATGCTTTATGATTTGGCTGTATAAGTAAAAATAAAAATTGTTAGTAATAACTAATCTAGGGGTTAATATTTAAACTAAATGCATTATTAAAATCCGCAATTTTTTAACCTAGGTGACATAATTGATTAGACTTCAAAGGAGTGCTATTTACAAATCGGTTGACCAAATGAGACGAAACAAGCGTCAATAGGAAGCTTATAAAAAATCGATTTCAACCAAGCAATCAAAACAAGAATCTAAAGAAAATGAAAAATTAACAAAATCGTAAGATAATTGACTTAATAAAATCATAAAAGGTGTTTAGCTAAATTTTTTATAAAAAGGGTCCCCATTATTTGATGTGAACAAGTTAAAAATGGGGGGTTGTTGTACCGTACAACAATTGGCGATTCACTGGAAGAAACAGTTATCTCTATTTGATAAAAATGAAATTTTCCTAAAATTAAAGTAAAAATAATTAAAGAAGAGAAAATTATTTTTGGAATGTTTGACTAGGTTCATTAATCTGAATAAAAGCAACAATAATCTTACTGTAATTTTCTTGAAATTCCTCATAAATTAAAATATCTCATAACTCTATATCAGTCCTTAATTAGTTCTAGAGATAAAGCAGGGGTCACTTTACAGCCGAGCTTTTAAAGTGTACTCATTTGTCACAGGTAGAGCCACTGCTGCCAGCAAACATCTATAGTCTCGACAGGGTTACCTTTTAATTATCAATGATTCAGAATCCTATCTATTTAAGAATTATTGACCTAGGGATAAATCCATTTATATATGCTTATTTTTTATTTTTTATTCTTAAAAGCCATTGTCCTGGTTTGGTAGCCAGATAGTTGACAACGCCATTCACTGGTTATAATTGGACTAAACAAGCTGGCTCGTGATGAGACCCCTTGTCTTACAATTGTTTGAAATTATAAGCCATTACCCTGGTTTGTTTAGCAGTGTTGGTAATGTCAGCCTATTTTTCTCCTATGATCATGGTAAGTAGGCTCGTGATGAGACCTCTTATCTTTTAAGTTTTAAATATATTTTTGGATTACACTCTAGAAAAATAAAACTCTTTTTAAATAGGGAGAATCATTAACTCTTTAAGAGTTCAGAATGACAATTTCAGAGTTAAAAGTGCTTTGTTGTAAAGTGTCTTTACTTGGTTAAAAATAACTTTTCTTGACTGATAATAGAATCTTGAAAGATCTTAATAAAGTATTGAAATCTCAAAATAATTACAACTTTGATGAAAAAGAAATTTCTCAGATTTCACGATACTTCATCAACTTTTCTTGTTTTGTAATATCTTCCTTAAGTATGTCTACTTTTATAATAAGAAAAACAAATTTTGCTAAGAGATTTTAAGAAAAAGCTAATAGGAGACTATTAACAATTTTTCCTATGTATGCCCACCATTGTTAAGTAATAAAAAGCCTTCCATATAAAACATGACAAAGTTACCAAAATCAAAATTGAAAACCAAAGGAAAAGAATTCTTAAACTAAAGTGAGAAAAGAAATCAGCAAACAAAATTAAAATGAAGAAAAAAGTGGAAAAGAAAAATCCAAGCTTTGAAATACAAACTCTAACAAAAAAATGTTTATACCAATGTCTCAACAACATGAAGTAAAATAAAATAATCATGTAATCATTTCTTCTTATGTCGAGATCCATAAAATTTATACCTTGCAAGGTTGTAAATGCTTTAGGTTTCAGATAGTAGTGATGATAAAATTCAGCCACAATGAAAAATTTCTGTTTGATGTCAATCTTGTCATTTTCAAAGCATTATCTTAATCATTTTCTAAAAAAAAAAAAAAAAAATGCTTTAAAGAAATAGATTAAAGGTTCAGAAACTTCCCAGTGCATATGTTTCAATGAAGACTATCGTTGCTTCTTGAAAATAAAACCAGGAAAAGAGCATAGGGCTTCCAAAATATGATTTAGCAGATGATTGAAAGTTTTTATGAAGAGCTGCAAAACAGATTCAAATATCAACATAATTTAAAAAAAAAAAAACAAAACTGAAACTAAAGTAATGAAATGGAAATTAATGAAAGTGGGTACATGAATCTTACCATTGGATGATTGCATTTGATCTTACCTGAAGGTATCAATTTCTCCAATACTAGCTGACTTCTTCTTTTAGTTTGACATTAAAAATATGAAGAAGGAAAACTAACCAAAATCCCATAACCCAAAATCATTATTTATTTTATTTAATTTAAAGCAAGCAGTAAAATGTAAAAACGAAATGCTTTGTGTTCAAGGGAATTGAAATTAAAACAATTGCGATAGCAGTGATGCGATTTTTATAATAATTGGTGATGAACGAAGAACGATAAGCGATGAACAATCGGCAATTAGTGAAAAGTGATGACCTATAAGCATTTGGCGATTAATAAAAAGCGATAGCGATAAGCAATTGGTGATGAATTATTGCATCACAATTTTTAAAATGAGCACACAAGGATGTATTCAATTTTCCTTCCGATTTGCGATTTGCGATTAGACTTGTTGCATCGGAAGTCTTTCAAAATTAATCCTTGACTAATTTAATAATTTGCGATTGCGATTTGAACTTCATCGCATCGGAGTTTTTGCAAATGGATATATCAAAATGAGGTCTCTCTGATTTGCGATTGCCGATTGGGTTCATCGCATCGGAACGTTTGAAATGAATTAACATTATGTTAAATGTGATATGCGCGTTTGCTATCCATTTCATCGCATCAGAACTTTTGTAATGAAAAACAAGCCTTTCAATTTATTCCAATGCGATATGCGATTTGATATTTTATGAAAAATTGAATGATGTAACACATCAGAGATCTTTCATCGGAAATATGAAAATCAAGTTGGAACATTTCTGATATGAATCTTGCGATACTGTTTTTAATTTCAATTGTATTTTTTAAATGAATGAAAGCAAAGTTAAAGAATGATCAAATTCTAATGAATAACAAATAAAATTTCCCTGAACCTGTTGCAAATTTGAAATGGGTTTACTGCTTACTTTATGTTTTGAAAAGAAATAAAAACCTGCAAATAAAACAGAACACAAATCAAAAATAAACTAAGGAAAAAATGAACTAATAATGGATGAGAATAAAGTTGTAAATGCGTACCTGAAAGGAATTTGTCTGTAAATTTTACCTCATAAATCTTCAAATTCTTCCTTTGATTAAAATCATCTCATTATTTATTTTAAATCTAAGTGTGCAATCAGCCTGAATGAAATCAATCATTCATGTTCATAAAACATAAAATTTACCAGAAATAAATATAAAAATAGACTCTTCTTTTGAATTGAAACAACAATTTATTATCTCTACTTATTCTGAATAACTTGAGAAGAATCCGTATTGTTATTGTGACTGTTCAATAATGTCTTTAGTGAATGAATATGATGCATATTGCAGCATCAAATAATAAACTAAAGATTAGAATGGGATAAAGCCACTAATTGTAGAAAAATATCAAAACAGATTTGAATGTGTGCACTCAGCAAAATTGACATCCTTAAGGTTAGCTTTAGAAAATTCCGAGGAAGATAATATGAACTTCATATGATTATCGTGAAAGGTTAGACTGACTACTAATGATTGAGTCGGAATTAAGCTTATCATAGACAATCATACATTTCATGGGATAATGAGATCATGAAGCTCTTACATCTTCAACCTTTATTATATAAATTCCAAAAGAAAATCTTAGAAGGAAATCTCGAAATGAAGAAAAGTGGCTTTGAGGCGATCGATGCTAAGTGCAACCTCAATTGAATTTAATCAAGACATTATTCAAAATAAGCAGAGTAGAGGTATTGATGCAAGAAATTTAAAAAGGAAAGCAAGAATTAAAACTTTCTGATAAGGAGAAAATGTTTCAGTGAACATGCATGAGAAGGTTGATTGCTTTGTTTTATTTTTTAATCTACAAAACTGTTAAAACAAATTAACTATACAAAACAAACAAACTAAATTAATTCTACTCCTATTCTAACCATATACATGAAAATGACTAGGTATAGTCATATTTCCAGTGTAGCCATTTTTTCATTTTAATTGCCGCATGTATGTACAGTTCAAATGTTAGTAATAAAAATACAAATCTAACTAAACTGAGGAAAATAAATCTGAAATCAGAATGTACAGTTATTGTTAGCAACTTAATTAAAATCTCTTTCTCTTGAAATTTCCTTTCTAATTGGATATTAATTGGATCATAGAAATCTGGATGGATTTCTATTAAAAATTGGAAAATGTTCAAAGGAAGAGATAATAGGCCAAATTGTGAAGATGAGCTTTTAAATTCAAAGGCCTGGAAAGAATTGTTAGTATTATGTACAAATGTTAAATTATTAACAATCTCCTTTGAGAGAAAAATTTCCAAATATTTTTCAAATGAATTAATGAAAAATGGATGGAAATATTTCAAATGAAATGGAAAATTATTAATTGAATTGAATTGCTGGCCAGATTGCAAAAATACATTCTCTTGTCGACGTTGCCTTTGAAAAAATAGAAGCTTTTGATGAAACATTAGCATTGATTGAAATTGAAATATTAATATCTTTTGATGCTCATGATTATAATATGAAACTTCAATTTCCCAATCGGGCAATGCATCAATTGAGTGTTTGATAGTAAGGTGTTCAATATGCCAGCGAAAAGTGCGAAAATTTTGCAAAATAAAATCAAAAAATAAATCTAAATTTAAACAAAATAACTGTGAAAGAAAAACTAAAATGAAATCACTATTTTTACAACTAATGTTACAACACAATTGGGATCGTTTTGAAATAATTTCATTTTCACAAGGATTGGCCAAAATTATGGAATTTGAGTAATTTTGAATTCCAACTTGTGAATTAGAAAATGACTTATGATTATGAGTAGGAATGAGAGCTTGATCACGATACGAATCATAAATTGGAAAGTTTTCTCGAATAATTAAATCATGAAGATAACTTGCTGCTCTAAAATGAGGATTGGTTGGGATAATTTCTAAATTGAAGCGTTCTTCATTCTCAGATGTTATTTGAATTTTATCATGAGGATTCTTTTGAGAAAAATTGAAATCAACATCCTCAATATCAGAGTAATCATCATAAATGACCTCACAAGATTCTCTAGAATTCCCTTCAATCTCATCCAATATATCCAAACAAGGAGGAACAAGAATTTCATGTTCATTAATGGTAAAAGAATGATCGTTAATTTCTTCTCTATCTTGATAAAAACTTAATAGTAATTCATTTAGATCAGCCTCTGTATTTTCTGAAATATCATTAATATCAAGAGGGGAAAAATTACCATCATTAAAAATATCAGGATAAAGGGAAAAATGTGAACCTGAAACAATGCATTTAAAACTGTCTCTGTTTGAGAACTCTTGTGTATTATGCTCATTGTAAATCTCAGATTCTAAATCATTCCTTTGTATGCTCATGCTTTCTTGAAGAAGGCTGCTTTGCTGCTGTGATTTCGGCATTTGCTCATCATAGAGGAATTCAGAAATTTGTACAGCAGTTTGTATTTTATTATTTACTTCGATTGTTGCTTGTACTTGTTGATTTGCGATCTGATTTTCTGAATTGACCGCAGAGTAATTTTCATATTCCAAAGCAGTTCTTTCTCCAAAATTGCTGTTGTTGTCTTCTTGCATTTGATTAGAAATATTTTCCAAGCTTTGTGAAACCACTTCATCACAATTTATTTGCACATCCAAATTGGGATTCTCATTTATATTGTAATGGGATGGAACAAAGCTTGAATTAATTTCATATGGATTGGGAATGGGTGGAAGAGAAAAAATATATTCAAACCAATCTAATGATTCTTCTTCCGTAGGTTTATGCTCGTCTTTAAATCTTAAGCAATTTAAATGAAATCGAATATTAAAATCATTAACATACTCATTTTCAAACCTTCGTAAATATTCAATTTCTTCACATACCTGTTCATAATCATAGCCGTCAAATTTACAAATGAAAATTGTAACAAATTGATCCCAACTGTGGATTGAAGCAACTGGAAGAGTTCTAGACCAGCTTCTGGCTTTTGCCGCAAATGTGAGAGTAAAAATTCTGCATAAAATGCCTTCATCAATCCCTTGAAAATCATAATTTGAAACATTTTGAATAAATTGAAAGACATGATTAAAAGCAGAAGAATTTTTCTTACCATCAAACTTTACTTGAGACAAGAGTCTTACCACCTCGGGTGGAGTATTGGAATATGCACGTCCATGTATACAACTCCAAATTGGAAGTTTTAAAGGAGCCATTGTAATAAAAATGAAATGTTAGAATTCAAAGACTCCAAAGTAAAACAAATCTCAGGCCCTCCTTCTAGCGCCAAAAATGTTGAAGCCTCGAAAATCGCTGCTACAACATTGGGGGATAACCACCCGGTCCAGACCTTAATGCAGCTCCTTTTCCGTTTATGATAGTGGCTACGACTGGTTTAACTAGGTCCAGTTACCTTTTCCCTATCGCTATTGGTTTACAATATATCATTAACTACCAATAGACAGGGATATCAGATCAATTCTTCTTGCTGATCAGGCAAGAGAATGACCCTTAAGCTGATTTGGGTTCAGCCAAACCACAACTAAGACTTTGCCTCTTTGAGAAGAGGACTTAAAAGAATGTAGAAATTAATCTAAATGCAAACTTATTCTATAATGCAAGCAAAAGAAACTAATCTAAATCCTATCTCAATTAGGTAGATATAAATCTAACCCAACTAAGAGCAAGATAATTAAATAATGAGAATTAAAATATGTCTGGTTTTAAATTAATGTTAAGCTAACGAAGAAATTCAATTAGCTCACATTTGTGAGTACCAAAACACATTCTATTGAGACCATTTGACTGAAATAATAAATCAACAACATTCCGGAAGAAATTTACAAAAATTGATATCAATTATCATATCAGTCAAACTAATAATTAAACAATAACATGTGGAAGAAATTCACAACACATTACTATTTAATAAATCAGTGTTATAAGACAGATTTCTGAGTAATGGTTACTCAGAAATCAGAGTTTAATTCATAAGAGCAGAGATACTTAACAATTTAAGACAAATTATCCATATCAACAGAAATGCCAAACATGAATAAAATGAAACAACAATTTTATTAACATAAAAATGAAACTGGTATTTGATACAGAAATGCCCAAAATACCAGTTAATTGAATCTGCTTCTCTGATCCTGGTCTCTAACAGTACTTTACATTACTTGAATTTCTGCTTTCAAGACTAGAGCTGCAGAAATGCAAACTCTGCCCATCATGCATAATAAAAGACATAAAGCATAAACCCTCAATAATGTTCATATCTGAAACTTTCTCTCCTCCCCATCTACAATTCTAAATTCCTATTACAGAAATGCTTCTAGAAGTCTGGAATTGCAGAGGAGAGCAGCCCCTTTTACATTTTGCAATCTGCAATTTATAATCCTTCCAAAAGTATTTTTAGAATAGAGTTTGTTGAAGAAAAATCTGCCCAATCCAACTTTAATTGCTCAAAAATTCCAATCTTTAATTGCTGGAGTCTTCTCATTGATTGAAATATTTTTCCTCAATATCCCTTCTATTGTTTTTTCCTGCAAAAAGAAATTAAAATGAATTAAGATGCAACAATAAAATCCAAATATTATTTCTAACATTAAAACAAATCCAATCAAATTCTATTTAAATAAATAAAAATGAAATTTGAGCTTCTTATTGATACTCATAATGATTTTAATTAATCAAGGATATTATTGATGCATGAATCTGCAATTAGAAGAGGCTGGACAAATAAAAATGAAGAAAACAAAGCTCAGAAAATTGATTTATTTTTTAGAAATTCGGAGCTTGATCTTCTGCCTGATTTTTGACTCAATAAATGACCAAATCTATTAGTGAAACCTCCTCAGAAATATTCTCCTTGATTTTCTCTTTCCAATGAGCCGTCCTGGGCCTCATTTGGCCAAGTAAAACTCAATCTATGAGCTTCCAAAGTTGATAAGTCAAATCTGATATAAATCTGGAAATTCAGTTGCTCCTCTTGACTCAATCAGATCGGAAGATTTGAACATTGACTTAATCGCATCGGAAGATTTGAACATTCACCTCATCGCATCGCATAAGTTCAATGTGACTCAATCGGATCGGAAGTAATGAGCTCAATCGCATCGGGGCTGACAAGCTTAATCGGATCGGAGGTAATGAACTCAATCGCATCTGATGAAACTAATGAGCCTCAATCGCATCGGGAAAAATCATTGCATCGGGGTTTTTAAAAGGATGTTCGCATGAATATTTCCGATGCGATGTGTTTTATGCAAAAATTTAATTTAATTTTTTGTTTTTTATATATTTGTTTTTAATATAAAATTTTAATTAAATTAAATTAATTATATTTAATATAATAATTAATTTAATTAATACAAAATTTTATGTTAAAAATTAATTTTTTTGTTTTTTGATCTTATTTTAGAGATGTTAAATTAGACTACGAATTTATCTAAAATGATGATTTACCTAAAACAACCATTTTGACATTTTGGATTTTTTCGAGATTAGAAATTTATTTGAAAATTGGAAAATTGGAATAAATGACAGAAATCCCGATGCTTTATGATTTGGCTGTATAAGTAAAAATAAAAATTGTTAGTAATAATTAATCTAGGGGTTAATATTTAAACTAAATGCATTATTAAAATCCGCAATTTTTAAACCCAGCTGACATAATTGATTAGACTTCAAAGGAGTGCTATTTACAAACCGGTTGACCAAATGAGACGAAACAAGCGTCAATAGGAAGCTTATAAGAAATCGATTTCAACCAAGCAATCAAAACAAGAATCTAAAGAAAATGAAAAATTAACATAATCGTAAGATAATTGACTTAATAAAATCATAAAAGGTGTTTAGCTAAAATTTTTATAAAAAGGGTCCCCATTATTTGATGTGAACAAGTTAAAAATGGGGGGTTGTTGTACCGTACAACAGTGAGCTAAGGAGCAAAGAGCACTCACTATAAAGATCACTGAGATACAACCAAACAAGCAGCCTTCAGGTATTTACACTCTGGGTGATTAGGACCGGACACCAAAATACAAGAAAGCGAAATATAGGACCTCCCGAAAGTAGTCTAGGATAATTACGGCCCAGGCCTACTAGCGAAGGTATCAGAAACAATTACGCCGACCTCCAAACAACAGCCTTTTCCGGCACAAGCACCCAAGCTTCGCAAGGGAACCCCCCAGAAGTACTGCTGAAGTGATACAACGTCTGCCTCAGGTACCATGGGTATTCCCCCCCGCAGTCACCTGTGTGGAACCTAGGAATGGAAACTATGGGCACCAATCCATGTCAGAAGCCAGGCGGAACGGTCTTGAGGTTAGATCCAGCAAATCAGAGAGGGGGTATCTCTCTTCTCGGCCTTCACTTCCCCTCGCGCTTGACTCTCTGGAGGAGAGCTTTCCCGGTCCACCTAACGGAGTTGGATTTCACTCAATTAATCAACTTCTATGTTTTCATTTTGAGCGGCCTTGGAGAGTTAACTCTCCACTCACATAATCCAAGGCCCTACAACCTAGCTAGTTGGTGTATGACACTTAGTAAAAAAAATTTCTAGTTGTTTTTAGATTATAGCGCTTATTTTAGTTGGCTTTTATTAAGTCAAGGGATATGGCAATGAAACTTGTGGTGTTTTGTGACGCAGAAAAGAAATTAATGAAAACCTAACTATATGCAGATGCAAAATTTGTCTTTCGATGAAGAGCAATTTCTACACAGGTTCTACGAGTTTATATATTTTTTTCTTTTCGAATAACAAGCTCACACTCACAAAATCTATGAAAAAGACTAAATGCTTAAGTGCACCAAATGCAAATCACTAAGATGATGTTTACTTCTAAGATGCAAAAATCTATCGAAACAAAGAGAAATTTCCCAAGAATCCTTTAGTTTTATCACTTTTCAGTTGTCCACCAAGCTAATTCCCAAGTCAGAAACTCTCAGCATAAAGACACCGAAATGCACTCGAAATAAGAGAAAGAAACCAATAACAATTCCCTTCCCAAGTCAAGTCAAAAACCAAACGCAACAAATCTCACCAAAGTTCCAAAAGATGAAAGGGAAACCAAAACAAAAACGCAAAACAAAAGCAAAGGAAAAAAAAAATGTTTTTGTGCTTTTTGAATTTTATAAAAGAAAAACTTCAACAAGACCAAGAAAGCTATCAAAATTCCAAGCCAAACCACTCTGAATTTCAAACAAAACTTCAACAAGAATGCTCAAAATCTTATAATGCTACTTGGTAGCAAGATTCATGCGAGCACAAGGAAGACAAGAAACTCAACAATTCAGCTTAGAAGAATAGCACTACCTTGCAGCAAACAAAAACTTCAAAGAACCAAGAACGACTCTTCAAAAATTGCCACAAGACCCAGTCAAATGAAACCAAGAAAACTAACCAAAAGAAGGCAAAGACTAAAGCGCAAAGCATGACATAAAGGTAGGAAAGAGTATTTGAGCAGAAGCTCTTTGTTTTGATTAAGTAGAACAGCCAAGAATCCCAAGAAAGAGATCTCAGTACTCAAACCAGAAATGCAAGCACCAAAAAAACAAGATTTGCCAAATGATTTAGTTTTCAATCAAACAAGAGAGAAAAAGACCGATAATCACTTCCAGCCCAATCCAGAGACTACAAAGATACTACAGGAATAGATCTTCATAGGCAGACAAGACCAAAAAGCTCAAAAATCAAAAATTTCAAAACTTGCCCAAGCATACGCTACCTAGCAGTTCTGCAACAAGTGTGCATACATGTCTGTGTTAAGGGAAACCCGCGTATACGCAGCTTCCTCTAACAAAAATAGCATGTATACGCTACTGTGTGTAGAGAAACTAGCATATGAAAAAGCAAATAAAGAAAAATATAAAAAATCAAGCCTGGATAAAGAACCAGGTCTTCAGTCTGACCCTAAACGTTAGTGAAATCCACGTGAAACATTAAATAAACCATAATAAATGCTTAAATAATCAATGTTTTCACATATGCAAGCAGATTCCAATACGTGTATTTCAGGAACAAGATGGTTCTTCTGTATTATGAATAGCATGTACAGTAGTAAAAAGTGGAGAGATCACCTAAATCCTCCCACGATCTTTGACGAGACCGTCGTCCGGATTTGTCCCGCCCTTGCCTCGCTAATATTCCTTCAGAAATTGTGCACATGAGATGACATATAGAGGGATGAACATCTCCAGGAAACAAGGGTTTCCTATACTGAACTGGGAAAGTGCAGGAGGCACGGGAAATCAGACTTGGATTAGGGATTCCAACAGAGTATAATATCAATCATTTCTCTCTCCCTTAGGCCATACACATGAGGGCTTTTTATACATCCTCAAAGTAGTTTCAATCAGTTGGAAACAATTGGCCACGTGCTAGTGTGGTTGAACTACTGGAGTAACCATCAACCCAGCCCGAAAATAGGGAAGTTTTATATATTTTTTAATAATTTTAATGGCATACGCGGAAAAGTCTGTATGGACTCACGTATATGTTAGGACTCCACTATGTATCATTTTTACTATATACTTTGACACCATCTTACCTTTATAACCATGTTTGAAAAGGATTCCATTATCATTTTCATTTACTTTATCCCAAGGTATATAAAATCCTCTTCTTTATTATATGTTTAATCTGTTTACATATAATTCGATAATACTCTTATATTTTATCATTAATCGAAGTGGATTATTGCTAACATAAGTCTAAAAGATCGCAAATAAGTTATATGTTGTGTTGGAACAATCGGCCGTTGCTGAAACAGTCAAACTTCGTTGCTGAAACAGCCGACTCCGTTGCTGAAACAGTTGACTTCGTTGCTGAAACAGCCAGCAAGCACGCAAATTCTGTCACTCGTAATTTGCGATTCTGGAAGAGTATTTTGTGGAACAATGGCAACAGCATGAAGACGTGGTTACACGGATTATTCTGAAGATAGCATTCTTGTTGTATCTGTTGTAACAATATCTTTTTATGGAAGAACAGAATAGTCCTGTTTTAAGAAAGAAGAATAGAATTGGGATAAACGTGGACTTGCTCTCATGTAATTGTAAGAGATGTCTCCTCTTTAAAAAGAGGAGACATCATCATTAGAGGGGAGTTCGAGTTTGAAAGCTACAGGAGAACATTGTAATTAAGAGACTGGAGCTAGACTCCATCTGTAATGTATCATTTCTTTTGACAGATGAATAAAATCTTCTTTTGAGTGCTCCAATTTAATTCTTTCCCTGGGGAATCTTGTGAGAGGGAAAGGGCCCGCCTTCCTCACAAGATTCACCCTTCTGTCCCTGTAGTTTGTTTAATTTCTTTATGCTGTTTGCACTTTACTTTAATTCTGTTGCTGAGACACCAGTTACACAGTTCTGTAGTTTATTGAATATTCTGTTTCCTTAACGCTGCATGTGTTCAGTACATTCATTCTTAAGAAGTTGAGAAATCTATTTCTGTTATATGTTTGAATGTATAATGCTGGGAAGCAGGTGCTGAAAGTTCCTGTACAAAGGAATAGGGTCCTACTCCCACTAATTGCCTTTCTTTTCCTGCAGTGTGATTAGAAACAGGAGACAAGTGCTGAAGGTTCCTGTTCATGGGAATAGGGTCTTGGTCTCTTGAGTTATCTTTGCTACAGAGTGATTAGTGTCAGGCAGCAGGTGCTGAAGTTCCTAATTAAGGAATAGGGTCATGTTCCTGTTATGGTTGATTGGTTTCCTTTCCTGCAGATTGATTTCCCTTTATTTGGATTCTAAACTGCAACCTAGGAATTACTTCTGCTATAACATAATTGACTTCAGCTTTGATTAAACAGAGTGTGAATAATTAGATTTTTATGATTGATAATTGTGTGGTTTTTTTTTACTACAACATTGTTTTTGCTTTTGAAACTGAGCATATCCAGTGCGTAATTGTCTTTGGAATAAAAAGACTTCCTCGGGTTGACAATTTATGTGGAGCTTGAATTGTGAAAACAATTAAAGCAACCAACATTTTGGCGCCGTTTCCGGGGAAGGCAATTATAGATTTCAAAAGCATTAATCTTTTCTTTTTAAATGTGCAGATTGTATGAGAGGACGCGGAAACCAGAAGAAAAATAACCCCACAGGTGGCAAAGGTAAAGGAAGGGGAGGAAGAAAGACTTTCATTGACGAGATTGTATCAAAGGATGAATCATCACAGAGATTAAGTTCTCGAAGACCAAAACTTCAGCACTCCCCTCAATCAGATTACAAAACAGAGGAAGTTGTGGGTCCTGAAAATATAGAGGAGCCAGTGATTAAAGAACCAGCAGTCAGTGCTGAAGAGTCAGAAGAAAGTGTTAGTAAATCAGTAGAGCACATTGAGGAAATAATAGAGAGTGTTGGACGACTAGTAGAAAACATTGAAGAGCCAGTAGAGGATCTTGACGATCGAGCAAGTGCAGTAGGACAGACAATGGAAGGAAACAATGAAGACTTCTTTGGTGGAGGACGAGTAGACCCTGAAGGAGAAGGAAGGGATGAAAATTCTCTCTCTACCTTGGGATTTCCTATCAGTGATCTCCCTGCAGGAACAACTCCTATGAAAAACATTCCATTGTCTGCTTTACCTAACTTTCATGGTTTATCCTCTGAAGATCCGGATGAATTTCTTTTTGAATTTGATATATTATGCAGAAGTTATGATTATGTTACTAATTCTCAAAAGTTGAAACTGTTTCCAGCCACCTTAAAAGGAAATGCTTTAAGATGGTTCATGAGCCTTGGAAGTCAGGTGATCACAACTTGGGAGCAGATGAAACAGAAATTTCTGCTTAAATATCAAGACTACTGCCGAACGAGAGAAAAGAAGGATGAACTATTCAATATGGCACAAAAGCCGGACGAGAATCTGGAGGACTATATAGAAAGGCTGCAGTACAATATACAGAGATCCGATCATCCGAATATAAGTAAGGAAATTTGCAAAACAATATTACTTAGAGGTTTAAGGGATGATTGTTTAGATATGTTAAACATGCTTGGCAAGGGAGATATATCTAAGGAATCATATGATGAGATTGTTGAACTTTCTAAGAGGTGTTCAAGGGGAGCTGCAAGGAACAGAGTAAGTAATAGAGATTCCACCTATTCAAGAGTGCAGAAATCAGCCAGTGGAGGAGCAACAAGAGATGAAATAGGTAATTTACTTGAAGAATTTAAAACTGAGATGTTAAGTTCTTTTGCTTCACAAATTGACACTTTGCAGGTTAAGAAGAAGCAGGCTGAAGCAGAAGCAACTTTGGCTGTCTTTTGCCCGAAGTGCAGAGACAAACATCCACTAAGGGAATGCCCAATGGAAAAAATACCAATTTGCACCCTTTGTGAGAAAGACCATGAAACAAAACAATGTCCATCTCTGCCAGGAATAAAGGCAGCATTGCAGCCAACGGAAGAAGAAGCTGAAGCAGTTTACCTGCTAACTCAAAGAAGACAATGGCAACCAAAAGGACAAGGTATGAACTCTAGTATGCCATTTAATCGTTGGAACAATTATTCTACTTTCGGTCAAACAAATTACCCTCCCTTTAATCAAATGCAATACCCACCCTTTAATCAAATGAATTTCCCACCCATGCAACAATCAAACCCTCCCTTTGTTGATCCTACAATGTGGACTCCTTGGCCTCCACAGCAGCCATCTTCTTTTAACCCTTGGAATTCAAATTGGAGAAGCCAACAATTCCCGTATCCAAATCAATTGCCTCAATTCCAACAACCACTTCCTCCGCCATCAAATGCTCCGCCAAATAACCAAATGAGACCCCAGCTACCTGTGCAACCAAATCCTAACCCCAATAATAAAGTTGTGCAAGTCATTGATATTCAGAATCAGTCTATATTTCCTACTATGCAATGTAATGATATTCATTTAAGATCTGGGAAAATAGTAGAGCCTATTATTGATGATATAACTTCTTTTGATTATGATAAAGATGAAACTGAGAAACATAAGAAAGCACAACCACCTTCTAACAAGAGTGTTGAAATAACAAAACCACCATTCCCCGAGTGTTTGGTTTTAACCAGAACGCCTGAAACACCTGCTTTTAATCTTTTAGGGGAATTGCAAAATTTGTATGTTAAAATTCCACTTTTACAAGCATTAAGAGATGTACCAATTTATGCCAGAACAATAAGGGATATTTGTGTAAAAAAACCCAGTAGGAAAACTAAAGATCCCCTTACAGTACATGTGATGGGTGACTTATCTACATTAATGTCCGGAAAAACCCCTCCTGTGAAATATGGTGATCCCGGCCATCCTACTGTGACAGTTCAAATTGGTAAAACAATGATTCCTCAAGTTCTGGTAGACTTAGGTGCTGCAATTAACATAATGACTCTTGAAACTTCACAATTGTTATAGCTAAATAACACAAATAGAGATACACCCACTATTTTAGAGTTGGCTGACCGTTCTACAATTAAACCTGAAGGAGTTGTTGAAGATCTACTTATCTCAGTTGAATCCTGGAAATACCCAGCTGATTTTGTTGTATTGCAGACTAAAACAAAGCTGGGGGGACACCCCTTAATTCTAGGAAGGCCATGGCTGGCCACAGCTGATGCTTTTATCAGTTGCAGATCTGGTTCAATGACAATTTATAATGGTTATGAAAAAAAACAGCTTACTCTTTATCCTCATGCTACACCAATAATTAATAATGAAGATTCTATGTGGATGGATTATGATGATAATGTTGTTCAACCTATTCTAACTATTGGACAAGCTTTAACTCTTAAAGACAATACAGAGGATGAGATAATTAATAATTTTATTTGTGAACCTTCTTCTGTAATTGCTAAAACACACAATCAATTAAATGCAATTTTTGAAACTGATACCCAAGAAAAGATTGAATCTGAAGACTCATCTCAGACATTAACCACCATCTCATCTAAAAGCATAACAGTTGAAATTGAACCTGGCAAGACATTAAATATAAATCCTGATCTAACAGTTGTTCAAACACAGCAGTTAATGAAGTTATTGCATGAATATAAGGAAGCATTTGCATGGGATTACACAGATATGAAAGGTATTTCTTCTGAATTATGTACTCATCGAATTTACATTAAAGAGGGATGCCGGCCAGTTTGTCAACCCCAAAGACGAATGAACCCTAATTTACGAGAAATTGTTAAAGAAGAACTTTAGAAATTGCTTAATGCAGGATTTATATACCCTATATCTGACAGTGAATGGGTTTCCCCATTGGTAATTGTCCCTAAGAAAAACGGGAAATGGAGAGTATGTGTTGACTACAGAGCCTTGAACAAAGCTACTCAAAAAGATCACTTTCCTTTACCCTTCATTGATCAGGTGTTGGAGAGTCTGGTAGGGAAGAAATTCTTTTCTTTTCTAGATGGATTCAGTGGGTATAATCAGATTAGAATTGCACCCCAAGACCAAGACAAGACCACGTTCACTAGCCCCTGGGGAACTTTTGCTTATAGAGTTCTTCCATTCGGGCTATGTAATGCACTAGAAACTTTTCAAAGAGCTGTTATAGGAATCTTTTCTGATATGCTGAATGATTCTATGGAAATATTTATGGATGATTTTACTCCTTATGGTGTGTCTTTTGAAGATGCATTACAAAATCTTGAGAAGGTACTTAAGCGATGTATACAAGCTCACCTCTCCCTAAGTACTGAAAAATTCCATATGATGATGAGTAAAGGAGTGGTGCTTGGACATTTTATTTCATCTCAAGGTATTCAGGTAGACCCATCTAAAATATTGGTCATTCAGAATCTTTCTATTCCTAAAACACAAACTGATGTGAGAAGTTTTCTAGGACATGCTGGATATTACAGAAGATTTATTAAAGATTTTTCTAAGATAGCTTCTCCTTTATTTGTGTTGCTTATGAAAAATGCTGAATTTAAATGGACTAATTCTTGTCAGAAAGCTTTTGAAAAACTCAAGCATCAGTTAGCTACTGCTCCTATTTTGAGGGGGCCTGATTGGGCCCTCCCTTTTCATATATCTTCTGATGCTTCAGATACTGCAATTGGAGCTGTCTTGGGACAAGAGGTGAATCATCTTCCTTATGCTATCTACTTCATTAGTAAGAATATGACCCCTGTTGAGCTTAATTACACAGTTACCGAAAAGGAATTTCTTGCAGTAATTTATGCCATTAATAAATTTCGACATTATATCACTGGTTATTCTACTTTCGTCCACACTGATCACTCAGCTATTAAATATTTAATGAACAAATCTGTTACAAATGCTAGAGTTACCAGATGGCTATTACTACTGCAGGAATTTGATATCACAATTGTAGATCGGCCTGGTAAAGAAAATGTGGTGGCTGATTTCCTTTCACGGTTAAAAACTGATAATGATATTCCAGTAGATGATTCTTTTCCTGATGAGTATTTGTTTGTAGTTTCTGCTTACTCTCCATGGTATGCAGATATTGCTAATTATTTGGTTGCAGGAAAATTACCATCACACCTGTCATACAGAGAGAAGAGAAGAATTGTTCAACAAAGTGCCAGGTATAGCTGGATAAGTGGGTGTCTTTTCTACACAGGGCTTGATCAGGAAATATGAAGATGCATTAGGGAAGATGAAGTGTATGACATACTGAAAGCTTGCCATGATGGCCCTTGCGGAGGGCATTTTGCTGATAAGAGAACAGCACACAAAATTCTGAGGATGGGTTACTATTGGCCCTCATTGTTTAAGGATGCAAAGAAATATGTGAGGGCTTGTGACAGCTGCCAGAGAATGGGTCAACCCAATCATAAAGATCAAATGCCATTAAACCCCCAGGTAGTTTCTGAACCATTTGAAAGATGGGCCTTGGATTTCATAGGACCCATTAATCCTCCATCCAATCAAAGAACTTATATATTAGTCTGTACAGACTATATGACTAAATGGGTGGAGGCCAAAGCACATATTAGAGCCAATGAAGAGGCTGTCCTAGCTTTCTTATTTGAAGAAATCTTCACTAGATTTGGAATTCCTAGAGAGCTAGTTACAGATGGAGGGCCTCCATTCAATTCTCATGGTTTTAAGTCTACCCTTCAGAAATATCATATTTATCATAGAATGACTACACCATATCATCCCCAGGCCAATGGGCAGGTGGAAAGCACAAATAAAGTATTAGAAGCCATTCTAACTAAAACAGTGAAGGACAACCGGAAGGATTGGTCTCAAAGGCTCCCCGAAGCATTATGGGCTTACAGAACTACTTGGAGAAACACTACAGGTTTTTCTCCCTATGAATTGGTTTATGGTAAAAATGTTGTTTTTCCTGTGGAATTTGAAATCAAAACTCTAAGAACTGCTTTAGCTGTTAATCTTGATTTGACTGATGTGCAGACAGCTAGGTTGCAGTAGCTTCTTGAATTGGACGAAAAGAGATTAGATGCCATTCACCAAAAAACCATGATACAACAACAAAGAATGAAGTGGCATGACAAAATTATCAAACACAAGCAGTTCCAAAAAGGTAATTGGGCCTT
Source organism: Pinus albicaulis (assembly GCA_034641835.2). NCBI lineage: Eukaryota > Viridiplantae > Streptophyta > Pinopsida > Pinales > Pinaceae > Pinus > Pinus albicaulis. The sequence goes on from CM076569.1 coordinate 18,730,593, forward strand.
GTTGTATGACTCTCGGTTTGAAAATTTTCAGGGTAAGCTACGTACACGCTGGCTTGGACCATATGAGGTAGATGCTGTTTTTTCTAATGGAACGGTAAGACTTTTAACAATTGATGATTCTAAAACACCTCTACTAGTCAATGGTCATAGGCTCCGTCTATACCAGCGCCCTGTTTCTAAAGAGGATTTCAAGACTGCTTGCATGACTGATATTCATTATCTTTTTCTAGGGGAGTCTTCTGCTCCTCATAGCATTTAATTTTCTGCACTGTATTTTTAGTATTAGATTAGATTTAGAACTAATAATTCCTGTCAAGGGTTGGCATATTACAATTGAATTTTGCAGATTCTGGAAAAGCTCATTAAGGAGGACATATTCATCATAAGAAGATCTGAAGCTTCAATCACAGAAGCTTGTTCCCTTCATTTTACCCCATTTCCTAGCAATATCCCTTCATCTCCATTTCTACATTATTGCCCTTTTTCCCATTTTTCCCACTTCTACCATTCCTGAAATATCATCCCTCAGCTAGTATTTCCCATCCCTTACTGCTGAAATTATCCCTTATCAAATACTTCCCCCACTTGTTTCAAACCCAAGTCATTTATCCCATTTTCCTGATTTTTCCCGTTGCTGAAACACCAGTTTTAGCAACATGTCGTTCATTTTTCCGTTGCTGAAACACCAGTTTCAGCAACCTGTCATCATTAAAACATCATTTCATTCCACTACTATACAAGCTTTTTAGTTCTCCACTTTTACGCTTCAGATCCTTTGGGTGACAATTATTCAGTATTGAGCAGATCCTGTTACACTCCTGTTCTAAATTTCAGAGAAATCTACAGATTCTTCCATGTATATTAAGCCATTCTGAAGCACTCTACACTTCGAATTATTAAACCAAAGGTAAAAATATAAGGTATGTGGTTTTAATGTAATGCAGTTAAATTATATTAAAGAGAGGATCTCGCTCATAATGGTTGCAATCTCCACACGCCCAATCATCATTGCACCATATGTAGGGGGGGGAATTTCGAAAACTGAATAATCATTTCACATTAACCAATCCTCCGTCATTCTTCATATCCACTTCCGTCGTCATTGAGACTCCGCATCCTCTGTTGCAACAATTAGCTTGACCAAAGCCTGTGTTTCTATCTTCTGTGCCTCTGCATGTAACTCAAGCTAGTAGCCATGGGAGGGTCGGCTATCAGACACGAGCCTGGTTCGATAAATCTCCTTCAAATGTTCCCGGAAGCCTATCAAATTTTCCAACAAGCAGGATGGACAGCATACTTTGAACGGTTAGGAGAATTTGATCAGGAGCAGGTTTTAGAATTTGCACAAAACCTTCAAGGGGATTTCTCAGTGGTTCAAGGGGTCCGCATATCAGTTACAGAGGAGGACATAGTTCAAGCTTCAGGGTTGCCGGCTATTGGGACTCGCTGGTTCAGTAGGAAGCAAGTGATTTTAAATGCACAGCAAGATTTTCTTCGCCCAGATGAACCAGTTGAACTTAAAGGCCGCGGAGTAAGTCTGCATTCACTTCCTCGACCATGGCCAACAGTAGCAGAATTCATCAAACACTACTTGACATGCGAAGGGCGTTACCAGGTAGTGTACCACCACGACTTCGTTTTGATGAATCATTTGAGATATGGTCGATTAGTTAATATTCCCTATTATTTGCTTGGTTGTATCAAAAAAATGTCATATTATTGCAGACGGGCTAAATTCCCATTGACATCCCTTACTCATCACCGTTTATGCCAATTGTTAATTCAGAGGGGTTTTGCTCAGCAAAACCCCCCTCTGAATAATCCACTCCTTATTCCTCAGCAGGCCCAAATTCCCCAACAAGCCGAAAGTCCCCAAGAAACCCCTGAGATTCCTTATGAAAGGCAACTGGACGATATCCCAGACTCCCCAGTAATTCCATCCCCAGAGCCAGTTGACCCAACCCCAAGTTCGTCCCACTTAGTAGAGTCAACTATTCCCACTATTTCTATCCCCAGCGATGACTCTCCAACACCCCCGCCCCCACCTACTCATAAAAGGAAGAAAAGAACCCCAACAGTCTCTGTCTCGAAACGATGAACAAGGGCCAAATTCCAAATTTACACTTCTTCCGAAAGCCCTTCCCCCAGAAAAGAACCTTCCCCTACAGAGAAAAGGAAAGACAGTGACTTCTCTGCTTTCCTACCAAAAAGGAAAATGAAGAGGAGTGTTGAAACAGGAGTTACTCCCATTTCCCCTGACCCCGCCACCATTCTGTTAAAACTGCAATCCTCATCCCCATTTCAAATCCCCCAACCCGTCTCGTCCGGTGGCACTGCCACACAAGAACCAGTGCCCCGGGATAATATGACATCGTTTATGGCTCAAACAGTGACTGCCACACAAGAACCAGTCACTTACCCAGAGGCTGAAACACAAGAACCAGCCACTGTGGTACAAAAATCATACACCAAGCATGATAATACAGGGAAACCAGCTGTAGCTGCTCCACAAGAACCAACTATAGCTGTGGATCAGCAGACAACTCCAGTAGAATCAACCAGCACACAGGGTTTGCATACTATGGCATCTTTATTGGAGGAAAATGAGTTCTTGAAGTCTGAACTGGAAGCCTATAAGAATGAATTAACCATGGCACGAGAAGCCTTTGATAGAGAATTGAATCTCTATATGCTAGCACACACAGCATCAACACAAAATAGGGAGCCATGCAGCGAATACATGTGCCATGAGTGTGGTAATATTTACCAGCAGGCAGGCTACAAAGTAGTAAAAATTCAAGTATCTGAGGCATCTACATCAGCTGCAATAAAAGAAGAATGCCCTGCTGCTCCACAAGAACCAACAGGGCTCTCAAAAAGTCTAGAAAAAGAAACTAAACCTTAGATATCTCGCCCTGTGCTAGTTAGTGCAGCCACTCAGACAGTACCACAAGCTCAGATATCTCGCCCTGTGCTAGTTAGTGCAGCCACTCAGACAGTACCACAAGCACAGATATATAGCCCTGAGTTAGTCAGTACAGCCACTCAAACAATGTCCCAACCCAGTACTTCTAATGCCACTCAAACAATGTCCCAACCCAGTACTTCTAATGCCACTCAAACAATGTCCCAACCCAGTACTTCTAATGCCAGGACACAGACCCTGCCATGGAATCAATTAGAACTGATGAACAAATGGAAGAAACAATATGCTGAAGAACAAGATATAATATTACAGCAGCACAAGTTAGCATGGCGGAATCACATGTATGCCAACTGGGATAGTTGGGAATAGACATTGCAACAGCTCAGATATTCCAAGAAAGAAGTCAAGGAATCAAAGGAAAAGATGGTTTTAATGTTTTCATTGGTGCAGAAGTTGATGGCTACCCGCAAACCCTCTGTAAATTACTCCCTCTTCCTTTCTGAACGTTTATTTTATTTTCAATTGAAGGCAATAAAGGATGGCAGACCTCATGAATTGCTGACTGCAGAACAATTTGTTAAGACTTTTGCTGAAGCCCCTGAAAGTGACCAGCATTTGTTGTGCGAACTTTATGTCCACAACGAGGCCATTCCTGAGAATAGAAGAGTCAATCTCATTCCAATTGCAGGTGATATACAAATAAGGGCATTTGTTTCATTTTTGGCCAATCAGCTCACCTGGCAAACTGCGTTTATTGCAAGTAGTCATAATGAGGAGAATAGGCTCCTTTGGATTAGACCGGAACCTTTAAGTCCGGCTATGTTTGTAGCACAATATCACCAATTCTTACAGAAACCAGGAATGCATAGGTACATGCAACAACTACAGGCTTCAACACTTTTTAAGTGTCAACAGCAAGTCAGAGTAAAGGGGACTGCTGCATTGAAGGCCAAAACTATGTTTTGGCAGCAGTCATGTAAAGAAAGTCAAGACTATCACCCTTTTAACCCTGAAAATCTTCAAGCTGCACTTTCCAGGGTACCTAATTACATCAGATGCATTCAACATTGTGGAGTAAATTGGATTGGTTACCATTTTCATTTTCCAATTCTATGGCTACCTTCAGAGAAATATCAGTGTCACTACCAATTAGCTGGCAAAGATGAATCTGTATCATGGCAGCAATTGCAGAACAATAGAGGATTCCGAGCTCCGACAGAAGCCCCCTTCTCCAGCTACTGCTTGAGCAACTTGCATGCACAGAATCAGTACTTAGACTCTGACTCAGACTAGGAGTTGCCTGAGGACATGCAACATTTTCAGCTGGGGGGGATGTTAGGACTCCACTATGTATCATTTTTACTATATACTTTGACACCATCTTACCTTTATAACCATGTTTGAAAAGGATTCCATTATCATTTTCATTTACTTTATCCCAAGGTATATAAAATCCTCTTCTTTATTATATGTTTAATCTGTTTACATATAATTCCATAATACTCTTATATTTTATCATTAATCGAAGTGGATTGTTGCTAACATAAGTCTAAAAGATCGCAGATAAGTTATATGCTGTGCTGGAACAATCGGCCGTTGCTGAAACAGTCAAAATTCGTTGCTGAAACAGCCGACTTCGTTGCTGAAACAGCCGACTCCGTTGCTGAAACAGTTGACCTCGTTGCTGAAACAACCAGCAAGCACGCAAATTCCGTCATTCGTAATTTGCGATTCTGGAAGAGTATTTTGTGGAACAATGGCAACAGCATGAAGACGTGGTTACACGGATTATTCTGAAGATAACATTCTTGTTGTATCTGTTGTAACAATATCTTTTTATGGAAGAATAGAATAGTCCTGTTTTAAGAAAGAAGAATAGAATTGGGATAAACGTAGATTTGCTCTCATGTAATTGTAAGATATGTCTCCTCTTTAAAAAGAGGAGACATCATCATTAGAGGAGAGTTCGAGTTTGAAAGATACAGGAGAACATTGTATTTGAGAGACTGGAGCTAGACTCCATCTGTAATGTATCATTTCTTTTGACAGATGAATAAAATCTTCTTTTGAGCGCTCCAATTTAATTCTTTCCCTGGGGAATCTTGTGAGAGGGAAAGGGCCCGCCTTCCTCACAATATTCACCCTTCTGTCCCTGTAGTTTGTTTAATTCCTTTATGCTGTTTGCACTTTACTTTAATTCTTTTGTTGAGACACCAGTTACATAGTTCTGTAGTTTATTGAATATTTTGTTTCCTTAACGCTGCATGTGTTCAATACATTCATTCTTAAGAAGTTGAGAAATCTATTTCTGTTATATGTTTGAATGTATAATGCTGGGAAGCAGGTTCTGAAGGTTCCTGTACAAAGGAATAGGGTCCTGCTCCCACTAATTGCCTTTCTTTTCCTACAGTGTGATTAGAAACAGGAGACAAGCGCTGAAGGTTCCTGTTGATGGGAATAGGGTCTTGGTCTCTTGAGTTATCTTTTCTACAGAGTGATTAGTGTGAGGCAGCAGGTGCTGAAGTTCCTATTTAAAGGAATAGGGTCTTGTTCCTGCTATAGTTGATTGGTTTCCTTTCCTGCAGATTGATTTCCCTTTATTTGGATTCTAAACTGCAACCTAGGAATTACTTCTGCTATAACATAATTGACTTCAGCTTTGATTAAACAGAGTGTGAATAATTAGATTTGTATGATTGATAATTGTCTGGTTTTTTTTTACTACAACATTGTTTCTTCTTTTGAAATTGAGCATATCCAGTGCGTAATTGTCTTTGGAATAAAAAGACTTCCTCGGGTTGACAATTTATGTGGAGCTTGAATTGTGAAAACAATTAAAGCAACCAACAGTATACACGCGGAAAAAGCTGGGAATAACTGCGTATGGGATTTTTAACACTGTTTTTTAGTGAATTTTGTCCAAGTCTATGGGAATGGGTGCCCAAGGCCATAAAAACAATCATGAATCACATGAGGGTGAAAAATGATGCTATAACATGGATGCAGTTTTTCCTACCTCATTAGGAGTTCCAGTCATGAAACTCCTTCAAGAAGTGCAGATTGAAGAAAATGATATGCAGAGGAGAATCAATCAAACCATCCATTTGCAGTAGACCAGAGAAGAAGTTTATGAAAGAACACAGTTGATCCAAGAAAATATGAAGAATCTTTTTGACAAGAGGACTAAGGCAAACAATTTCCAAGTTGGGAATGTTGTTCTTAAGTGGGATTCAAGGAGAGAAGAGAAGGGAAAACATGAAAAGTTTGAGAACTTGTGGAAAGAGCCCTATATTATTCATGCTAAGAGGGGTCACAATGCATTTTTCTTGAAAGAATTGGATGGAGAAGATCTTTATGGAGGTACTGTCAATGGCAGGATGCTCAAGCATTACTTCTGCCAAGAATCATGAGTTTTAAAGTATTTTATTTTACCATTGTAGATATCATAGTCTTAATATTGCATTTAGAATTATGAAAATCCAAAATACAAAAACAAAGAAAGAAAGAAAAGAGGGCAGATTGTCAAAACAAAAAGGTATAAGCCCCATACCAGAAAAGAGAAATGAATCTGAAAGTGTGCAAGCTTAAATGCCACTCCTCAAAACACACTTCTAGTTAGTCAAACTGTTTAATCTGGACTAATTAGCTTTAAATTTGTCTGCTGATAGAATAGTGAATTTGATTTGCCAAACTGTCCAATCTTGGCTTATCAGTAGATAGTTTAGGATAGAAATCAAAGGTTCAAACAAGCTAAAATCTGAACCTAAGTTTCCAAAAGAAAGATGACTCAAATCTGTTTTATTTTTCGAAATCAAAACAGATGCAAAACTGGTTCTAATCGGCTCAAAATCTGAACTAGATGATGAAAAAAACAGCTCACACAGTAGTAAAAATAGAGCTATAAAATATGAAGGAAGTGCTTTGAATGTTTTAGATCTTAAACCTTCATCATTTCGATTTAATTTTCTGCAAATAATAATCTATGTGCAGCTTGTTTTTATGCCATAGATCACAGCAAGTCAAATAGCTTAATCTTGACTTGACTATTTTTTAATTTTTGTTGTAGAATTTAGAGAATGAAAGTATGTTGGACAGCCTAATCCCAACAGACGGTAGATTAGGTAGAGAATTATATGGATTCAACTGTTTAATCTAAATCCATGGAGAAATAAGGAGTAGAAATAGATTAGATTTTTGTTTTCAAAAAGAATAAAATGTTGTAAGAGAGTTTGCCAATCCAAGTGCACTCTAATGAAGAAAAAATGTTAGACCTGTAGGATTGGGTAGGTAGAAAGCTTGTTGATAAAAAGATCCATTGTTTTCCATGGCTGTTAGCATTTCCAGAGCAAAAGAATATCATTCAATCAAAGAAAGGCAGCCCAATGGATGAGACAACTGATCAGCCTCCCATAGAAAGCAAGTCTGAAGTTCTTGATGCCTTCAAGAAGGCACCATCCCCAAGTGGAGCCACTGTTAGCCACCTATAATATTTTTTATACCAAAAGGTGGCTAAGATCTTTTTTGAGCCTCCAAGGAACAAATTTTATCACTAAAACTTGTTGGCTCTTGAAGACTTCTTTAGGCCTCATGCCTCTGTCCAAAATCCTCATTGTTGTTCTCATTTAATTCTGCTAATTTCATAAAAGAAACTACTGAAAGACCATCATTTTTTCCTTTCTCCCACTCATAACAAACCTTCATTTGCTTCCCCTTTTCTCCATATTATTCCTCTACTTTTTATGAGTTTTCTCCTTCCTTTCAACAAATCCTCCTACATAGTTTAAAAATTATTTTTGAACTGTGACGAAACCCCCAAATCCATTTAAAAACCTTGAAATTTTCATAAAAAAAAAAGTTTATTTACGTATTGACTTAAGCCCCTTGGGCTAAGTCCTAACCACTTCCCCTCACATGCCCCTTACCCGCAAACCAGGCGCCTAGTCCCATTAGGTGCTTATCGGCATCGGAGTAAATCAAATGACCACGTATATTTCGTTACACAAAAACTCTGATGTGATGGGCTCCCTTTTGATTTAGCTCCAGGTCTCATCTTTCTTTCAAAAAACCAAAGGTTATTACCCCGAGCGCTAATCGCATCGGAAAGAATCAAATGCGCAAGTCTTTGCCCTACTCCAAAAACTCCGATTGTGATTAGCCTTGATGTGTAAGACTCCAGATCATATTATTTTCATATAACCTTAAGCCCGCCCTCAGTGCTTAGACCTTGTGAATATTTCATTCCCAAACCTATTTTTTCTTTGTAAAAACCCAAAACCCGCTTATCCAAAGTTTTAACTTAAAAAATGAAATCACGTGTTTAAAATAAATGGGTTGATCAAAAAGACCGATTGCGCAATCGCAATTGGAGAAGACACAATGGGTAGATTAAAAAGACCAGGCCTGATGGCCCGATTGCGATTGGCCCTTGTTTTAATACACCCGGGCATATTACATTCTGTAAAGACCATAGGCCCCGCAGTCGGGCGCCTATCATATATGTATATCCCGATCCATCAAAAAACCTTTGTTTTTGTTGAAAACTTTGGGCTTCATATGTTATAAAGTTCTTCCCATCAGTTCACTCCAGAACTAATCCCCGTCGTTGATTTAACGCCGATCAAACGGCCATCGCTCCGTCGCATCAACAATTTCAATCACATCGCAATTTTTTCGCATGCTTTTTTTGTTTTCCCCTCCAATTGTGACTCCCCCAATTCATCTTCCACCATTGATCTCGTTCTTAGATCAACGACTACCACTTGATCACTTCGGCCCTTCCGATCGCGCAATCGCATCGAAGTTTTCCCATCGCACTATTCAATCGCTCCATTCACCCCCTACCCCTGATTGCGATCTGTCGATTGAATCCGGACCGTCCACGTGTCCGGATCGGATGGTCCAGAATCACTCTCTTTTATTTTTTCTCCTGCTCTTCTTTTTGCCTATTCTAAACAAATCTCCACCGTTGGATGCTTTCATCCAACGACTACGCTCCTTCCCCACCATCTGAAACAGTTTAAACCTAAAAACGTAGGATTTCATAATCATTTTATGTTTTATGCAGGTTTTAAAAGGGTTTCCGCCGTTATATTGAAGAAAGGCCAGGAGGTGGGAATGACGATTCCCGTGCCATTCATCCCATAAAGAGAACCATTCGCAGGGCTCCATTCCACGTGTTATCAAATGATCCACGAGCATTGATACCTTTAAAAGCCCAGCGCGGCCTTGCACATCGACAAGATATTGTATTAAAAACACAGATTAAAGAGTATAAGCATTGAAGAACAGAGCGCAGTGAAGATTAAGACTGAAAATGGATTTAGGGAACTCCGGCTTAAAATAATTATCAAAAGCTTGTTCCCTGCATTCAAACAAAATCAAAGGAAATTATAAGTGTTTGACAGGCAGAAAAGACCTCCACCACTGCATTTGAGGCAAATTGATTCCTCAGCTACCACAAAGCCACTTGTTGCCTCAAACCTTTCAAACAGAGGCCGAAGTTATTGTTTTAAATCAGATATTTGTCTCAAGCTTCCAAGAAGTTAATTCTGCCAAAGGAGTTTAATTGAAAATATCTGCAGAGTTACTCCAAACATTACGCAGAACCTCAAAGTCAAAAAAGGCTCCCACCGGGCTTTGATATTAATTGTAAAACATTAATACAGTGATCCACCTGTACACTTCTCCATCGAGCCCCTCAAAAGGCCGAGAAGTCATTTAATCTGTATTAATGACCCTTGAGATCTTTTTTTTAGTTATCACCTCCTCATCCTTCTATAAATACTACTGCAGAAGATGAGAAATTGTTGGTTGTTGTTTGATTACAAGTTGTAACACTGAAACTCTCCGAAATAAATATACAAGTCTGTTAAAGTTGAAAAACAAATTGAAGTCTTGGATCTCTTGATGATGTTGTTGCATGCTTGTTCCTGAGAAGGCTCTATCATTGGATCCATGAGCTTGGCTGTTGGTGAAGTATTCTGAACTGTTCTATGTCTTTCCCCTATTTTCATTATGTTCCATAATTTCTTGCTACAGTAGGTTGAAAGTTTTAGGCTAAGAAATGACTCCTGGAAGCACCTTAGACCTGTTCATCCTTCACTATTTTATGTTTTCTTCTGCTGAGGTATTTTAGAGGCTTTAAACTTTCTCTTTAGTCTTCATGCTTGTTTATTTCCTTAATAGCTCAAATAGTTGGTTTCAACATGATTTATGGCTCTTCCTGCTTATCTGCTATCACTTGAAAGCTGTTATTGAAGTCTCCCTTTGAAGTACCATTGTTTTAGTTAATCAAAGAGGTCAGCTCTGATCTTTCCCTTTGACATTGCTTGAACAGTTGTTTGAAGGTATTTATAGTTGTAAGAATAGATGTTATTTAGGTGTTCCCTCTTCTACGACTGCAATTATCAGTGAATCTTTTATGTTTTCTAATTCATTTGAAATAAAATATTTGAGGAAATAGGGTGTTCCCCGAATCTTAGATTTCATTTTAAAAAGTTGTTTTGAAATCATTATTTGCTTAAAGGTGTGATTTGAAGATTTCGTGGTTAGCCCTGTCTATCAAAAAGCTCTTTATTGTTCAAATTATGCTCTTGAATCCCCTTTGTTGAGAATTAAACTTCTCTTTCCAAATCATTGATGTTCATCTCATTCCAAAAACAAAAGGATCCTGTGGCCAAGTTAGATTTTCCCTTTGATATCCCATATCCCTTGAAGAGTTTTATCATGACCTCATTTTGACTCCATTTCCCAATGAATCAGATATTTCCTCTTTCTGTCTATCTTTCCTAGACCTTTCATGTTCTATTGTATCAACTCAATCCAACCAAATAAACATCTGCACTTAATAACTAGTCTAAAATCCATACTCAAAGCACACAAGATAAATCTTTGCAAATAATCTTTTGAGAGATCCCTCTCTGAGAACAGGAGGACTAGATCCTGGAACTCTAAAGATTGTTTCTGATGTTGCCTTGTCTTTTGATTTGCCAAACTATCAAAACATGGGACACCAAGAGGCTCTAACCTACAGGAGGTTACTACCTCAAATTATACAAGCTACAACTTGCAAGGAAGCTCCAACTCCCATCTATTTTCTATAGGCTACAACCCATAGGAGGCCCCTAACTCAACCAGCTCCAACTGGACATCTATCAAGCTACAACTTGAAACGGAAGCACCAATTCCCATGTATTTTTTGCAGGCTACAACCCACAGGAGGCTCCTACCTTAACTAGCTAAAACTGGACATCTATCAAGCTACAACTTGATATGGAAGCACAAAATTCCTCACACTACAATAAAATCATATGTTGATTTACCCGTATATCATCTCTGTTTTACTCCTTCTTCAATGTTGCCCTTCCAGCCTTCAAATCTGCTTCATATTAGCTCTGGATCTACACAGCATCTCTATCTACTCTTTCTCATTCTTCCACTTTCTAACCTCTCTATGCATATTACAATAACATCATTTATAGAGATCACTTCATGGTTATTTGCATTCTATATGGGAATATGAAGTGAACAGACATGACTCTTTCCTTCCACCCACTCATTTCCTCACTCAACATATTCAAGATGTTACAACAATATATACATTCATTCCAGTATTAAATTGGAGTTTTTATTTGCCTTAGAGACTTGCCTTACCATCACAAACAATATAAAATAATTAATAAATTTACAGTTACAATAAAATATTTCACTCGGCCCTTTTAGCTTCTTAGTTTTGTTGTGTGTTTGTCCTCTTCTACTTGTTGTCCCTTTGTCTTCTATGTTTCTGCAGTTATATTTCCAACAGTGCTACAACATTGTTGTCTTTGCCCGACTTGACCCATGCCTTTATGTTTTACACCATCTCTGCCAATTGCATATCTTACCTGTGGTGTTCTATGCTCTTCTCTGCTCCTTTTCTCTATGTTGGGTTACTTACCTAGGTCACCTTCTTCCCACATTTAGTCTTTGTTATCAACTATCGAGGCTGCGTAACACCTCTGCACGAGTGTCGGGTCTCTTGCCCATAGTCTTCTCTCTTGCATTCAAACTTTCCTTTTTAACTCACAGCCGCATCTACTTGACATTGTTCTGCACCTAGAGTCGGGTCTTACCTGAGTCTACTCCTGTTCAATATTTTCTTTTAACTCAGTGTCGCAACATTGTTCTGCACTTAGAGTCGGATCTTACCCGAGTCTACTCTTGTTCATTATTTTATTTTAACTCACTTCTGTAACACTATTCTGCATGGGCACTGGGTCCTTTTTCATGCATTTAGGCCTTTCATTTGTAACCCGAGTTGACCTCCGCTTCCATGATTTTCTTCTTAAAACCAACACAAACACATTAAACCTTGGAGCTGAAATATATTAATATTCACCTCTGAGCCACATCACGTTTTCTTCACAAATCGCACTTCGCGTTCCTTAGATTTTATGTTGTACTCCCCTTTTCCTCCTCCTATGCGATTTAACAAAGAAAAGGCTCTGCATACACACTTAACTTTGGTTGTAGGGTCCCACAACATGGTGACTAATTAGAGGCGATCGCACTTCGCAACCTTTACGATTTAAATTAGTGGTTAAACCTTATTCCTTGCAATCTATGATATTGCGTAGTGCCGATACATGGTTTCTCCATGTCACATCGCAAACTACTTAACTTACCATGTGACGCCTTAACGTTAAACTCTAAAAGTTACAATTAACAAAATCTCTCTCGGTGCAATTCGATCTTTGTCTTTGGCCTTTTAAGGATCGGATGGCCCACACTTGTTTCACTGATCAACTTCTCATCGTAAAAAACTTAAATTACCATGCGATGCCTTAATGCTAAACTCTAAAAGTTTCGATTTGCGAAATCGCTCTCAGTGCAATTCGATCTTTGCTATTGGTATTTGAAGGATTGGACGATCAACACTTGTTTCATGGATCAACTTAAAATCACAAGTTAAATAACTTACTATCTAAAATCTTAACGCTATCCACTAAATCTTGTGATGTGTGAATTCTTCACAGGTTTGTGAAATGATCCCCACTGTTGATTTGTGCCTGATCTAACGAACTTCGTTGTTGCTTGCAAATATGATTGGTCTTCGATCCTTAACACATAAACACTATAATTGTTAATTTGTGATGTGCAATTTCATTCTCTGCCTAACATGTGTCCACATCTCTGCCGTTTAATATTAAAACTTCAATTATGTGATTTGATCCTCACCGTCTAATTCCTCCTTTGGAATTATTCTAAGTCTTTTCTTCTTTAGTCTATCTCTCTGCTTTCTATGACCACTGCTACTCTGTATCTCCAGTATCATTCCTTAGATTTATCCAATTTTTAAAAGCATTGATATCTCTTGAGCTTGTTCTTCTATTTTTTATTCACTCTGACTTGGGATTATCACGCTTATTTCATGCCTTACTATTTTTCCCACGTTCATGACATTCCCCGCATTCACAACCTGACCCACTTAGTGTTCATGACTCAACCCAAACATGCACGACTTGACCCAACATGTTCACGACTTTCCCCAGCACGTTCACGATTCTTCTTTTGTTGTTTTGCTACCTTTTCTCCTTTTCTACCTTAACTTCCTTTGCTTCCTTTTCTTCTTTGATTCCTTTGCTTCTTTGATGCCTTTGCTACATTTGCCTTTTTGCTACCCTTTTTTCCTTTTCCTTTTTGTTTCCTTTGCTGCCTTTGTTCCTTTTCTGCCTTAACTAGCTTTGCTGCCTTTGCTTCTTTGTTGCCTCTGCTGCCTTTGCCTTTTTGCTGCCTTTTTGCTGCCTTTGCTCCTTTGCTGCCTTTGTTCTTTTTTTTCCTTAAATTCCATTGTTGATGGTATAATGTTGCTTCTTACCTCTCTGCTTCTCCTCTACCTCTCGTTTATGCTTTCTTACTGCATTATTTCCTGATTTTCTTCTTTGCCTTATTTTCAATGCTTCTCTTCTCCTTTGCCTTAATGATAGTTTTGGTGCTACTCCTTTGTGCTCCTTTGCCATCAATCACAATATTTCCAACACCATTTTCATTCAATGGGTCTAGCATTCTAAGGAAAATCAACAAGTTTCCAAGTTTTGTTTTCGAGAACTGCCTAATATTCATCAATCATAGCCTATTTCCATTATTTATGTTTTACTGCCTCTCGATAAGTAGAAGGTTCAGTAAAATAATTTTCTATCAAGGAAAACTTTCCTTCACTTCTTTGTGATCCCCTTGTTCTTGTTTTATTTTGTTCATTAAGCCTTACATCTTTCAAAATTTGAACTACCCACTTTGGAAATTGATGTTCACTAGTTTGAGATTGTGAAAAATCACCATCATTGTAAAGAGGGTTGATGTAAACAGATGTTCGTTGATCAACCATGGATTTTGGGGGTGTAGAGTCACTGTCAGAAGAACTACTACTACTAGGAGATTTGGATGAAATTCTAGAAGACCTAGACGACACTGGTGAAGAAGATGGACTTGATGAATCATTTTCAGATGAATGAAACTCAATTTCATACCAATTTTGTGAACTTGGTTGACTGTGTATATTTCCTTTTGTTTTATCACCTTTTTTTTCTAACTGTTGAAGAAGACTTTGATTTCTTCAACACTCTTACTCTCATTTTCATCAAAAATCACATCCCTGCTCACAATAAATTTCCCATTAGAAAAAATTTGGTACCCTTTCTTCTCATTAGAATACCCAATCATTGTGCACTTCAAGCTTCGTGAGTCAAGATTATTTCATTTTTCCTTCGAAACTAAGGCATAACATACCGATCCAAAAAATGTCAGATGTTTAATTCGAGGTTTCAAGCCAAACCATGCTTCATAAGGTGCGATTCTGTCTAAAGAAGCAGTGGGAGATATGTTCCTTAAGTAGATAGCGATATCAATTGCCTTGGCCCAATATATAGGACTTAAATTTTTGAAGTTAACATAGATGTCGCTATTCCTAACAAGGTGTGGTTCATTCTTTCTACTACTGCATTTTATCATGGAGTGTAGACATTGGTAAGATGTCATTTTATGCCATTATCCATGCAATACATTTTGAATTCATTAGAAGTGAATTATCCTCCATTATCTATTATGAGAGTGCCAATATTTTCCTTAACTTCATTTTCAATAAGTTGGCAAAAAATTTTAAACTTTTTAAATGCTTCTGACTTTTGCTTCAAAAAATATACCCAAGTCATCCTGCTAAAATCATCAACAGAGAGTAAGAAATATCTGCATCTTCTTAGCGAAGTTTTTAAGGGTCCACAAATATCACTATGAACAAATTGTAAATGACTGTTTGCGCACCATGAACTTGTCGGAAAAGTCTCTCGATGTTTTTTTCCATAAATGCAAGCTTCACATTTTTCATTTTCCCTTTTGAAGGTTGGAATTCCCTTAACCATTCCTTGTTTTCATAGCTGAGAGATACTTTCAAAGTTGAGATGGCCATATCTTACATGCCACAATCTGATCAGTGAAATTTTTGTACTTGTTGCTCCTGCAAAGCCATAATTTCTTGGAATAATTGTCCCTTTCATCCTTAACAATTTTCCATCTTCATAACATGTCATCATTGTTTTCATGTTCTGTTTGACTGAGTTAATTTTAACTAATCCATCCTCCATAATCACCATATGCCATGTTTGTCGAATCATGACTAAAGATAGCAAATTTTTCTTAAATGTTGGGACATACCATACATTTGAATTCATTCTTTCTCCAGTGCCAGGTACAAAAACTTTAACTACACCTTTTCCATAAGGAGTATGTTTTGTTTTGTCAGCAAGATAGATTGAGTTGAGATGGCATTGTTGGAAGTTCCAAAAGAAGTCACGTTGAAAATTCATGTGTTGAGTTGCTCTTGTATCCATAATCCATGCATATTCATATTCACTTCTAAGAAAAGTTGAAACCTAAAAAGTTTTTGATTCTGTTTTTGTGAAGACATATTCTAAAACATCATGATCATCTTGATCATTTTCAAACTGTGTAGTGTTTTTATGAAACTTGGGAATTTTATCAATGGAAGTTCTGCAATCTTCGGCATAATGTCCAACTTTGTTACATCTCTTGCAAACAATTTGACTGAAATATCTACTTCTACCTTGATATTGTCCTCTGCCTTGTTAATGTCATTTTCCTCTACTTTGGCCTCTGTTCTGAGTTTTTCCTCTGTCTGGAATTTTTCCTCTTCCTTGATTATATCCTCTGCCTTGATTGTTTCCTCTGCCTTGAAAATTTCTCCTGCCTGAACTATAGGATCTGTTGAAATTTTTTCCTCTGCCTTGACTGCGACCATGACCTTGTACACTGTGGGTTGCTTGACATTCATTGAAATGTCCTCTTCCTCGGTTTCTAGAACTGTCAGTTGAGGATTTACTTGTGCTAGCCTCTATGAATAAGACATCTTCCCTAATATGTTTCTTCTTCCCAAAATTTTTGTCATGTTGGGCTAACATATCACTCAATTGATCAAAATTTATCTTCTCTAACTTTCTAGTGACTTGCAAAGTTTCTGAAAAATGTGTGTAAGATGATGGAAATCTAGCAATTAAAATTGTAGTCAGGAAAATTTCATCGACAGCTTGAAAACCAACATTTATTATTTCTTGCTTGATGTTTTTAAGCTGTGAAATTTATTCAAGAACATCACCACCTTCAGTTAATTTTTTTTGGACCAATTTTAATTGAATATCAACCTTGTTTGATTCAGGTTGTGTATCAAATATATCTTTGAATGTACGCAAATAATTCCATGCATATGGGGCATTTTCAATATGAATGTACATTTCATTGTTAACAGGCGACTTTATAAGAGCTAATGCCTTGGCATTTTTTACTTCCCATTTTGCAAGTAAAGCTGCATCTGTTGGTTAATGTTGCCATCACATATTTCATGCCATAATTCATTATATATGAGAGTGATTTCAATTAGACATTTCCATGTCTTATAATATTTCACCCCTTCTAGCTTATCAAAATCAAAGAATAGATTAATTAGCTTCGACATTGAAGTGTTGAAGCAATGCACCAAAAGAATCAAGCACAAAAAAAATGAGCAACTCATCACATGAAACACACCACACAAAAAACGACACACGCCACGCAAAAAAGATCTATCAAGGCTTGCCCTTGACCCTCGTATAGTCGTTGAAAAGGAGAAAAATGACTAAGCTTTGCACTTGGCTCTAGCCAATTTCTCGTTGAGTGTTTACAATGAAATCCTTTCAAAATTTGCCCTCTTAACAATTCCCTTACAAATTTCCTTTAAAAACAATCTACCCCCCCCCCCCCCCCCCCTCAAAGTAAAAAAGTACTTTGAGTTACAAATAATGGCCCTTATTTATCCATAGTAAAATTACAAATAATATCTACTTATTACTCTAAAAATTACAAAATTTTCTGCTCCAAACTTTTACAAATAACCCCTCACACCTTATTTCTCCAAAAATATTACAAATGGCATCTCCTTATTGCTCCACAAATTTACAAATTTTATAAGATAATAACCCCAAGATAAAATTATCCCACTTACATTAAAAAAATAAAACTTCTCTCCCAAAAATGACCGAAGTTGTTGTCCTAATCATTTACAAAAAATACAAGCAGAAACCTATCAAAGGTTCTCCATATCCAATGGGTTACTATAGATGTAGCAGTTGCAAGGTTTGTTGTGCAAGAAAAAAAGTTGAACAGAGCTACACTGATCCAACCATGTTAGTTTTCACATACACCTTAGATCACAATCATCCATGGCCTGCTAATCATGGCAACTCCAATTCGAATGAAAAAGAGTAATGGTTACAAATCATCCAGATAGTGATGGAAGTATCTTAACGAGGCAAAGGATCTAATGTCGGGTTTTATGTAATTGCGTGAGAATCTATGTATATGGCAGTGTGAGAATACTAGCAGATGGAGTAGTAGAATACCAACGTGAGAATATTCTGCATACCTGAATGTATCAATACTACGATTGATTTCTATTTTAGATATAAGAGCTCCATTAAATCGAGCTTCTGTTAAATCGAGTACTTGGACTAGCTAAATCGAGCTTTTGTGCTCTTTAATTTGGCAATTATCCATGGCTTCCACTGATTCTCCTACAGATTTTGTCCCTGTCGAGCTCGTGGTGAATGAATATGCCAAAGTCGCTGAAGGAAAGCTCGTTCGTTCCCAGATCTTCCCCGTCCGCTGCAGCTCAGGAAGAGTTAAATTTCATGATTGCCCTCTGTAATATTCCAAAATTTGCAAGCAGCAAATTGGAATATTAATTTTTTCTTGTTTCATCTAGGAGGTGAATAAAATGGGTAAAAGGCCCATGAGTAGGAATAAGATCCTTCATAGTGTGAAAAGCATCAATGGAGCAGCTTAATTTTGCACCTTACAGTGTGAAAAGGGGCAATTGCATGAGGACAAGGTCAAGTTTGACCAAGTCAACAGCGCTGCCTAAGAGGTGTAGCTTGCATGAGAAGACAACGCAATTTGAGAGGGAAGAATATTCTTTGTGGAAAAAACCCTAATGTGTGGGGTCCAGGGCAAAGAGACATTCACTTGCATAAAAGGAGGAAGAGACAGCCATAGAGAGACATCTTTGAGCATTTGATATTTGTTTGATTAGACTATTTGTAGTCTTTGGTTGTTCAGCTGAGTTGCAGTACTGCCTAGCACGAGGGATTCCTGTTTAGGATTTCATCTCCTTCTTGAGAGGCCTCTTGAAGGATTTCTCTTCATTTTCTCCACATCTTGGCTCAAGGCCAAAGCCACTTCTTCAGTCACTACGTTATTTCTGCTAATGTGTAACGTAGTGTTGCTAAGTGTTGCAGTGGAGGGATTCCACAACACCATTCCTTGTCTCATCTTTCAGAGGAGGGAGCCTCTATTCCTTGGAAAGGTTAGTAAGGAAGGTTTTAGAGCTTATTTTCATATCTTGGCATCAAGGCCAAGCATCTTCCATCATAGACAGTGCAGTCCATTCTCCATACTACGTTATTTTAGTGCATACTTGCATTGAGGGTTTGCACCAGCTTCTTGGAGGGAAATATCTTCAGTGCTGAGATCAGCCTTGCACTTGAGAGATGCATTGGAGGAGGTTTATTTCAGATTGAGCATCATCTTCAGCCATCTCCATGTATTTCCAGTATTGAGTTGCAGCTGCTACCCAGCAACTCCGACATTTCTGTAGATTTTCCATTTGTACATGTATTGCAGCCAGTCCTTCTAAGGATTGTGTATTATTGTTGTATTAGTGTTTTTAGGGGTTGAGAGCTTTCTCCCCCATATTTGTTGAGCCTGATATTGTTATGTCATCCTATTATCATTTTGTATGCTACAGTATCTCCTATAAACTGTGTTATTTTTGCCAGGGCTTTTCACATGTAGCAGTGTTTATTCATTTCCTTGTACATGTTCTATTGAGGTTCTCATTGCCTAGCTTGCGTGATTGATTCCTCAAAGCATTGTACTCTTTTGCTGCTATATTATACACTTTTTGGCTATTTTCATCTTCATGTACTCAGGCTTACCATAATAATGTTGTCATTCCATTGTATGTTCATGTGTTGCTGTAGTCCCTTCATCGGGAACTTTCTAAGGACAACTAGGTGTGGGAGATATGTTTAACCCACCTAGAAGGATTTATTTGGAGCCTCCTCTTTGATTTAGGACTTAGACACATTTTTCTAAGGGATCCATGTCTTGGTTTCAATTCCTGTCGCAGCCATTACTGGAAAATGCGTTTTCTAGTCATGCCTTGCTAGCTGTTCCAGATTTGGAATATTACAGTGGTATCAAAGCATAATCTTGGCTTAGCATGTGGATCTTAGCCATTATGCTATCAAGGAGAGAGAATATGAAGACTCCACTATGTGGAGAGAAAAAGGAAGATAAGCTTACAAAGCTTCTACCAAGATCTGTACAGAGCATTCATGAAGAATTCGAGAAGATAAGGAGGGAGATATGTACAGAATCTCCAAGAGGGTTTGAAACTGAGTCAAACTCTAGATTTTCTTATAGGGAGTGTGAGCATGCAAACACACCTTATGATGTACAGTGAAATCACATGGCCAGTTTTTCCATAAAAGAAAAAGAAGAAGGAGGAATGCCTGAGAGGGGAACTCTTAGTGGGTTCTTGCATGAGTATGAATCTCAAACTCAGAAGTTTAGAGCTCATGTCACTTTTTCAGAGTTTTACAATATGAAGGTGAAAGGAGGAGAGAAACAGGATAGATTTCATCTATCTACCTTTGAGGGTTCACCTACATGTTTAGCCAAAGCTTAGGTAGAGGAGTTAGAGACCTTCTTGCAGCACCACCAAATTCTTGAAGTAGAAGCCATCAAAGTCGAAGCGTTGCATTTGAGAGGTAAGGCTTATGCCTGGTGGATATTTGAATCCTTTTCTTTGAGAAATGTAAACATTTCATCCTATGTTAGTTTCACTAAGGCATTAGTGAAAATATTTGATAGAAGGATTCATGAAACACATATGGTGGAGAAAAAGAAGAAAACTCAGACAAAACCCTTGCATGAAAACTTACACCATACTTTACCAGGAGAGAAACTTTCCTCTCACACTCTTGAGCAAGAGAGCATGGAGATCTCTTTTTCAAAAGGGGATCCAATCATTGGAGAGTTTCCCATTCCTGTTGCAGATATTTAGGGCAATAGCGCTGTTCGATCTGGAGTTGATCTAGCACCTCATATAGAGGAAGGAGGAGCTCTTGCTCCAAATAGAGGGATGCTTGCATCTTTGCAAAGGAGTCCCGAGGATATCAAGTGTGGAGATCAAGGCACAACTCATGTTCTACATGTGCCATTGTTGAGGAGGTGTGGAACCATGGAGACGCAAGGAGGAGATAGGGAGAAGACCCAACATCATGAGATGAGGAGTACACATCCCTATTCATTTCTGGAGGTTGATGCACCTAAGGAGGTGATTGGATTGTGCAGTGGAAGCATGGAGAGTTTTCTCCCTTCATATATTCAGTCATCTCTTATTGAGGATGTCTCATTGCATGGAGACATTTTTCCGAGTAGACCACTGGACCAGAAGAGGATAATGGATGCTTCACATGTTGGGGCACCACTCATTGATTCCAGGAGGGTGGAAACCTTGGGAGAGCTTGATACAGCACTGGGAGTCTTGGGTAGAATCAAAGAGAGAGGGAGCATTCCCTCAACATCATCAGTACTCACTTCCATTTCAGATTCTGCATTGTGGCAGGAGCAACAAGGGAAGGATAGCAGCCTATAAACTTGCATCTTTGGCATAGGAGATGTCAGAGAGGAGGATGACCATATGACATATGCTCTTCATGATAGATCACCAGTGTTATCACTATGGAGGTTAGATCCATATTGGAACTCCTAGATATTGGTGGAGTATTCCAAGGATATTTTCACTTGCATGAGGAGGGATGTTCAGTCAAAGATGGGGTCATCTTCTATCATGGTAGGATCTTCTTACCAGGAGCTTCCAAGCTCAAGGGGAAGTTGCTAGTAGCTCATGAGGATTTCCTTTTCAGCCCCACTTGTTTTATGAGAGCATACCACACCATCATGGAGGGGTATTTTTGGAAGGGTTTTGAGGAGGAGATATATTATCACATGAGCAAATGCATAGATCACATAGAGATGGAGGAGTTAGCACAACCACCTCTTTTCTATTTGAGGATGAGAGGAGACTCATTTATGAGCCACTCCCTTGGTATGAGCAAAACATATGGATGTTGCCCCAAGGAGGATAATTCTTTCTTTTAGGCTTCATGGTCTACTTGAGGCCATAAGCATGATTGATGGCCATTCCCTAGGAGGACTTGGGGAAGATATATGTTATGGACATGCTCATTGTACGCCTTACATCATTCACTTCCTCCATACTTATGAGGATATTGGAGTAGCAGGCAAGTGGTCGAGAAGCCACTCATTTTATCAGTCTCTATTGCAGTTGAGGGTCAAGCTATGTTGGTTTCACTTGAGGGACCATTGTCCTTCACATTTTTTTCATATGTCAGCAAGCATGATTCTCATATTTTCTCCCTATGGTTCTATTTTTTCTGCCTTTATGAGGAGCATGCTTGGGAGAGAGACACATTGGGTGAATGTGTCCTTTGAGGGAGAAATTCCTCACATTTTTTGCACTACATGTTCTAAGGGGAGCATGGGAGATGATATGGCCACTAGAGAAACTCATTTGTTTCCATATAAGGTGAGCCATATGATAGAAGACATGCCATATTTTGATGACTTCCAACTCATCATATATGGAGATACTTGGGCCAGCATGATTTGCAGCGTTGGAGGAGAGATTTTTGGAGGTCTAGTCCTCATCTTACCACTTGAGGGCAATCTTATTACAGCCCAAGATTAGTACTCTCTCTACACTTATCATAAGTGGAGAGATGGACAGCGTGGGGTAGGCTACATTGTCTACCTTGTGTAGATTTTTATCCCACCTACTTTGCCGAAGCCAAAGGTGGAGGACAGTTTTCAGGAGTTGCCTAGTTGGAAGGTGACTCATTTTGCATGGCTAATAGCTTGGGGATGGAGGATCCATATTGGAAAGATATTTCCCATTATATTTCAGACCCCATTCTTCAAGGGGACCTCTAGACATCACTTTGCTATCCTCTTGAGTATTTCACCTTTACATGATGATGGCTTGATAGCTAACTTACATGCTGAGGAGGGGTAATGTGGAGGCTTGATCGATGAGATAGTATCACTTTCCTTGGAGGAGATCATCATACATGGATGATACAGGGAGAGGAGGAGAAATAATTCAGTCTGTCCTTATACTTTCTTTAGGACAAGCAATCTTTGAGAGGGGAGGACTGTAATATTCCAAAATTTGCAACCAGCAAATTGGAATATTAATTTTTGCTTATTTCATCTAGGAGGTGAATAAAATGGGTAAAAGTCCCATGATTAGGAATAAGATCCTTCATAGTGTGAAAAGGATCAATGGGGAAGCTTAATTTTTCACCTTGCAGTGTGAAAAGGGGCAATTTCATGAGGACAAGATCAAGTTTGACCAAGTCAACAACGCTACCTAAGAGGCGTAGCTTGCATGAGAAGATAGCGCAGTTTGAGAGGGAGGAACATTTTTTGTGGAAGAAACCCTAATGTGTGGGGTCCAGGGAAAATATACATTCAATTCCATAAAATGAGGAAGAGGCAGCCATAGAGAGACGTCTTTGAGCATTTGATATTTGTTTGATTAGACTATTTGTAGTCTCCAGCTATTCAGCTGAGTTGTAGTGCTTCTTAACACGAGGGATTCATGTTTAGGATTTCCTCTCCTTCTTGAGAGGCCTCTTGAAGGATTTCTCTTCATTTTCTCCACATCTTGGCTCAAGTCCAAAGCCACTTCTTCAGTCACTGCGTTATTTCTGCTAAAGTGTAACATAGTGTTACTGGGTGTTGCAGTGGGGGGGTTCCACAACACCGTTTCTTGTCTCATCTTTAAGAGGAGGGAGTCTCTATTCCTCAGAAAGGTTAGTAAGGAAGGTTTCAGAGCTAGTTTTCATATCTTGGCAACAAGGCCAAGCATCTTCCATCATAGACAACGTAGTCCATTCTCCATACTGCATTATTTTAGTGCATACTTGCAGTGAGGGTTTGCACCATCTTCTTAGAGGGAAATATCTTCAATGCCGTTATCAGCCTTGCACTTGAGAGATCCATTGGAGGAGGTTTATTTCAGATTGAGCATCATCTTCAGCCATCTCCATGTATTTCCAATATTGAGTTGCAGCTGCTACCCAGCAACTCCAGCATTTCTGTAGATTTTCCATTTGTACATGTATTGCAGCGAATCCTTATAAGGATTGTGTATTATTGTTGTATTAGTGTTTTTAGGGGTTGAGAGCTTGCTCCCCCATCTTTCTTGAGCCTGATATTGTTATATAATCCTATTATCATTTTGTAAGCTGCAGTATCTCCTATAAACTGCGTTATTTTAGCCAGGGATTTTCACATGTAGCAGTGTTTATTCATTTCCTTGTACATGTTCTATTGAGGCTCTCATTGCCTAGCTTGAGTGATTTATTACTCAAAGCATTGTACTCTTTTGCTGCTATATTATACACTTGTTGGCTATTTACATCTTCATGTACTCAAGCTCACCATAATAATGCTATCATTCCATTTTATGTTCATGTGTTGCTACAGTCCCTTCATCAGGCACTTTCTGAGGACAACTAGGTTTGGGAAATCTGTTTAACCCACCTAGAAGGATTTCTTTGGAGCCTCCTCTTGGATTTAGGACTTAGACACATTTTTCTAAGGGATCCAGGTCTTGGTTTCAATTACTATAGCAGCCATTACTGGAAAATGTGTTTTCCAGTCATGCCTTGCTAGTTGTTCCAGATTTGGAATATTACACCCTCTCTCAATCTTGTGCCCATCATTTGGATTGTGGTTGACCATCAATGTTAAGGAGAAGAATAATAAAGAAGTTCACTCGTTAATTTATTGTAACCCAAATCCAAGTAATTAAAATTCTTCATATTTCCCAATTCCATTGGAATGCTTCCCGTCATCTTATTTTTATCAAACAAGAAACTAGATTGCTCATCAATATTTGTGGAACCAATGCAGTGGATGGAAGAAGGCGTTGTTGAAGGCAAACAAATGTGTGCTGGTTGCAAAGCTCATTTGGGCTATTTCAACTCGGTAGGCTTGCAATGTAGTTATGGAACTTGGATGAACCCATCATTTCAATTAAACAAAAGTAGGAAGGAATAATTGTGTCTCAAAAGGGATCGGTTTCATCGTTTTACGGATTTTTTTTAGGTGTGGATAGAACATTGACACTAAGTTTGTAAGACTAGAAAAGAAATGGCAAAGAAGCAACTGAATGAGAAAGTAGCATTGGCTAATGAGTGTAGGGGCAGTGGACAGCATAGGATTTCCGAAAAAAAAAAAAAATTAAAAAAAAAATCTTAAAAAATGATGTTTAGATTTTAAAATCTAGAATCAAATAGCAATTAAATTTATTTTCCTTGCAAAAAAAATTTGAAAATTTTTCATACCAATTCAATTGATGAACAATCTATTGGAGTTTTCCATAGGCTTATAGAACTAGAATATCCTTCTCCCGTTAGTTGTATTAGTGAAGCTCTGATACCACAATAATACAGAATTGTCATCAGACACGTAATTTTATTGATAATGGAAAAAGAAATTGCATAGGAATTGCAAGAGTTTACACACGTAAACTCCAACACTTTGCAATTAGGAAAATAACCTATTTCTAAACTACATGTCCTAACTTAATTTAGTTATGGACCACTTGATAAAACAACAAGTGTATGTTTACAATAAATAACCTTCTAACAAATCTACTAACTTTATTCCTATTTTAGAGCCTAAGATATGACACTATTCTAGAGTCTTATCTTTTCTAACAATATTCTATTTCTAACTGTCTCTAATATTTATTAAATATTCTAATTTATTAAATATTTTATCCTAACTTTAAACTATGATATTTGGATCATCTAACAGCGATGAATATTCACTAGAAGGTGTGGATGAAGCATCACTTTCTACTTCTTCTTTCTCTTGTCTTTCATAAGCTTCATACATCATGTCAACCATTTTGGACATCCTGAGCATGGCCTCATACATGTCTTTTTCATCCTCCATTGACGCACGTTCAATCATTTTTCACGCTCGCAGTTCACATCAGCAAGAAGACCGCTCTGATATGACTTGATCTGGGTCCGTTATCTACCGGATTTACTCATGATATTTTACTATTGTGATGTTGTTAGAACTGAATTTTAAAAGGCATAAAATAATGCATGTGCATGTTGTAAAGAAGGGAAAAAAGACAACCATCAACAACATACAAACACGAGACGTTGATAACGGAGTTCTCCTAGTGTGGGCTACATCTTTGGGCCCGGTGTCAAAATGGGGTGGGCCACTTCATATAGTGCTGGAAATGGGAAGAACATGGATGATGTTGATACAAGTATATGCCCTCAACATGAGTGGATTGTCTCTCCACAAGATGTTCTGCTACAAGAACTCTCACTCACAATGGACCTTTGTCAACATGACATAATATCACATGAAGAAAAAATAAGATCATGTACATGCATCAAGAAAGGATCTAGAAGTCATAATACATCTCACAGAAAAAATATGCATGGGATCAAACTACATGTACCTCAACCCCTAAATCTGGCAAAAGAAGCAGATGCTTAGCTGCTGAATGTGGTTGTATCGTCGAACTCATGGTGTCGGGGTGCATAGAACCGACCGCCCACACTTGAGAATCAGACACTATCACTCCAATCTGGAAAATGGATGAGAAATAGGGATCTCTGCTGCTAAGATGGACATGTCTATTGAGCTTCTATCTTCGAGAGGTGTAAAATTGACATAAATTTTGTCGAAAATGGACTACGGCAAGTTTTGGGCCTCAAGGAATATTTTAGATTCCCTCAAGATTCCCTAACATTATGGTCTATAGGGAATATCCAAATATACTGCCCAGTTGGCCATTCTGGCTTTACCATCACTTTCCCTACGAAATTCTGCTTAAAATGACTGTAAACTTCATATCATTCTGACAAAATGGAATTCTACCTCCCCATGAAATCTTTTATGAATCAAAGAATATTCTTTGCAAAAGATTATTTGTTTCGAAAAGCGTGCTTGCACATGGTTCTGCCTTGTTGTGGCCCATGGTTCCACACTTGCAAATAATAAAATCACTCCACCGTTCGGTCCCACTAGGTCTCCCTTCTCCCTGAACGCACTGCAACTAAGAGTTTAAATATCATTTGTGTGGCAGAGTTAACAAGAACCACAGTTGTCGTTTCTTGGTAGCGGATGAGAAGAGCGTGGAGGTGAGTCGGGTTCAAATGTTTCCCACTCCAAAAAAGCACACATTAGTTTTAAACCTTGGCATTTTAATGTTTTTTTAGGCGCACGGTTTGTTGGCATATATTTGAACTTGGTTTTAGTTGTTGTTATTTGTTGTATAAAGGTTGGGGGTTACATTCCAAACTTCGCAACAATTTAAACCATAACCCATACTATGGAATTATGGTAATGACCGTGATTCCATCGAGGTTCTGTATGCATTATCCACTACGGTAGTACTTATGGTAAGTTTTAGTGACCGTCGAGTTTGAACTTGCAATGAACCATGATATGGTTAGTTTTTGTCGTGGTTTGGGGTCAGGATTAACTCTGTGCCCCTGGCTTCCTAATATGGTCTCGTGGCATGGGTGGACAGGGGGCAGGGGTTAACCCTGGCCCCGAAATTGAATTTAAAACCAATTAAATTTTAAATATATGTTGATGCATATGGTTAATAAGGAACACCAGTGTCGGAGAATTTTGCTGCTGTTGGGCCGTTAATATGCCATTATTATTATCACTTGTGAACGCTTATTCCACCCATTTATACCATTCTTCATCACGTCATTTATTATAATTTATTATTTAAATCCATTTTATAAATGATTTATGCTCTTATGGATGAATATTATTTATCTTCCTTTATTTCAAATAAATTGGTGATTATGAATTATTTTATCAATGATGGTTTTAATAAGTTGGTTATAACATTATTCACCATTTTTAGCCTCCAAGATAATTTCCAGATTGAAGATTTGATCATTAAAAGTGCCAACTCAGAAATGCGCTGGAATAAGGAGTGACAGTTTTGCGGTTGAGATTCTGAGCAAATGAAGACGAATCTGAAAATCCGGAACATGGGTTTTGTTCAGAATGGACCCAATTAACTTTATCAAAGAACGATTTGCCCAAATTCGGCTTGTACTGAGAGAAACGCAGGGTTCTTTGAGCACGATTTTCTCAGATCTGTGGTTGCGGCCGTCCTCTAAATCTCAACTACCAAAGCCAAATTCGACTTGCTGTTGTTGAAAGATGAATGTAAATCTATTTTATTGTTGATCAATTGGTTGGAAGAAATTCAATATTATTATTAGAGATCCTATTTGCTATTTAATTTCTCCTCCTTCTGATTATAAAAGGAGAAGCATGTATTGTGTATGAGAGGATGGAGAGACTTTTCTTATTGTAATTTGCAGAATTGTGCATCGGCTCTTGTTAAGAGAGTGTGAGCTGTTTGTAAACATTATTAATGCCTGATTAATAAAGGAGTTCACTGTTGTTCCATTTCTCAAGCGCTGGAGTAAAGCACAACAACGCTTCACCGGTGGTTGAGGGCCCGACCCTGGTGGAGCGATCTGCTGTTTGTATTTCTATTAGTTTATTTCTGTTGTGTGAAGTTCGTTTATTACAATTTAAGAATTGAGTTATTGCTAATTGGATCAAATACAGAGTCATTGTTATTCCATTCTTTACAAGAAGCATGATTCATGATTCAATTGTTATAAAATGTTGTTTTTCTGTATCTAATTCCAGTTGTTATTCCTTTTGTTTATGAATTACGATAGTTGATTGTTGCGTGGCTGTCGACGGGATTAAAGAGTAGAAATCTAGTTTGCTTGGTTATGAATTGAATTCACTGTTTATTTTACGCTGCTATTCAATTCCTGTTCATTGCTTGTAGATTGTTGTTCCTTTCCAGTTTGCGTTTTAGATTTCATTTCCTTTGAGTTGTTTTCACTTGCTTTGAGATCTCTAAACTGTAGAGGGCAGAGCTAATCATTCCAGGTCCCCAGATTTGGTCATCTCACATCGATTTCTAGGGGAAAGAGTTATTACTGCTGCATCCCTAATCGATGTCTAGCAAGGTTGTTGTAGTGTAGTCTTTACATTTCTGTCATTTGTAATTAGATTTATTTTCAAGCAGATTTCTTTTCAAGCATTTATTATTTCTGCATTTGTATTTTTATACTACATCTTCACAAACATTACTCTTGAGTAAATAGCCGCCTCAGACTGAGTACACTCTTGAAACAAAAAGTCGTCCCTGGGTTGATAATTAATGTGAAGGTAATTAGGAGTTAAAAAGACACCTTTTTATCGCTCCACATTTTGGCGCCGGTGCCGGGGAGAGTGTAGCCATTTCTAAAGAGTAGTGTGAATCTGATGAGTGCCTGCTAGGAGAGAATTGGGTATTAAAAACGGAAGGTAAGAACCTGCGTACGGAGCATGTAACAGCCCTGCTCCCCCGCCCGCTTTCCGGCAGATTTGTTAATTTTTTGTGTAGAAATAGATGTTTGAATTTTTGTGTGAATGACTAGAAAAAAATATAGAAATTTTTAAAAAATGGATCACATGATCTCATGCAAGTGGTGATGTAAGCACCACCCATTTCGCTAACTAATTGACAGGAACATTTGAAGAAGGAGCCTCGAAGAAACACATGAAAAACATCTTATATTATGGTAAGAAATGGCTCACGTTTCTACTTGTGAATTTCCTATCAAAGATCTAGGAGGAATGACACAAATGCACATAATTCCCCCATCTTTACCAAATTTTCATGGTTTAGCAAATGAAGATCCAGATACATTCTTATTTGAGTTCGAAATACTTTGTAGAGGATATGATTATTGTACTAATGATCAAAGATTGAAAGTGTTTCCTCTTACTCTAAAAGGAGCAGCTCTCAGATGGTTCATGAGCCTAGGTGGGAATTGCATCCAATCATGGGAGGACATGAAGAACATATTCTTGAAGAAGTACCAAGACTATTGCAAATCCAATGAAGATATTTTCGGTATAATACAAGGGGAAGATGAAAGTTTGGAGGATTATGTAGATCGATTTCATTATAACCTTCAAAAATCAAAGCATAAGCATTTGGAAAAAGAGATCTTAAAAACACTCCTTCTTAAAGGAATCAAAGATGAATTTTTAGAACTCTTAAATCTGGTAGGAAAAGGTGATGTTTTTCAGTTATCATATGATGATATTTGTGATTTGTGCATAAGGTATTCGAGAGGAATCTCCAAGGCTGGTAAGAATTCTAGAGATGTTTGTTCTTTCTTTTCCAAATCTGCTACAAGAATAGGAGACATAAGAGCTGAAATCAATGATTTATTTGAAAATTTTAAAGTTGATTTTATTAGCTCTCTAAGCTCGAAATTGGACGTTTTGCAGGTTCATAAAAATGAAGAATTTGATGAAGTGTTTTTCCCTCATGACCGAAAGGAGCAGCCCATAGATACTCACTCTTCCTTATCTAGGATGGAAGTAGCATATCAAAGAGATAAGGAAGCTACAACAAGGTAAACATGTATGGTTCAAAACACTTCTTCTCCATTCTCTTACTTGCATAATCCATTATGGAATACTCATGTTCTAGGGCAGCCATGTCAATTTCAATATAACCACCAATCTTATCTACAAGTTTGGCATGGTTCACCTTATGATTGCATGACTACTCTCTCTCATCTTGTAGCACAAGCACATTCTCCATATTCTCCACCAGCTCTTTCACAACATCCTGCTTGCATATCAAATTTATCCACTCAACCCAACCAAACACATCATCACAATGCTCCATTCCATACACAATTTCCTGCTCAACTAATTCCACACACTCACCATAATAAACCAGTACAACATGCTTACAATGTTGATCTGCCAAATTTACCCAGCCTTCCCACCCATTCTATCTCACATGCGCCATTAGAGAAAACTTACAATGAGATTCAGAATGTTTCAAATTCAAAAATTGTAGAAGCTATGGAAGCAAATGAGGTTTCTTATAGGTTGCACCAACAAACCATTTTAAAAGCTCAAGAACTTCATGGTATGATGGGAAATCAAGAAAGTAACGGATATATTGAAGATTGGTTTCACTCCATCACGTGTTTGCATCCTCACTCTATGCTTCAACAATTTTTGATACCATTTTTTCAAGGGAAGTTGGCTTCTCATACCCTAATTTTCATTAATATGCATTTTTCAAATTTGGGTATGTGTATACATGAAGCCTTATTTCGAAAATGGCTCCACTGGAAGTACTCGTATACGTAGTCATATTCATTTTTCAAATCAAAATAGGTTAGTATAGAACATAAAATAAATAAGGGAATAAATAAATGCATTTTGTTTTTTATGTAAAACTAGTTGTTTTTTGTTGCAACATGCTATGCAAATCAATATTGGTGATAATTTTTTAATTCATTTGTGTATGTAGATGACTTATAATGGAAATAATAGCTCTAAAAACACTCATATTCATTTTTTATCACCAATTTGAAAAAATGCTTGAATATCATTTTTTTGGCTTGCGGGCTTGATGAACTTTCTGGAAAAACAGTCGGGACAGTCATGTTTTGAGGGACCCAAAATGAATATTTTTAAAACCTGTTTCTACCCTAGATAGCCCTTGATGTCTACTTTCTAACCCAATTTTAATCAGTCAATTTGGATTTGAAACGAAAAAGTTAGAACCAAAACATTGACCGGATGTCTAGCGGGTAGCTCAGAAACAGAGTTGGGACAGTCAGTTTTTGGAGGCCTAAATGACCATATTTTTAAAACCTGTTTCTACCATAGATATCCCTTGATTTCTACTTTCTAACCCAATTTGAATCAGTCAATTTGGATTTGAAACGAAAAAGTTAGAACCAAACCATTGACCGGATGTCTAGCTGGCAGCTCAAGAACAGAGTTGGGACAGTCAGTTTTTGGAGGCCTAAATGACCATATTTTTAAAACCTGTTTCTATGGTAGATTCCCCTATGAATCTAGTTTCCAATTCAATTGGAATCACTTATTTTCGATATCGTATGGGGAAGTTATGATCAAAATACTGACTGTCTATCGTAAATCAGCACCCTTAAAACTCTGTTTTTCCGGATGTTCCTTACAGTATTTCACCTATCCATTCTTCTTTTCTTCAAAACATGTTTCTATTGGAGGTAAATAAATGAATCTACTTTCATTTCCAATTTGAATCATTTGAATCCGACATCAAACGAAGAATCTATGCTTAAAACATTCATTGTTGTTCTAAGTGGGGTAAGCGAAAATGACTCTGTTATGCAGGTTGTTCTAAGTAAAATTGACATATCATATCATTGAATTTTTAAAACCTGTTGCTATTGGAGATTAAAATTTGAATTAGCTCTCATTTGGCTTTGGAATCACTCAATTTGGACGAAAAACAAAGAAGTTGTGACTAAAACACTGCAGGTTAGCATGATTGGCCACTGCTCTCCCGCAGGTAACAAATAAATTTTACTGTTATTTTCTCCGTGGATTTGTTTTACAGAGTAACTACTTGTTAGTTTTTTGCATAATTCTTGGATTAGGGGAGCCCGCGCACCTCTTTCTCCATGATTTAATGTTTTCTTGCAGGTAGACACTCGTTTTTTGCAGGTCTTGGGAAAATAAAGAAGGTCAATTTATGGACGAGTGATTTTTGAAAGAAATTTTATGAAACAAAGGAATTTCATCTAACTCATTACCCAACGGATTCATAATAGAAGAAATGAAGAATTGATTTCAATTTGAAGATTCATGTCTTATCACTACTGCCAAAACATTTTTCAAAGAGATCATTTTTTTTTGACATAACATCATAGCTGTTGTAACTTAATTTATTTATTTACATACTGTTTTTGTTGTTTTTTTTCTAATTTCTCTTATATTTTGTGTTTCAGGTATTGCTTCATTCAAAGTGTAACTCATCCTCAGCATCAATACCGTGAACAACTAATTTGTTTTTTGCATGTTTGCATTGTATGACTGTCCATTTTGTTGTTCCTTTTCGAAAGGAACGGCACTTGTGTTTTGCTGTTCATTTTCTAAAGGAACGGCACTTTTAGTTTTTGCTGTTCCTTTTTCCAAAGGAACGACATTTGCATTTTCACACTTTTTTGTGTGTATTTTTTCTTTTTGGTGTGCATTTCCTTTGTTGTTCCCTACAAGGAACAACACTTTTTTTGAGTGTTTTTACTGTTCCTTTTTCCAAAGGAACGACATTTGCATTTTCACACTTTTTTTGTGTGTATTTTTGCTTTTTTTGTGTGCATTTCCTTTGTTGTTCCCTACAAGGAACAACACTTTTTTTGAGTGTTTTTGTTGTTCCTTCAAAGAAGCAACACTTTGGGAGCAACCCTTCCTTCCTCTTGTGGGATTATTCCTAGTTCATCTCAACCACATTTTATTGATTCCCTTTCATGGCATGAAGTACACTACTTATGAGGACAAGAATTATGGATTCTATTGAAGCAAGTTAATATCATTCATGTTATGATCTTTAACAGGATAGCTCCTTGATGATAGATTATTTTCAAAAGGGACACAATTATTTATATACTATTTTACTGCATTGTTTTCTGTTGAACATGATATTGATTGATCATCTTAATACCATGCTGGTTCCACCCTTCCTGGTTATAATCTTCTCTGTCTGTAATAAATGAGATTATGGGTATATTTTTTTCTATTGACATGTTCAACTTCTTCCACCATCCCTGCTCTTAAGGAGTGATGAGCCTCCCTCTTTTTATCATAAAAATGTGAAATAATAACAAAATTTTGTTCGCAGATGGAGGATAGGGGGTCTCATTACGAGCCAGCCTACCATGTTCATAAGGCTGTAACAAAGTGACATTCCCATTATGGCCACCACACCAGGGTTATGATCCATTGGATAGCCCAATTATCCTTGGAGCAGGAGGTCTCATCACGAGTCGGCCTGATCACTTTTGCTACATCCCAGTGAATGGCAGTGTGGTTATCTGGTTACCACGCCAGCACATTGATCTCTTCTGTAGAACAACAATGTAACTCTCTAGTTATAAATTGAGGATTCTGGCTCATATGGGTTAAAAAGCAACCCTGCCGAGGCTATGGACGCCTGCTGGCAGCAGCGGCTCTGCTTATGGTATTGAAGTTATATCTTATCGTCGATTATTATTATAATACCCTTTTCTTATTTTTTTCTTTTTATCAGAGAAGTTATTTCCTTAACTTTTTCCCTGTTTTGAACCTTTATGCATGAGAAATTGTTTTATAATCAATCACATCATTTTTCAGCTAGAATACCATCAGCAAAGCATCTTTTTGGCATATTGCTGTCCTTTTTCTCTTTTTCGTAACTTATCATCAATCCAAAGCATCCTATCTCTTATTCATAACTATCTTTACACACTCTGCTCTCATTATAATCATAACTCTCGTTGTCCTATCATTGATATGTGTACTCTGCTTCATTTACTGATATATTGTTCATTCCCGTGCTTTGCCGTCAGCATAACACCTTTCATAGGCTTTATGGTCATGGAATTCCTTTTCCAATTGGAAGGGGGAATGTCTGCATTATGGGATTGCATGTGATATGATTACTGCACTCTGCCATCACTTGTTGATTTGCTAAAATATTAGTATTGCATGTATACATAAGTTTTTCTGATTGAAATTTTTGCATGCATCTTATCTATTGCTTACACTATGGATTCAAGAACATTGTATGCCAAATAGTGCTTTGTTTGCGGGAAAACAACAAGTATGGGCAGAATTCTATTCATAGCATGACCACACTATTGCACTTAACAGAAGAGGCTCGCGCACGTGAACAATTCTTCAGACATGATGTGCTTACCTGGATTCCACCTTTTGCATCACTTTCAGCACCAACTCTGCCTACATCAGCTTCAACAACTGCCAGTCCATATATGTCATTCCACATTTTGGGAGGTAAAACTTGAGGTAAAATAGCATAATTTTCTGATTTATTACGAATTTAGGAGAATTTCATGAAAATCCATTTTGAGCATTATTTATCATCCTTCATTCCACATCTTTACCACTTTCCCTTTTTCAGCGGCATATCATTTTCGAGTATGGGGGAGTGTTCCTTTCATTCATTTCTTTCTTATGACCATGTTATTCATCTTCTTTATCATCCATTGCTATTCTTATTCACTCTCACCACCTCCCTTATTCCATGTTGTTTTACACCAAGCATAGAATTTAACAGTTGGTAGCAACCACCTCAATTTTTTTCTAGCATCGCATGAGGGCATGCTAATTTTTCAGAGAGGGGGAGGAATTGCTACGCATGATGGATGTTTTCAAATTTCTTTCTCATTTAAGGCATACAATTTCATTTTTACACAATGCAGAAATTGATTTCCATAATATTTTTAAAAAACCATGAACTCAATTCTTGTGATTTCTGGAAAACACAGACGTATCATTAATACAAACCCAGATACTTTCAAGATAAATTGGAAATCATGCACTCTCACCTATAGCCATTTTGTTTATATCTCATGATCCGTGCATCAAAACGATCTGATTTTTGGATCATAAAGGCATTCATATATTATAAATTTACTTGCCAAATTTCAACAAAAGCTGGTTTGTAGTTTTTGAGAAAATGGTTAATAAAGTTTGCTGTTACTTATATCATATTTTGCTGCAACTTCATACATATAGTTAAATGTCAATATAAAAATTGTTATGCCTTCATCAAGATTACTAAAAGTGAATATTCATTAATTAAGGAAGAATTCATTTGTTCTATCCATTTCATGAGCTAAGATGAACATATTTTTTATTGCTTGGTAAACACATGGGTTTTTGTCTTTGGGTTGCATGAGGACATGCAATATATTCAGTTTTCGTTGCATGAGGACATGCAACATATTAAGTGTGGGGGTATGTTGGGCCGTTAATATGCCATTATTATTATCATTTGTGAACGCTTATTCCACCCATTTCTACCATTCTTCATCACGTCATTTATTATAATTTATTATTTAAATCCATTTTATAAATGATTTATGCTCTTATGGATGAATATTATTTATCTTCCTTTATTTCTAATAAATTGATGATTATGAATTATTTTATCGATGATGGTTTTAATAAGTTGGTTATAACATTATTCACCATTTTTAGCCTCCAAGATAATTTCCAGATTGAAGATTTGATCATTAAAAGTGCCAACTCAGAAATGCGCTGGAATAAGGAGTGACAGTTTTGCGGTTGAGATTCTGAGCAAATGAAGACGAATCTGGAAAATCCGGAACATGGGTTTTGTTTAGAACGGACCCAATTAACTTATTCAAAGAACGGTTTGCCAAAATTCGGCTTGTACTGAGAGAAACGCAGGGTTCTTTGAGCACGATTTTCTCAGATCTGTGGTTGCGGCCGTCCTCCAAATCTCAGCTACAAAGCCAAATTCGACTTGCTGTTGTTGAAAGAGGGATGTAAATCTATTTTATTATTGATCAATTGGTTGGAAGAAATTCAATATTATTATTAGAGATCCTATTTTCTATTTAATTTCTCCACCTTCTGATTATAAAAGGAGAAGCATGTATTGTGTATGGGGGGATGGAGAGACTTTTCTTATTGTAATTTGCAGAATTGTGCATCGGCTTTTGTTAAGAGAGTGTGAGCTGTTTGTAAACATTATTAATGCCTGATTAATAAAGGAGTTCACTGTTGTTCCATTTCTCAAGCGCTGGAGTAAAGCACAGCAACGCTTCACCGGTGGTTGAGGGCCCAGCCCTGGTGGAGCGATCTGCTGTTTGTATTTCTATTAGTTTATTTCTGTTGTGTGAAGTTCGTTTATTACAATTAAAGAATTGAGTTATTGCTAATTGGATCAAATACAGAGTCATTGTTATTCCATTCTTTACAAGAAGCATGATTCATGATTTAATTGTTATAAAATGTTGTTTTTCTGTATCTAATTCCAGTTGTTATTCCTTTTGTTTATGAATTACGATAGTTGATTGTTGCGTGGCTGTCGACAGGATTTAAGAGTAGAAATCTAGTTTGCTTGGTTATGAATTGAATTCACTGTTTATTTTACGCTGCTATTCAATTCCTGTTCATTGCTTTTAGATTGTTGTTCCTTTCCGGTTTGCGTTTTAGATTTCATTTCCTTTGAGTTGTTTTCACTTGCTTTGAGATCTCTAAACTGTAGAGGGCAGAGCTAATCATTCCAGGTCCCCAGATTTGGTCATCTCACATTGATTTCTAGGGGAAAGAGTTATTACTACTGCATCCCTAATCGATGTCTAGCAAGGTTGCTGTAGTGTAGTCTTTACATTTCTGTCATTTGTAATTAGATTTCTTTTCAAGCAGATCTCTTTTCAAGCATTTATTATTTCTGCATTTGTATTTCTATGCTACATCTTCACAAACATTACTCTTGAGTAAATAGCCGCCTCAGACTGAGTACACTCTTGAAACAAAAAGTCGTCCCTGGGTTGACAATTAATGTGAGGTAATTAGGAGTTACAAAGACACCTTTTTATCGCTCCACAGCTGCCACCTAGGAGGTCACTCGTTCGATTCGCATGGACGTCAGATGAGACCCATACCAAAATTTGAACATGCCATCAAGAGGCCACGTTCCAGCTGGGAATTGGATAGCATGGCTCTCCACCATTGTTTGATCCTTAACCAATCGAAATCCACCATTCATGAGCGAACCCAAATGTGACATTTTTCAACCAACCGATGGCTTGCAAATACATAGTCAACTACCTAGTCACTTGCCTAGTCAGCATAAGGACTGCTGACTCGACGTACTTGCAAACCAGCTTTTAAATTTTTTTTTTTTTGAGAAAACAAAAAGAATGTGATATCGGGAACATACGATATCAGTTTTGAGTGAAAGGAGTTGTGTTGAATTCAAGGTGAGGAGATATTCATTTTGAAGTTAGTTTCAAGGACTTTCGAACAATTTGAATTTTGAGCACTTTACTGATCTAGTGGATAATTCCTCCCCACTAGAAGCTTTTGGACCTCCAAATGTTCATTTTCAGTCAACAAAAAGATGAGGCTACAGTTTCCTCACCCTTCCAATCTCAATACATTTGACTTTGCTTGATTTTTCTGCTTTGAGCTCCTCATGAATGTACTTCACTTTCTCTTGTTTTGAAGTCCTTGTTTTTCTATCAAAGATGATATATTTCTGCAATTTTTCAAGATTTTTGAAAAAGGAAACTGCCCTTGAAGGAATTTGAACATTCCCTCCTTGATATTCAGTCAGAGGGAACTTATACAATTTCAAGTTCACTTCACCTTGAAAACTGGAGGCATAATGATGTTGAGCGTGTCTAGCCTCGCAATTTGCTTGACTCTTTACTAAATGTGATCACCACTTCCATGAACCACCCCTCTTCAAGGCCAAAACATTATGAAACCCACAAGAATATGTATTATAACCAATTTCCTCTTAGTCAAATAGCTTTTGCATCTGATTTTGTATCCCTGCATTCTATAACACTGGCATCGTGTTCATACCAATGTTCAACAATGATGCATCATGTTTCAATTACACTTCATGTTGTTTTCCTCTTAGAGCAGGAAACATGTTAAACTCCTAAAACATTTTATCACATGGATTAGAAATCTCATTAAAATCAGATTTCAAAATTGATTCATATCCTTGAAAGGATTTAGATTCCTCAACATCTTTGTGTTTGAACATTAACAATGCAAAATTATAACTAGCATTAACAAGCCTCTTCATTTGTCAACCATTCACAAGAGATAAAATCAATTTCTTGATATGTGCTCTAAAAATGTACTCAATCCCATTTTTAAAAAAAATGATATTTTTTTCTCATGGAAATGAAAAATGGTTCTCCTATCATATAGACATGGGCTTCCCAAAACAATACCACATATGTCAAGTGGGACTACATCAAGTTCTACCTCATCAAGTAAGTTTGCAATCATGGAAAATCAAAGTATGTTCAGCCATGACATAGAGTTTGAGTTTCATTGAGACTATTTGAAGAACTATTACTTGCAATGGATTTATTACCTTTCAATCCCATTGTTGTAATCTTTGTTTAATCTCTTGAATCTGATCCTAAATATTGTTGTATATTTGCAACAACCTTTTCTTTCTCCTTGTTGTTAAAATTTTTGGGTCTCATCGCAGGATTAATTTTCCAAGAGTGGTCTTCATCATTGCCTTCTTTGGAACAATGTTTACATGTAATTTTTTCTCTCTCCTTCTTGATGGATGCATTATTCCTTCCTTTTCCTTTGAAATTCCCCTTTCATTTGTCTCTAGACTGAAATGAGTTCTCACTTGTTTCTTTAGAAATATTCTTCCCTCTTTCTTCTAGATGTGTTTCCTGTACACAAACTTCATCTAAATTTGTATGGCTAAACAAGAGAATAGTGTGTCTCAAGTAGCTATGTAAACTTCCAATGTATTTGAGTAAAGTTTGTTGACAAGATAAATCTACACCCAAAATCAATTCTCTCCTTCTAAACGTTTGGGTATAAATTTTCCCACTTTGACCCCTTAATCATAAAGTATTCCCAATCCATTATAGCTTTCTGGATGTGTGGTAATGGATAAAACTTTCTTCTTAATGCAGCCACAAAATCATTCCAAGAAGTTATGATCTTAACTCTTTTCTTGATATCCTCTTGTGCTTTGGCTTCCCACCAAATGAGTGTTGCACTTTTCAACCTTAATGAATAAATTTGAATCTTGGTCTCATCATCCTTGATCCTTTGTATCTTGCAATACACTTCAAGCTTACGAATCCATTTATCTAATTTCTTAGCATTTACCTCTCCATTATAGATATGCAATTCAAAATTTATCTCAAGTTTTAAAAATGGAGTTCTACCATTTCCCTTTGGAGAATGTGGAGGTTGTTGTGAAGGGGTTGATGTAGAAGATTATGATGGTGAAGATGAAGGTGAATATGTAGGTGAAGAGAAAGGTGGAGTTAGAGATCATTTATCACCATTCCCTCCATTCCATTTTGGAGGCTTGTCTCCATCTCCTCCATTTCCCTTTGGAGATTTGAGCTCTCACAACCTTGAATTCCTTTCCTCATAAAGAAATTTCATCATCTCAATCATGTCAAAGAATTATTTCCTAAAATCCTTCTCATCCTTAGTCATATTTTTAGGCTCTCCTTCATATGCCATGGCTGGTGAGGCTTTTGGTGAATCTTGAGGTGAAACTGGTGGTGGAGACTGTGGGAAATGAGCTCTCCTTGAACTAGCCTGAGGAATTTCTATGAAATTAGTGAAGTTTCATTAACACATAAATTATGAATTTAAACTCCGTTTTGTAGCAGTAAACAGGGACATTAATACCATATCAGAGACACAAAACAAAAAAATGATGGAGTTCACCCCTCCTGGGCTACATCTTGTGGTCCAACTTACAATGTTGGGCCTCTTTCATTATGCTCCAAAATATGTGTTTACATTTGTTTGCAGTGCTCATAATGCAAAAATATGGTCTCCAATGGCTCCAGAATAGTCAAAACCCCCTATTTGGGCTCTTTATGCACTCAAAAATATCAAAAAACGAAGAGTTTTGCTGTAGAACATATTCTCTGCTAATTGTGCAACAATTCACACCCACCTGCAATCCATCCTACAAAATCCACACTTTTTAGCCACATGGAGTGACAAATTCACCCCACGTTGATGAGATTCACGTTGGTTCAGGTGAAAATTATCGAATATTTTAATTTCCCAATGACCCCATAAGTTGATCAAAACGAGCCAAGTGGTGCATTTGGTGTCGTTGATCTAGGGCCGGTTGAAGAAAAACCACCAATATTCTGACCAACGGTGTGGTCATGGTTGCATTACATTGAACCCGAGTCGGGTTTGAATTCCCTGCCCAATCATGTAACCCATGCTTCAAACAATGGTGAGGTTTTTAACCATCGGGGGTTACATTACAAAATCCGCACCAATTTAAACCATAATCCATACTCTGGAACTATAGTAATGACTATGGTTACATCAAGGTTTCGTACCCAGTCTCCATTGTGGTATAACTTATGGTATGGTTTAATGACCGACAGGTTTGAACTTGAAATGAAGTGTGATATGGTTTTTTTATGTCATGGTTTGGGGTCGGGGTTAACCCCAAGCCCTAGCTTCCAAGCTATGGCCTCATGGCATGGGTGGATCGGGGGACACGGGTTAACCCCAGCCTCGACCCCAAATGTACAACCTATTAAAGTTTAAATAGATTTTTTTGCATATGGATAATAAGGAACACCGATGGTGCAGTGGCGGAGCACTGTGCTGCCACACCATAGGTCACTAGTTCGATTCACATGGAGGTCAAATGGGACCCATACCAAAATTTTAACATACCATTAGGAGGCCATGTGGTAGCCAGCAAATGGCCCACGTGCCTCTCCACCATTGGTAAATCCTTAACCAATCAAAACCCACCATTCACGAGCGAACCAAAATCTGACACTTATCAACCAATCATCAGCTTGAAAATACACAGTCAACGACCCAGTAACTTCCATAATTAGCGTATGGACTACTAACTCGGTATACTTGCAACCCAACATTTCAAATATTAGTTTTTTGAGAAAAAGGACAAAACATGATATCAGGGGCATACAATATTGGTTATGAGTGAAACGAGTTGCACCGGATTCAAGGAGATGAGATATTCGTCTTGAAGATTGTTTCAAACACTTT
Organism: Pinus albicaulis; assembly: GCA_034641835.2. NCBI lineage: Eukaryota > Viridiplantae > Streptophyta > Pinopsida > Pinales > Pinaceae > Pinus > Pinus albicaulis. The sequence continues at coordinate 18,771,892 of CM076569.1, forward strand.
TGAACACTTTGAATTTTGAGCACTTTACTGATTCACTAGATCACTAAAAATTTCCTAGTTTTAATAACTAAGTAACTTTTTTCATAAAAACCTAACTCTTCTATTCCTTCCCTTGTCTTTGTATTTAGAGAATTGATAATTTGAGTTTCCAAGCCAGGTTTGTTTCCGAGTTCATTTTTTTATTTCATCAATAACTTCCTTTTCTGATCCAAAATGGATTCAGTTTTTCCTCTAGATCAAAATCTTCAAACGTAGATGAGAATAGGATCAAGTTGAATTTCTCGTTGACAAGATTCCAACGGTGTGAACAGTGCGTAAAACCAAGTTCGTATGAAGAAGATATTGCAAGTCAAAGTTTATGGAAAATTAGGGAAAAATGAGTCAAACTCAAAGTCAACGGTCAAGTCAATATTCAGATGATGTCAGTAGGACACGTGTCATCCCGGGAACACGCCACCTATCCAGGGTGATGTCAACAGATCAATGATGTGTCAGAATGTGATTGGTTAAAATGGGCCAATCCGGGTCTGACACATAGCAGCCTGGATTTTTGCCCAGTTTGGCCTTATTTCCAAAATTTTGGAGGTCAGGGAGGATCAAGCCCCTGACCTCCCGGAATGGCTAAGAACTTTTCGGATTTATTTCACTAGTTGGGCTACCGAGTTGTTTGGTATTGACAGCATACAATATGTTTTATTATGGTGAATGGATTTGTTTGTACCAGAAAAGGTTCGGATAGTCAGGGTCAACCCCACGACTGCCGCAACCTTAACCCCATATATTTCAAACCTTAGCCACATTCATATATCATAACCACTAGATATATTACCATGCATATCAAATGTTGTATAACCTATAGATATTACAATTAATTCCGCCACATATATATGCGATATATATTATATCATACCATATATATGGATGTGATATAAATCAAGCATAAACCATTGCATATAAATGTAACAATGTGATAAACCTTATCAAAGGTTTAAATATGTGCTATGTATAGTTTGTAACTATCGTGGATTCAACGGGAAGGTCAAGCAAGGGTTTCAACCTGCCGACTTCCCAAAAGTTATTTATATGCAACGTTTTCAAACAGAGCGCCAAGCCAATGGCGTCATGCATTAGTTCTTGTTAATCAAGCTAATGCACTATTAATTCAACCTTTGTAGAGTTGAATCCACCCAAACCAGGAGCGACCATACCAAAGTGGTAATTGTACATGCAAAAGTGGCTTTGAGCAAGCAGAAGTGGTTTTGTGTAGGGCAGAAGTGGTTTTGGATTCTCCAGGGGGCCTGGAGGTCACAGTGGTGAAATATAGGCAAGTTTATACTCATTTTGACCGAAATTTTGAGCCGGTCTCAATGGTGAGATCCATTTTCTCATTTGAATCTCTGTTTTTGAGATCATACCTATAAAATCATTTTGAAGACAAAATAAAGCAGTTAGCACTCAAGCTAATGACTCGGAGACGTAGCCACGAGTTCTAGTGAACTCCGTTATTAAATTTTTGTTGTGTTGATGTGTTTGAATGTGTTTTCATTTGCTCATGTTGTTTATGTTATTCGCAATATTTTCTATCTATTGCATTAAGTAACATAAGTTGCTCACATAAACGTCAATAATACATTTTTCAAAAATATAGACCACTTTCTCTTTTAGTAGGTCTTCCTGTTCCATAATTATTTCAATATAAGGCCAAAGATAAAATACAAATAACATTATTTCCATCCAAATTTGTTGTTTTTCTTGTGCCAAACATTGACCATTATTAGGTCCTCTCAAAAAATACGCAAGTTTTTTTTTTCAACTTGCATTTTTTTTGTATCTCGGCCACTAATCCATTATCTAAATTGATCTTATTTTATTCTACTCTTTCTAATGATCTCTTTAATTTATCAATCTCTTCATTCTTCATGGTGAGAGAAGATAATTCTTCTATCAATTCTTTTGTGGCATCATCTCCTACTCAACGAGTCTCAAAGGTTTAAATTTTTGTGCTTCCAACTTACTTTGTATCCTTTAATAACTTTTCCATCTATGCTTCCATTTTTTTTGGTTGCATGTTTTTTTGAATTATAATTTATAATAGAGTATATTTCTCGTTTTCAAGCTCTTATAACCCGCATGTCTATGGATGCTCTATTGTGAGAAACTTCAACCTTTTTCGGAGAGCTTGTATGTCATAATTCTTCTTGTTGATAATTTCCTAAGTTGTATCAACATTTTGAGGGTTCAAACCTAATTTAATCACAAGATCCTCCAATTATTTAATCATAGTTTCCTTTCCCATAGAAGATGTCTTCTCCATTTTGATCTCTACAAGAGCGTTGTTTTAAGAATTTTTTAAGTAGACACACTCATAACATAACTTGTGAGAGTGGAATATATTATCTTCCTAGTTTATTTGTTCAAATCGATCTAATCTATAGGATGAATCTATTTAGTATTAAAAGAAAGCAAACAAATTTTGTATTCTTCAAAAAAATTAGCTCCAAAGATCTTAGTTTCAAGAAATGCTAATTTAAATTTGTTAGAAAATTATATATTACAAAGAAATGAAACACATAAAATATGTGGAAAAACAAACACAGAAAAAATATAAAACAAGAGAGACACAAATATACGTGGTTCACTCAATTTGGGCTACGTCCACCCCGAACAGCCAGTCCTTCATTTATATTATCCAGCAAAATGAAGAGACGCAACCTACAATAGATCTGCTATATATCCTTTGTTGTCTCTCATAGTCTCCCTGTATGTTTCTCACTCTGAGAATACACATACAATACACAACCACAATACAATACCCTCATACAAAACGAGGGGTTGCCTTATAGGGTTAAAACCATAAATTAAACATAACTTCTACCATCAGATCATCTGCCTAATGAATGACCTATATTGACTAGAAATTACAATACTTTTACAAGGCAATTTTACATTTGTTTTAGCTTTGGGGGCACTGCCCCCGAAAACCCCCGCCAGGGGGGGGGCTCCATAAAGTCGCAGCTGCTGTTGGGCAGTGAAAAAGGTATGAAATTACTATGTATTTTCTCATTCTTTTACCATAGACATACTCCATTTTGCCTTGGAAAGGTAATTTATTGTAAGAATTGTAATAGAATTGGAAAGTTTTATGTTTATTGTAGAAAGATGGCTAAAGGTTACTTTTTGTTGACAAAACAAGAATTCGAAGAGGTGAACAGTTGTACCAAAGGTGGGGCTGAAATGAACGTAACTGCTACTCCATCAGCATTGAACCATATCTAGCCAAACGCAAGGAGATCTGAATGAATTTCCAAGAAAAGGCAGGGGACAGCTCGGCCTCGGTCAGAGTAAATAGGATGATGACTAAACAAAGAGGAGTGAATCCCTCAGGATCCTTCGATCCTGAGGGATCGCTGTTCAAACTCATCTTATTCCTTGATTTGTCCATCGAGATTTGATATATAAAGCAATTTCCTTTAGTACCAAACAGACGGTGTTGCTGAGAAAGTGAATTTAGTCGAAAGACTTTACTTTTAAACATTTCCTCTATAATATAATGTTTTATTGACTCTCGGCCTTGAGAGAACCTCCTCTGTAATGCTTTATGTTTGTTTAATATAAGACACGCGTTTCGTTTCATCTTCTAAGTTTTGAATTAGCCTAGCAGTATTTCACTGGCGCTAAGGGCTCGGATCTGGTGGAATCACTTCACTGTTTGTATTTTTAATCCTTACTTACTGTTGTGTGAAGTGTGTTTAATGTTTATTTCAATTATAGAATTGATTTATTGTTGTTAGATCAAGTACAGAGTCATTTCTATTTCATCCTTTACAAGAAACGCATTTGTTGTTCAGTTATCTTGTTATTGTTATACCATTTTTTGGTCATCTAACCTATTATCATTAGATGGACCCAAGTACACCATGTAAGACCAATTTTACCCTAAGTAAAATTGCTTTCACTATGTAAAGTAACTTAATAAACCATATTTATTAGGTTGTTTATGGTCTAAACAGGAAACCCCAAAAAGGAAATATTAAACAAACCTATATTTGTTTGATTTTCCTCATGGAATAATTAATTAAACCATAATTTAGTTATTATTCCTAGTTATGTTTAACCCAAAACAAATAAATTAATTAGATAAACCTTTATTTATCTTATTATTTTCTAGGAATAATTATTTAAATCTTATTTAGATAATATTCCTTGTTAAATATGGCCAAATCACCCACAAATAATTAAATAAATCATTATTTATTTGATTATCCTTCAACCACTTCCTTAAAATGATAAATAAATCATTTATTTATTTATTATTGACAAATAAAGGGATTTGACCCAAGTCAAATACTTTTTCCCTCCAAAAAATATAATAAAATATTCCATAAAAGGTGGATCTAGATTTGGTTAACATTATTTTAATCATGTACCAAGATCTAGAATGACCCAATATTTTGTTATAAATAGGAGGGTTTTTCCTACCATTCTTCACCTTTTGTTGCCTATTGGATCACTCTGGATCTAAACTCTTGGTCTAACTTTGAGCCATTGCCATTGTCAAAATTTTCCATTATTTGCTGTGTGAGCTCCCTTTGAGTTCTATCTTTGTCTGGGTTTTCTACACCAACAAGAGAGAGAAATGCTAGATCTGAAGTGCTGAGGACTTCCAAGAACCCATCCCATTGAGGAGAATTGGAAACTTCTTCTTTTTTTCCTCCCAGGTGCCCCTTAATACAAAAATTCTTTCAAAAATATTGTTCTTGTCTTGTCTATTGGATGCATGGAGCAAAATCTTCTTTTTATTGCTTAATGTCTCTTTATGCATAGATCTGGATATTTGCAGCATTTGTCTTGAACAACTAACCGCAGATCTGAAGATATTGGCAGCCTTATTTGATGTTAGGGCTATAAGTTATGCGTAGCTAAAGTGGTCTTTTGTCGTACACTTCGACAAAAGATTCATACTAACAGTTATCATTATATAGCTTTGCTATTCTGTATCTGATTCGAATTGTTGTTCCATTAATTTATGATTGATTGTTGCGTAGTGATTGGCTATCGACGGGATTGAAGCGTGGAGATATAGTTGTTTGATTGCATTAGAATTGTAATTTTTGTTCATTTCATACTGTACTTGTTCCATTTCTATTCGTTGTTTATTCATAGCTTTCGATTAGCAAATAGATGAGTTATATTTATATGTTGTTGTTCCTTTTCAGATTTCATTTCTTTTAGTTATTTTCATTAGCACAAAGAGTGAGTTTGCTTTATTTCAATTGTTTTAAAGATCACCGACTGTAGAGGACACTGGTTATTTCTTCCAAGTCCCTAGATTGGTTATCTTGCATCAATTTCTAAGGGAAGGAGTTATTGCTATTGTATCCCTGATCAATGTTTTGCAGATTGATGTAGTTTAATTTTCAAAGCATTTCTATTTCATGTCACTGTAATTAGATTTCTTTACAAGCATTTGTCACTTTTTCATTTAACATTATGTACTACATCTTCATAGCATTGCTCTTAGATAATTGCAGCCTCAGATAGAGTACACTCTTGAGATAAAAAGTCGCTCCCGAATTAATGATTAAAGTAGGCTAATTAGGTGTTCAAAAGATACCTTTTTATGACCCAACATTTTGGCGCCGTTGCCGGGGAGAGTGTATGCCATTTCAAAGGAGTGATGCACAGCTGATTTTCTTCTGCTTGCGAAGAATTGGGTATTAAAGACGTAAGGTAAGAACCTACGCACTGGGCAAGAAACACACTTGCTCGCAGCCCGCTTCACAGCAGAAGCACGTAAGCTTCTTTATTTAGGTAGGAATGAAGGTTTGTTTTCTTGAATGAATAGACCAACTAAGCAAAACAAAATTCCTCCTAAAATTGAAAAACCTAAGGGACCGGTGACCCTTGGGCGAGCAACTTTTATTGACGAAAACTTTATGAAAACTGAATCTCAGCCATCAGTAGGATTTAGAAAAACTATCTCTAGATAGCCTACTAGTTCCTTTCAAGCTACAGAATCACCATCTGAAGCCTTTGCTGAGATACATAGTCAAACAGAGGGAATTGAGCAATATTCCCAAGAAATTGAGAATCCTTACATAAGTTCCCCTCAAGAAGGGAACTCTAGCAATCTCCGAGAAGGAGAAGGGGAAACGGGAGAAACCAAAGATTCAAAATATCCTATTAAAGTCACCCAAACAATAAGCAGCCCGGATAAGGGAAGTGTTGTTCAACTTATTCAGAGCCAAGGTCCTCAATCATCTCAAACAGTAAGTCAACAGGGAATACTTATTATTCCAAACAAAGGGAGTGTTGTCAAAGCCATTCCTGCCCCTGCTCGTCAACCTAGAAATTCCTTGGAAATCCCAGAGGGATATTGGCATATCTTTGATCAAATGGCCCAGAACCAAAATCAGAACCAGCAGACACCCCAGCAGACCTCTACGCTGCAATATCCTATAGTAGATACTGCAGTCAACGCACCTATGAAAGCTATTCCCCTTCAACATATTCCCACATTTCATGGCTTAACATCAGAGGATCCAGACGCTTTTTTCTTCGAATTTGATGTGCTGTGCAGGGGATATGATTATACCACTGATCCCCAAAAATTAAAACTATTTCCTTCAACATTAAAAGGGGCAGCCTTACGATGGTTTATGGGATTAGGAGGAGGTGTCATAACTGATTGGGATCAGATGAAAGCTGCATTTTTAAAGAAGTATCAAGATTATTGCAGATCTTGGGAATTAAAAGATGAAATATTCCAAATGACAGCAAAACCAAATGAAACCTTGGAAGAATATGTGGAACGGTTTCAATACAATCTTCAGAGATCCATTTATGCATCTTTACCATTACTTGATAATGTTTTGAAAACCACATTAATTAGGGGAATGAAAGATCAATGGGTTGAAACATTGAATATTATGGGAAAAGGTGATATATATCAGGAAAGTTATCCTAACATCATTGATTTGTGTATCAGGAGTTCGAGGGGCAATATAAGGTTAAAATCAGCAGAATGTGATATAATTATAAGGGAAAATAAGACCTCTAATGAAGGTGTGACTCCTGCAGAAATTGGAAATTTGCTAGAAGACTTTAAGACAGACATACTGGGGACTCTAACAACGTAGTTCGATATTATGCAAGCCAAACAAAAACAAGCAGAAGCAGAGAAAAACTTGGCAATATTTTGTCCCAGATGTAGGAAGAAACATAGCCACAAAGAATGCCCGTTGGATGTGATTAAATTCTGTGCCATTTGTACAAAAGATCACCCTACAGAGGGATGTCCTTCGCTTCCTAACCTAAAAGAAGTTTATAAGGAGGCAAAAGAAGAATCAAAAGTGGTATGTCTGCTGAATCAGCGCCAACAATGGCAGCCGCGACAATCAGGTATGCCAAATGATCCATTTTCTTTTTAGCCTTCTCAATATAATGCTCAACAATATAGTGGGATGTGGCAAAATCAACCACTTTTCCCTAATTGGTCACAACAGCCATTTCCTCCCACATCTTGGCCAAATCAAACAAACCAAAACAATCGGCCTAAATTTCCTTTTTGCCCACCATTTTGGCAAAATAACTATCCTACACAATGGTCCCCCTCTACTTCCCAGAGTTAGGCCTGGCAGCCAAACTGGCAAAAACCTACAAATCAGCCAGCTGGATCAATTCCTCTCTCTCAACCCACACTACCAGCTCCCTATACAAACCCCAGACCAACTTAAGACCGCAACTCCCAGCCCAGCCCAACCCAAACCCAAACAATAAACCAGTTCAGTCTGTCCAAATAATAGAACCCCCAGAATTAGAAACTGAACTGAAGGAGTGCAATGATCTTCAATTAAGGTCTGGGCGTATAGTACAAACAGAGAGAAACAATGATGCTCATATTCAAGATCCATTACCTCTAGAACGAACATTACAAAATGAGAAGGAATTTCAACAACAAAATCAACAACAAGTAACAACTTCCTCTCCACCATTCCCAGAATGATTAATTATACCTCGTCCATTAGAACTACCTAATTTTGATCTTCTGGGAGAATTTAAAAAATTTTGTATAAAAATCCCTCTCCTCCAAGCCATCCAAGACATTCCTATATATGCAAAAACCATTAAGGAATTATGCATAAAAAGGCCGAAGAGGAGAACAACCACCAATCCTACTGTCCAAATAGTCGATACCTTATCTGAATTATTATCAGGAATGGAAGCACCTGTAAAATATGAAGACCCAGGAAATCCTATAGTGACAGTCCAAATCCATGGGAAATTGTTTCCAAATGCCTTAGTTGATTTGGGAGAAGCAATCAATATTTTAACAACCACCACCTGTCAAAAACTTGGCATTACATCACTAGAACCAACAAAAACGTTATTGGAATTGGCTAACTGATCAATAGTCAAACCAAAAGGTACATTACAAGATGTAATGGTATCTGTAGATTCCTGGGAATACGCTGCTGATTTCCTGGTTATCAATCCAAAGAACAATCTAGAAGGACATCTGTTGATCTTAGGTAGACCTTGGTTGGCAACTGCCGATGCTTATATTGGATGTCGACAAGGCAATATGACAATAACAAGGGGAAACTATGTCAAGAATTTAGCCCTATATTCCCCAGCCCAGCCAAGTATATCAATAATCAAAACAAAAAAACAACTTGCATCATATTTAATGGAAAATATGAGATCACCTCTAACTATAGAAAATGCTCTTGATTTTAAAGATCAAATAGAGGATGATATCATTAATAGTTTCATTAATAAACCACAAACCAGATCTCATCTACAATGTCACATGATCAAGGCAGCATTTGATAATAAAGAAGAAGAAGATCCCTTCAAAGATATTCCTGATCAAGCAATACCTACTACTTCTGTATATAATAGCAAGATTGTAGAAATTGAGCCGGGAAAAACTCTAAACATCAATAAGAATCTCACTACTAAAAAAGAAGAGAAATTGCTCCAATTATTACGAAAATACAAAGCAGCCTTTGCATGGGATTACCCCGATATGAAAGGAATTGACCCTAAATTATGTACACACCACATCTATATCGAAAAAGATGCGAGACCCATTCACCAACCCCAAAGAAGACTAAAACCTCACCTCAAAGATATTGTGAAAGCTAAATTACAAAAACTATTGGATGTTAATTTCATCTACCCAATATCTGATAGCAAGTGGGTCTCTCCATTAGTGGTGGTACCAAAAAAGAACGGGAAGTGGAGAATATGTGTAGATTATCGTGAACTTAATAAGGCAACACAGAAAGACCACTGTCCCCTTCCTTTCATTGATCAGGTATTAGAAACATTGGCAGGAAAGAAGTTCTTTTCTTTCCTTGATGGCTTCAGTGGGTACAATCAAATCCAGATTGCCCCTGAAGACCAGGACAAAACTACTTTTACCTGTCCATGGGGGACGTTTTCCTATCGAGTCTTACCTTTTGGCCTATGCAATGCCCCTGCTATATTTCAAAGGGAAATTCTCAACATCTTTGCAGACTTAATAAATGAAGGTCTCAAAGTATATATGGATGATTTCACACCTTATGGGGATGATTTTGAGCCTACATTAGAAAATCTAGAAAAAGTATTGCAAAGATGTATTGACACTAGGCTTGGTTTAAGCCACGAAAAGTGTCTTATGATGATGACCGAAGGAGTTATCTTAGGGCATTATATTTCAGTAGTTGGAATTCAAGTGGACTAGTCTAAAATTCAAATAATTTTGTTAATTCCCACACCCACCACACAAACAGAGGTACGTAGCTTTCTTGGATTTTCTGGTTACTATAGAAGATTTATAGAACATTATTCTCGAATAGCTTCACCTTTATATGCACTGACTGGAAATGTTGATTTCATTTAGACAGATAAATGTGACAATGCCTTTAATGGTCTGAAAAATCTTGTTTCAACAGCCCCAGTGCTGAGGGGCCCAAATTGGAATTTTCCATTGCAAATTTCATCCGATGCCTTAGACATAGCAATTGGAGTAGTACTTGGGTAGGAGGAAGACAAGAAGCCATATGCAATCTATTATATTAGCAAAAATCTATCCCCTGCTGAATTAAATTATACTGTGACTGAGAAAGAATTTTTAGTTGTAGTTCATGCTATAAATAAGTTTAGACACTATATAACTGGGTATCCTGTAGTACTATTTACTGATCACTCTGCCATTAAATTTTTAGCAAATAAACCTGTTACAAACGGAAGAGTGACGAGATGGTTGATTTTACTGTAGGAATTCGACATCACAATCAAAGATCGACCTGGGAAAGAGAACCCTGTAGCTGACTTTCTGTCAAGAATGCCAAAGCCAACAGATACAGAAGCAGTTGAAGACCACTTTCCAAATGAACATATCTTCGCTTTTACTGTTAGAACACCATGGTATGCTGATATAGAAAACTATTTGGCAATAGGTAAATTACCTAAACATCTATCCCTTAATGAACGAAAACAGATAATACAGCGTAGTACCCGATTCTCTTGGATTGGGGGCTATCTATTTCACACAAGGGGAGATATGAAAATAAGAAGATGCGTCCGGGAGGATGAAGTATTTGACATTTTGAAAGCATGCCATGATGGCCAATGTGGCAGGCATTTTGCAGACCGTAGAACTGCCCATAAGGTTTTACAAATAGGCTATTACTGGCCTACCATATTTAAGGATGCCAAAAAATTCGTGCAGGCCTGTGATAGCTGCCAAAGGGCAGGACACCCTAGGTAGTCTGATGAAATGCCTTTGAACCCTCAACTAGTGATTGAACCATTTGAACGTTGGGCACTTGATTTTGTTGGCCCTATTAGCCCTCCCTCAAACCAAAAAACATACATCTTAGTTGCAACCGAATATGTCACTAAGTGGGTCGAAGAAGAGGCACTTTCAAAAGCTTCAGAGGACTCTGTAGTACAGTTTCTTTTCCAAATCTTTGTTCACTATGGTCTCCCAAGGGACATAATCACAGGTGGAGGACCACAATTTGTAGGTAATAAATTAGCTGAAACATTGCAAAACTACCACATTCAGCGTAAGATTACAACTCCATATCACCCACAAGCCAATGACCAAGTAGAGAGCACGAACAAAGTAATTGAATCTATATTAAAAAAAATTGTTGCCTCATACAGACGAGATTGGGCCTACAGATTTCCAGAAGCATTGTGGGCATATCGAACAATGTGGAGACCTACTACAGGATATTCACCATATCAATTGGTATTTGGAAAAGAACCCATATTTCCTATAGAATTTGAAATTCAAACATTAAGAACAACTCAAAAGGTGGGTCTAAATCTGAATGAAGCCCAGGCTAAAAGACTGCAGTAAATTAATGAGTTAGATGAAATTAGGCTCTCTGCTCTTCAGCACACAGCATTAAACAGAGAGCCAAATGGCATGACACCCATATCAAAGAAAAGATCTTCCATGAAGGAGACTGGGCACTCCTATATGATTCTAGGTTTCAGGTTTTCCTAGGGAAACTCTAGACACGATAGCTTGGACCCTATGAAATACAAAAAGTGCATGATAATGACACTATTACATTAGCTACCATTGACGGATCTGGACATTCATTTAAGGTAAATGGTCATCGAGTACGATTGTATCATAAACCGCTTACCTGGGAATCCTTTTACCAATAGTTATGGGAAGATTCTACCATGGAAATTCTCGCTGAAGGGGAGAAATACTCCTCGGCACCAGTTTTTTAATTCATTTCTTTTTTAAAATTTTGTACATAAAGCATTTTTCATTTTCTTGATTGTTGTTTCACGAAATTCGTTTCTTAAATTACTTTATTCCTTCATCGTTTGCTTTATGAAATTCTGTTTCTTTAAAAAAAAGAGAGAGAGAGAAAAAATTCTATTTATTTCGTTTGTTTTGAGTTTTGTTGTTCCTTTCCAAAGGAACAACACTTCTGCTGTTCCTTTCGAAAGGAACAAAAATTCCGCAAAGTGTTTTTTTTGTTCCTTTCTAAAGGAACAACACTTCCACTGGGTGTTTTTGCTGCTCCTTTTGAAAGGAATAGCAGTTCCGCAGATTGCTTTTTACTGTTCTTTTTTAAAAAAGGAACAACACCTTTTTGAGTGGATTGTTTTTGTTTCAAAACAGTGTTTTGAGAATTTTTTATCACTTCTCCAAAGGAAAAAATATCATTTATATAAAATCATACAAATTAAAGCTTACTGCAATCAGCAAATCAAAAGAAATCGTCATTTTTAAGGAAATTGTCTAGTAATGATAAGAAAAAAAGGGAAAAGGGGCATGATCAATAACATAATTTTGCTATTTTTTTACCATTGAATTAATCTGATCGATTATCTTTATCATGAATGGTTCTTTCCCATATGCTATAACTTTCTTTGATTTTTATTTATGGAATAGGAATAAGGGCATATTCTTTTCTATTGAGATGTTCAGACTTCTTCCACCATCCCTACTCTTAAGGAGTGTTGAGCCATCCTTTATGAATAACTAAGGAAAAGTGCTATATGAAAAAGAAAAATATTTACATATTTTATTAATAATTTTATGATTTTTCAGATGGAGGATAGGGGGTCTCATTAAGAGCCAGCCTACCATGATCATAAGGAAAGCAGTGAAGTGGCATTCCCATCATGGCCACCAAACCTGGGATATGGTCCAATAGACAATTGAAAAATCAAGAAGTCTTTGGAACAGGAGGTCTCATCATGAGCTAGCTTACCCACCTTTCACTTCTTCCCGGTGAATGGCATTGTGGTTTATCTGGTCACCAAGCCAGAACAATGGCCTTCATCATAATATTCAACAAAAAGCACTTCCTCAGCATAAATAAAGGACAATGGTTCCGTGGGTAAGAAAGCAACTCTGTCAAGGTTATGAACACCTGTGGGAAACAGAGCTCTGCTGATGGTATTGGAGTCACATTTATACACATAAATAGTTATATTTAACCCTTTTCCTATATCTCTATTTAAATATCAAATGAAAATATGAATCCTTTACCTTTACTTCCGAACCTATGATACATGAAAATCATTACAAATCGATCATATTAGTTTGAAATGGTAAATAATGCAATTGTACTTATGTTTATCTTATGCTATCCCTTCTCCTCATATTTGAATCATTACAAAACAATTTTCTATCCATTACCGATTCATCACACGCATTGATTTCAGTAATTTCTATAATTTGATTGAATGTATCATAATTACGCCTGCTTTTTACTACTATACTACTACTGTGCCACACTTTCCTCTCTCAATTGATGGTCGAGGATGACCTATCATCCATTTGGGGGGCGCGGATGTCTGCATGCAGATCAAATCCTGAGATTTCTTTACCTATATGTGAACCAAATCCCTGCATTTAAGGAAATAACAAATTTTCAACGACATTATTCCAATTTACCGAGTTGTGTTGTTCCATTGCGATTACTGTGTGTTGAGAAGAACTAACAGAGCACAGAGACGATGGGAGGACGTCCAATTCACAGTGAACCACCGGTGTTGATCGTTTCTGATGTGGCACGAGCAATTTTAGAAAGATTGGGGTGGATTACATATTTTATGAGAATGCAGCAACCCCATGAAGTAGTGGCCACCAAATTTTTATAGAACTTGCAAGAAGGTTCTTCCATGGTCAAAGGTAGAAATATAGTTGTATCCGACGAAATAATCGCAGAGGTGTCTGGCATCCCAATGCAAGGGACTATTTGGACTCAGAAAAAGATTAGGATTTGAGAAGCCATGAATATTTTTCAAGATGACAGACAGACATTAGTTATTAAAGACAAAGGAGTTCAGCCAACATCATTAGGAGAACCATGGATAGAGTTGGCCAAGATTGTGCAGGCTTATATAACGTGAAACGAAATAAAATATGTGGTAAGACCTCGCCACCTTAAGCTACTGGCTGTATTAAAACAGAAATGCACCATTAATTTGCTTGCATTTTAAAATTATTTGTTGCATGATACTGCTCGTGGTATAAGAAAAGCTCAACATGCAGATATGGTGGTCAGCCACCATTGTCTAATTTGATTAATAGTGAGTCGCAATCTCTCCTAGAAACAGACTAGCTGTGAAGAGTTGATATTCTCCATTGACGGAGGGTTAGCTTTACCTGCTCCGAAACGGAAGAGGATGGCCGGCTCAATAGCTAAGCCATCTACTCACAGACAGTCCCTCCGATCAAAACGAAGTAGGAGGATGGTGGAAGGACTTCCGAGCAGCAGAAGCCAGCCCCTAGAATTGCACATCTTAGAGGATGAATAGTCTCCACAATTGGAGGGAGCAAGCCCCCATACTGATGAAGAATAGGAATTGGAAGGAGAAATTCACTACTCAGACGAAGAAGAAATAAGTTGCCACGCCGGTAGTGAAAAACAATCCAGTGCAAGGGAAGGAAATAATGAGGAAGAAGAAATCGAAGGAAATACTGAGGAAGAAGAAATTGAAGGCGAAATTCGGTATTCGGATGAGGAGGAAGGAAGTTATCATACTTGTGATGAGGATGAAGACAATCATAGCAGCGATAAGGAAGGAACAGAGCCTCCCGAAAATGCTATTGTAAGCCCTTTATAGGAAGACCAATTGGCCCAGATTTTGGCCAATATGAGTGATTATGTACGGCCTCATAGCCCTTTGGACCTTAACATTGATATTAATCAACTACCAGAGTACTCTGCTATTGATAGAGAAACAACTGGAGAAATTTTGAATGAAACAGAAAACCCTAGTGAAGCTAGGGTTTCTTCTCCTAAGAGGCGTGAACAGGAGAAAGAGAACACCGAACCAATATCTTAACCTAGAAGCCCCCAGGAGATTGCAGAGTCAACTGAGAATATGATTCCCGAGGAATCTAGCCAAGGGCATATGAATGTCGAAGAAGAACCCCAAGAATAAGGTCAAGAAGAGAATTTAACTGAAGGCACGGCTCATATAGATCAAAACCCTGTTAAGCAAACAGGTTCAGATAAAGGAGTCGCTGTTCCATTAAGAAAGAGGAGGAAAACAACTGAGATTGAGAAGCTTCGTAGGGAACGAATAAAGCTTCATAAAATAGTAGAACAACTCAAGCAAACCATTAGGCTTCTGAGAATGAAACAAATGCCTAAGCGACCCCCTAAGAGAAGAATCATTGCTATCAAAAGAAGTTCGAAAAAGAGAAGGGTGACCGCTAATAGGAACCCCCAAGTTGTAGAAGAAACCATACCTGAGCCTAATTATGAGGATGTGGAGCAGCAAACGACTGTTCCAACACAAGATGTTCCAGAAGGACCTATTTTAAGTGAAAACATCCAATCTAGCAATCAGCATACTTTTAGTGATCAGACACTGGCCAGACTCCAAGAAGAGTTGGCATAGGCCTGAATAGAAAGGTAGAGATTGGAGGAAGACACTGTCCCAAGAAAGAGATATCAGGAATTGCAAAAACAAATGAGAATTATTCATGAAGCAGAAGCTGAAGCTCATGAAAAATGTCGGAAAGCAGAGGAAAAGGCTGATAAGGTAATGAACCAACTCAAACTATCCTACAATCGAATGGACACTCTCTGCTCGTTGTATACTGATGTCTTAGCCTGTAGATGCCTCGCCAAAAACTATGATTTGTTTTTACTAGAAAGATATTTACAACTAAAGATCAAGGCAGTTAGGGCAAGGAAATCCATAGAGCTAAAAACCATAGACGACTTTGTATCATGCAGCAAACTTTATGGGATCAAAGTACAACGCCTTTTGTGTGAATTTTACTTGCATAATCTAATACTTGAAAATGACTGTGAATCAAACCCTAGCCCTTTTGTTGGAGATGCTCAATTTCAGGCATTCATTTCCTTTGCTATAAATCAATTAAAATGGCTTAAAGCCTATAATGCCTTTCAAAGGTAGGAAAATGAATTAGATCTGTGGGTCAGAAGTGAACCTAAAAACCCACTTCAATCTTGGGCTAGGCAGAAAAGATTGATGACTAAGGAAGGTGTTACCCAAGCTTTGGGGCCTATCCACAAATCAATTATTTTGAATGGAACAGATTATTTCTCATCCATTAGAAACCAAGCTTATATAGTGGCTAAGTTCCGGTGGAGAATCTCCAATCAGAATGTGCAAAATAGGGAACCATTTAATTATAGAAACTTTGGGCTAGCTACAGATCACTTGATTTCCTATAGTCATCTCGTTTTAAAAGAAGGACCATTCTGGTTAGGATGTAGATTCCACAGCCCTATTGCATGGTACCCTGCTTCGGACTACAAAGCTATTTATGAACTCCCTGAAGGACAGACAGAACATGTTTTTGAGGAATTAGCTGCACTACATGATTTTAGGCCTTTCAATGACAAAGCTTATCCGGCTTATTCTTTGACTGCACTCCATGTGAACTATAGTTTTCATGAGGACATGAAAAAGATTAAGCAGGGGGGTATGTTGGGCAGTGAAAAAGGTATGAAATTACTATGTATTTTATCATTCTTTTACCATAGACATACTCCTTTTTTCCTTGGAAAGGTAATTTATTGTAAGAATTGTAATAGAATTGGAAAGGTTTATGTTTATTGTAAAAAGATGGCTAAAGGTTACTTTTTGTTGACAAAACAGGAATTCAAAGAGGTGAACAGTTGTACCAAAGGCAGGGCTAAAATGAATGTAATTGCTACTCCATCAGCGTTGAACCATATCCAGCCAAAGGCAAGGAGATCTGAACGAATTGCCAAGAAAAGGCAGGGAACAGCTCGGCCTCGGTCAGAGTAAACAAGATGATGACTAAATAAAGAGGAGAGAATTCCTCAAGATCCTTCGACCCTGAGGGATCGTTGTTCAAACTCATCTTATTCCTTGATTTTTCCGTCGAGATTTGATATATAAAGCAATGTCCTTTAGTAACAAACAGACGGTGTTGCTGAGAAAGTGAATTTAGTCGAAAGACTTTACATTTAAACATTTCCTCTGTAATATAATGTTTTATTGACTCTCAGCCTTGAGAGAACCTCCTCTGTAATGCTTTATGTTTGTTTAATATAAGACACGCATTTCGTTTCATCTTCTAAGTTATGAATTAGCCCAGCAGTATTTCACTGGCGCTAAGGGCCGGGCTCTGGTGGAATCACTTCGATGTTTGTATTTTTAATCCTTACTGTTGTGTGAAGTGTGTTTAATGTTTATTGCAATTACAAAATTGATTTATTGTTATTAGATCAAGTACAGAGTCATTGCTATTTCATCCTTTACAAGAAACGCATTTGTTGTTCAGTTATCTTGTTATCATTATACAGCTTTGCTATTCTTTATCTGATTCAAATTGTTGTTCCATTAATTTATGATTGATTTTTGCGTAGTGATTGGCTGTCGACAGGATTGAAGCATGGAGATCTAGTTGTTTGATCACATTAGAATTGTAATTGCTGTTCATTTCATACTTCTGTTCCATTTCTATTCGTTGTTTATTCATAGCTTTCGATTAGCAAATAGATGAGTTATAGTTATATGCTATTGTTCCTTCTCAAATTTCATTCCTTATAGTTATTTTCATTAGCACGAAGAGTGAGTTTGCTTTATTTCGATTGTTTTAAAGATCACCGACTGTAGAGGACACTGGTCATTGCTTCCAAGTCCCCAGATTGGTTATCTTGCATCGATTTCTATCCCTGAGTTATTACTACTGTATCCCTGATCGATGTTTTGCAGATTGATGTAGTTTAATTTTCAAAGCATTTCTATTTCATGTCACTGTAATTAGATTTCTTTACAAGCATTTGTTACATTTGCATTTAAAATTATGTACTACATCTTCATAGCATTGCTCTTAGATAATTGCAGCGTCAGACAGAGTACACTCTTGAAATAAAAAGTTGCTCCCAGATTGATGATTAATGTAGGCTAATTAGGTGTTCAAAAGATACCTTTTTACAACCCAACAACTGCCTCTCCTGGACCCCCCAAGTAGCCTTCAATTACGGGTGGTGTTTCCACCCCATTAAGAATAGGGGTACAATGTTGTGATACAAAATAAAGAAGATAAACAGGCTCCACACCCAACAAAATTAGCCCTTTTTAGCATCATGGGCTGAAAGAAACCTTTTTTTTCAACAATTCTGCTTCTAGAACTAAGTATAAGTTATTGATTTTAAAGACTCGTTCTTTTTCTTCATTTCCAAAAGCTCAGAAATGATGTTTTCGTTAGCAGAATAAGGACATGATTGTTCGGCTACTATCTCTATTTCTTCCAATATGAACACAGGATCGCTTGAAAGGACCACCGTAGTAAGTGAAGAAATATTAGAATATATAGTTTCTAACATTGTTTCCTCCACATTCCTTGTCTTCTTAATCTCATTTTCCTTCAACTGAGGTTTTGTTAATACCTTAGATTCCACTGATTTCCCTTTTACTCGCTTATCTATTATTTTTTGTAATATGTTTTCTTCTGATGTTTCTTTGTTGGCAAACTTATTTATGTCTATTTTTGACACATGGAAATACAGTGGATATCTCTATTGAACCCCAATGGCTCTAATTTCCGCTATCGGGGCATATGGCCAACTGACTCCCAAGCTGAATTTCGATGGTGCTACATTAGAGAACTTTTGAGGTCTAAAATGGACCTCCTAAGAAAAATGTACAACCAAAATAAACTTTATAAGAACCAATAGAATTCAATATGATTCACCATTTTGGGGTAAAAAAGTAAAAATATTAAAAAATAATAAAATAATAAAACTACTTTTTAAACTTGTATTTTCAACTTATCTCCTTAAGGTTTTAATCAAATCTCCAGTGGTAGTACTCATTGGATGAAAAATTTATTTCTCCATCCAAGGAGTACCCATGTTGCATACTTTTGATGGAACCTGCTACATGAAAATGAGAAATACATGAAAAATGTTATTTCAATCACGTTTTCCCATGTATTTCTCATTTTTCATGTAGAAGGGTTCATCAAAATTATAAAACATGGGTACTCCTTGGATGAGGAATCAAATTATGCATCTAACGAGTGTTTCTGCTCAAAATTTGAGAATACCCATAGGGCGATAAGTTGAAAATAGGAGTTAAAAAAGTAGTTTTTATTTTTTTCCCTCTAAAATTTGATTATGTAATCAAATCTTATTTTATTATTTCCACTATTATTTTATAAATTATTTAGGAGGACCATTTTATACCTCAAAATTCCCCTAGTGAAAATTTCTCCACCTCTTTATATGTTGATATGAAATTTACCACAAAAGGTCCTACTTGTGCCTTTAATTTGAACAATGTTTGTTTCCTTCATGGTAAAGAATGCGCTTGATATACATTAAGACTTTTCCTAATAATTCAAGAGAAACAATATGGATGGGAAGAAATATTGGTAATTTATAGGATGGTAGCTCACATCCATATAATCTAATCTCATTAAAATCTCTATACAAGTACCAATCACCTAGATTTGTTTGTTGACTAAGCTGCATAATTCTCTTGATTTCTAGTGAGATTCTAGGGACACTATTGATGATTAGAAAAATGTAACATACATGAATTTTTTTTATACAAAATCATTAAATAAAACTCTTCAAAATTTCTTCTAAAGAATGAATTCCAATGTGTTAGGGCTCCTTAGTTTCCCAAGGCTGAGAAAGGAAACCAAAGAGATAACCATAGACAAGTCTTTAGATTTGGTATATGGCCCTACCAAATTAGATAGGGCTCTCTCGATATCTAGCACACAGTCGATAGAAATGATTGGAGAATACATATTTTAGGCTTTTTATAAGCTCGGTAGGGTTTTTGATTTAGTTTTGATTAGGGTTTGATGAACATAGAAGCACCAGGTTTGGAAACTAGGCAAAATATCCAAAAAATATCAGCTACAGAGATAGTATGAAGCAAGGTAGATGAGATCATTGATAAAATTGGTTTGTCATTGTAGTGTGATAATAAGGAAAACATATAAACATTAAGTGATCATACTGAATTCACTTATTCAGAAGGATGAAACATTTAAATGCTTATCTTAAACAAAAATAGAGCACAAAGAATGATTTTTGTTTCAAAACATAAAAGATAAAGAATAGGAAGAAGTAGATGGTTGCTTTAATAACTTTATCATTAGATGCATAAGAAAAATGGAGAGGAACATTGTAACTAACCACATCACAAGAATCTCATAAAAGTAGCTATAATTGCCTATAAATTACTTCTACAAATAGTCAAACACGCTCGTGCCAAAAGAGTGTGAACTTCAATATCCAACCCTCTCAATGACTTAATTATGAGTAAATATAGAAAATAAAAAAAGATTCCACCTCTAGGTGTCGAATCCTTATCCAAAGAAACTATTTAATGCACCTAATGACTCATAGTCTTATTCTAGGGGAGTTAGAAACAACTTTCCCCTATTTTAGCTAACAAGTTGAGTTTTTCTCTCAAGTCATTAAACATAAGATTCTTTAAAAAATATGACCATAAATGATCTGAATATGGGAAAAATTGTTATTGCTATGTAATCTCCCTCATCAGTATTAAAAATGTGTTTAAGGATCATCTCATTTAACCATAACTGTCAAGTTTCATGTGTCTTTTTATGAAGCAATTATGAATTAATTATATTTTTTAAAACTCATAAATAGAAAACTAAATCTAGTAAACTAACTCACAGAAATCACATAACACAATGGATGATGATGGAGTCCACCCCTCTTGGGCTACATCTCCATGGACTTGCTTTAACTAGCTAGGCCCTCCTGGGATTATGAGTCAAAAGTTTGATTACAATCATCTATGATGCTCCAATGGATTTACTGACTATTACATCAGCTTCAGAATACATGAAAACCCCAAAAATGACTATCCAATCTCTGAATTTGGTTCACAACTCCTCTAGGCTTGACCTCCAATCCCAATGGCCATAGGCTTGTTCAATCTCCAAAGTGAAAAAATAACCTTCATATGTGATCCAACACCTCTATAAATTGTACCACTACGTTCAGAGCATCAAATACATCAAAAATTGACCATTCACTCACTGAAATTGGCCTTTAGCTGATCTGGGCATGGCCTTCCCTCCTGGTGGCCCTAGGCTTCAAAATTATTCAACGTGCCAAAATCACCTATAGATGAGCTCCATTTCCTCTAAGAACTGTTCCAATGGATTCCTAGTATGCCAGTATTCCAATAATGACTATCCTTGAGAAAAAATTGGTCAAAAATTGACCAAGTTAGGCCTCAGTAAAGTTTCCCTCAATTTCTCCTCCAAATCTAGAAATCTGGAGTTCACTCCAACTAAATCTGGAAGTGGCGCCAAATTTGGAGATTCCTCCAAAATTTATGTCATCTTTAACTGCATGTTTAATTAATAGATAAGCATGCTTAGTGCGAACTAAGCTACACTTAACTAGGCGCTTAAGCATGGGACACTTGTCGCATTTTCATTGGGAGGAGAGCTAGCTCGCTCCACTCCCACCCTCTGAAATATGCATGGCATTTAAGTATAAAGTTCGCGCCTTTTGTTTCAATATATTCTTTTGTAGTGTATTGGAAAATGGTTAGAGTGGTGGGGCGAAGGTCACGGGGTTGAACCTGTTAGCCACCTATAAATTCTAATATATCTAATGGTGGCTAAATTTGTTGTCAAGCCTTCAAGAGATATATTCCCTTGAAAATCTATCATTCTTGAAGCCTTCATGTGTCTTCTATCCTTTAGAGAATCTTCATTGTTGTTTCCATTAATGAACCCTATTGTTTACCAAAGAAAAAAAAAAAAAAACTGTTCATGAGGCTCCATTTTCTATCATTTCACTTCTCTTTTCACTCACAAAGAATTCCATTTTTCACCCTTATTCCCTTCATAAAAATTCCTCCATAAACCTTCATTTTAACCCCTAAATCATCCTAACCATCTTAAAGCCTCATATTTCCCCTTTTTTGGTTTTAAAAAATCCCTCCTTCCATCTATCAGAACCCCCAAATTCCTCAAAAAACCCTTCAAAATCCTTAAAAATCTTCATTTTCGGATTAAGGCCTTAAGCCCCTTCGGCCTTAGCCCTAGCCCCTTTCCCCGCAAGTGACCCGAAGCCATAACCAGGAGCTAACCCCATCATGCAATGACAAATGGGTTTCCTGTTTCTTTGTTACCTTTTACTTCAAATCCCCGATGCGATAAGCCCGTTCTTTTTTAACCCTTAGTCTCCTCACCTTTTTCATGGACCACACCCCTCCATCACATTGCAAAGACATAGGCCTTCTTTCCAAAGCATGGATCCTCCAATGGCCCAACCTGCTGATTTGATCTTGGCCATTGAATCCACAAGAACCAACGGTCAAGATTGCATTGCGCTCCGCCCGTAACCCTTCGCCATCGCCCCTCCGATTGAGATCCAACCGTTCATTCCCCCTAATCCAGTGGTCAGGACTTAACCGGATAGCCCATTGAACCTGTCCACCATGGGACAAAGGTGTTGACGTAACTATCAGTCACACCATCCATGCCCCGTGCATCTTACCTCCCGTCGCGTGCTATCCACACTGTCTGATCTTTCACCCAAGATCCAACGGTCAACATTGCATTTCGTATAATTTTTGAGCCTCCCCTCTAGTGCACTACTTCCACATGATAAAAGTGGTTTTAGAAATCCATGTCTCAATCACTGAATAGAATTGCGTTCCAAACGCAAATACCACCTCCCCCTCATTTTTTTGCATGAAAACCATCCTCGATTTCCGCCATACTGCTGCCCTCTTCAATGTTGCCTTCGCTTTTAATCCCAGCCATTGATCTCTGAGATCGAACGGCTCATATTATATCGCAACCCCATTCATTCTCCATTCATCTATTCTCCCAAAATGCTCCATCAAGAGAGCTCCATCGTAGATCATCCTGATCTAACGGCCCACGTTCCCTTTCGCACTCAGACATCCATCGGACCTGGTCAGCTACTCTGCCAGGGTTTCTTCCATTTTTCCGCTGCATGCACCACCTCCTTGATTCTCCTCCGCCACCCAAGAGCCTCTGCAAGCAGTCTAAACCAAGCCCACAGGATTTCATAACGAGTTTTTGTGTGTTTGCAGTTTTAAAAGAGTAACTCTATTAGTAGTTTTTCCTACAGTCACAAAGGTGACACGGAGGCTCAGATAGTAAATCTCAGGGCCAGGAATCAACATCAAAGGAACCAGAACAAAGGGTGAATGTCATGTCAATCAATGGATCAGATCCATAAATCCTCGGTAAACCCTCCAGCTCAGTGAAACCCTCCACCTGTACACAGAACACTCAGAGAGATGAGGATCGCATATCCAGTGGCAGAAGACAAGGCATAGAAGATTAATAAAACCTTTGAGGGCATCAGTACAAAAGCAGTTTGCGCAATCAGTAAAGTGAAAGCATAAATAGAGCTAAACAGGTTGAAGTACAAAGGAATAGAGCAGTGATTGGTGCAGAAGTTCACTGACACAGACATGGCCCATCTCCATGTTCAAAACCCTACCAAGCAGTTATTACACCAAGGAAGCTAGTACAAACTGTTAGAAGCAGTTATTTAGAAGTATGGGAGTCCTCAAGGCCCATTATTTCACTTAATTCTTACCTAAGAAGATAATATTACCACTCCAGATGGTTTTTCCTCCCAAGGACACCCTGTGGGTGATTTTTGTCATATCAAAATAGTCTCAACAAGCTACAAGGATACTAAATCTATCTAGAATTTAATGTTATGTTTATGACATAGAATGGAGCATTCGAATGACCTCTCCTATCTCTGATGATCACTAAAACCTCCTTTACCTACTTTTCCTCATTTTTTCCTATGAAGACTCTTCGAAGTCTCATTGTAAAAGGTTGGCATTTGGTGTTTTCTAAAGTAATACATAGGTTGCTGCTTTGAAGAAGCAGTGGTGTTCTGAAGGAGTGTGGAAGTCTTTGTGTTTTCTGTTGATGAAGGAAGCTGGACCATTGGATCCCTGAGCTTGGTTTTGGTGAAGTAATCTCTTATTGTTAATGTTATTTCCCGTTTATCACTTTGTTCCATTATGCTTTGACTTACAGTAGGATAAAATGTTTAGGCAGAGAAATGTATCTTAGAAGCACCTCTGACCTGTTTATCCTTCATTGTTTATATGTTTTCTGCTACTGAATATGACATGGTAGTCTAACAGCTCTCTTAAATATTCAGTCTATTTCATTTCATAAATGGTTAATTCAATTGTGCTAAAGACTGTTTAAGCGTTCCCTCTTTATTTACCACTGAATTTTGTATCTGAAATCTCGCTTTGTTTATTAATGCTTGCAGTTTTATAGAGAGTTCTATTTCAATCATCTCCTCTGTTTCTTATTGTAATTATTGTGTTGAAGGTCCCTATAATTGTAGTCCTAGATTTCTAAGGTATTCCCTCTTCTTTGAATGCAATTGTATGTCTTTGTTGATTAAGCCCTCAATAGTGAACTTATAGGAGGAAATAGGGCGTTCCCCGAATCATATAATTCATTAAGAAGGTTTTAGTCGGAATTTCTCCTTTCTTTGAGTCCTTATATTGATTAAGTCCAAAGAAGTGAGCTTACTAGAGGAAATAGGGCATTCCCTGAATCTATTAAGCCATTGTGAAAGGGTTTAGTTGTTTTTCACTCTTAGTCCTTAATGTTCATCCCATTTCACCTATATTATTCAGTAGATCCTTGACCAAGTTAGATTTTCCCTCTGGTTTCCCTTCCTTCTCAATCGGAACTATTTGGATTTTCACATGACTCCATTGCCCAATGGCTTCTAGATTCCCATGCTCTATCTATACTGCATGAAACATATTTGTCCAACCAAAGAAACAAACAACCCTACACTTCATAACTAGCCTAAAATCAATTTCTAAACCATTCAAAACATATTGAGAGATCCCTCTCTAAGACTAGGAGGGCTAGATCCTAGAGCTCTAAAGCTTGGTTTGCATATTGCCTTGTCACTTGGCATGCCAATCTACCAAATCACAGGACCCCAATAGAACCCCAACCTCCCCACCCATAATACTTTTTTGCACTAACATTTATATAATATTTACATTAACGCGCTCTCCACTCAAACACGTTGAGGACTTTAATATATGTGCCATCCATATTAACATACAAACTTTCACACATATCAAAATGCCATCATTCAAACCATAAAATATATGTGCCATACTTATTAGTCCCTGCCTTCAACAGGACTATAGCGATCGCTTAATTGTTGACCACCTATTAGTTCATCTTTTGACTGAATTTTTTTCCGTTTTTCATCATTTTATCCAAACTTTAATGTCCACAAAGTCAATCACTAAAATTTTAACCAAATTTTTAACGTGAAAAATATTCGAGCTCTTATTACAGGCTTCACCTTGCCTGATGCAAAAAGATTGGGACAACTTTTTAATACCCAAAGTTTTCAATTTTTATGGGCAAAATTTTCCAATTTTTATATCCAAAATATTTGCTTTACATACACCTCTACCACTTACCTCTAGCTCTCAAGTGTAGCTACGCATGCCACTTATCTGTCAAATCTAGCCACCCATAGCTGTCAAGTGTGTCCACGAAGAGATAGAGACATACTTGTCAGGTGTAGCCTATATCTTGGCCTGCCTTAAAGATTTCTTCCTCTGAATACAATTTTCTTTCTCACTGTCTGAATAAAATAATTTTAGATCGAGAACCAGTGTCTGCAACCATTTTATGCTTGAAAGGATATGCGAACTTTCATATGGTATGCAAGAAACCTGCTTCTGCTTGCTTTTGTCAGGAATTTTTAGAATGGCATGTGGTAGGTTTATAAAGGACAGATATAAATGCTCGTGCAAATAATTTGGAGACTGTTTACTTTGATGCTTATGATGCTGCTGCTAGAATTGGATATAGCTTTTGATCTTTACCAGCTGGGGTTGGAATCTCACTCTTGCAACCACAAAAGAACAATGAAATATTTTTTTTATGTCACTAAAATTTCTATCAATAAAGAGCTTGGCTAATAATCATTTATTTCCTACCCTTTCTTCCCTTCCTTTTAATTCTTTGTTAAAGCCCCAACTTCATCCCTATTCCTTTTTATCCCTCACAGCATTTAACCCAGTCTATAGTGAGCTACTAGCTGCTTTCTCCCCCATCTGCTTCCAAGCATAACTATTGGCAGTCCATAGGGAAACTAGTCCAGTCCAATAGGAAATAGAACTCCATGGAACTTACTCTACAGACAAAGGTTAGTTAGTAGTACCTCTTGGCATGGACAAACTTACACTCAGGATGGAATTGTATCCATGTCAATAATACCGAAAACAAATTCCAAAGGGATGTGCACGGATTAGTTGGAAAAACAATTCCAAGACTATAGAGAAAATCGATATAATTGATATCGAGTTCTCCCATGGTGATATCACTACAGTAGCTTCACATCCATTGGAGTAGTGATTAATGTGGATGTTACAGTGGAATTTTCGACTCCCACATCAATAGCTATAACAAACATTTCCTGTAGAAATCTTCATCAAATAAGAGCATTTGCACGTGGTGATCATGTAATTCTTGAACCTTAGCAAGTGTTGAGGAAATCATGACGACACTGCAAGTGGCGATACTACATATCTCTTATTCACAGTAATATAGTCAAGCTCATGGCCATTAGAGGAATTTCTCATACTAACAAGTATAGTAGGACACATTCCCAGTATTAAGGCTAACGGAGAAATTCTAATTCAATGTACTGGGCTATTGGCAGATGACTTCTTTGTTGCATAATATAGGGACCATTGTTTACCTATAGAGTATCCCTTACCAATGTTTTGTCTATAGGTTATCCCTTACCAATGTTTGATCTAGTTGAATATACATTTCTTAACTATCAATGCATTGTACAGTTGGTTTTCAGAGATGTTTTGTAATTTAATTTGTGTAGCAGCTTCAAGTCTTCTGGAAGTGGGCTCTGCCATTCAAATTATAACTTTGAGAGTATCAATTTGCTTTTAATTTCATATATATGGCCTGCATTGGGTATGATATTCTAATCTCTATATATAGGATTTCTTAACATTCAATTGATATGGAAATTAATTTTTCCAATGATATGCTAAATTGGTTAAAATGCTTACTTAGGCCTCCAATGGCAAAGTGATTGATGAGATGACATTATCCAACTTATCTCTTGTCAATTTTGGAAATTAAATTTTCTAGGTAATACAGTATCATGCTTTTTTGTCAATAAAGTTTCATCCTCTTTTTTCCACGTATTCTAAGATTCAATTTCCTAATAGCACAAGCTCTTTTGTTCACATATGCTAAGATTTGGTATAGCTTAATGAGATAACTTCTGATTTTTACTTTTGGGGTTTTGCTTTAAATTTGATTGAAATTGAGGAATTATAATTTTAAATCTCATTTATATATTTTAAATCTCATTTATATAAGACCTTGATCGATGGTGAATGAGGTTCCCTTATAATATATAGTATAATCACTATTCATGCTCTATGTCTAGCTGTTTTCAAGTTTTACAAAGTAGCATATTTCATCCTTAAGCTCTATGAGAATTGCATATAGAACCACACACCTAAGATGCATGTTGAGGTGTTTAGGGATTTTTGTTCAATTGAGACAGTTTTTAAATTGTAAATCTTGTTATGCATTCAAAAATATTTAATTCATAGTCTTTGTTATTCTAGGGAATACTCTTAAAATATTTATAGGTTGCAGGCATTTTCCTATATCTATAGGCATTTTCCGAATGGTTAGTTTTATAGCCATTCACTCCTATATTTGGCTAGTTTTACAGCCATTTATTTCAGTTTTATGGTCAATGCTTTCTTATATCGGCAGGGACTAGCACTACACCAGTTTCCGCCCTTGTTAACATATGCCATTTGACATTAAAATGCCAACATATCATATGTAATAAACCATGCCTTCATATGAATTTAAATTTCAAACTTTGGCTTTTTGGGTTTTAATAAACTATGTGGAATTAAATATTTTAATAATATATACAATATTAAATATATATATATATATATATATATATATATATATATAAATTCAATTTTTTTAATATATTAGAAAAAAAAATTCCAACACATAATAATTATGAACCTACATTTAACCTGGGAGGACATTGGGTGATTTTTACCTTCACATACCAAATGGGCGAATCCAACAGTGACATTTGTCACAGTCTCATTGGACTAAAAACTGAAGAATATTCTTTGCATGCTAATTGGACTCTCATGTCATCATCTTTACCTGTTCTGCAATATTTAAAAAAAAATTGTATGTTCTGAACGATGATCAGTACACCATAACTCCTTCATCCAAACTCGGTTTTCAACGAAACAAGTTGCATTGGATTCCTTACAACGAGACGGTCACTTTGAATTTGTTTTGATGCAATTATGAGTACTTTCATTTTTGAGCTAATTTTTGCCCCTAATCCAAATTCTGATCACTCCTTCCCACTGACATGCTTTTGGACCAACAAAATTTGGTTATCTCATGAGTGTTGAACACTCTTCTATTTCCCAAGTTCTATCATCTTGATTCTACTTGGATAAATCGCTATGACAACCACTTCGGCTCACTAACATGCCTTACCTTTCCTTGCAAATGGCTTGGCTCTTGAACCACTTGTTCTTCTTTTTGTTGTTGACCCAATCCAACACTTTGTTGTCTGCTTCCTAATATAACACTTTTGTTGTACCAAATTTATTCCTCGGTGCCTTCCCACTAAGAATCATTTTCCTCCTTTGCACAATGAGTTAACTACAACAAATATCATCCAACATCAATACAAATAAAAAAATAAATGACCATTCGTTTACCTCCATGGTTCCAAATTCCACATCTGGAAGAATGCATTCACCATATTATTTTCTTTTTGGCATCAACACATAACATGGTCTACAATGGCTGCAAAATTTTCTTAACATCTTGTCACAACAAACATGATTTGAATTTGTGAAAAAGGTATTATTGACATCTATATGAGCAACTTATGTTACCTAGTGCAATAGATTGAAAATATTGTGAACAACATAAACATCATAAGCAAATGAAAACATAGTCAAACACATTAACACAACAAGAATTTAATAACAGAGTTCACCAGACTTCCTGGCTACATCTTCGGGTGTAATGTTCCAAAATTTTAGCCTCAAAGCTAAATGGAACATTAGAGTTAGCAGCAGCTGTAGCCAGTGAATAAATGGGTAGGAAATCCCATAAGTCTCCTAAGGAGGATAAAAACACTCCAAGTTTGAAAGGATACATTCTTTATAACCTAATAAAACACCTCCATATGTGAACAGAGATAAAATGAAGCTACTTTGACTAAGTCAACAATGCAGTTTTAGTGGAGGAGGAATCCTAGGAGGGATAACGCAATTTTGGAGGGAGATGTAACTTGCGTTAGAAGTAACCTAAGTGAGTGGGGCCAAGGGAAATAAAACTCATGTCTTATATAAGGAAGAGGATGGCAGCATTATTCATCATGTTGTAGATTATTATTCTTGGCTGCCAAGAATTGTTGCTGCTTTTCTGCTTAGCAAATTTGTAGTGTTGTTTAGCACTGGGTGTTCCCGGGTGGGAATCCCACCTCTTTCCTTTGAGGAGCTCATTGGGAGAGTTTTTATTCATCATTCCACATCAGGTTTTTAGGCCAAGCTTCAACCATCTTCATCAGCACAACTTTGTAGGAGATTGTGTAGTGTTGTTGGGTGCAGCAATGGAAGGGATTGAAATCCCTGCTTCTGAGCTAGTTTCTCATTGGAGGAAGAATTCCTTCACTTGAGAGATATTTTTGAGAGCTCCAGGACTTATTTCAGATCTATGGTATCAGACCACATATTTCCCATACCCTCCCAGCGTTGTTTCTGCTAGGGAGTGCTTTATTTTGGAAGCAATGCTCATTGCATGGTTTGGTGGCTTCGTTGCTGAGTTTCCTTGTGATCGAGAGGTTCATCCTTTCATGGGAAGAAACCCTCAAGGGATCTACATCAGAACATACATATTTAAGGCTTTTACACTTATGTTCTTTAGTGTTACAGTGATAATTCAGTGATTTCCTGAATATCACATTTGTATACAGAGTGTTTGGACAAGAAAACCTTGTCGATTTCTTTTGTATCTTGTATAAGGAGATTAGATATTTGTTCCTCAGAATTTTTATCAATATATGAGTAGATCTAATTTTTTCCTTAATTTATGCATTTAAACCCTCTCTAAGAATGTGCAGTCCATTAAGCAGCAACTCCGGTAAAATGCAGTTTTGGGGTTTTAGCACTTTTCAGCTACTCTAGTGTGGGAGATCTGTTTAACCCACCTAGTTTTATTTCTTTCTGATATCCTCTTTTATTTAGATGATATATGAATGTATCTACAGGATCCAAGTAATAATTTCACTATTTTATTGCATATGTTGCTGGAAATGTGTTTTTCATGCATGAATCATGAGCAATCCTGAAAAAGGAATATTACAGTGGTATCAGAGCATGATCTCTGGCTCAGCCTGTGAGATCAAGCTATCAGAAGAAGGAGAGATGGAAAAAAGCTAGAAAGCTTTAGTATGTGAAATAAAAAAGGAATATAAGCTCACAAAGCTTATTCCAAAATCTATGCAAAGCTTTCAAGGAGAACTGAATAAAATAAGATTGTAGATGGGATCTCCAAAAAAAGTTGAATCTAGAGCCGAATCTAGATTTTCACATGGTGAGTGTGAGCATGCAACTACACTCCATGATGCACAGTGCAGTCAAATTCCTAGAGCTATCCTGAGATGGATGGGAGGAGGAAAAATGCCTAAGACAATGACTCTTAGTGATTTGTTGCAAGATCCAGAGAGGTTTAGAGATCATACTAATTTCTAGAAGTTTTGCAAGATCCAGATGGAGAGGAGCAAGCAATAGGATGCAAATATATTTCTTTTATCTACTTTTTTCGGATCACCTACATGTTCAATTGGAGCTTGGGTGAAGGAGCTAGACTCCTATTTGTAGCTGAACAATATTTCCGAAGGAGAAGCCATCAGAGTTGCAGTGCTGCATTTCAGAGGTAAGGCTCATGCATTATGGATTTTTTAATCTTATTCCTTAAAGAGTGCCAATACTTTCTCATATGCAAGATTCATAAAACATTGATGGAGAGGTTTAGTGAAAAACTTCCTAAGACACATGAGCAAGGAAAACTTGAGAAAACAAAACCCTTGCATGTGATGGAGGAAACTACATTTTAGAAAACCATGAGAGTAGTTGATGCATTTCATTACACTTTTCCGAAAGCAAAACCTCTAGTTCATATTCTTGAACAAGAGGGCATGGGGATCACTTTCTCACAAAGGGGTCCAATGGTTGAGATGTTTCCTACACACATTGATGAAGGAGAAGGAAACAACATTGTCATATCTAGAGCACATCCAGTGCCTCATCCAGAGGGAGGAGGAGCACATGCCCTCGTAGGAGGGATTCTTGTATCTCTGCAAGAAGTTCCCCAGGATCTCATACATTGAGGTCCAAGCACAATCAGTGAGTAGCATGATTGTGCTGCATTGCAGCTGGAAGGAGGAGGAAGGGAAGAAGAGTAGCATCAGTTGATGAGAGGCATACACCCTTCTTTATTTCAGAGAGCCAATGCAAGGAAGAGGCAGACCAATTTGTGTTGTAGAAGTAGGGGAAATATTTCCCAACCATCTATGCAGTCTACTCTTGACACTCATGTCTCACTTCATGGAGGAATTCCACCGGGGAGGCCACCAGATCCACAGTTGATAAAAGATATATTGTCTTTGAGTGCACCACTCTGTGATTGTAGAGAGGTGAAGAGTTTGGAGGAAGACTTTGGCATGGGGGATGTCAAAGTAGCAGGCAACAGCATGAGGAGAGCTTCACATGCTAGATCACCAGCACTATCTTTGAGGAGGATTGATCCTTATTGGGGATCTCAGCTTTTGGTAGAGTACTCCAAGGATCTAGGTTCATGCATGATCCTTGATGACCGGATGGAGATGACAGATACATGGTGGATGATGTGGTCATCTATTCCTATGGCAGGATCTTCTTGACTAGATCTTCTAGTCTCAAGGAGAAGCTGCTACATGCAGCACATGAGGACTTCTCTTCTATGCACTTTGATGCATATTTTCACTTGATGGAGGAGTTCACTTGGGAGGGCATCCAGCAGGACATATATCAGCATATGGAGAGATGCATAGCCTAGATGGTGATAGAGAGGATGTCACAGCCACCTTCCTACTCATTGGGAGTGACGGAGAATTTCCAGTTGAGCCATTTCAGCTCAAGACCTCAAGTACATGATGGAGGAGGTATAATTTTACATTTTGTATTATACTTCTTTTCCTTATTTTAGCAGCATGATGTATCAAGAAGAGTTTATTCTTCTTGCATATTGTATAATGATGTACTTGCAGCTACTTGTGGAATTGACTTTGCATATCCTTTTGATGAGCTGTGGGGAAAGCCATATGTCTCTTGGTGTGCACCAATGACACCATGTTGTAACTTCATGTCACATCTTATGAGATGACTGTGGCAGAAAATAAGTGGCTAGAAAAACACTTGTTAATTCTTATTTTGATGCAGGCCAAGAGTGCACTGCACTGGTTCCACGAGAGGGACCAAGATTCACTCTCCGATTGTCATTTGGCAACTTGTTCTTATTGTACTTTGCTTCCATATATTGCTGACATGTTTATGATCATGAGGAGCTTTGTTTGGAGAGTGGGCTTAAGATGGAGAATGCCCATTGGGAGCATGGATCTCCCTACTTTATATGTTGTACCTTTCAGGAGGAACCATGGGAAAACCATGATTGCCACATCACACTTTTTCTCTTCTTGTGGGAGGGGCCACTTGGAGAAATTGAGGAGGAATTTCATGGCTGAATTATTTTTTGGGACATCATACAAGTTGACCATCATGTTCCTATTCTATGGCTCGTATGAGGGAGATATGAGGTAGCAGCAAGAGTTGTTGTTGCTATGGTTGCACTTGGGAGAGTATGGGAAAAATTCTTCCCATACTTTTCATAATATTCTTGAAGAGAAGGAAGGCACATTCATGGTGCAAGGAGGCTACCCTTCAGTATTGGAGGATCATGAGATACTTCCATGTCAGAAGATAATCTTCTCACATAGCAGCATGTTGGTGGATGGCTTTGTGTTGTATAAGCAGCTCCAAAAATAGAAGAAAAGAGATATCAACGCCTTAGAAATAAGCCACTTCAAGGGGGAAACCTCCAATAGATTACATAAATGAACAATTCTTTGATGATACAATTTACAAAACCTCCTTTCTATATATAGGAGTCCATGGGGCCATAATGTAATCCTAGTGGGGCCACAATGTAATCCTAGCCGACCTACCAATAATAATTTAGGGGCACAATAATAACAATATGGGGGTTACAAGGGTATAATAATAACAATAAGGGGGTTACACTAACAACAATAAGGGACTATACTAGTAATATAGGGACATAACATGCCCCTCTCCTTCAAAAAAGTGTTGTCCTCAACGCTTGAGTAGCTCTGGGTGCTTCTGTATAAAATTCTCATCCTCCCATGTAGAATCTTCGGTGGGTAAGTTCTTCCACTTGATGAGATACTCTGAAATTGATCGATTCCGTAGTTGTCGAGTTCTTTTTTCCATGACTGCTTCAGGTTCCAATATGATTTTCCCTTCCCCATCAAGTTCTGGCAATACTGTTTGAACTGGAAGATTTTCACCTATAACCTTCTTTAGGCATGAAACATGGAAAACTGGATGTACTCGCGAAGAAGCAGGAAGCTCCAATTTGTATGCCATAGTACCAATCTTTTGCAACACCTTGTAAGGACCATAGTACTTTGGCGATAATTTATTATCCTTCTTAGCTTGCTTGAGGTACATTTGTTTGTATGGTTGTAGCCATAAAAATACCCAATCTCCTACATCAAAACTTCTCTCGCTACGATGTTGATCTCTATGTCGTTTCATTCGATTTTGTGCCAAATTTAGGTTATCCTTTAAGAGTTGGAGAACTTCTTTTTTATGCTCGATGTGATTTTCCACTACTTGAACCTTAGAATTTTCCCTTAAAGATGATATGATGGATGGTTGATGATATCCATAAAGTGCCATAAATGGAGTCATTTTTGCTACAGTATGGAAGGAAGTGTTATACCACCATTCAGGTAGAGGTAACCACTTGACCCATTGTGTTTGTTTATCATATACAAATCAATGAAGATATCCTTCTAAACATTTATTTACTATCTCAGTTTGACCATAAAATTGAGGATGATAAGATGAGCTATGAGCTAATTGAGTACCCAAATAAGAAAATAACTCCGTCCAAAAATTTCCAGTAAAAATGGGATCTCTGTCGCTCACAATAACCCTTGGGCTTCCATGTAGCTTTTGAATTGTGTCCATAAATGTAGTAGCAACTATACTTGCTTTAAATGGATGAGATAACGCACAAAAGTGTGCATACTTGGTAAGTCTATCAACTACCACCATGATGACACTCTTTCCTTCGGACTTAGGTAAACCCGTGATAAAATCCATTGAAATCTCCTCCCAACGTTGACTTGGAATGGATAAAGGTTGTAGAAGTCTCAGGTTCTTAATTGTCTCAATCTTATTCTGCAGGCAAACCAAACATTCTACCACAAACTTTTGAATATCAGATTTAAGTCCATCCCAAAAAAATTCTTTCTTCACCCTGTGGTAAGTTTTTAAAAATCTTGAGTGCCCTCCTAAAGGAGAAGTGTGCAATTCCAAAATAATCTTTTGTTTTAGTTGGGAATTCTTACAAAGATATAAGTGATCTTTGTACCACAAGGAATCATTTTTCCAACTAAATGTATCAGATGTACTAGGATCTTGCTGCAACTTTTGAATGAGTGTCCATACATCTTTTTCCTTCTTCCATTCATCTCTTGCTTCAGTTATGCAGTCTAGTTGGATAATAGAAATGGCACAAAGCAATGCTTCCACCTCTTCATTCTTTCTTGAGAGAGCATCTGCAATAACATTAAGCTTTCCTTTTTTGTAGATTATTTCAAAGTAATAACCCAACATCTTTGTGACCCATTTTTGTTTCTCTTCTGAAGATAGTCTTTGTTCTAAAAAGTGTTTAAGACTATCATGATCAATTTTTACCTTGAAGTGTCTTCCCATTAGGTAAGTTCACCATTTTTTTAGTGCATGCAGTATTGCTAACATTTCCTTCTCATAAATAGGTTTCTATAAATACTTTCCTTTGATTGGATGACTTTCAAAAGCAATGGGTCTTCCTTCCTGCATTAAAACAGCACCAATTCCATTTCTCGAGGCATCACATTCCACAATAAAGGTTTTTGTGAAGTCTGGCGTAGCTAATACAGGTGCTAGGCACATTGCCTCTTTAAGATGTTCAAAGGCCTTAGTTGCTTCAGGAGTCCATGAAAATGCATCTTTCTTCAATAATGTTGTTAGTGGTGCTTCTATTCTCCCATAATTCTTAACAAACTTGCAATAATACCCTGTTAACCCGAGAAATCCTTGCACTACTTTATGGTTATGGGGAATTTCCATTCCTTAATGGCTTTAATTTTGTTAGGGTCTACCTTAACACCCTCAGGAGATACAATATGACCCAGATATTCCACCTCTTGTACCCCAAAGAAACATTTGGATGTTTTTGCATATAATTGTTTCTCTTGCAACGATTTGAGCACCCTGTCAACATGTTGAACATGATCCTTCTAAGACCTGCTGTAGATTAGTATATCATCAAAAAATACTAGCACAAATTTTCTAAGGAAGGGTTTGAAAATGGAATTCATCAACCCTTGAAATGTAGAAGGTGCATTGGTAAGGACAAAAGGCATGACAAAAAATTCATAATGTCCCTCATGAGTTCGAAATGTTGTTTTTGGAATATCTTCAGTCTTCATTCTAATTTGATGATATCCTGAACGAAGATCCAACTTGGTAAAATAAATTGCTCCATGTAATTCATCCAATAATTCATCAATCACACGAATGGGAAATTTATCTTTAATGGTGAGCTTATTGAGCTCCCTATAATCCGGACACATTCACCATGATCCATCCTTCTTGTGTACCAATACTACAGGAGCAGAGAAAGAACTTTGACTAGGTTGAATTATACGCGCCTCTAACATTTCTGCAATCATACGTTCAATTTCGCTCTTTTGGAAGTAAGGATATCTATAAGGCCTGATGTTTGGAGGAACACTTCCTGGAATCAAATGAATAGCATGATCATGAACACAAATAGGTGGGAGTCCTTTGGGAGTTTCAAACACCTTGGAATGATTGTCCAAGACTTGTTGGAGATCTGCAGAAATAGATGATTTTGATGTTGGAACTTCTAGTGAGCATAATTGTACAATTACGCCTCGTTGTTCTTTCTTTAGAAGCTTTGTCATGCCATTAGAGCTTATTATCCTTCCTGGCTTCCCTTCAATACCCCGTAATTCGACTTCCTTTCCTTCTGAAAAGAATTTCAAGAAAAGTTCTTGAAAATTAAAAGCTACCGTCCCCAAAGATTGTAACCATTGTAGTCCTAGTACAACATCAGCACCTCCCATAGGAATGGAAAGCATTGGACTAGTCAATACATATTCCCCCATGGTTAGCTTGATATTATGGCATTTTCCAGGAGCAATTTATAGTTCCTCCATTTGCAACCATCACTTGACATTCTGGTGCTGGGTATAGGAAACAATTTAATTCCTTGGCTACCTTACAATGAATAAAATTATGGGTGCTACATGAATCAATCAACACTATTACCTTTTTTCTTCTTGATATTTCATTCTATCTTGAGAGTTTGAGGAGTGGTAATTCCTGCCAGTGCATTACACGATATGGTCAGATTCATTTCTTCCTCTTCTAGGGTTGGTTCCTGGTGTATATCCTCTTCTTGTTCATTTTCTTCTTCATCTTCACAATCTATGTAAAATAATTTCTTCTCAGCACACTTATGACCTTTAGTGTATTTGCTATCACAACTGTAGCAAAGCCCTTTTGCTCTTTTTTCTTCCAATTTTTGTGGTGTCAACCTTGTAGGTTGTGGAAATCTAGGCATAGCAACACTTTCTTCTTTATAGAAGTAAGTGGTAGGCTTCCTTGTCGCCATAATTTTACATTCAATTTTTCTTTCCAACCTGAATGCCTTCTCCAATGAATCAGGCTCCAAAATGAGGACTTCATGTTGGATGTTATCCTTTAAAGTTCCTATGAAGAGATCAATCCTATGTTCCTCTGGAATATCAGTTACCCTTATATTCAATTTTTGGAAGTCCTCAATGTGCTACCCCACTAAACCCTTTTGTTTGAGATTTATCAATTAGCTAAAGAAGGTGTTTCTCTTTGTATCCTCATAATGTGCTATCATTTCCACCGTAAAAATTGACCAAGTGACAATTTTTTTACGGGAGCAAAGCCATCGATACCATACAAATGTATTTTGTTGTAAATGTAAAGTTGCAATGCGTACCTTTTGTGTGTTTTGCATGTTATGGAGATAAAAATATTGCTTCATCTATAGTATCCATGTTACAGGATCCTTTCCATCAAACTTCCTCATATCCATTTTTGGAATATGGTGGTTCTTCCCGCCAACATTAGAGTTTATGAAATCATGATTAACATTTATTTTGTTCTCATCATGAGTTTCTTCTACTATATTTTCACCATTAGGAAACATTTCTTGTATCAACTTTGTCAAACCTTCCATGTTTTCTTTTAGATCATTCTTCATGTTTTCCATGTTGTCTTTCATGTCATCCATCTTAGCTTCCATGCCAGCTTCCATGCAATCCATCTTAGCTTCCACACCTTTCTTCAAACCATCCATCTTTGCTTCCACGCCTTTCTTCAAAACTTCCATTTCATTTTTTGTTGCTCTTTGCGAGAGCAAAATTTGGTGCACTTGCTCTTGTAATTTTGATAAATCATGTTGCAATTATTCATCTTCATCAGTCATAGTAGAGCCTTCTGAAGGCTTAATTGTTAGCCTCTCTAAAAAAAACAATAATAAATCCAAAATAATAAAATAATTAATTAAATATTCCTAAATCTTGGGTTGTTGGGTTGTTCCTCAAAAAATGGAGTTTGTTTAGGAACTCCTATCTTGGTGGGTTTTTGGTGAGTAATTAACTCAACCAAAAGAAACTAAGATAGCACGGACTATCTTCTCTCATCTATTTAATTGTAAATTAAAATTATTTTAATAAGAGAGATTACATGAAGAAGCCATGAGGCTTCTGCCTTTTCCGCCTATGTTTTTCCTAAGTTTTGTGTCTATGTTTTTCTGCAATATGTTTCTGAGTTGATTTAATTTGTATCATTAATGGGTGTTGAATTATTTTTACGGGGCATTTTTTAGAACCCAATACTGATATCTATTCTACAATATTCCCTTGGAATCAATTCAAATTGATTCTTCAAACAAGACTTATGCAATTCGGAAAAAAATACACACGTTTTTCTTGCTTTTGAGGAGCTCGTTATTGAAATTGGATTATCTCTGTGATTGCAGCTCTTCAATATTTGAAATTTTGCAACAACGTAGCCCTCTAAATTTTCTTTCGAATGCTACAGGTCTGACCTGATTTGGATTCCCCAAGGCAAAGTTATGTCCAATCTCCCACAATGACCTAATTATGGATTGGTTTAGTAGAGCGAACTTGTATGACTTGCCACGTGTCATTTTTTTCGCCCTTTGGCTCCAAAATTTATATCCAAGAAACTACAGTCCACGCACTTGAAACCACATTTTACGGCACTCCAATCTGATGCTCAACAAGAGAGTTATGAATCTTTTCCCACGATCACCTCTTTGAGATGAAATTCGGGAGCCTGAAAAAGCACTACCTTCCACAGATCATATCTCCAAAAATATTGTGAACCAAGCTCTGAAATTTTTGACGAGTTTCCTCAGGATTTCGGCTTCACACCCTAAAAATTTTAGATTCTGAACCTTTGTAGAAAACATTTATAGAAAAAATGCCACGATGACCTGTTTAGAGCAGCGAAACCCTAGAATCCAAAGCTCTGATACCAAATGTTGTGTAACCAACTCCAAAAATAGAAGAAAAGAGATATCAACGCCTTAGAAATAAGCCACTTCGAGGGGAAAACCTCCAATACATTACATAAGTGAACAATCCTTTGATGATACAATTTACAAAACCTCCTTTCTATATATAGGAGTCCATGGGGCCATAATGTAATCCTAGTGTGGCCACAATGTAATCCTAACCGACCTAAAAATAATAATTTAGGGGAAAAATAATAACAATATGGGGGTTACAAGGGTACAATAATAACAATAAGGGGGTTACACTAACAACAATAAGGGACTATACTAGTAATATAGGGACCTAACACTTTGGCATGCGAGATGTCAAAGAGATGAGTCATGGAGCCCTATTTCTAAGGCCTACAACGCTAACACATGGGAGAGTGTTCTTATTGATGGAGTGTTCCAAGGATTATATGTATCCTTCTTTCTTGCAGATCTTTATGAGGGGATCCACATGGGGAAACCTATACATGGACCTCATTTTCAGCTCCCACATGATGCATGGCAAGAAAGACATTGATGTGCTTGTTGATTACTCTATTGAGTATTTGTTCTTTCTCACCATATGTAAACAGTGCATTTCTCCACATGAGAGCAAGATTATTTATGGGTTTCATGGTCACTTCAGGGCCAAATCTTGTGATGTTGATGACCCATCTTTACATTATTTTGGGCAATTGTTGCATTGCTTTGATTATGCACAACTGGTATATATTGTCGCTTATTACTTCATAGTAGATGAGCTAACATGCATAGCTGCAAATTATTGGGAGGACAACTTGCCAATTGATGCTCTACATCAACAGTTGAAATAACGGCATTGTACACTCATGTGCTTCAGTGTTGCAGTGATAATTCAGTGATTTCCTGAATATCACATTTGTATACAGAGTGTTTGGACAAGAAACCCTTGCCAGTTTCTTTTGTATCTTGTATAAGGACATTAGATCTTTGTTCCTCAACATTTTTATCAATATATGAGTAGATCTAATTGTTTCCTTCATTTATGTGTTTAAAACCTCTCTTAGAGTGCGCAGTCCATTAAGCAGCAACTTCGGTAAAATGCAGTTTTGGGGTTTTAGCACTTTTCAACTACTCTAGTGTGGGAGATCTGTTTAACCCACCTAGTTTTATTTCATTCTTATCTCCTCTTGTATTTAGATGCTAGATGGATGTATCTATGGGATCCAAGTGATCATTTCACTGTTTTATTGCATATGTTGTTGGAAATGCATTTTTCATGCATGAATCATGAGCAATCCTGAAAAGGGAATATTACACCGGGTCCTTAGCTTCTAGTGTTGACTAATTTATTTTGTCTTAAAAATGCTTTTACAGGTATGAGCTCAAAAATAGAGACTCAAATAAGAAATGGAACTCACCATTGCAACCGGCTCGAAATTTCGGTCAAAATGAGTACAAACTTGCCTATATTTCACCACTGTGACCTCCAGACCCCCTAGAGAATCCAAAACCACTTTTTCCCTACACAAAACCACTTTCTCTAAAAGAAAACCACCTCTCTGTAGCAAAACCACCTTTGAATACGCACTAGGCAGATTCAGCTCTACACTTGCATAAAGCGAAATATGGTGGCTTGATACACAAGTATCACCGTAGCCGAGTTGGTGAGCGCTCTTTTGTTGAAGGAGCTTGTTTAAATATGTTTTTAGAGATCGGCAGGTCAAAACGCCCGCCCAACCTTTCCTCCAACCCTCTGACGGTTACATATTATAAATGGAAAACATTAATTATGCATGCGATGGTAACATTGATACATATCGCAACATATTAATGTTGTATTTAAACCTTCAATAAGGTTTATCATATCCGGCGTTTGTTACGATACATACATACATACATATATATATATATATACATATATATATATATATATATATATATATGTATATATATATATATATATATATATATATATATATATATATAGATGTATATATATATAGATGTATATATATATATGTATATATATATATATGTATATATATATATGTATATATATATATGTATATATATATATATATATATATATATATATATATATATATATATATATATATATATATATATATATATATATATATATATATATATATATATATATATATATATATATATATATCGTATTACATATGGCAATATATATGCTAATATATCGCAGCTTAAGCCTTACGATATATCTGTTGTTACATTTCATATGTATATTAAAACATAAATATATGTGGTGGCGTTAATCCATTACATAAACCTTAGGCTTCGTCCGTTATATATGGTAATACTATCTGTTACATTTAATTAATATATATTGGTCTATAAACTATGGTTTCAATTTTTTGTATGCGATCGCAAACATTACGGATTTCCAATTGGTTATGTTATATATATTCCATCAACATATATATGGATTATTATATATGCAGCAT
Source organism: Pinus albicaulis (assembly GCA_034641835.2). Classification (NCBI taxonomy): domain Eukaryota; kingdom Viridiplantae; phylum Streptophyta; class Pinopsida; order Pinales; family Pinaceae; genus Pinus; species Pinus albicaulis. The sequence continues at coordinate 18,813,424 of CM076569.1, forward strand.
TTAATATATCGCTTACAATGCCAAGCAACGTGTTAGCCCAACCAGCAAACAAACTCTGATGAAACCTTAGCCTTAGCCATTCCGAGAGGTAAGGGGTTCGATCCTCCCTGACCTCCAAAATTTTGGAAATAAACCCAAATTGGGCAAAATCTGAGTTGCCACATGTCATCTCTGAATCTACCCATTACAACCAATCACAATCTGAAAAATCAGTGATCTGATGACATCACCCTGGGTAGGTGATGTGTTCCCGGGATGACATGTGTCCTGTTGATGTCATCTTTGACCTTTGACTTTGACTATTGAATTTGACCATTGACTTTTTTTCCATTTTTCCCTAGTTTGCCATAAACTTTGACTTGCAATATCTTTGTCATACGAACTCGATTTTATGCACCATTCACACTATTTGAATCCTATCAACAAGCACCTCAACGTGATCCTATTTTCATCTGTATTTGAATACTTTGATCTGGAGGTAAAACTGAATCCATTTGGGATCACTCCTCCCCACTAGAAGCTTTTGGACCACCAAAATTTTGTTTTAGCTATCAAGTAAGTGAGGATTTGTTTCCTTCACTTTTCCAATTTCTATCCATTGTCATCTACTTCGATTTTTACCTTTAAGTCCAACTTGAAGATACTCAACTTCTCCTCTTCGCGAAGTCCTTATCCTCCTGCCAAGAATTGTGTCCTCCTGCAACTCATTGAGATACTCTGGTGAAAAATATTTGATGGAAGGTACCTGACTTTTCTCTTCTAGATCTTCAATCAATGAAGGTTCGTATAATCACAAGTTTTCCACATTTACTATGTAATAAATCTACATATAAGTTGTAAAATTCCTATTTAGGAAAATCAGCAATATAGGCACCAAAAAGGCATTTTTCAGAAAATTACACTATAACAGTCAAGAAAAGCCCATGGATCCATTATTTTATGTATTATAGCAACCAAATATGCAATAATATCAGAAAAAAATCATTACAACTTAGTTAAACAGGCCTCCCAAGCCCAAATCAGCCCAAAAACACTACAACCCCATAACTACTACAACACAGAAATTATAAAGCATAAGATAGTGCAGTTTAATGAGGGTTTCTACTACAGAAATAGAGAAACAAATGGATCTGTTGATATATTACTTCAAAAGAGCTTAAAAATGGAGATCTAGTCTCTTTTACACAATCCCAAGATAACCTAGCAAGGGTTTCTTGATAGGCATGAGATACAAAAGCTATATACTACAGATATATGGATGAATCATGTTGTCTGACTGAAGCTCTGCATAAATATGGCTTAAAAAATAAAGAAATGGTTGTAACTTCTCCTTACTAGCTTTTCGGGTGAAAGGTTGATCCTTCCTCTAGGAAACTAGCTCATAAACAAGGGTTTTGACCCTTCCACTGCAACACCATGAAAAATAATAATTTTTTTCAAGGAGATTGCATTATGGTTGTAGGTGACCACTTGGCCCAATGCCAGATGGTGGAAATGAAGCCAGAATGATCCTCTCATATTTCTTCAACAATTCCTCCAAGGAAGAGAGTGGAATTCCTGCATGTGAATACCCTTGTCCTAAATAGTACAGAAAACCCAACTAAACACCTAAAGCATGCAATAAGTCATAAGACTCAAACATAAACAATATTTTGAATGCCTCTCATGGATGCCATACCTTTCCTTATATTCTTGGTGAGCTTCCTCACCCTTGGCCCCACTCATTTATGAGGTTACTTCCATGCAAAGACTCCTCCTCCAAAACTGCGTTGTCTCCACTAGCTCCACTCTCTCATTTACAGCGTTGTTTGATTTGGTCAACCTTGACTTAGTCTCCATGCATTGTTTCCTTTCACACCCAAGGTGGCTTTATTCTGACTATCTAAAATGATCTAAATTCACATTGGAAGTGATTTATTCCTACTAAAAAGACTTTAAGGGTCTCCTTACCCACTTATTCATCCAAAAAGAAAGAAAAATTAGATTTTAATATTCCAATTAGATGCATGCTAATTTAGGAATATTACAATCTTCCCCTCCCAAATGTTGCTTGTCCTCAAGAAACTACAAAGATACTGCAAAATATCCAATGGATATGTCTCCTCCCAAGTATACAAGTTATCCTTTGGTAGATAAACCAAATTGTTGTCATCACGAAGAGGTGGGAGATATATGGAAAGAGTTATATTGTGTCCATTGGCCTCCTTAAGGCATGAGAAATGATAAATGTTAGGTGCCTCATTATCAATGAGATATTCCAATCTCCATGCTATCATCCAAACAAAATGAGCCATCCTTGGTATATCATTGAAACAATCACCAATCCCTTGGTTCTACAATGTATATGGGCTACATGGCTGAAAAGGAGAGATCAAGTTATCCAACTCACGCTGTCTCTCTCTCCATTTATGATAGATGTGGAATTTCTTGTTTTGGGCTGTAATAATATGGTTATTAAGAAGCCAAAAGGTACTTGGAAACTCATGATCCAACTCTTTGGTTCTAGGAACCTCTCTTGCCCAATTTACCCTACATATATTGAATACAGTATCATCATCATATGGGTTCCGAAATGAATATGGTCTAAGTGTCACATGACATAATGGATGGTGAAAATAGCCCCTCAAGTGATACCAGCGTTGTTTTTCTTCTAGCTGTTTCAAAACATGACATGGTAAGTATCCATACAACCACCTACTTACTGCCATAAGCTTCTCAAAGGCTCGAAAATAGTAGAGGACATTAGGTGTTGGATGAATATGTGTTAGGTAAACATGACTTGGGGTAGAGTCAATGTTGACTAGGGTAAATAGTAGTGGTTTTGGGGCACATGGTTTTGTGTACCCATGGTTTTGGCCCATGTTATTGCATGTAATGGAGCCTATAAGAGGCTAGGAATACTTCATTGTAATGTAGGCCTGGACGTGAGCAATGAAGGTTCACTTGGTCGGATTGGCCAGGGTTGTGGCCAATGGTTAATGAAATTTCATTGGTTGGGTTTTTCCCCGGATTTAGGGTTTTCTCGGATAAACATTTGTGTTTATGTTAATGATTTGTTGTTGGGTTCTTTATGTTTATTTCTCTCAGTAAATGTTTATTATTTCTGCCGTAAAATCTTAACAACTAGTATCAGAGCCATGGTCCAGGTTTTGGCTTCAAAGGGACGCTTTTGTTGCCAAGGGTTTTATTGGGCTATGAAAGGAGACATGATTTGTATGGATATGTTAGATTTGATGTTTGAATATCTATATCCGTTTGAATATATAGATCTTGATGTGTTCAAAATATGGGAGAAGACGTGTTCTGGGCTGTGAGATGCAGTGATGAAGTGGGTGCACTGATGGGAGTCGATTGAACCGGCATTGGAGGAGGATCTGTATCTACGCGTGACCATATCGGGTACCCAATTAAAAGTAAGGCATCAGGATGTTCAGATGACCTTCAATGGAATGTATCTAGGACCCATCCATGAACTTCTGAAAACAGTTAATCAGAGCTTTCCGGAAATGGTCATGGCCTCTCGCAACTGAAAAGAGACGAGCTGGATATAGTTCATTGTTGAATTGTTTTGTGCAGAAATTACATTACACAGAGTCAACTTTGCGCAAGCCCTACTCTTTTATTGTCCTCGGAAGGACACAACAAGTGCAGAAATAGGTGACTTGCTGCATCGAACATGGCTGAGAAATTTGCGTTTGTAGCAGAGGGCACAGCTATGAGGATCTCTCCTCTACTTCTGATGTTCCATCTGTCATCATCAATCTCATGAATCTGGATGAATGAGATTGATATAGCTTCCAAAATGGCTTGGGTTGGGGTCGGTGCGACTATGGGAAATTATACGATGCCATCGCGGACAAGTCTGCAACCTACGGATTCTCTGCGGGAAGTTGCATTACTGTGGCGACCGGTGGCCATTTCAACGAAATGGGGATAAGTACACCCATGGTGAGTTGCTGGAATCACTTGATCCAAAGCTGAGAGAAATTTTGTATGGACTGTTGTGCTTTGACAAAGACTGAGAGCGCCTTTGAAGGATATTGGTGACCGAGGAGTTTGGACAGAGAGTTGCAACATATATGCAGTGGATTATGTTAGTGTTTCCCAATTATTTTCAATTGCACTCATCAAGGCATATTCGAATTCATAGTTGAAAATATCAGTGAATGGAGGTTGTGAGTAGCGGATCCATTGTGGAAGGGTCGTGGGCGGTGTCTAATAACTGGCCCTCACATGAAATGGCCTACAATGCGTTGCCGACCGGACCGGCTGCTAAGCAAGCATTTGCCTATCAATTCGATCCAAAAGTGGATACACGGAGGAGAATGGACCATGAAGCTGATAATTCTCAGCAGATTCAGAAAGAAGAAAAAGATGTTATTTTCAGTTGTAGCAACTGTGCTTTCTGATCTTTGTGGACTAGGTGAATGGATGGCAATGTCAAAAACTCCATTCTGAGCTTCTTGAGCATTATAGTGGTGTTGCTTTAGAGAGATCTTGGTCTCTAAATCCATAGAGTAAGAAAATATGAGGATTGGTTACATGCAAATTGTTTGACAGAATGTGTCAATCAAATGTTTTGAAGAACGTCAAAATGAGAGAGGATATTTGTAGGTGAATTAATTAAAAATTGATGAACCATGTATCTGAAGAGAATTCCTAGAGGACTGGTGATTACAGATGCTGGTGACCCATGTAATCTGGTAGATGGGTTCTTTTTATATGGACATTGATTTCATATGTACAAAGACAACAACAATGAAACAAACAAAAAAATTATAATGGAGTTAATTTTTACATGTAAATGGGCATACTGCTGTAAGACCTGCTATGGAATGCGTACCCCTAGATAATCACTGGTAAAGTATAGGTTAGACCTAGGTGATAGGGGGGATGTCAAGTTAACAATTACCCTGGGTAAAAATTTGAGGGGGGAAGAGCTAGAGTGAGCGGAGTTGTCTCATTTAGCAATTTTGGCTGGATTTAGTCAAGAAACCCCAAGTCAAGTTTAAGGTGGGAATTTTTAGGTAAACATGACTCGGGGTAGAGTCAATGTTGACTAGGGTAAATAGTAGTGGTTTTGGGGCACATGGTTTTGTGTACCCATGGTTTTGGCCCATGGTATTGCATGTAATGGAGCCTATAAGAGGCTGGGAATACTTCATTGTAATGTAGGCTTGGAGGTGAGTGGTGAAGGCTCACTTGGCCGGATTGGCCATGGTTGTGGCCAATGGTTAATGAAATTTCATTGGTTGGATTTTTCCCCAGATTTGGGGTTTTCCTAGATAAACATTTGTGTTTATGTTAATGATTTGTTGCTGGGTTCTTTATGTTTATTTCTCTCAGTAAATGTTTATTATTTCTGCCATAAAATCTTAACAATATGAACCAAGAAAAACATGTCTTGCCCAAAGCCCTCCATGAAGTGTTTATTCCCATCACTGAATGTAGTCCCAATAGGACTGTGAGACCCAAAGAGAGGCTTGCTCTCTTGTGGAGTAATGTGTTGAAAATGCATGGTAAATAAATGCACATACATTGTTAGTTGATAAATAAGCATCAAAACACAATCTTTAGCATATATTTTATAGAACTTGGTGAAGAGGTCCATAGATGAACCTTCCCATTTCTCCATCAAAAGGGGAAGTGATTGTAACAACCTTGCAAGGTGGTTTTTCTCCTCCTCATACATCAAACAAGTTACATATCTCTAGATATGTTGATGCACATCTTATTTGAGATCTTCCCATAGAATCCCTCCATGATGGTGTGATAAGACTCAATGTAATCTACATGTCCTGAAAAGAGTGCTTCATAAGCTACATGTATAATCTCCTTCTTGAGCTTGGAGTTTTAGTCAAGTAGATATGATCATGGAAATAGATGACTCCATCAACCACTCTATACCTCCCATCTATCACTTGCCCATCAAGAACCTTACATGTGAAGAGGTTCTTGGAATATTCCACCAATAGTTGGGACTCCCAATATGGATCTCCCCTCTTTGACATGCTCACTACCAAAGCCACATGTTGGAGTGTTTTTACTCCACTTTTGCTTCCTCCCTTGTAGCTTATCTTGCCCAAGACAATATTACAATACATGGAAGTCAACCTCCTCTTGGAAGGAATTTCCCCTCCAAAACTTCCATAGTTTGGCCAATGCATACAAGAGTGTCAATAGCCTCTTGTCATAGCCAGAAAAATTCTTCATGTGTGGAGGTATCATTTGTGGTTCCATGGTTATGAAATAGCCCTTTGACACCATGCTCATGTTATTATAGATTTATGGATCATCCCTTTTTAGTGCAAATAGCTGAGTGGGAGATAGAAATGTCCATATCAAAAAATTTCTCACCCCTTCTTGGAACCCATCAAAGGTTCTCAGCGTTGTGTTAGCTCCTCCCAAGGCTCCTTCCTTAGCCAAATATGTCAATTCTACACCATGTTAAGAGAACTCTTTATTCATCTTCCAATCAGAGGGTCTCCCTGGTGGAATGCCTCCATGTAATGACACATCAAGGCCTAGAGCAGGTTGTGTGTGTGGGTGGACTACTTTTTCCTTGCTCTCACTATGTAAATCAGTTTGCCTCCTTTGTAAATCACACTTCTGAAATTGGTAGGGTTGTGTGCTCCCAATCATATGTTCTTAATCATCCTCCCTATCTTCTTCTTTTATCTTCAATATCTCACAATCTATCAATGATGGCACATGCTTCTCATGGAATGTGCTCTGATCTCCATATGTGAGATTCTTTGGAACTTCTTGTGAACATACAAGAACTCCTCTCATTGGAGCAAGTGCTCCATCTTCCACTTCATGAGGTACAAGATATGCTCCTGATGTGGCAGTTTTGTTACCTCCATCCTTCTCTTCCTCTTCAATATCAATGGAACTTACCTTATCATTAATAAGAGGAGCCTATTTTGAAAAAGAGATCTCCATGTCCTCTTTTTCATAAGAGTGTTCTCTATGAAATAGGGATCTTGCCTCTAGCATGGTATTCTGAAAATTTTTATTCCCCTCAATAGTTTTCTAAAATGGAGTTGGGTTTATAGATCCTTCCAACCCATGCAAAGGTTTTGTTTTATTTGGCTTGACTAGCTCCAACAAATATGTCTGAGAATGTTTTTCATCAAACCTTTCCACTACCCTCCTAGTGAACCCTGCATAAGTAGATATATTTTCATTTTTTAATGAAAAGGATTCAAATAACCACCAAGCATAAGCCTTACCTTCAAGAAATAGTTTTTCTACTCTAATGGCTTCATTTTTTGAAACTTGGTGCTGCTGGAAATAGGTATCTAGCTCCTCCACCCAAGCCCTAGCTGAACATTTAGGTGACCCATCAAAAGTAGATAGGAAGAATCTACCCTCATCATGTTGCTTGCACCTTGTGCTTATATTATGGTTTCTAGGTATTTTATCCTCCTTGATCATGCAAAACCCTTGGAATTTTAGGTGATCTTTGAACCTCTTAGATTGAGCTTCATACTCTTGCAAATAATCACCAAGAGTCTCCTTCTTTGGCACATCTCTTTCCTCCATCTCACTTGCTATGAACATAGACATGGTATAGCTTTGTAAATTTGATGGTGTGGCTGAATGCTCACACCCATAATATTAAGAACTTGAGCTTTCCTCATGTACAAATCTTGTTGAGGGATCTCCATGTCTTTCCCTCCTCATCACTTTGATGTCTTTGTTAATGCACAGCAGAGTTTGAAGAAGAATTTTTTAGAACTTCTTCCATCCTAATAATAAGGTTTTTCCTTTATATCTATATCTTCTCCTTCCTATGAGAAGCCTCCTTAGATGACATAATGGCTGAAGTACACAGTCTGAGCCAAGATCAGAGCTCTGATACCACTGTAATATTCCTATTTAGGAAAATCAACAATATAGGCACCAAAAAGGAATTTCTCAAAAAATTACGCTATAACAGTCAAGAAAAACCCATGGATACATTATTTTATGTATTATGGAAACCAAATATGCAAGGAGATCAGAAACAAATCATTATAACTTAGTTAAACAGACCTCCCAAGCCCAAATCAACCCAAAAACACTACAACCCCATGAATACTACAACACATAAATTCTGAAGCATAAGATAGCATATTTTAATGAGGGTTTCTGCTACGGAAAGAGAGAAACAAATGGATATGCTAATATATTACTTCAAAAGAGATGAAAATGGAGATCTAGTCTCTTTTACACAATCCAAGATAACCCGGCAAGGGTTTCTTGATAGGCACGAGATACAAAAAGTATATACTGTAGATCTATGGCTGAATCACACTGTTCGACTGAAGATCTGCATAAATATGGCTGAAAATACAAAGAAATGGCTATAGCTTCTCCTTACTATCTTTCTGGGTGAAAGGCTGATCCTTCGTCTAGGAAACTAGCTCATAAACAAGGGTTTTGACCCTTCCACTGCAACACCATGAAAAATAATGCAGTTTCTAAAGGATACTGCATTTTGGTTGTAGGTGACTGCTTGGCCCAATGCCGGATGGTGGAATTGAAGCCAAAATGCTCCTCTCAGATTTCTTCAACAAGTCCTCCAAGGAAGAGTGTGGAATTCCCGCATGGGAATACCCTTGTACTAAACAGTACAGCAAACCTAGCTAAATAGCTGAAGCATGCAATAAGTCATAAGACTCAAACATAAATAATATTTTGAATGCCTCTCATGGCTACCATCCCTTTCCTTATATTCTTGGTGAGCTTCCTCACCCTTGGCCCCACTCATTTATGAGGTTACTTCCATGCAAAGGCTCCTCCTCCAAAACTACGTTGTCTCCACTAGCTCCACTCTCTCATTTACAATGTTGTTTGATTTGGTCAACCATGAATTAGTCTCCATGCATTGTTTCCTTTCACACCCAAGGTGGATTTATTCTGACTATCTATACTAATCTACATTCTCACTCGAAGTGATTTATTCCTACTAAAGAGACTTTAAGGGTCTCCTTAAGCACTTATTCATCCAACACGAAAGAAAAATTATATTTTAATATTCCAATTAGCTGCATGCTAATTTAGGAATATTACAACTGGTAGATCTAGGCAGAAAACATTCTCACCAATTTTTTCAATAATTTTGAAAGGACCATATCTAATTGGTTTCAAATTTTTACCTTCCCCTTGAAGTCTTTCTTTGTTGATGTACAACCAAACTTGATCACCAACTTGAAAAATATGCTCAACTTGATGCTTGTCATGCCTCACCTTATACTTTTCTTGGCTCTTTTCCAGCTGTTCCTGTACTACCTGGTGAATTTCCTAGATCTGTTCAATGAACTTGGTTTCTTTGTCCGCATCATTATGTCCATCAACTGCTATGTCTTTACCAAGGAAAAAATCCAAGGGATACTTTGGTTCAAAACCAAAACAAGCCTCAAATGGAGATCTTTGAGTAGAAAAATGTTTCGCATGGTTGTAAGAATGATGTACATAACACAAATGGTCATCCCAAAGCTTGGGATGCTTGTTGCAATAACCTAGAAGCAAATGTACCACTGTCTTTTTTTACCACTTCTGTCTGGCCATCTGTTTGCAGATGAAATGTTGTGCTCTTCTTTAAACTTGTGTCCATGAGTTCCCATAAACTTGACCAAAAATTCCTGACAAATCGAGAATCTTGATCATATACTATACAAGTGGGTAACCCAAAGTGAACCCATACATTTTCAAAGAAAAACTTTGCAGTTTGTTCAGCTATGGCTTGTTTAGTACATGGTGTCAAAATACACATCTTACTGAACCTATCCACAACTACAAACAAATAATCATGACCTTTCCTAGACATTGACAATCCCCCAACAAAATCCATGGATAAACTTTCTCAAGGACGAGAAGGAATTGGAAGTGGATTGTACAAGCCTAATTTTATCTTACTTGGCTTGGTTGTAGCACACATAGTAGATCCTCTAATATATCTTCAAACTATTTCATTCATTCCTAAAGTGACCTAAAATTAGAGAATTATGTGCTTCTCGAATCACATTAACTCTTTCAGTTTGTGGAATGCATAATTTTCCCAAATGATATAAGAGTTTGTCCTTTATGAAATAATCCAATTCTTCTACCTAATTGCCATGACTTAAATTTGCATATACATCCTTAAAATTTTTGTCTTGAGTATATTGTTCAATATAGATTTCGTGCATTACTTAATTATGCTTAAGAATTGTGTGTAATGTTCCTTTTTCAGGATTTTCTGCAATAGGGTCCAAGGGGACGTTGTATAAGGAAGGAAATGTAAAAATACACTGAAAGGGGACTTGGATCCCTTATTTAATACATCATACATTATACTTCCAGAATTTGAGCTCAAAGAAATCCCTTAAGGTAGGTTAAACAGATCTCCCAGCCTTTGGTATCTCGGAAAAGTGCTCAAAGAGAGAGCTACAACAACATATGAGAAAAATCATGAAACTTTGCAAATATGAACATGTCAATAAATGGAATATAATATATCCATCATGTTTATTAATATATCAGCAACAATATATAGAAATATCTTGAGGGACAAGCCACTCAAGCTATCGGAACCAATCTCCAATGATTAGAACATGAAATACATGAGATGTTGCAACTACACAAAATGTTGAAGAGCAGTGACTGCGCAGTATCTATGAGAGTAGAAGCTGATGAATACATAAAAAATGATAATGAAGCTAAAGGATACAAAGAAATGCCCAAGAATAGAAGAATGGGCTCCAATACAAGATTTCTAGCCAATCTAGGGGAGATTGCTAGAAATGCCGGAGAATGTACAATGTGACAATTAACTTGTCACTGCAACTGAATCAAAATATGAAATGAGGTTTTAGCAGATCTGAAATGATAATTCCCTACCTTGATAGTGTATCTAAGAAAAAGGCTGATCCCTTTACTCAGAACAACTCCTCTTGATGAGCTCAATTGACCCTCCCAGCAACTGCTTGCCAAAATAACGTAGATCTAGATGGAAACTACGTTGGTGAGGGAAGATGGATGGTTGGTATAATTCCAATGATATGGAAATATAACCAGGAGTCCTCTTCACTGATACTCTAATGAATAGCTAAGCCCTCCACTGAAAAACAAGCCAACGAACCACTCAAGAGATCCTTTGTTGCTGCACCCTGCAACACAAAGTTATCCTGCTCCAGGAATAACACTGTGACTGAAGGAGGTAGCTTAAGCCAAATGCCGGAATGAGGAAATGTAGCTGTAGAACCTCTCCTTCCCTGAGGATGAGGTATGGATTCCCTATCGGGAACACCCTAGTGCTATGTAACACTACACTCTTGCTAAACAGCAAGAGGAGCGTAGTCTCAACAGACTAAGCAAATAATAATAAACCATGAATCACAATGGCTCTCCTCCTCTCCATATATAGCAAGTGCTCCTCTCCACCATGGGCCCCATCCACATGTGCGTTCCAACTCATGCAAGTGATCCTCCTCTAAAACTGCGTAGTCCCTCAAGGAGATACATTGTACCTAGACAGTGCATGTGTACTTGGTCAAAATGTCTAGATCAAGCATGATCCAATCCTGTTCAGACCATGTGGTGCTCAAATAAGCTGCTTTATTATTTCTCCTTTCACACAAGCAGTGTTATTTCTCCATCTAAAGGGGTTGAGGTGTCTCCTTACCCATTTTATTCAACAAAATGAAAATATGCAAATTATAATGTTCGTTTTAGCTGGAGGCTAGAATTTGGGAACATTACAGTCCTCCCCCTTCAAAATGTTGCTTGTCCTCAAGCAACTACAAGGTGGAGAAAAATTCCTCCTCCTCTTCTTGTGGCCTCCTCATCAACAGACCCCACCATAGCTCATCAAAGTACGCAATAAATTTGTCCTCCATGTAGCCCTCCAAGTGTGTAAAACCAAAGTATACATCATGAGATAATAGAAGATGCAAGTGGAAATATCCTTATTGTTCAATGGCCTCCTCAAGGTAGGAGTGATGAAAAACATGGGAAGTCTTATTCCCAATGAGTGACTCCTTCACCCATGCAATCATCCAAATGAAATGAGCCATCCTAGGTAGCTCAACAAAATAGTCCTCAACCCCGGATCTATACAACATGTTGGGGCTGAATTGAGAGTTTAGATTTTTCCATCCAAGTAGTTTCTCCATCCATTTATGATAAGTACGAGGGGGTTGCTGATATTGGGCTGAAATTTCATGGCCTCAACAATTGGCTCAATCCTCCCCAAAAAATTAATCAACCATGAAGTGCCTCCTCCAACAATGCATTTTCTCCCAATAGCTCCTCCTACATGAAGAGAAAAGTAGTGACATGTCAATCATGGTGTGCCCATTGTTTCTCCTGAAACATAAAACATGTGAAAAGGGGAGAATCATACTCCCAATGGCCATCTTCGACTCCAAGCCCACTCTCCAAACAAAGCCTCCCATGAGTCTACAAACATCGGTAACATATGGAAGCAAAATACAATGAAAACAAGTTGCCACATGGCAATCGGACAGTGAATCATAGTTCCACATGAGGAACCAATGTAGTGCATTCCATGCTTGCCTCAAAAAAAAAGATAACAAGTGCTTTAATAGCCACTTGTTTGCTACCACAGTCATCTCATAGGATGTGAACATGAATGTACAGTGTGGTGTTAATGGTTTCACACCAAGAGTCATGTGGCTTCCCCCACAAACCACCATTAAGGTAGCCAAAATCAATGCTACAAGTAGCTGCAAGTACATTATACAAAATTCAAGAAGGGATGATCCTTATTGATACAATATGCTGCTCATATAAAGTAAAGAAGTACAAAACATAATGTGAAATTATACCTTCTCTACCATGTACTTGAGACCTTGAGCTGAAATGGCTCAACTGAAAAAGCCCCCTCACTCCCAATGAGTAAGAAGGTGGTTGTGACATCCTCTCTATCACCATCTGGGCTATGCATCTCTCCATATGCTGATATATGTCCTGCTAGATGCCCTCCCAAGTGAACTCCTCTAACAAAACAAGATATGCATCAAGGTGCATAGCTAGGAAGTCCTCATGTGCTGCATGTAATAGTTTCTCCTTGAGACTAGATGCTCTAGTCAAGAAGACTCTACCATAACAATAGATGACCATATCATCCACCATGTATCTTTCATTTCCCTCTGGGTCATTGAGAACCATGCATGCACCAAGATCCTTGGAGTACTCTACCAAAAGCTGAGACCTCCAATACGGATTAATCCTCCTCATAGACAGCGCTGGTGATCTAGCATGTGAAGCTCCCCTCACACTTCTACCTACTACTTTGACATCCCCCATGCCAAAGTCATCCTCCAAAATGCTACCATGCACATCATGCAACTGCTCAAGCTCAAATAGTGATCGTGTCCTTTGGAAGTTGGCCTCCCATGAGAAGTTGTCATCCACAAGGAATCTCCCAAGCTAGGCCAAAGTAAGCATGAGTGGCCTACATCCACTCATATGTATGAAAGATTCCTCCTTCAAAGGAAGTATCCTCTTCCTCTCCAAATCTGTGGAGCAGTCATCCTGCATCATGAAGATGTTGATCAGCAGTTGTCATTGATGTCAACCCAAGTAGCACCAGGGGCTAACCCAATATTACATGGGAATTTTGACCTACCAAATTAATATATTCTAGGTAAATAATGCTTTTTATGCTTTCTACTTGTCGAGATGTTTCCGTTGATATATGGCACGCCATGTAATTCTTCACGGTTTGAGAGATATTCATGTTTGAAGTTTGTACCCCTAGTTAGTGGGATAAAACCCCATGGGGTTGGGGCATGGGTCATTGAAAAGTTATAATTAATATTTTTTAAGCTCCTAAAATCCATCCCACATTCCCTTGTTGAAGCCCCTCTCAACTTAAGCATTCATATAAATTGTGATCTTCATTTTCTCATTATGCAAGGGATTCGGCCATATGAAACAGGTCATCGTGGAATTTTCGCTTTAACATTTTTTCTACGAGGGTTCAGAAGCTGAAATTTTTATGAGATGAATTTGAAATCCTGTGGAAGCTGCAGTAATAATTTCAAAACAAGGTGCGCAACATTTTTGGACATATGATTTGTGGAAGTCAGGGTTTTTGGAGGCTCCTGAAATTCATCTAAAAGAAGTGACCTTGGTAAAATCGCCATAACTCTCTCTTTGAGTATCGGATTGGAATTATATAAAAATTTGCAGATAGTGCACAGTATTTAATTTTCTCTCTATCAATTTTAGAGATAAATGAAGAAACAGTGACACGTGGCATGCCATACAAGTGCACTCTTCTGAAACAGTCCATAATTAGGGATTGTGAGAGATTGGGTATAACTCTCTCTTGAAAAATCCAAATTGGATCAGACCTATGGCATTGGAAAGAAAACTCAGAGGACTACTACAGGACTGAAAATTAGATATTGAGGATCTGAAATAGCAGAGTTACACCAGATTCAATATCAAGCTCCTAGAAGGCAAGAAAAAGCTAGATCATGTGTTGTCAAGGGTTGCAAAGTACCAGACTTTCTATGGAAAAAAAGCAAAGCAAGGTGTAGCAGAGGGTAGCATGACAAGAGAAGAAACCAAGGTGCATAACAGCAGCAAGAAGTACATCATATGAAGTCTTCAAGTGGGCAGCACTGCATACAATCATTGTAAAGGTATCATTGTACTTAGTCATTGTAAATACATTATTGTACAAACTGTACTAGTATCTATCTACCAAGGGTTGAAGAGGCAGTGTTGGGAGGTCTAGGATCATCATTAGGTGGTCATGTCAAAGTTGGGGTTATGGTATAGTATATCTTCTTCTTCTACATCATTCTATATCATTGTAAAGTGGACCATTTCCCCTAGTACGGGAGTCCATTCTTCTTGTATTCTTCTATAGGGTGGTAGGGTGGTGCTAGGGTGAGTTGTAGCTCATTGGGTGTTGGGGCATCCATTTAGTTGACTACTGAAGAATCTCAGGTGTTGGAGCATCCATCCAGTGGGAGCTGGAGAAGAATGCTTTTCTAGATTCTAGGAATTTGGAGCTTTATTTTCAATTGGAGTTGAATATTAAAGAATTATTAGAAAAGAATTAGGTGGTTTTTGTCCTGGAGTGGGTTTCCACCTTAAAAATTGTGTGCATTTGTGTTCCTCTTGTTTGTTGCTATCATTGTACAAACAGTGATAATAATTGAAGATTAACTAATGCTCTAATTGAAAGGAATACTGATTCACCCCCCCTCTCAGTATTTCCAACAATTGGAATCAGAGCTTGGTTCCTTCAATAGCAGTTTAACAGCTGGAAGGAGGTGATGGAGCATACCAAGAATGGTGTACCTCTATTCAATGAAAAAAATTATGCACTTTGGAAAGGAATAATGGAGGTCTATCTCTTGGCACAAGGTTACGAAGTATGGGACACTGTTCAAAATGGATTTACATCAACCGCGGATGAACAAGGTAAGAAGAATTTGGTAAATGATGCAAAAGCAAAGAATATATTATCAGTGGACTTATTGAATTTGCTTATCATAAGGTGTTGGGTTGTAAAACCGCCAAAAGCGTATGGGACAAGCTTGAGAATATATATGCAGGTGACTCAAATGTCAAAGAAGCAAAGCTTCAAATCTATAGAGCAAAATTTGAGCAACTCAGAATGAAAGAAGATTGCAACATTGCTGCATACTTCCAATACGTTGAAGAAATAAGCAATACTCTAGAAGGATTGGGAGAGCCAGTTGACGAGAAGACTATTATATGGAAGATTCTTAGAACATTACCAGGGAGATTCAACCCAAAGGTATCGATCTTAAAATACAGTGCAAATCTGGACAAACTTAGCAAGGAAGAATTACATGGAGTTCTCATAGCATATGAAATGAGACTTGATGAAGAAAAGGGTACTTCAAATCTAGAAACTGCGTTCATTGCATCTAAACAAACCAATAAGGACAAACAACCTTCAATTGAAATGACATGCACCTGCAAGTGTGAAGAAAAGGGAGATGATGGAGAAGGTCTTTCAGATGAAGAATATGCTTACTTTATGAGAACTAAAACCTGGTGAAAATTCAAAGGTAAACTTCCATTGATATGTTTCGGTTGTGGTGAGGTTGGGAATTTCGTAGCAATATGTCTGAACAAAAGTGATGGCAACTCAAAAGGAAAGAAAGGCTTTAAGAAATTCAAAAAGGAAGGAAAAAAGAAAGGATTCAAAAGGAACTTTCTCTCTAAAGAAGATAGCTCATCATCCGATGAAGAAAGTGACAGCAAAGAAGAAGCTAATGAGAAAGTATTTTTTATGGCCAAGCACAATAAACAAGAAGTATCAAACAATGAATAAGAAGGGTTGACCATAGAAGAATTTTAAGAGGAGGAAATCAAGCTTATAAAATAGCTCAATGCTGAGAAGATCCGTTCCAATACTCTTGAAGAACAAGTTCAAGGTCTCAAAATTGAGGTTGAAGAACACAAATGTATTGAAGAGTCACTTCAAAAGAATTTGGAAGAAAGAAACCAAGAAAGGGAAGCATTAGAAGTTGAAGTAGTCTCGTTGCGTAAGGAAGTGAAGGGAAAAACTATCCAAAACTATGCCAACAGCT
This sequence comes from Pinus albicaulis, assembly GCA_034641835.2. Lineage (NCBI taxonomy): Eukaryota > Viridiplantae > Streptophyta > Pinopsida > Pinales > Pinaceae > Pinus > Pinus albicaulis. Next base: position 18,830,001 of record CM076569.1, read on the forward strand.
CAAGGGAATTGGAAGAACTCATCAACAATCAACGATCTTACAACGACAGAACTGGCCTCGGTTACAAAGAAGAAGAAGAAGGACCTTCTACAACAAAATAAAATGAACCTATGAGAACTGACATACATGTAGACTTCATTGGACAAGATTCGCAAGCACATCCTTGGAAGAGGATTCCTCGATGAAGATTTTCATCCAAGTACCAACATATTTTTCATGGCTATTGTTATTCATGTGGAAAATTTGGTCATAAAGCTATAGAATGTCGCACGTACCCTAGGAACCAATACAATTCCAAGAGATTCTTCAAATATGAACCTCCCAGTGCTCAACGAAACATCAATAGATTTGAACATTTAAGAAATAATATGGAATGTTACAAATGTCAGAACTTTGGACACATAGCCAGAGACTGCAATCTTGAAAATCCTCCAGAAGAATCCTCGAGGCCACAGAATGAACGAACATGGAAGAAGAAGAAGACTGATAATTGTGCTCTCTCTCTCAAAGCTCAAAAAAATAAAGATGTGTGGTATGTTGACAGTGGTTGCTCAATACATATGACTGGAGATAGAAAGAAATTTGTATCTCTGAAAGAGAAGAAGGATGGAACCATATCCTTTGGAAATGATGGATCTTCAAATGTTATAAGATCAGGTATCGTCACTCTCGGAAGCAAAGATGTTATAGCCAAGAATGTTCTATTGGTCTAAAACATGAATCACAATCTGCTCAGTGTTGGACAAATGTGTGATCAAGGACACACAATGCTATTCAACTCCACAAAATGTGAAATCAGGAAAGGCAGGTATGGTAAAATTGTGGCTACAACAAGTCGAGCTCCAAAGGACATATATGCTCTGGATGAAGCAACTAAAGCATGTCTACTAGCTAAAGAAGATGAAATTTGGTTATGGCACAAACAAATGGGTCACATAAACTTTGACAATCCTATCAGGATAAGCAAAAAGGAAACAGTACGAGAAATGTCGAAAATATCAAAACCTTCCAACACACTATGTGAGGCATGTCGGCATGGCAAGCAGACAAAAGTCCAATTTAAAACAAAAGAACACTTTTCATCACATCCATTGGAATTGATACATACTGATCTATGTGGTCCTGTGAGAACAAAAGGCTTAGACAGAGAAATATATTTCATGTTAATGATAGATGACTATACCAGGATGACAGCCATCAGTTTCCTAAAGAAAAAAACTGAAGCATTTAAGTGCTTTAAGATCTACAAGGAGTTGGTTGAAAATGAAACTGATTTGAAAATAAAGTGTTTAAGATCAGATAATGGTGGAGAATTCACTTCCAAATTATTTCAGCAATACTGTGACGAAAATGGAATAAAAAGGAAATTTTCAACAGCACGAACACCTTAGTAAAATGGAGTTGCTGAAAGAAAGAATAGAACTGTATAGGAAATGGGTAGAACAATGTTGAAGGACTCAAAATTGGATGAAAAATTATGGGTTCAAGCTATTGGGTATGGAGCCTGATTATCTTCTTTACTTTGTATCACAACATTGGACCCCTGTACCTTAAAAGGGGCAGCAACGCTGCCCGAAATTTAATCGCTGCCATGGGGGGTCCAGGGGGGGGCGGCAACGCTTTTCGGAGCCCCCCCCTGGCGGGGGTTCGGGGGCAGCGCCCCCGAAGCTAAAAACAGATGTAAAATTGCCTTGTAAAAGTATAGTAATTTCTAGTCAATTTGGGCTGTTCATTAGGCAAATGATCTGACGGTAGAAGTTATGTTTAGATTAGGGTTTTTTGCCCTAGAAGGCAACCCCTTGTATATATGGGGGCATTGTATTGCGGCTGTGTATTATGAGTGTATTCTCGGAGCGAGAAACAGAGAGGGAGACTGTGAGAGAGAACAGAGGATATTACAGCGGATCTGCTGTAGGTTTTGTCTCTTCATTTTTGTTGGATAATAGAAAGGAAGGACTGGCTGTTCGGGGTGGACGTAGCCCAAACTGGGTGAACCACGTATATCTGTGTCTCTCTGGTTTTATGTGTTTTGTGTGCTTGTATTTTTCCGCATATTTTATGTGTTGCATTGCTCCATAATATATAATTTTCTAACACAAGCAATTGATACAGCAGTCTTCATTATCAATCGAAGTCTTCTCATAAATAATTGCAACAGACTCCATATAGATTATGGAAAGGAAAACCGACTAATGTAAAATATCTCTTCGACTCTTTGGAAGCAAATGTTATATCAAAAGAAGATCAAAATTTGGGTAAGTTTGAATCACGTGTTGATGAAGGTATCTTTGTTGGTTACTCACTCAAAAGACCTATAAATGCTATAATCTAAGACGAAAGCGAGATAGTGGAGAGCATAAATGTTACATTTAAAGCGAAGATGGTGTTCTAGCGAGTAATGATGAGGATCTAGAATCTTTGAAACTTGAGACAGAGGCTGAAAAAGACACAGATAAAATTGTAGAACAAGAAGCAACTATCAATGAGGAAGAAGTAAATAATGATCATCAAGATATACCATAACAACAACAAGAAGCTCCTCCAAGGAGAACAAAAGAATGGATTCAAAAGAACCATCCATCAAATCAAATCATTAGTGACATAAATGAAGGTCGACAATTTCGTTCATCACAACAAGCTCACATTGCTTTTCTAGCAACCTTTGAGCCTAGTAGTTTTGAGGAAGCTAGCCAAAATGAACATTGGGTAGCAGCTATGAATGAATAATTGGATCAAATCGAGAAGAATAACACTTGGGAATTAGTTCCATGAGTAAAAGATAAAAATGTCATTGGGACTAAATGGGTGTTTAGGAACAAATTGAATGAAGATGGGAAGGTTACCAGAAACAAAGCAAGATTGGTTTGCAAAGGCTATGCATAAGTGGAAGGAATTGATTTCGACGAAACATTTGCACCAGTTTCCAGAATGGAATCCATCCGAATGTTTGTCATCTATGCATGTTAAAAAAGAAGCCATGACATTAGTCTACGAATAGATGTTAAAGTTTCATTTTTGAATGGAGAATTAGAGAAAGAAGTTTACATAGAACAACTTTGAAGGTTTTTTACTATCACAAAAGAAGACTATGTGCTTGAGGTTAAGAGAGCTCTATATGGTCTCAAAGCGAGCTCCTAGAGCATGGCTATGCTCTTAAGGATGGACTATATCGTCAACATGTCCCAAAAGATCTTGTTGATAGCAATCTTTATGTACAAATAGATAAAGATAATTTAACAATCGTTGGTATATGTGGATGATATAATATTTGGTAGCAGTGATGATCGACTAAGTAAGAGCTTTGCTACAAAGATGCAAAGTGAGTTCGAGATGTCTTTACTTGGTGAGCTGACATACTTCTTAGGGCTTCAAATATCTTAGGAAGAGAAAAGAATATTTATATGTCAAGCCAAGTACATCAAGGAAATGCTCAAGAAATTAAAAATGGAAGATTGCAAACCCATCCTACTCTGATGGTACAGGTTGCAAATTGAGCATAGTAGACTCATCTAAGGATGTGGATTAGAGGTTGTACAGATCTATGATTAGTAGTCTTATATATGTAACAGCCTCTCGGCTAGATGTTATGCAAGCAGTTGGAAAAGTAGCAAGATTCAAAGCAGCACCAAAAGAATCACATATTATTTCCATCAAAACAATTCTTCGATATCTAAAGGGAACATAAGAATATGTCTTGTGGTATCCCAAGGGTAACAATCTCATTATTCAAGCCTTTACAAATGCAGAATGGGCAAGAAGCATTGATGATCCTAAGAGTACTAGTGGAGCAGCATTCTATCTAGGTGGTTGTCTCGTATCATGGTTGAGAAAAAAGAAAACCTCAAACTCGTTATCTATAGTGGAAGAAGAATACATTGCAGCAAAAACATGTTTTACTCAAGTCCTTTGGATGAAACAAACTTTGCAATATCTTCAAGTGTAATTCAGTGAGCCTCTTCCCATATTATATGACAACACTAGTGCCATCAGCATCTCCAAGAATCCTATCATGCATTCAAAAACAAAACACATTCCAATCAAATATCATTTTGTTAGAGAACAAGTCGCTGAAAAGAATATCAAACTTGAGTATGTTTGTACAAAAGAACAAATTGCTGATATCGTCACTAAACCTTTACCTCGTGAATAATTTGAATATCTTCGTCAAAATCTTGGGATTCTCCCATGTTCTCATTAGATTATAGGTCTGCAGGACAGTTGTGTGTTATGGGGAGTGGAAGTGTGTACAGGTCTACAAGAGGCTTGTGTGTCAGTAGGAGTGGAAGTGTGTACAGGTCGACAAGATGGTTGTGTTTGGGGGAGTTACCCTTTGCCATTGATGTCAAAGGGAGAGAGAATGTTGTAGGAAGAGGTGTCATGATCGCAGGGGGAGTACTTGTGTTGCCATCAATGCCAAAGGGGGAGATTGTTGATCAGCGGTTGTCATTGATGTCAACCCAAGTAGCACCAGGGGCTAACCCAATATTTCATGGGAATTTTGACCTACCAAATTAATATATTTTAGGTCAATAATGCATTTAATGGTTTCTACTTGTCGAGATGTTTCCGTTGATATATGACACACCATGTAATTCTTCACGGTTTGAGAGATATTCATGTTTGAAGTTTGTACCCCCAGTTAATGGGCTAAAACCCCATGGGGTTGGGGCATGGGTCATTGAAAAATCATAATTAATATTTTTTAAGCTCCTAAATTCCCTCCCACGTTCACTTGTTGAAGCCCCTCTCAACCTAAGCATTTATATAAATTGTGATCCTCATTTCCTCCTTATGCAAGGGATTTCGCCATAAAGCAGTCATCATTTTCGCTCTAAATTTTTTTCTACGAATGTTCGGAAATGATTTTTATGAGATGAAGCGAAATCTAGAAGGGAAGGCTGAGTAAAAATTTCAGATAAGGTGTGCAACATTTTGGAGATATGATCTATGTGGATCATGGTTTTTGCGGGCTCACGATTCATCTCAAAGAAGTGACCTTGGGAAAATTTTCATACCTATATCTCTAGTATCGGATTGGAATGCCATAAAAAGTGACGGATAGTACACGGCCTGTAATTTTCGCTCTATCAATTTTAGAAACAAATGAAGAAAAATGACACGTGGCACGCCGTACAAGTGCGCTCTGCTGAAACAATCCATAATTAGGGCATTTTGAGAGATTGGGTATAACTCTCTCTTCAAGAATCCAAATTGGGTCAGACCTATGGCATTGGAAAGATGACTCGGAGGACTACTATAGGACCGGAAATCAGATATTGAGGATTTGAAATGACATAGATACATTAGATTCAATATCGTGCTCCTAGAAGGCAAGAAAAAGCTAGATCATGTGTTGTCAAGGGTTGCAAAGGACCAGAATTTCTACAGCAGAAAAGCAAAGCAAGGTGCAGAAGAGGGTAGCATGACAAGAGAAGCAACCAAGGTGCATAACAGCAGCAAGAAGTTCATCATATGAAGTCTTCAAGTGGGCGGCACTACATACAATCATTGTAAAGGTATCATTGTACTTGGTCATTGTAAATACATTATTGTACAAATTGTACTAGTATCTATCTGCCAAGGGTTGAAGAGGTAGTGTTGGGAGGTCTAGGATCATCATTAGGTGGTTGTGTCAAAGTTGGGTTTATGGTCTAGTATATCTTCTTCTTCTACATCATTCTATATCATTGTAAAGTGGACCATTTTCCCTGGTACGGGAGTCCATTCTTCTTGTATTCTTCTATAGGGTGGTAGGGTGGTGCTAGGGTGAGTTGTAGCTCATTGGGTGTTGGGGCATCCATTCAGTTGACTACTGAAGAATCTCAGGCATTGGAGCGTCCATCCAGTGGGAGCTGGAGAAGAATGATTTTCTAGATTCTAGGAAGTTGGAGCTTTATTTTCAATTGGAGTTGAATATTAAAGAATTATTAGAAAAGCATTAGGTGGTTTTTGTCTCGAAGTGGGTTTCCACCTTAAAAAATGTGTGCATTTTTGTTCCTCTTGTTTGCTACTATCATTGTCCAAACACTGATAATAATTGAAGACTAATGCTCTAATTGAAAGGAATAGTGATTCACCCCCCCTCTCAGTATTTCCAACAGAAGATGCCATCCTCCATCCCTGCAGCAAACTCTGTCAACGCAGTATAACTGATTAGAGTGGGTGATACTGAAAATGAGAGAGTGTCTCCCTCCTCCTTGGGTTTATCCCAAACTCTCTACAATGTGTTGGACTCCTCCAATGTCTTCACCTCTCAGGAATCCAAGAATTGTGAATCAAGTGACAAGATAGCCCTCATCAACTCTAGATCAGGTGGCCTCCCAGGTGGAATGCCTCCATATAGTGAGACATCAAGTTCCGAAGTGGACTATATGTATGAGTGGAATAATTTGTCCCTCTCTTCACTGTGCAGTACAGTCTCCTCCTCTTGTGAAAAAACTTCCTGGCATAGATAAGGGCGTATCATCCCTTGATGTTGATCCCTCTCTTCCTCCTCCATCTCACAATCCCCAAAAACTATTGCATGTGGCTCCGAAATTGTGCCTTGGTTCCCACATGTTGAATCATTTGGAACTTCTTGTAAAGATGCAAGGGTTCCTCTAATGGAAGCAATGGCTCCCCTTTTACTTCCATGTGGTGATGGATCTCCTCCCAAAGGGACAACGCTATTAGATCTCTTATGCTCATCCTCCCCATCAATACTTGAGAAGACTTCATCATCAAGGGGAGACCCTAGATCTTGGTCATCTCTTGAGGGAAGTACCTCCATGTCTTCACAAATGGAAGAGGGCCCTTCACATAATGGGGATATTTCCCTTAGAAAACCATCATACATGTTTTCATCCCCTTCAGAAATATGGGATGGAGTTTGTTTCATGGTTGCCTCCAATGCATGCAAAGTTTCTAAAGTTTTGATACATGATGTTTCACAGTGATTTTTATCAAATTTCCTCACCAATCCCTTAGCGAATTCATCATATTTTTCTACATTTGCATGATAATTTGAAACAGAATTTTCAAACCACCGATCATGAGCCATACCTTTGAGTTGCAGCGCTGCTCCTCCAATGGCCTCATCTTCTTCCTCCATCCTCCCTACAGTGTGAGTGGGAAATGAACTGCACTGTGGACCTGCATGTGTGTCTGAATGCCCACACCCATCATGATAATATCTAGGGCTTTCTTCATCTTCAAACCTTCTCAGAAACTTTCTACAAATTTTCCTTCCTATCTCCTTGAGATCTTCTATGATAGCTTCCATAGTTTGGAAAAGAAGCAGGGAGATCTCCTCTTCCGTCATTCCTCTTTTCTTGTTTCCTTTTTAAAAATCCTCTTCTATGTGAGGATATCCTCATTCTAATGGAATATTATCTTGGATGCACAGGCTGAGCCAAGATTGATGTTCTGATACCACTGTAATGTTCCTTTTTAAGGATTTTCTGCAATAGGGTCCAAGCGGACACTGTATAAGGAAGGAAATGTAAAAATAATCTGAAAGGGGACTTTGATCCCTTATTTAATACATCATACATTACACTTATAGAAGTCTAGCTCAAATAAATCCCTCAAGGTAGGTTAAACAGATCTCCTACCCTTCGGTATCTCGGAAAAGTGTTCAAAGAGAGAGCTACAACAACATATGAGAAAAATCATGAAACTCTACAAATATGAACATGTCAATAAATGGAATATAATACAGCCATAATTTTTATTAACATATCAGCAACAATATACATAAATATCTTGAGGGACAAGCCACTCAAGCTATCAGAACCAATCTCCAATGATTAGAACAAGAAATACATGAGATGCTGCAACTGCACAAAATGTCAGAGAGCAGTGACTGCACGGTCTCTATGATAGTAGAAACTTCTGAATACATAAAAAATGATAATGAGGCTGAAGGATACAAAGAAATTCCCAAGAATAGAATAATGGGCTCCAATACAAGATTTATAGCCAATCTAGGAGAGATTGCTAGAAATGCCGGAGAATGTACAATGTGACAATTAAATTGTCAGTGCAACTGAATCAAAATATGAAATGAGGCTGTAGCAGATCTGAAATGATAATTCCCTCCTATGATAGTTTATCTAAGCAAAATTTTGATCCCTTTACTCAGAACAACTCCTCCTGATGAGCTCAATTGACCCTCCCAGTAACTGCTTGCCAAAATAACACAGATCTAGCTAGAAACTGCACTAGTGAGGGAAGATGGATGGTTGGCCTGATGCAAATGATATGGAAATATGCCCGGGAGTCATCCTCACTGATCCTCCAATGAATAGCTGAGCCCTCCACTGAAAAATAAGCCAAGGAACCGCTTAAGAGATCCTTTGTTGCTGCACCCTGTAGCACAAAGTTATCCTGCTCCAGGAATAATGCTATGACTGAAGGAGGTAGCTTTGGCCAAATGCCAGAATGAGGAAATGCAGCTCTAGAACCTCTCCTTCCCTGAGGATGAGGTAAGGATTCCCGACCGAGAACACCCTAGTGCTATGTAGCACTGCACTCTTGCTAAACAGCAAGAGGAGTGTAGTCTCAATAGACTAAGAAAATAATAATCAACCATGAATCACAATGGCTCTCCTCCTCTCCACATATATCAAGTGCTCCTCTCCACCATGGGTCCCATCCACATGTGCCTTCCAACTCATGCAAGTGATCCTCCTCTAAAACTGCGTAGTCCCTCAAGGAGATACATTGTACCTAGACAGTGCATGTGGACTTGGTCAAAATGTCTAGATCAAGCATGATCCAATCCTCTTCACACCATGTGGTGCTCAAATCAGCTGCTTTATTATTCCTCCTTTCACACAAGGATTTTTATTTCTCCATATAAAGGAGTTAAGGTGTTATTCAACAAAATGAAAATATGCAAACTATAATGTTCCTTTTAGCCGGAGGCTAGAATTTGGGAACATTACATTGTGGATGCATTTATGATTGGCCTTGATAACATGTTTGCAATCTTATTATGTGTTCATTTATAATATCTAATTACAAGATGAAATTATTGTAAGAAACCCATCCAACGATAGTGTCTTGATTGTTGCAATTTAGTGTTTGAGTGTAAATATTGTAGTGGTTGATGATCTGTATGCATGATTGTTTATTTTCCCATTATGTAAAGTTTCCACTTTTTAACACTCTGTACTAATGCATATAACTCTTTATCGTATGTAGGATATTTAACTACTGCTGATGTGAATGTCTCATAATGAAAGCATATAGGCTTTATGTGCTGCATCAACACTGCCCCCATTGCATATTCACTTGCATCTCTCTCTATCTCAAATGGATGTTGAAGATCTGGCAGTGCTAGTGCTGGCGTTGTACCGATCCTTTCTTTCAATGTATCGAAGGCTTTTCGTTTTTTTCCTCCCCACTGGAACACATGTTTCACACTTTTCAAAGCATGTAGAGGAGATGCAATCAAGGAAAAGTTAGAAATAAACTTTCTCCAGTATTGTGTTGCCCCTAAGAAAATTATAACTTCTGTAGCAATATTGGGCTTAGGCCAATTTACAATGACTTCGAACTTAGAGGGATCTATCTTCAATTCACCACCCCATACAATATAACCCAAGTAATTTAAAGATGTCCTGAAAAATTCACATTTTGACAATTTTACATAGATATTTTCTCTTTTTAACACATCTAAAACCTGCTTTACATGCTTTATATGTTCATCCCATGTCTTACTGAAAACAAGAATATCATCTAAGTAGACTATTATAAAATCATCTATAAATGGTCTAAAAACATCATTCATGACACGCATGAATGTTTTTGGATCATTGGTCAAGCCAAAAGGCATAACCATCCATTCTTAGAGCCCTTGCTTCATTTTGAAAGCAGTCTTCCATACATCTTGTTCTAAAACTTTGATCTGATGGTAGCCACTTCGCAAGTCTAACTTAGTGAATTAAACTACATCTTTCAACTAATCTAATAAATCGTCGATGTGAGGAAGAGGATAATGATTCTTTATTGTTACTTTATTTAATGCTCGGAAATCAATGCACATTCTCCATGAACTATATTTCTCATGTACCAACACAATAGGCGATCTGCATGGTGAAGTGCTTGGTCGAATAAACCATTGATTGAGCAATTCCTGTACTTGCTTCTTTATTTCTACATTCTCTAGAGCTAATAGCCTATATATTCCAATGTTAGGAAGAGGAGCATCTGGCTGCAAATAAATCTCATGTTCTATGTGTCGCTTGGGAGGAAGCCCTTTAGGTGCTTGAAATAGAATATCATAATCAATAAAAAATTTAACCAAATCTGCGTTCTGTTTAGGATTACAGCCTTGAAAAGCATTGGATTTATCAGGATCCTTTGCTTTTACAATCATAAGTAAAAATTGTTTACTTGAATTTATAATTATTTTCATCTGTCTTGAATTTATGAGAGTGTAGTTATCTTTTAGTTTATGAGCTCTTAATATATATTCGATTCCATCCTTAGTGAGTTGATACTTATTCGCCCTTCGATATAAGAAATCATCCCTATCATACAAGTATGGACTCCCTAGTACAATTGCACATATATCCAATGGGACTATATCTAATTCAACCTCATCCACAAACTCCAATCCAATTGCAAAACGAGGTTTTCATTGTTTCGTAACCTGTAGTTTAGTTTTATCACAGACCCAACCCAATGGGTATGCCTTTTTATGAGGTTTAGTTTCAACTCTCAATTTCTTTGCAATTGATTCAGCAATCAAATTAACTTGAGATCCACAATCAAACAAAGTATCAATTTTAGTATTCTTGGAAACGACTCTAATATGAAATAGCTCATTTCTTTTCCTCTCATTACTTTCATTATCAACAGAATGTGAAGAAGTACTTGTCGATGCTTGAGAAATTTTACCTTTTATACTTGTAGCTGTAATTGCTATTTCATCTCCTGAATCTGATCCCAAGTCCTTTTGCATAGCAGCAGCATTCTTTCGCTCTTTATTCCCGAACTTCTTAGGCTTCAATTTTGGATGCAGTGCCCAGCAGTGTGCCTCATCATGTCCTTATTTCTTCCAGTGAGTACATGTAAGCTTTTCTTTCTTCACAGTGTTCACTTTCCTTTCCTTCCATTTTTGTTTCTTCTTTTCCTTATTCTTGATTTCAATAGATTTATATGACTTTCCAACATTATAAGATACATTTTTACCCCTAGCTTCTAGATGAGTTGCTTGAACTGATACATCATCTAAGCTAGTCAGATTAAACATTAGTATGGTATGCCTCAAATAACTATGTAGGCCACCTATCTATTTCAATAATGTTTCTGGTGAGTCCAATGATATGCATAGTTTCAAAACTCTTTTACGAAATTCCTGAGTATAAATTTGCAAAATTTGACCCTTTAACTGATGCAATGTTTTCCAACTCATCATAGCTTGTTGCATATAAGCTAAAGGATAAAAAAAAATTAATATCAGAAACAAATTCATTCCATGTTAAAATGATTTTACCATTTTTTTGAAGATCTTCTTGTGTCTTACCTTCCCACCATACAAGTGCAGTTCCTCCAAGACGAAGGCTAGCAAGCTGGATCTTCTTTCTTTCTGAAACAACTTTTCGTACCCTATTATAAACTTCAATTTGGCTTATCCAATTATCAAGCTTTTCAGTGCTAATTTCACCATCATAAATTGGAAAATCAAATTTTACATCTAATTTTATCAAAGAGGATTTCTTACTCTTCTTCCTTTTAGAAGAACTAGATTTATGAGAAGACGACAATGATGACGATGGTGGTGATGATGGAGGAGATGGTGTAAATAACAAAAGAGGATTTTCACCTGATTCTTTTCCTTCTTTAGGTGATGAAGTGCCTTAACCTTTGTTCTTTTTAAACTACGTACACATCTCTTCTACCATCGCACGTATTGTCATGAAGTTGTCCAAGAATTGAGCTTCTGTTCCCAATAAGTTTTCTTCCGTGATCTTATTTTTCAAAAATACCCTTCCAATCTCTAGATTTTCTTCAACAAGTTCTCCTTCACCTCTCTTGGACTTTGATCTAGTAAGCATTCAATATTCACATGTCACTGTCAAACCTTTAAAAATTTAACCTTCAAATCTGATACCACTTGATCTGAATTTATGAAAAAGGTATTATTGACGTCTATGTGAGTAGCTTATGTTACTTAGTGCAATAGATCAAAAAAAATTTGAATAACATCAACATCATAAGCAAATGAAAACATAGTCAAACACATTAAAACAGCAAGCATTTAATAATGGAGTTCACCAGACTTCCTGGCTACGTCACCGGGTCCTTAGCTTCCAGTGATGACCGCTTTATTTTTTCTTCAAAATGATTTTACAGGTATGAGCTCAAAAACAGAGACTCAAATGAGAAATGAACCTCACCATTACGACCAGCTCGAAATTTCAGTCAAAATGAGTATAAACTTGCCTATATTTTGCCACTGTGACCTCCAGACCCCCTGGAGAATCCAAAACCACTTCTGCCCTGCACAAAACCACTTTATCTACAATAAAACCACCTCTTTATAGCAAAACCACCTTGGAATGCATGCTAGGTGGATTCAGCTTTGCGCCTGCATAAAGAAAAATCTGGTGGCTTGATACACAAGCATCACCGTAGCCGAGTTGGTGAGCACTCTTGTGTTGAAAGCGCTTGTTTAAATATGTATTTGGAGGTCGGTGGGTCAAAACCCCCGCCCGACATTTCCTCCAACCCTTCGGTAGTTACACATTAAAATGGCAAACATTAATTATGCATGCGGTGATAACATTGATACATATCGCAACATATTACTGTTGCATTTAAACCTTCGATAAGTTTTATCATATCCGGCGTTTGTTACAATGTATATATATATATATATATATATATATATATATATATATATATATATATATATATATATATATATATATATATGGAAATATATATGTTAATATATTGCAGCTTAAGCCTTACGCTATATCTGTTGTTACATTTCATATATATATTAAAACATAAATATATGCGGTGGCATTAATCCATTACATAAACCTTAGGCTCCGTCCATTATATATGGTAATACTATCTGTTACATTGAATTAATATATATTGGTCCATAAACAATGGTTTCGGTTTTTTGTAATATATGCAGTCGCAAATATTACAGAGTTCCGGTTGGTTATGTTATATATATTCCATCAACATATATATGGATTCTTATATATGCAACATTTAATATATCACTTTCAATTCCAAGCGACATGTTAGCCCAATCGGCAAACAAACTCTGACGAAACCTTAGCCTTAGCCATTCCGGGAGGTCAGGGGTTCGATCTTCCGTGACCTCCAGAATTTTGGAAATAAAGCCAAATCGGGCAAAATCTGAGTTGCCATGTGTCAGCTCCAGATTGGCCCATTCCAGCCAATCACAAACTGAAAAATCACTGATCTGCTGACATCACCCTGGACAGGTGGCATGTTCTGGGGATGACACATGTCCTGCTAACGTCATCTTTGACCGTTGACTTTTTCGCCATTTTTCCCTAATTTTCCATAAACTTTGACTTGCAATATCTTCGTCATACGAACTCGGTTTTACACACCATTCACACCGTTGGAATCCTGTCAACGAGAACTTCAACTTGATCCTATTTTCATATGCATTTAAAGACTTTGATCTGGAGGCAAAACTGAATCCATTTTGGATCAAAACACATCATGCAAGAAACAACTTGGCGACATATCCTCTTGCTCCTTCAAAGCAACTAATTTCACATCATGTGAATATCGCCATGTACTCTTACATATTTGTGTTAAAACTTATCGACCAAACACAAGTCGATAAAAACATGCCTCTTCAAACAACAGACTCTTAAGTCAAGCATAAGCATGTGTAATAACTTAACGATTATTTTCTTAAAACAAAAAGAATTTCACATCTCATGAAACACTTCATCAACATCTCCTTTTCATCTTTTGAGACAAAATCAAATCTTCCAATTCGATATGACATGCATGCAACACATAATCAACAACACAAGTCGAAAATCATGCATGTGAAAATGATCAACACTCTCAAGTTGAAAACATACATGCTAAACAAAGCAATTTACCAAAAAAAGTCAATTACTCATGCATGCTCTAGCACAATGAAACCATCAAAATTCCATTGTTCATATACACAAACTCTCATGCATGTATACAATTCTTCAACTCTCTCACAAGTACAATCATAAGTACAAGAACTTCATTCATATTTACATGTACTAAACGATAAAATGAAAACAATTTGTTGCACTAAAGTGAGTCAACATACTCCACTTTCAATCACCTTCTTGGCGTAAACATGCAACATGATTTCCTTAGGCAAAGAAATGCATAAACATCAAAAGACATGAAAAGCCTTAATTGGATAAGAAATCTAACCATCTCTTACGAAACCATTTCAATGGCGCTGCTTTCAACTGCACATCATCATCATGTGAATCATCTTGACCCACATCAATTATGGAATCTTATTTTCCATTCTTGCCATTCTCTTTCTCCACCTTATTCAAATGTCATAGATGACTTGCTAGATACAAAGTCCAACACTTGTCTACAAGATGATATTGCTCATGCCAATGAGTGCAAAACAATTGCATATTATTTTCAACATGGTTTTCTTTGTCTTTGGCTTTCTGCCTCCTTTGCTTCAAAAGTTTCATGTGCATGGCTATCCTCTTCCAACACTTTGAAGCATTATGGTTATCCAAACCACAAAAGGAACATGCAACTTTTCTCCAAATCTTATGTGAGAATTTTCCATGTTTATCATAATCAAAAGAAACTTGATCAAAAGTAGATTTATACCTTGAACATTCACCTTTGTTTCCTTCTTGAGGAGGTGAATTTGATGAGGTAGTGGTTCCCTTCGGAATACCAACAATGCATTCAATGACTGTAGAAATTTCAGCATCCTCTTGTTCGCCATTCTCATTAGCTGCATGCTTATGAGCACCTTCTTGCAAAGTGGGTGTAAAATTTTTCATTCCTCATGAACGCAATCTTCACAAGATTGAGGTAATGAACATGAAATGAAAATCCTTATTGGAACACCTTCATGTGCCTCCTTTTCTTTAGAGCTTTCTCCATCATGTTTTCCATAACCAAGACCCAAATACTTAGGCCTTTCTTCAACAAAAATTGACTCAACTATGCCTTGTGCATGTTTTCCTAACCCTTTACCTTCATAGCCTAATTTCATCAATCATTTGGATCATATTCCTCTAGTGTGTCTTTCAAAAGCACCTACACATTCATCTTGAGAGGAAATTCAAGCTAAACTTGATTTACATACCTATTTTTCAAGCACATACTTGGATAATGTTTACTTGGAATCATGGAGTTGAGTCTCCATCTCATGCATCCTTGCTAGTTTCTCATTTCCAATATTGATCTGAAATGACTGTATTAGTTTTTCTATGTTAAGTGTCCTTCAGTTGACAAAACATGTGCATAATCAGTTCATTAGTTTACATAAGGATTAAGGAGTTGTCATGATTTGAAAATGAATTTTAGTGAATTAGAAGCATAAAAAAACCTTAAATAACACTTAACAGCAATTTAAAATAGAGAAATAAATCACCACATGAAATTTACACAGCATGCGTCATGAAGCAGTCCACCCCTCTTGGGCTACATCTATCAGTCCAACTCCCAATGGCTTGTCCATTTTTCATTATGCTCAAAAAAAATTTATTACCTATAGCTACAGTTCTCTAATGGTTTTTCTATATGCACCAATGGCTCCAGAATGCTCCAATTAGTCAAAAATGACTCTTCATTCACTCATAAATGGTCAAAAATTGGGCCTTCTACACTTTTTCCCAGTTTCACCTAGGAAAGCTACACTAAAAGTGGAGAAATCCACTTAAATGGAGTTAAAATTGGCATACCTACCAATTTAGGTGTTCCTGCTAAACTGACCACCATTTAAATAGTGTAATAAATGTTTTCGATTAGGGGTGGCCACATGTGCACCCCCAAAATGGCAGGTTACATAACCGTTGGCGGAACTTGTGGTGGAACTCTAGTTGAAACTTGAACTATGTGGTTGATGTGTCGAGTTTGTTATAGCATCATTTCTCACCTTGATATGATTCATGATTGCTTTATGGATTTTTGGCACCCATTCCTACAGACTTGGACAAATTCACTTAAAAACAGTGTAAAAATCCCCATACGCGACTATGCCCATACTTTTCCGCGTGTATACGCGGGTCAAACTGCACTTTTCCACGTATGCCATTAAAATGATTAAAAAATATATAAAAAATCCCTAATTTCGTGTTGGGTTGATGGTTACTCAGGTAGTTCAACCACCCCAGCCCGTGGCCAACTGTTTCCAACTGTTGAAACTACTTGGAGGGAGTATAAAAACCCCTCATGTGTATGGCCTAAGGGAGGGAGAGAGAATTATTGATATTATACTCTGTTGGTATTCCCTATCCAAGTCTGATTCCCCGTGCCTCCTGCACTTTCCCAGTTCAGTTCAGGAAACCTTTGTTTCCTCGAGATGATCATCTTCCTATATGTCATCTCGTATGCACCAGTTTGGAAAGAGTCTTAGTGAGGCAAGGGCTGGACGGATCCGGACGACGGTCTGCTCGAAGGCCGTGGAAGGATCAGGTGATCTCTCCACTTGTTACTTTTGTACATGCTATTTATAATACAGAAGTACCATGTTGTTCCCGAAATATACGTGTTAGTGTATGCTTATATGTATGTGGAAAATGTTATTTAAGCATTTATTATGATCTATTTAATGTTTTATATGGATTTCACTAACATTTAGAGTAGATATATGTTGTACAACCAGTTCTTCGTGCTTGTTTCTTCTTGTCTTTCAGGTTAAGAAGGAAGGACGGTTGCTGGGGGTTTGAACCCTGCAAGATCTACTTCAACCGTAGGACCTACGGGTAACTTTCTCATTCTACTCTATTTAGTTTTTATGAACATGCATGGTTGTGTGAGTCCTTCTTAGATAGCATGCCCCTGCTCTGTGGAGGTTGTAACCCAACGAACCTCTAGGGTGATATTCCCCGAAACAGAACTGGCAACTCCACTGGGGATCACATTCTTGTGATTCTCCTGTTGGGCAGTTTCAGCGGTTTGATAGGTTGCTGACAGTTTTAACTTTCATTTGCAGTCCAGTTTACTTTTTATCAGTCAGTCTGAAGTTCTGGTTTCTTTTCCAGGCTTGATCCTTTTGTTTTTTTCATTATTTACCTTTGCATACGTGCTTTTTTCTGCACATAGTCGCGTATACACGCAATTTTGTCTAAAGAGACCCGCGTATACGCGAGTTTCCCTTAGCACAGACGCGTATGCACGCTGGTTGCATAACTATGAAGTAGCGTATACCTAGGCAGATTTTGAATTTTTGAGTTTCTTGAATTTTTGGTCCTTTCTGGCTGTGAAGACCTATTCCTACAGTGTCTTTGTGCTTTCTGGATTGTGAAGGAAGTGGTTTCTGGTCTTTTCTCTCTTTCGTTTGATTGAAAACTAGTTTTTTTGGCAAAGTGTTGTTTCTGGTGCTGGCACTTCTGGTTTGAGTACCAAGGTTGCTTTCTGAGCATTCTTGGCTGTTCTGCTTTATCAGAACAGAGAGCTCTTGCTTATTTACTCTTTCCTATCTTTTTGTTGTGCTTTTCATTACGATTTTTGCTCGTTTTTTGATTGGTTTTCTTTGAGTTCAGTAGGCTAGGTCTTGTTGCTACTTTGGAAGAGTTTTCCTTACTTCTTCGAAGTTTTTGTTTGCGACGAGTTTGCACTATTTTTCTAGGTTGAGTGGCTGAGTTTTCTGGTCTTCTTTTGCTCTTATTGATCTTGCTACTAGTTAGCCTTATAAGGTTTGGAGCATTGTTGAAGTTTGTGCTTGGAATTCAGTCTTGTTTGATAGTTGTGCTTGGTCTTTTCGAGCTCTTGCTTTATAAAACTAAAAAGCTCAAAAAACATTTGTTTTGCTTTTTGTTTTTGCATTTCAAAAACTCAAAAAACATTTTGTCTTGTTTTTGTTTTTGTTGTTGCATTTTTGTTTTCATTTCGCCATATCTTTTGAAGTTTTGTGAGGTTTCTTGCTTTGGTTTTTGGCTCGATTTTGGGGAAGAGTTGTCTTTGATTTCTTCTTCTTGTTTTTGAGCGTTTTTGGTGTCTTATATTAAGAGTTCTTGATTTCAAGAACTAACTTTCTGGGCAACCAAAAAGAGTTAAAACTGAAGGAGCTTTTTGGAAATTTCACTCTGCTTTAGGAGATTGTTGCATCTTGGAATTTGCATGCTTGTAGTGATTTGCATTAGGTGCATTTTATCATTTAGTCAATTTCATAGTTTTTGTGTGTGTGAGCTTGTTATTTGAAAAGAAAAAATACAATTTTTTAATCTCGTAGAACCTGTATAGAGATTGCTTTTCATCGAAAGACAATAACTGCATTTGCATGTAGTTAGGTTTTTATTAATTGCTTTTGCGTCAAAAACACCATAAGTTTCATCTCCATATCCTTGTGACTTAACATAACAGCCCATTAAAATAAGCGATTAAATCTAAAATCAACTAGCAAGTTTTACTAAGTGTCAATCACCAACTAGCTAGGTTGTAGGGCCTTGGAATAGGTGAGTGGAGAGTAAACTCTCCAAGGCCGCTCAAACAAACATATAAGTTGATTAATTGAGCGAAATCCAACTCCGTGAGGTGGATCGGGAAAGCTCTCATCTGAGAGTCAAGCGCGAGGGGAAGTGAAGGTTGAGAAGAGGGATACCCCCCCTCCGATTAGCTGAATCTAACCTCAAGACCGTTCCGCCCGGCTTCTGATACGGATTGGTGCCCATAGTTGCCACTCCTAGGTTCCACACAGGTGACTACGGGGGGAAATACCCATGGTACCTGAGGCAGACGTCACATCACTTTCAGCAGTACTTCTGGGGGGTGCCCATACCCAAGCTTGGGTGCTTGAGCCGGCAAAGGCCGTCGTTTGGAGGTCGGCATAACTGTTTCTGATACCTTCGCTAGTTGTTATGGGCCCTAATCACCCCAGACTGCTTTCGGGAGGTCCTATATTTCACTTTCCTGTATTTTGGTGTCCGGTCCTCATCACCCGGAGCAGAAATACCTGGAGGCTGTTTGCTTGAATGTATCTCAGGGATTTTTATTTTAGTGAGTGCTCTTTGCTCCTAGATTGCCTAGCTTTTCACTTTTTTGAGTCTAATTTAAAATCTATAAAAGTGGCTGATCAAGCGCCTCGTCGATCGAGGAGAATCCTGTGTTATCTCCCGAGAGGTCCGTGAGCCCTTCGAGAAGGCTTAGGAGTGATTTAGCAGTGGTTACCACCCCGTGGCGTTTGACGCCAGCTGGGAGAGATCCTCCACAGTAGGTCCAAGGTTTCATAGCCGATTCTCATATCTAGGCATGGGTTCCAAGAGGAGCGTTCACTCACTCGCGAAGTTTTATTTCAGAAGAAGATTTCAGATAGAAGATATGCCCAGCTCTTGCTACAAAATCCATCTCCTTCCTCCCGACATCCGTCCCCGTTGTTCAAGAGCATCGGACCCGAGCTCAGAGACCGCCAAATCTTCCATATCATTTTTGTCTTTTCATGGCCAATGACGGAACGCGTTCTACCGTAGTGCCGCAGTATTCGACTCCGTCGTTGAAGTAGGGGCACTATTGCTTCATCTTTGACGCTTCTAGTGCCGCGTGTTTGGCTCTCGGTTCACCCAAGCATACGCTTCTCATTCTGGTCCCTTCTGTTCAGGGATGTCCATTAGTGGAAATCCCTCTTTTTCCTTTTCCGCTGGTGCAGCTGGATCTACACCCATGTCTAACATGGCTAGTGGATCAGCTTCATTTCAGGGTTTCCCCTTTTGGACTGGGCATATTCCTAGTTCCAATCCTTCTTTAGGGTCATTTCCGTTTACGTCCCAGACCCAGAGTTTCAACCCTTGGTCTCGGGGGCAAAGTTCGACTACTTTTACGGGATGGAACCTCAGATGCATTTCATGCCAGGGCCGTGGGAATCTTTACGTAGACCATCAAGGGAATGCTTCTTTCCTCTTCGAGTGCATATCGAATTCCTTTTCTCCTCGTCCAATGCTTGGAACCCCCTATCGTGCTTTCCTTCATTTCAAACTTCGCCGCGGGAACTGGGTCTGTTTTGCAATCCCTGTGAGGAGGTTCTTCTCCTTTTTCACTGGTCCTTTCTGGCACTCTGGTGCTCACCAAATCCAGTTTATCTCTTTTCACGTTGGGAATTGATCCCATCAAGGATGGAATCCTCGCTCCACCTCGCTGCATTCTTTCGGGTAACGCAACTTGCTGACTTGGTTTATGTTGACTAATGATTCAGACTGCTATAGTCTCGGGTGCCTCCTGTGCTCCAACCGGTCATCCTTCTGTGACATTCCAAAGTTTGAAGGTAAGAATGGCGAAGATCCAGCAGACCACATCACCACTTTCCACTTATGGTGCTCTTCGAACTCCCTGATCGATGATTCGATTAGGTTGAGATTATTTCAACTCACCCTAACTGGAAATGCTGCCAAATGGTATATAGAGCTCGTCAAAGTGCTGCCACATTTGGGAACTCGGGTCGCATTTCTAAACCATTTCTGGGCTGGTTCACGTATATGAGGCTTCGGGATCAACTCCTCAAGCCACTTTGCCAGATGAGGCAACTCACATTTCGATCACATTCAGAATGGAGGGAGAGTAATATATTATCAAAGATCATATTCCAAGGGAATTCTTCTTGTTTTTGAAATCTCTGCAGTCAGACATTTCAAAGGATGTATCCCTATCTGGGGTATTTTCTGAGGAGCAGGCCATTTTTAGGGCCCAGCAGCTAGAACTGATCTATTCTCAGTCTGGGGTACTTTATAAATATTTACCTAATGCTCCTCGCTCCAAATTAGATTTATCAAAAACTAAACCTGGTCCGCATGGTGACGGGCTAGTCGGATCGGTTAGTAGTGGTGCAGCCATCCTGCTTTCTCAATTGCAACAGTTGTCTTTACAATCTGCTCCTTCTAGTTAGGCTGTGCCTACTGATTCATCACCTTCCCAGTCTTTGTCCATAAATGTTGTCCAATCTTCTGATCCCAAAGGAAATCAACAATCTGATGGGAAGAAGAAGGGACGAAATAACAAGAAGAAGGGCAAGAACGGGAAGGGCAATGCAAATAAAACCAACGAGTGTGTTGGTGAGGGTCAAAAGGAGAAAAAGAAAGTGAAGTTTCCATGCAAGCTTTGTGCTAGAGACCATCTCACGCACCTTTGCCCTCAAATTCAGGATGCTCAGCGCTTGTTAGCTCAGCAGGGTTCTTCTAGTTCCCAGGCTATGTTAACAAACCCTTTTCCCCAAGGGCAGCAATTAGTTTTTCGCGTGAACCAAAATCCTGGGGCTTCCTCTGGGGGCACCCAGGAAGGGGAAATTCCATCGAACATTTTTATGATGAGTGCTCACGTGGATATCACTACGAGATCCCGTGATTATGGCGGAGAAGAATCTTCGAAAGCTAAGGAAGTTCCTGATGCTACTGAGCCGCTTCACATAACGAAGCCTATTGTTGATTCTATGCCTCGGATGCCCAAAGCATCTTCTAAGCGGTCAACGATTAATCCGAATGCAAGGGCTGCCCAGAACTACTCGATTGTAGAAGATCTAGCGCAAAGTCCTTGTGCTATGTCAGCTTTAGAGGTACTCCAGTCTTGTCCGGCTCAGCGCAGTGCTTTGCTCACTGCCATTGGGGCTATTGATCCCAAAAATTATCTTCTGATTACTTTTGATATGGCTAATTTTAAGAAGAGACTTCCTCATCACATGGCATTTCATATTAAATCGTCGTATCGGAAGTGAAATATCTTTCGAACGGTTGTTGATGAGGGTGCTTCCACATGTGTGATGTCTCTCGCATGCTGGAAGACACTTGGATATCCCAAAGCTGTTCCATCTAGCACTGTTCTTACTTCGTTCGATAGCCATTCTCACAGACCCCATGGTATTGTCCCAGCTTTACCAATCTGTGTTGGGGGAAAAACTGTCAACATAGAGGTTGAGGTAGTAGATGCAGCCTTGGACTACAACCTTCTGTTGGGGAGGAACTGGATTTATGAGATGGATGCCATTGCATCCTCATTATTTCGAGTTATATGTTTCCCCCACGAAGGGAGGATCGTTACAGTGGATCAACTGGATTGTCCTCCTGTAGACCCGAATGCGTCTCCTGACTCATCTGTTCCTAAGTTGGATAATTCTAAGGTGCCTGTTGAGAATTTAGGAGTTGGAATGTATTCCTCGTTGATGGGTACTTTCGATCTTCCTCCTCCTATAGTTCATATTAATGCTATTTCATCCTCCAAGGCTCCTCTGCGAAGAGAGTTCTTTCGAACTCATTATTTTTCGGACCCTTGGACCTTACCTTCTCCTACTGCCACATTAGAGGAAGGTCAAGTAGGTGGAATGGCATTTCCTATTTCTGCAGCTGAGATTGCATATCAGTCTATTGTTGACTCTGCAGAATCCATCCCAGCTCCTCTTTCACCGGAAGAGTTGGATGGTGATGTGGCTCCGACTTGGACGCTTACTTCTTCTTCTGCCCAGGATTGTCTAGATACCACTCTTCCATCTGAAGAGGCCATCCTGGAAGCAATGACAGGTATAGAGAGACCGTGGGATGACTTGCATCATCGGTCTTACTTCCTACCCGACTTGAGCGAAGTCGAAGCTAGTTTTCCAAGTCCTCAGTCTCCTGGACCTGTTCACCCAGTCTTGAGCCCCTTAGCACCAGCACAGGTTTATGCTGAAGGGAACATGGCTGTGATCTCTCCTACTATCCCGGTGAACATCTCCAGAAATCCCAATATTGTCGAGAATGTCTTCATTGGAGTTGAATGTTCCCATGAAGAGGTTCAAATCTATACCGAGCTTTTCAAAGAGTATAGGGATGTTTTTGCTTGGTCTTATGAGGAAATTCCTGGCATAGACCCATCTATCGTCCAGCATGAGATCAAGACGTATGAAAACGCTAAGCCGGTCAGGCAAAAACTTCATCCGGTTAATCCTAGGAAGGCAGCAGCTATCAAAGCTGAAGTTGAAAAGCTGCTTAAGGCGGGATTCATTTTCCTAGTTCCTCTGACTGAATGGGTTTCAAACCCCGTTCCGGTAGATAAAAAGCAAGGAACGATTCGAGTGTGCATCGATTTCAGAGACCTAAATAAGGCATGTCCTAAAGACAATTACCCCACACCATTCATCGATCAGATCATTGACGAGTGTGCCAGTAACGAGATTTTCTCCTTCATGGACGGTTTCTCCGGATATAATCAAATTACTATCCGTCCCGAAGATCAACATAAGACTGCATTTATTTGTCCCTGGGGTACGTTTGCATACAAGAAGATGCCTTTTGGTCTTAAAAATGCTGGGGCTACCTTTCAGCGGGCCATGTCTTACGCCTTCCACGACATCAAAAAGATTATCGAGGCATACTTAGATGATTTAGCTGCTCATTCTCGAAAGAGGATGGATCATCCTGGTCACCTCCGGAAAATATTTGAAAGATGTCGTTTTTATAAAATTCGATTGAATCCGAACAAGTGCGTTTTCGCGGTTACATCCGGTCGACTATTGGGATTCATTGTGTCTAGGGAAGGGATAAGGGTAGATCCCTTCAAGGTTGAGGCAATACTTCGGTTGCCTCCCCCGTCCTCCATCCGTCAGCTTCAATGTCTTCAGGGAAAGTCTAATTTTCTTCAGAGGTTTATCGTCAATTATGCTGAAGTGACAAAGGGATTCATGAGACTGTTGAAGAAAGGAATTCCTTTTCTTTGGGATGACTACGCTCAACGCTCATTCGATGCTTTGAAAAAAGCATTGACCTCTGCTCCTTTACTGAGTCCACCTGATTATAGCAGAGACTTCCTTTTGTATCTAGCAGCAGCAGAATCTACCATTGGTATGGTTCTGGTTCAGGAAGATGATGCTCTTACAGAGCATGTTATTTACTACCTTAGTCGAGGACTGGTAGGACCTGAACTTAGATACACTCCGATAGAAAAGTTAGCCTTAGCACCAGTTCATGCTGTGCAGCGACTCTGGCATTACATTATTTTTCGCAAAACTTTTGTTTTGGCAGCTACCAATCCATTTCAGTTTGTCCTCAGTAGGCGAGTGATTGGGGGCAAGTATAATAGATGGATTGTGATCCTACAGGAATTTGATCTCAAGTTTCTGTCTGCCAAATCCAAGAAATCATTAGTTTTTGCGGAATTGATCTCCGAGTTGCCCTGTGGGGAAGAGATGATTTATGATGAGTCCTTTCTGGACGAACACTTGTTTCTTATCTCTTCACAGGATCCTTGGTACGGGGATATCATTGTATATCTCCAAACTGCGAAGTTTCCCTCAACTTTTTCGAAAGATGAGCGTCGTAAGT
This sequence comes from Pinus albicaulis, assembly GCA_034641835.2. Lineage (NCBI taxonomy): Eukaryota > Viridiplantae > Streptophyta > Pinopsida > Pinales > Pinaceae > Pinus > Pinus albicaulis. The sequence continues at coordinate 18,854,459 of CM076569.1, forward strand.
TGCGTCACTTGGCCAAGAATTATTTGATTATTGGTGATGCTTTATACCGTCGAGGGCTTGATTCAATCCTAAGACGTTGCTTAACTTTCGAAGAAGAAGAGGCTGTGTTGAATGATTCCCACAGTGGAGCTTGTGGGGGTCATTTATCTGGGCTTGCTACAACTCAAAATATTTTGCGTGCTGGATACTTTTGGCCCTCAATTTTCAAAGATTGTATTGAGTCGGTCAAAAAGTGTCATCCGTGTCAGGTTTATACTTGAAAAATGCGCGCTCATCCAGCTCCGCTTTTTCCAGTCGTTACTGTCGGTCCCTTTACAAAGTGGGGTATTGATTTTACTACTTGTAACCCGCCTTCAGCAAAAGGTCACAAGTACATTATCGTAGCAGTAGACTACTTCACCAAGTGGGTCGAGGCTATGCCCACTTTTGGGAATGATGGTGAGACTGCAGCTCTTTTCTTCTTCAACCAGGTTATCGCTCGTTTCGGTATTCCTCGAGATATTGTCACTGACCATGGCAGTCATTTTCAGAATAGTATGATGGCTGAGTTGGCTCTCAAATTGGGTTTCCGGCAGGAGCATTCGTCTCCATATTATCCTCAAGCCAATGGGCAAGTGGAAGCCGTGAATAAATCCTTGAAGATAATTCTTCAACGGACAATTGATAAACATAGAACCAACTAGCATATTATGCTATATCCTGCACTTTGGGCATACAAGACGTCAGTGAAAACTGCAACTGGCTTTACTCCGTTTCAGCTAGTGCACGGGGTGGAATCCGTATTTCCTATTGAATGCGAGATTCCTTCTCTTAAATTGTACCGCGAATCCGCTCGACGTCTAGTCTGGCAGAGCGGCTTCTTCATCTGGAACATCTTGATGAGCAGCGTCGAGATGCCGCCACGTTGAATGAAGCGCATAAAAACAGAGTCAAAGTTCAGTACGATAAGGCGGTTAAGCCTAGGGTCTTTTCTGAAGGTGACCTTGTTTTGGTCTATGCCCAAGAAAAAGATGCCTTGGGGGCAGGAAAGTTTAAATCGATGTGGTATGGCCCCTATATCGTTAAAAAAGTCCTTAAGAAAGGAGCTTACACCTTGGTTGACTTTGAAGGAAACGAGTTGCCGGAGCCCCGAAATGGGCTCTATTTGAAGAAGTATTATGCCTAGGCTTTGGCCTGGCATTTTGCTTTGTATATAGTAGTTTTTTGCTTTGTACATATCTGTTTGATTTTCGATCTTTGATGAGATGGTGATGTTTTTGATCTACTTTGGCAGGTTGTGTTGATGTCATGAGTCATTTCGGTTTCGCCGATGGTGCTAGTAGACACACTCGGAACTTAGCTTCCGCGGCTTGGGTGCTTCATTATCCTTCCGGTCAGCTGTTGGTATCAAGAGGAGTCTGCATTGGTCCTGCTTCCAATAACGTAGCAGAATACACTGCAGTCATTCATCTACTCTCGGAGGCAATATCTTTGGGTGTTGATTCATTGGTAGTTTTCTTGGACTCCCAGCTGGTGGTGTCGCAGTTGAACAACACTTATCGGGTACGAGATCCATTTTTATTACGATTGTTCTTGAGGGTACGATTGTTACAAAGGTCATTTCAATTTTTAACTTTCATCCATATTCCTCGAGCTGACAATTGGTTTGCTGACTCATTAGCTAATCAAGAATTGGATTGGCATATTAATCATTCAATTCAATAAATTTTTAAATCATCAAAAACATCATACATTTGATACATTTATCACATCACATCAAATATCGTTGTATATATATCATCAGAGTGTCAAAAAACTTTACAAAATTTGGATCCATAAAGTCATACAAAACTTGGGCTTATGCCCCATCATGTTCAGTCTCAAAAAGAATATACAGTCATCTAATACATAAAATCTGTCTACTCCTGAGGTCCCTGCCCAGAAGTCGTGTTCCTATAGAACGTAACTGCAGTGGCCACTCGGCGGAATAATCTAACCCAGTCTCGGGGTACTCCTACCACCCGTCTCTGGATAGCTTCAGGCAAGTCCTCCACGGCAGCCATAGGGACTTGGCGGGTTAGTCCCTCCAAGTTTCTCTGCACGGCCTGGAGTGTCCGGTCTGAATCCACTGTCTCTGCCTCGCCCCTGCGACGCTTATGGCGCAGGAGACCCTCAGGACGAACTGGTCCAACATCTGAAACATGATCATTTTTACTTGTCAGTCATTATGAATCCAATCAAAAACATGTTTGTTTTTCATTTTTCATATATTTGAAAAATCCAAAAAAAATTATATAAGTCAAAAAATTTTGCAAACTTACCGACTGTGCCCCATGTTGTGCCTGGTGGAAGAACTAGATCCGGATCTCCACGAAAGTCCATCCCGGCATAGGGATAATCGTCCACTGCGATGATTTGTTCTCCCCACCACAGGAAGAACTCATCGTCCAACGTGGTCCGGGGTACCTCGCTACCCCCCAGTCTCTTCATCATGTCTGCCCAACGGGCAATTCTTGGGTCTCGCGGGCTACTGATGGTAGAGACGACTCTGGGTCTCAATGTTGGTATCTTCTCAAAGAAGAATGTTGTCAAAATGGTACCATATCCAAAGTGTTTGGTCTTTACTTGGCGAATTGAAGTCAGCTGTTGTTTCATATTCAGTAAAAGGGCTGTGCACCAATCATACACATGAGTCAAACATTCTACTGCTATGCTCATTTGCGTCCTGGACGCCTGATGTAGAGAGGTTGATCCTGCCACTCTGCCGATGGTGAACAGGAGGATTTTCATGTGCAAATCCCTCACATCTTTAATTGCAATCTGGGTTCCAACCTTTTTGGAATTCTCTACGCAATATACGTGGACATAATCTTCCACGGTTAACCCTCCCAGGGGCTTTCCGTGCAAGTCTATTGGTTCTCCCCTCCTGGAGAGTTCAGTGATGAAATATATATCTTCCACTTCAATGCGTATTGGCGTCTGATCAATTATGAAACAATCCTGATCTGGTTCCCAGTAATTCACGAGCATTTCTAGCAACCACACATTGCTTTTCATATTGGGCATTTTGAAGAATTTCAATAAACTGCAATTCCGAAGGATATTTTGAGCTGCTCGATCTTGCATGACCTCTTGGTCAATTGCGCTATGCTCACGTTCCCTCCATGAGATTGTCATCCTATCAAATTTCATCAATTTATGCATTAGCCACGCTTTTTTGCATTCAGACCTGCGCATACGCGGTTTTTCCTTTGCACAGTCGCATGTATACGCGAGTTTCCTTTAACGAACCCGCGTATGCGCAAGTCTGCATATTTTAGCAAGGGTTTTAAAGCAAAAAATCACTTAATTTTAATTTCCAAACGGACAAAATGAATAAACAGGATGATTAAGGAGCCTACCTGAAGTTTCAGCGCGTTCCGACGGTCGGTTGTTCCTGATTTGATGAAAGAGGTTTTTAGCTCCAGAGCACTTTTTCCAAATCAGCAATGCAATAATGAACCAAATGAGAGGTAATTTGTCTATTTATGGCTAAAAAGTTGAAAATTTTTGCAAAATTTTGTTATGCTCATTTTTTCAATCTATCTTAAGCTGCATAACTTGATTGCTTGGAAGTGCCCAGTTTGGTATGTTTTCAGGTACATTTTGACGATTTTGAGATTTTTCCCGGTTTTTGATCCATGATGACTGACTCGTCATGGCAGGTATATGATCTTCACTAGCATATAGGTTAGGGAAATCACTTTCCGTTGCATCTTGCATTCTAGCCTCCATACTGATCACTTGCCTTAGGGTCGATCCCATCAGGTCATGAGTATTACACCTATTTCACTCGCCGATTATTTAATCATGACTTGATGGTAGAGCCTTCCTTTACATGGGCTTCCTAGTTAGTTCCTCGCTATCACTTGTTGCCCATGTTGCGTTTTATGTAGGCTCGGGAGTCCTCTTTAGTCCCGCCATGACTTATGTGTTGAAGCTTCATTCTTCTTCTTCCTCACTATCATTTTTCTGGCTTTTACCCTAGAGGCTCCCTGGTGTTGTTGAGTTGTATTACTGCATTGCATATTGGCTACTTGTTTATCCCGGCCTTTAGCCGGCTTCATTTGGACTCGATGTTTAAGCCAACTTTTGACCTTGACTTTCTGTACAAGTTAACCATTGCATGCACTTAGCTATCACGACTTGACACCTTTGTACCCATGGATGGAACGCTCCTCTGAGTATCGCTTACCAGTTTTCGCCACCTTGCATTGAGCATAGGATTGTTCCAGTCCCAGGAACTAGTGCATCTGATTTCTTGATACTCGTTCTATCCATTGTACCATAGCATTCTTTTATTCTTTTTCAGGCTTATTATATGAAAAAGACAAAAAATCAAATATAACAAAAAGAGCGGGAACGGGATGTATCTTTGTTGTTTTGATGGTAGTACAGAGTCAGTTTGTCGCCCTTGAACAAAGCACATTTACTTATATATATCTCCTTCATTTGGGATGGTTTTAGTTTTGACCTAGGTTCAGCTTTTACCATGTTTCACTTGTCAGTTCTCCCCCGGTTGGTTATCTCTTCCAATCATATGGAGAGTTTGTTCTGCCTCCTGCATAACAGACTTATACAGTGTCACTTTTTACTGCCATGGTCATCACGAGTCGTGCTTTTGTTCAAGGGAAGTCTAGCCAGAGTCGGCCATTCTGCGATGTCTCTTGACTCATTATTCAGTCGGCCTTCCCGGTCTTGTTAGTATCTTGTTCTATCACATCAGATGTTTTGGTCTTCTGCTCGTGCTGGTTTGAGAAGGTCCCCATTGACTTCTTGCCGGCGGGTTTGTCTCTTATCGACTACGACACATTGCTCCGAGAGCAAACCTAGAGCCGCACCTTGGGCCTATTTCCATCATTGATAGGTGACCTCGTGCTCAGCATTTGATCATCATCATGGGTCTTTGACCGAGTGGTTTCCCCTGTGTTCGACGTCAGCACACATTATCACACTTGGGATTCGTGCAGTACCTGGATTTCCATTTGACCCTATCGGTGGATTTCTCGCCTCCGTGTCAGCTTTCATTATTGGTTGGTTCAGAGGGTTTCTTCCGTGCGCTAGCTTCATCTTGTGCATGTCGGAAACGTACTTCGGTTTTGGTTCCATCACTCTACTTCGTCCGATTCCTTCCAAATCTTGGCCTGCGGGTTACACTCGCGCTGGACTGATGTGGGATGCCTTAATGCTTTCCTTCCAGCAGATCTTTTCCCATCGACTCCGACTCATTGCTCTGGGAATAAGGTCTAGAGTCTTTTTGTCAGTACCTTAGGGTTTGCAGTCATCAGTGGCAAACTCTTCGCTATCGACAGTGGGGATTCATCATTGCCTCCTGATTGGTAGATTCTTTCAAGTGTTCGACTTCAACTCATTCATTCGCATTTGTCAGATTGTACTAGGGCACCTTGACACTCATTATCATTATTAGTGGGTTATCTCGCGTTGGTTAACGGTATACATCATTGACCGTTAATCCAACGATTTCTCACATGGTCGACTTTAGCTCATTTATTCCCATTGTGTAGAATTGTGCCATAGTGATCGGGGAAGACCTCGGGTTGCATCAACATTTTTCGGTTCACTGTTGACAGTCCTTTCATTTTTTGCCAGTGTTGCCGTCCACCCTTATATGTTGCAGTTCAGCACAGCAGCATTCTATATGTTGGCACCCGAGTTGCGTGATTGTACCGTTTGATTCCACCACTTATGATCCGGTACTTGGAGATTCAGTTACTTTTATGTCAGATATCCAGTTGCACTATCGGTGATCAGCTTTTTATATGTGATACTTGGACATTGATTCAGACTTATATTTCCGAACCATGCTCAGATGATTCACTATGTACTTTCAGCTCAGCTATACTTGTATACATGTTGGATCTATTCAGTACTTTCTATATATGATGTATTTTTGACTGAGCATGGGTATGGCCGCCTCATCTTGAGTTGACTCTCTGGTTTCTTTCATTGGTTTTTGGCAGCGCGTCAACTGTGAAGTCCTCTTGTCTCAGAAGTTCTTCTATGTGCATGACACATTTACCATCTATGTACCCCTTCTCCGACTTTTCATATATTAGGGGGCATCCGTTATAGCATCATTTCTCACCTTGACATGATTCATGATTGCTTTATGGCTTTATGGGCACCCATTCCTACAGACTTGGAAAAATTCACTTAAAAACAGTGTAAAATTCCCCATACGCGACTATGCCTGTACTTTTCCGCGTGTATACGCAGGTCAAACTGCACTTTTCCACGTATGCCATTAAAATGATTAAAAATTATATAAAAAATCCCTAATTTCGCGCTGGGTTGATGGTTACTCAGGTATTTCAACCACCCCAGCCCGTGGCCAACTGTTTCCAACTGTTGAAACTAATTGGAGGGAGTATAAAAAGCCCTCATGTGTATGGCCTAAGGGAGAGAGAGAATTATTGATATTATACTCTGCTGGTATTCCCTATCCAAGTCTGATTCCCCGTGCCCCCTGCACTTTTCCCAGTTCATTATAGGAAACCCTTGTTTCCTTGAGATGCACATCCCTTTATATGTCATCTCGTATGCACCAGTTCGGAAGGAGTCTTAGCGAGGCAAGGGCTGGACGGATCCAGACGACGGTCTGCTAGAAGGCCGTGGAAGGATCAGGTGATCTCTCCACTTGATTACTTTTGTACATGCTATTTATAATACAGAAGTATCATGCTGTTCCCGAGATATACGTGTTAGTGTATGCTTTTCATATGTGATTATCTTGTTATTTAAGCATTCATTATGATTTGTTTAATGTTATATATGGATTTCACTAACATTTAGAGTAGACATATGCTGTACAACCTGTTCTTTGTGCTGGTTTCTTCTTGCTTTTCAGGTTAAGAAGGAAGGATGGTTGCTGGGGGTTTGGACCCCGCTGGATCTACTCCAACCGTAGGACCTACGGGTAAATTCCTCATCCTACTCTATCTTGTTTTTATGAACGTGCATGATTGTGTGAGTCCTTCGTAGATAGCATGCCCCTGCTCTGTGGAGGTTGTAACCCAACCAACCTCTGGGGTGATATTCCCCGAAACAGGGAAGAAGCATGAAATCAATGCCAAAGCAGTGAATGTCTTATTGGGAAGCATGTCTGAATCAGAATTTGCTAAAGTGATGCAGCTACATTCGGCAAAAGACATATGGGACAAAATCATTCTAAGCTATGAAGGAGACACAAAGGTAAAAAGTGCAAAACTCCAAACTCTTAGAATTGAATATGAAAATTTGAAGATGCATAGTGATGAAAGTATTGCCAGCTTCTTTTTTCGTCTAGATGATATTGTAAATCGAATGAGAAATTTGGGTGAAACCATAACCGATACTACTCTGGTGGAAAAAGTCTTAATATCCTTGACTTCAAAATTTGACTCTAAAGTTTTAGCTATTGAAGAAAGGCAAGATCTGCAAACTCTTACTATTGTTCAATTACATGGTATTCTAACTGCTTTTGAAATGAGACAAGGAGGTCCTTCTCAAATCAAGGAAGCTTCTCCTCTTTTAAGGTAAATCTCAAAAGAAAAAGAAAAGGCGCTAAAGAATCCAAAGCCTATATATCCTAAGAAGAAGAAGCAAATTTCGAGAAAACTCAAACTAGGTAATCGAAGATTCAGTAGTTTCTTCAAATGTTTTTGATTTCAGGGAAAAGTTGGTCACTTATGCCGTTAAAATGTCCTTATAGAGAAAACATGGTAAAGGAAAAATTTGAAAAGAGGAAGAGTTATTATGAAAATGAAGATGATGATGAAGTGTCTAGTGAAGATGAAGAAGATTCTGACCATGATATGAAAGTGCTCATGGCAAAGAAGCAAAAGAGGAAGGCTACTCGAAGTAAGGAGATATATCAGAAAACATGTATAGTAGAAATTGAAGAAGATGAATCAGGTAGTGATTGGGGTCCTTGTGATAATCTTCTTTGTGCAAGCAATGGTGTAGATAGTGAAAGTAATGTTGTGGACCTAGAAGAAGTTATCAAAGATCAACAAAGATTATTTAATGAGAAGGAATCTGCCTACAATGAGATGATCTCTAAAATAAATGGACATATAGAAACAATGAAGGGACAAATAGAAATACATCAAAGACTGCAGGATGAAGTAACCAATCGAAGTGAAAGCCTTAAAGCTGAAATCATCTCTCTCAAAGAAGATCTGGAAAAATCAAATAAGAAAAATAAAGAACTTGAAGCAAAAATCATCTCTGTCAAAGAAGAATAATATAAGGAGCATGAAGAACTTCTGCAAGCATTTGAAGAACAAGAAAAAGGATTGAAAGAAGAGATTCTAAATCTGAATCATCAAGTAGAAGACGGAAGAGGGAAAGAAGAAAGCATGAAGAAACAATGCCAAGGATTGGAGGTTGAGGTAAACATTC
>CM076569.1:18862979-19143087 GCA_034641835.2 Pinus albicaulis
AACTCACTGAGATGGGGAGAGATTTGGATGATGTTAGAATTAGGCCTAATGTGGTTTAAATGCAGGAAAATTAGGGGAATAATGCCATTTTTGAGGAAGATTGCACAATAAGGGCTCATAGTAGACAACAATGAGTCATTGTAGGAGGGTTGACCACCTCCTTAACTCCTAAAGGTAGCCAATATCTCCTCAATATTCTCCTCCAACAACTCGAAATCAGAGGTGGCCAAGCAAGTGAAAGATCAAAGGGAGCCAAGCTCCACTTCTCTCGAGTTCCAAGTGAACAAATACATACTTTTTAGGGAGATGTTAAAGTAGATACCCTTGAGCATAAATAGGCCAGAGAAAGAGTTCACTTGCATTCAATTTTTGGATGTAGCTAGAGCACTCTTGGCTCTTGTATTAAACATTTCTGACTTTCATATGTTATGTACAAGACTAGTTATGAAATGAAATTAGCATCTGGTTTCTTCTCCACCAAGTTTGTTTTAGGGAGCTGAGCTTGTGGGATAGGGCCCAATTCATCGGCCCTGGTATCTCTTATGTACTTGTGTTTTCTCTTATGTTGCAGTAGTTAATATCTTTCCCTTTATGTTGAGTGGCATATAAAACCTCAAAACTATGTGCTAAGCCTCCATCTCTCACCTCTTCCATTGGAGTTTGAGGAGGAAGGTCTTCCACCACAGAAAAAAATGTCTTTTAGTTTATGATTGCTTGGAAAATTCATATAGTTTTCTTTGCTTATCATGAACATTTTGTAGATGCAGAGGTATATTTCTATTTCAGTTGCATAGGTAGGTTTATTTAAATTCAACTCATCTTTTCCACCCTTTTTATGATAAGTTTATCAATTATGAATGCATGAATAGGTAATTTTATTACAGGTTTGAATAGAGTAGCAGATGAGGACCCCTTCAACACCATCAACTTCAGTATCCACCCTTCATCAACCACCTTTCATCCAAGTCACCTACATGCCTATTTTTGGTAATCACCATCACATCACAGAGAGCCACCTTGAAGGTGCAAGACGAGCTTTGTGAAGAGTTCTGAGCTTGACCAAGGGGTTGGCCAACCTTCATCTACCTAGATCCACTTTTACCCCACCTCTCTTAACCTTCTCCTTATCATTTATAGCCTCAAAATCCACACAACCTATTTCCTATAACTTTTCAGGACTTCCTGTAGTACTACAAGAAATCCTATAAAAACTTCCTATAGCAATGCCAAAAACACTCTCCTTTAGCCCAAAATCACTCTTTCACCTCATCTAAGCCTAACTAAGCCACCAATATACCTTCAACTCTAAACCTCTGGTCCAGGGACCCTTTTATGCCACCTCAACACCTCCTTATGCTACAAAATAGAATCATTTAAAAGAGTGATTAGCTCATTGCTAGATGCATCATTAAACACAATAGTTAAGCATGAGATATATAATACTAAATTAGTCATTTGATTCAGTATGTGTTCTCTAGATTAGTTTACTTTTCTGCAAATCAATTCAGAAATCTAGCTTCTAAATGCCACTTAGTGTAATTTCTTTTCTTGCATTAGCATAAGTGTGAATTTCTCTTTTTTGCAATTAGCTAGATGAATCAGTGTGACATAGAGTAGTTTCTTTCCTTTTTGATAGAGTAATGGTCATGATTTATTTCCAGTCTTAGATTACATTTAAAAGTGTGACAAACTTCCTTTCCTAGAAGTAACCCTAGCAGTAACATCTAATTGTAGAGATTGAATGAAGATGATATGATTAGAACTCATCTGCTGTGCATATAGGACTGTCACCTCCAAGTTTGTATGTGTAATATTCCTTTCTGGAATTTTCACGAAAATGGTCCTCTAGGACGCTGTATAAGGAATCCAATGTGAAAATAATCTGAACCGGGACTTGGATCCCTTTGGTCACTCTTCATACATTACTCTTCCAGAAGATCAGCCCAAAGAAATAACCTTAGGAAGCTTATTCAGATCCTCCAAACCTGTATGTCCCAAACAATGCTCAAAAGGAAGAGCTACAACAATACATGAACTCTAACAAGTAACGACTATGAAATATCCGTACATGAGGTGCAAGAAGAATGCATAGCCCTTTTGAAGCCCTGAAAATCGGGTATACAACAAGGGGAATACCCACCCGGTCCGGACCTTGGTTAGCAGCTCCTTTTCCATTTGGTGTAGTGGGTTCGACTGGGGATAATGGGACCAATTTCCCAATATGTGTGTGTGCGTTTGAGAATTGATATTTCCTTTCTAAAAAGTTCCTAAGTGAAATGCTTTTATTCTATTTCTAATCTAATAACATGCAAATTATATTTTAATTAAACATAAATATCTAATTCTAAACTAACCCGGGATGTAATCTTTCTATTATGTGATCTAAAAGGATTTCAAATAACAATTGGTAATAAAGATCATTCAAATGTTTTAAAAAAAAAATTCAATAAAGATAAACCACTTCGTATAAAAAGTTAGACAAAACAGTAGTGAAAAACATATCACATAATAAGCTATTCATACATTAAGCATAAATAAATAGCTATCACCGTAAAAAAGTGCCAAATGATAACTCAAGCATTCAAGCATTGATATATAAATAAATGAACATAAATATCACTTTAACATAGAAGCAGAAATAGTTAAGAGATAAAAGTACCATTTATAACTAGTTCTACTCATGAGCTTCAAGCAATAATGACTTATCTCTTCTTAATCCAACATCCAATAAGAGTACAGAAGTGAAACATCAGTAGCTGATATTAAACGCAGATATCAATAAATCCTATTCCATTCATTCATCAAAACCTCCTCTAAGGGTGCAAAAGTGCATGTTCCGAGGACAAGTTTTTGACAAATTTCGGGACCTTTCTCTAAATGCATGAGAAGGGTTTAAATACTACTAACTAAATCTAAAAATAATTAATTACAAAAATGTAGGATACGGTTTAAATGACCGTCCTCTTTTTAGGAAAAAATAAAGCAAAAATAATACTAAATCTAAAATTAAAACTTAACAACTAACTAATTGTGAATATGTTCTTTGGAGTTGCAAGCGTTCATCATTGATATGAGAAGAATAGGCTGGCCGATTTCAGACTTTAACTGTCCTGTGAAAATGGAATCGGCGAGAGCTGGCGCCATCTTCTCGGCAGAATTAATGATGCACTTGAGAGTCATACACTGGCTGTGTGGTTTTACCAGACATGTCCAGTAAGAATCCCAATTTAACTTTGTTAATCCTTTAATCAATTCTGCTTTTTCTTGGGCTTTCTGTTTCCAGCCTGTCTACAGTTGCTGTGCTTTTGGTAGGTACCCTGGAGTAGTTTCAGAGATCAGATTTGCCTTGTGTAAATTTTAATTTATACAATCAATAATATTGATGGCTATTGTGGCTGCTTCTTCTGCCGCTTACTCTGCCTCCCTGATCTGTGCATCCCAATTATTAAAAAGTATTTCTTTGTGATTTTCATTGATTATAGGTGCATCTGCTCTTTTCCCCTCCTCTGTATTTTGCCAAGCCAAATATTCAGTAACTCTTTTATCAGTTAAATCATAATCATGTCGTAAGTCTACGACATGATTAGTGATTTTATCACTTTCTTCACAATAAGAGTTCCATTCTGATATTCTTTGGAATAACATTTCTTGTTGTTGCAGTAGTTGGTCATTTAAGGAAATAGACTCTGTGATAAACTCTGTGAGCTTGGGATCATCTTTGTGCATCTCTTACATAACCTGTAGTTGTTTCTCTTTTTCGGCCAAACTATTCTGATATTTAATCTGCATTTGTTGAAAATCTAACTGTAATTTTTCAAATTGTTTCTGAGCTTCACTGTTAGCATTGGCTTGTTGCAGCTGTTGTTGCAAGACCTGTACCTGTTCTTCTTTCTCATTCAATAATTGTTGTACCTCAGATGCTTTGTCAATGGATGTAGAGGCATAAGCTCCTGTGATCTGAGATAATTTAGTGATATTTTTAGTTGGATCAGTAGTAGGATCTTGCCATAGAACATCTAGGTGTTCTGCATCATGAGAGGACACATTTTATAACTTCTTTTTCTTCCTTTGTCTTCTTACCACTGCCTTGTGTTGTGGACTATAGAACACATCAAGAGGAGGAATTTCATCTATCTTGAGCATGAGTTTAGAGGATGGGGTTATGGGAATATGTTCTATTTCTGAGACATTGGTAGTTACTCTTGTGACTATATTTATTGTTCTCTGTACATTTCTCACAGGTGTATGTGTGTTTTGTGCTTCAATATTAATCAAATCATTGAATGTTTCCCATTCCTAATCTAATTGAGTTCTGACTGATGATTGCTGTACAACGAGAAGGGGAATATTTAACTGTGGAGAGGTTGAAATTTGTTGCTGTGAGAGCTCTCTAGATTGGGCAGTATCCCTTACTGACCCTTCTCTTTTTGAGTGTTCAAAGGTTTCTTTTCCGGACTTTGACTTAGACCTGTTTGTATCTGAACTTCTACTGAGACTGATACTAGGAGTTGGTTCCCTTACGGGTTCCAAGCGTAATTTATCTAAAGGGATAGTAGTTAACCTCCTTTCTCTGTACATTTTGAATTCTTGAAACTCTGTCGGAAGAAACCGTATTTGAGCTGAATGTAGAATATCTTTAAATGTGCCTTTTTCTTGGAACATGTCATCAAAAATATCATCTTCTTTAGAAAATACTCTTACTTTGACTGCAGTAGTGAAATTTTTAACAATATCATAGGGGTCGAATGATCTTCTTGGAAAATTGAACAAATGTAAACATGTAATGTTTTTTACTTCTTTAAATGCATGACCAAAATCAAATAATGAAAAGGCCCCACAGGCCACAGGAAATTGTGGCCAGATGGCCTTCTTTTTATCCTTCAAATCTTTAGTCAAACCTCCTTCTCCGCTGGTTTGATAAGAAATTTCTCGGGCGATGAGTTTATCAAGAACATATAATGGTAAAACGTGAGGGGAAGAAAAATTTCCAAAAACTAACATATGTAAAAAATTCTTCTCCAAACCATCTCGCAACAGGCAGGATGTCTACCTCTGTTTCAGGAGAAAACCTTGGAGCATCTTTATCATACAATATTCTGTGCAGGGGCAACATGATGCCATGGAAAATCTTGTAAAAATAGGGAATGAAATCTGAATACCACAATTATTTGTGATAAACATGAATGGGTAGGGGATCTTGAGTTGTCCATTTCCAACCCATTAACGAAAACTTAGAAACATAACAGATTGAATCCATCACATAATCAGATAAATAAAAAGGAGGATAAATCCTCTGAGAGACAGTCTGTTTAGACCGGTAATTCAAAATAGCCGTGGCTAAGTTGTCAGATAATATTTTAGCTCAATCCACGATAGTAGCATTAACAACAACATTCAATAACGGAATCCATTCAGGTGAAAACTTATTAATGTCTGGCTTTCCAAAAAGCCGACAGAGCATAGCAGCAACAAATAAATATGGAGAAGTGAGAGAACTAGTACTATACATATCGTGTTTATCTTTCTTCAGTGGTTCGTCTCTCCTGGACCAGTCCTTAGTGAATTCTGCCAGGTTTTCATTTTCTTTGGCAAACTTCTCCATGAACTGTTTGTTATAAGTTTCCCGTGGCTCCAGAAAATGATACATAAGCTTCAAATCTTGTGGAGTAAATGAGCCAATGAGATCTTGACCCTGAGTCTTAAACTGTCTGTTCGTAATATCAGTGCTATCCAGCACCCATTTAATCATGTCTGTGTATGGAAGAATTCTAGGTCTCACTGCTACTCAGTGCAAGAATGAACAAGCTAGCTCTGTAAGAGATGCTTCAGAAGACCCATGTGAGCCTGCAGTAGCCGTAACCTCCATTACTCTGGGGTTCTCTTCTTCAAATAGATTATACATGCCCTCCCAAGTAGTGATACCAGCGTCTTTGTTGCAGGCGGTGTCTTTGTACAAGGACGTCATTTCTTTATCTTCAAAACTTAGAGCTTTTTCTTTCTTTCCCATAATACTCTGAATACTGCTTTGTATAGTTCTCTGTTCTTTGCTCCTGCAGTTTACGAATTAAGTGAGAATAATGATATGAAAAAGGTGACGGGAAAGTTTTAAATTCTGAAGACGTATAAAATATACTACCTTACGTGAAATAACCCTTTGATCAGAACGAAACCATTTCTAATTAATGAATGGCAACCAATTCATTAATTTAACATTAAAGCGCATAACGGGGTCTCGATTTATGAAAATATTTCTTCGTGTAATGAGCCTTTAAAGATCTGTGATAAGGCGATCTGCGATTTGCTTCACAATATCGCAAAAACACAATATCGCAAATCGCAATCTCGTGGAATCAACATAGCGCAATATTGTAACATCGCGAAATCGCTATATTGCAATATCGCAAGATCGCAAGACATAACATATGACAAACATCCGTTAACATATTTTCTGCAACATGCGATTTGCGATATATGTTATCGCACATTGGTGATTTGAATTTTTCATCGTAAGATATAACATTTTAAGCATGTGATGCGATGAATATTCCTTTAGCGCGTAGTTTTGCATCGCGATCTCGCAATTTTTAGAATTCCGCTTATAAAGAGGCGTTCATTACCTTTTTGCGATGCGATATTCCTCAAAGAATGATTCTATTCTAAGTTATCATAAAACTTAAGTTTTTTAGATTTTTCAAGGAATTTTCTCCTAAGTTTATGATAGTAAGTTTTATTGGAAAAAAGGAAAACAAGCACTAATTGATTTTTTTATATTTTTTGACTAAGGGTCCCCACTTATTTAGTATTATCACTAATACTAAATAAGAAGGGGGGTTGTTGCTGGCCACAACAATTGGCAATTCACTCGGAAGAACCAGTTATCTCTGCTTTTCTTTTGAATTTTCGAAACTTTCAAAATAGAAAATTTTCCAGAAAATCAAACTTTATTATAGAAAGACAAAGTATATTATGCTTCTATCTATCAATGATATTTCGTTTCTTCTATATTCAACTTTGACTATTTAATTCTTCAAGCTAGTCCTTGTATCTATATCAGTCATTACTTAGTTTATAAAGATAAAAACAAACGCTTCTCTGTAAATCAATTTTAAATATGCTCATTTGTCGTAGGTAGAGCCTCTGTTGCCAGCAGGCATTTATAGCCTCGACAGGGTTACCTATTATCCAACAATGATCCTATGTCCCACCTAGAGAAATATGCAATTTTCAAAGAGAAATCCATATTCACACTTATTGCATTTCATTTTTCTTTTTAATCCTTAGAGAACAATGTCTTGGTTTGGTAGCCAATTTATGACAGTGCCATTCACTTGATTTATAACTTTGCTGAACAAGCTGACTCGTGATGAGACTCCTTGTCTTTTGATTGCAACAATATTGAGTCATTGCCCTGTTGTGGTATGCAGTATTGGCAAAGTCAGCAAACTATAATATCTATGATCATGATAAGTCGGCTCATGATGAGACCTCTTACTCTTTAAGTTAAAGTGCATTATTGGATTATTCCCTGAACATTGTAATTTTCTAGGTGGGGAGGAAGTCATTGTTTCCTTAAGATAAATCTGGACGACAATAATAGAGTTTTTTGGAAAGGACTTTTCTACAGAGAATCTTCATTTTGTTATTGATACCTTTCATTAGACTGATATAAAACAATTTCTCACTAAAAGTTGCTTTTTATCAAAATTTTCAAAGTTGAAACTAGTATCATTTCTAGGCCTAAAGATTTTAACTGTATCTTTGAATAATAATGATCAATTTTCTAGAAGAATTCTATTTATACAAGTGAAAAAACAAAAATAAAAAAGAGAATATGTGTCTTTTTCGTGAATTTCCAAATGTAACCATTTACAACTGGTTTTATTATAACAGTAAAGAAAACTAATATACAAAATAGAAGAGTGATCTTCTATGGAAAATATTTTTTGAGGATCTGTCCATTAATAGGTAAAGACTCTCGTTTTCCTGTTAAATCCTGTAACATAAAAGTAGATGGACCTATGATCTCTGTAATTTGGAAAGGACCAAGCCACATTCGTTGAAATTTTGTATGTTTCCCTTTTTCCTCATGAGCTTTGTCCCATTTTGAAACTAGATCTACAACCTGAAAGTCCTTTATGGATGTCATGTTTGAATCAAAAGAAGCTTTAACTAACGCTTGGTGATGAGCATGAGTTATTTTGACCTTTTCTCGTTGTTCTTCTAGCTTAATTATTTCCATCTGCCTTAGTTGTAAGGAAGAAGTTGGTGCTTCATCAATATATTGAACTAAGGCTAAAGAAGGAATTGCTAGATGAGTTGGAAGAACCGCTTCTTTCCCATAAACTAAATTAAAGGGAGAAGTGCCAATGCAGGCCTTCTGCGTTATTCGATCTGCCCATAAATCATATATTAAAGACTTATGCCAATTTTTATGATTTTGATCAATGGTTTGCTTAATGATTTTGATTAAGTTTTTATTTGTAGATTCAGCTAACCCATTTCCTTGTGGATAATAATTGGCAGAGTATTTAAGTTTGAAACCTCTTTTAAGTGAAAATTCAGTCATAGCATTACCAGAAAAATATGATGCATTATCAAACATTAAAGCAGAAGGTAAACCAAACCTGGTGATTATGAACTGATCTATGAACTTGATGATATGCTCGGCATTAGCAGTCTTGAGAGGAATTGATTCTACCCATTTAGTAAAATAATCAGTTGCTGTAATGATATACCTATGTTGCTTAAAAGAGTGAGGAACGATCTCACCTATTATATCCAATCCCCATTGATCAAAAGGTTGTTCAATGTTAACTGGTTGTAATAGCAATGATGGTTTCTTTTGTCTTCAAGCAGCGGTTTGACAAACTTGACATTTCCTTACGTAGCTATGTGAGTCCTTGAATAGTGTGGGCCAGTAATAGCCTGCACGAAGGATTTTATGTGCAGTAGTATCTCCAGCATAATGTCCACCTGCTGGCCCATCGTGAAGTTCCTGCAAGATTTTTTCAGCTTCATATTTCTCAAGACATCTAAGGAGAACATAATCATAATTCATTCTAAAAAGAACATCATTCACAAGCTGATATTGTTTAGCCTTCAACCTTAGAGCTCTTTTCTTGGTGTAATCGAGATTTGGAGGAGCATATCCATTCTTTAGATAAAAAATGATATCAGTATATAATGATTCAACATCGTTTAGGCTTACCTCATACGTTTGTATCTCTGCAGATGGTTTCTTGGAAATAAGTGATGCCCCAGCTAGTATTTTGCAAAAGCCTTGACCTCTTACAATACTTGCTGGTTTGATTTCTACATCATATTCTTGTAAGGCAGTAATCCAATTGGCTCTTTTCTCACCCACATCTTTCTGAACTAAAAGATTTCTTACCGCTGGAAACGGTACTATGATTTTTGTATGGGTTTTAAGTAGAAAGGGTATGAAATATTTAATTTCTTTGAAAACAGCATAAGCTTGTTTCTCCACATCTGAATAATTTAATTCAGCCCCCTGTAAATTTGAACTAAAGAAAGCAATTGGGGCTTCTGCCTTGTCTTGATTTTCTTGAGTGAGTATCGCAGCATATGATTTATCAGAGGCAAATGCATACAAAATAAAAGGATCGGAAAAATTTGGAGTTGCTAAAGATGGAGCATTAACAATTGCTTGTTTGATCAGATTGAATGCCTCATATTCGTTTTGGCCCCATTTGAAGTTTGAATTATTTTTAATCATTGCTTGTAAAGGAGATACAATTCTTGAAAAATCTAGCACGAATCTCTTTACAAAATTAATTTGGCCAAGGAAAGATTGCATGGCTTTCTTGTTGTGAGGTAAGGCTATTTCAAAAATTTCCTTGATTCTATCAGGATCAATATGAATTCCAGATTTTGACACTATGAATCCAAGAATTTTTCCTTCACTTAATGCAAAAAATGATTTTTTTGGGTTAAGTGAAATTCCATACCTTTAACAATGTTGAAAGATCTATTTTAAATCTCTAAGATGATTGCTTCGTTTCTTGGAATATACAGTTATATCATCCAAGTAGATTACCACTTATTTGTTCACTAATCCCTTGAAAGCGATGTCCATAGCTCTCTGAAATGTGGCACCAACGTTGATCAGACCAAAAGGCATATTTTTATATGCATAAGTGCCCCATTTGGTCCTGAATGTGGTTTTCAATTGGTCATCAGGATGAACCAACACTTGGTTGTAGCCAAAGAAACCATCTAAGAAAGACATTAATTTTGATCCTGCAACTGCCTGCAATATTTGATCCATAGGAGGCAAAGGAAAATTATGTTTTTGGAAGGCTTTGTTAAGATTTCGAAAGTCAATGCAAATTCTAATGTCTCCGTTCTTCTTTCTAACGGGAACCATATTGGAAACCCATTTAGAATGTTGAACGGGAAAAATAATCTTGGCTTTCAATAACTTATTGAGTTCCGATTTGATCTGATTTTCTAGGTTGGGATGGATCTTTCTCAGCTTTTGTTGAACAGGTTTTTCATCATTTATCATTGGGATATTATGTTGGATGATAGAAGTGTCATAAGTTTTGAGTTCATAATAGTTCCAAGCAAAGACACTTTTGTATTGTTTCAAAAGACGAACATACGCTAATTTTTCTTCAGGAGCTAGACCAAGCCCTAGATTGATATTCTGTGGTTTGGTATCAGTTCCTAGATTTACTAATTCATAATTCAAAGTTGAACTTTGCAGTTTTGAATTGGTAGATCTTTTGAATCAATCTTTCAAATCATAAAGGTATTCTAACTTGACTACTGACTTTGGCATAACATTATTAGTGCTATCTTGTTGCAATTGTCTGTCATGTTGGTCTTCATCAATTATCTGATTGGTGTAAGATCCTTCAGATGTGAGGAAGCTTACAATATCAGGATCATCGTTGAAAATCCTCCAATTGGTAATGTTATCAGGAATCGAGGGTCTAAAGATTAATTCGATTGAAAATCGATCAGGGCTATAGTCTTCTGCAGGAATGAGCTTGGAGGCAACGTTAGCTAGGAGGTCTGCACTAGCATTCTGGATTCTGGGAATTGATGAAATATTAAATGCTATAAAGTGTTCAGTCAGATCTTGAACTAAAGATTGATAATGCTTTAAATGACCTGATAAAAAATGTATAGTATTGCGTACATGTTTGATTACAATTTCAGAATCTTCGAAAACTTGTAAATATTTGATGTCTAATCCGATTTCTTTGTATAATCCTTGGACTAAAGCCTCGTATTCTGCGGTATTATTGGTGCAATCGAACTCGAGTCTGCAAGTTAGCATAATTTTGTTTCCCTCTGGACTAACCAACACACATCCTGCTCCTGCTCCTTCATTAGACTTAGAACCATCAAAAAATAACTTCCAAAATAAAGATTTATTTACAGGAGTATCTACAAAATTAATGCATTTAGAACTATCTGTTTGAGAAAAATTTTCTACTTGAGATAAAACAGAATGTTCTAAGTAAGGTGAAGTATGAGCATTGAAATTTCCTAAGAAAGAATCAACTGAATAATTGCTAATGATATTATTGCTGCATGCAACCGGTTCATTTTCTCCTTCCAATTCTGTTACTATATACTTTTGATGTTTTTCACGCTCAACCTTTATCTGATTTGGTTTACCATTGTAAGGAAGCCACATGTGCGACCAATCAGTTGCAAAGTATCCGTGAAGTTTTTCTGACCAATCTCTGCTCAGAATTAAGCCATAAAATTCTGGATAATCTGCAACTAAAATATCGATAACTTGACATACCTTTGGATTAGATGACAGTCTTATGGTAACCTGATTTAATTCGCCAATCACTTCAACTTGCGATCGATCTAGCTAGAATATGCGCACAACAGATTTTTGAGGTTGAATATTCAATTTTTCACATATTGATTTTGGTAGAATATTATATGAAGCTCCAGAATCCACTAAACAATTATGCAAATTTTTATTGAAAACTTCATAAGTAAGAAGAAATGGAGGAGTATGAGATCTCGACCTTCCTCCAATTAAAGCGATATTTTCTAGATCAAATTTACTGATTGCATTAGTTGGAGGTCTTCCCATCTCATTGGAAGCTTGAGAAATTACAGGATCGGGAAAAGGTTTTTCTGGTACAACATGTAATTCTTTCAAAAGTACCTTTTGCTGGTGTTTTAACTTACTCAATTCATAAAAAGTGATGTTAGCCCTAGTCTTCTTCATGTCTTCTATGATATTATACTCCATTTCATCCGAAACGATTAGTGTTTTTGATGGAGTTGATGAATCTGTTTGGACTGGGCTAGTTTGAGTTGCTTTGGATGTCTTTTTCTTGGCTGCAAATTTATCTTTAGTCATTGAGCTTGCGCTCTTTGGCTTAGGAGTAGGTTGAGGAGGATCAAGTTGATTTCTACTTCGAGTGCTAACCGGGGATGCTTCTTGATCTTCCTCATCTGGGAGGATGAAATCCCACATACCTTTTACTTCTACAACTTCTTCTTCATCAGTAGTTTCTTCAGTAGCAATCTCCTCTTCTTCTTCTTCTGATTCAACATTAGTAATAGCATTTGGCGGCTTTGAATCAGTTGAAGGGTTTCTTCTAAAAGGCTTGAAATACTTTTTAGAAGATGTTTCTACCACTTGTTTCTTAATGTCAACCATTTTGTTGGACATGGTTTTCAAAACTTTCTGCAATCCTTCTAAATCGAATGGATCTTTTGGTTGTTTTTTCTTGGGATCTTCCTTAAAAGTAACCTTCTTGGATTTTCATTCCTCTATCACATTTTTCTTTTCTAAAGCAATGATACGTTTCTCTACTGCTATTGATTCCTTCATATTGTCTGCTACAGTTGTTTTTTTAGCCCTATCAACGAAGACTGCTATGTTTGATGGTAAAGCAGAGATGTACCATTCACTTCGCACTTCTTCACTAGGCTTGGAAGCAGTAGGAATTTTATTTAACAATTTATTGAAATGTGAATTAAAATCCTTGATGGGCTCTTTTGACTCAACTCTAAGATTAGACAAGTCATTGATTAATGTCGTTGTAGACCTTTCATCACCAAATTTAGTCAAAAATTGATCTTGAAATATATCCCAACTAGTGATAGATCCAGATGGTAATGATAAATACCATGATTCGGCTGCTCCTTGAAGAGTATAGGGAAAAAGTCGGACAACAACCTCTTCATTAATAACTCCATTGAGATTTATGGACAACATAAAGTTATTTATATGCTCTTCTGCTAGCATGCCTGCTTCAGGGTTAAACTTAGGCAGCCATTTTTCAGGATGGGCTGGTAATTGACTCAAGGGTGCAGGCATTAGGACTAACCCTAGGTTATTCCATGGAATTTGGGCCATCACTAAACTACTAACAGAGGAAAGTGTAGAAGACAATCCTTGTGATTGGTAAGATGAGGATATTATGATTCCAGATGTTTGAGAAGGAGATGCGGAAGTTTGAGTGAAATGATGGACAGTAACCTGAAGTGGAGGGGTGGATGGTTGAATTCGCGGTGAAGAGGTTGAGATGGATGATGATGATGAAAGAGTCTCACTATCAGACCCTTTAGGTGATTTCCTTTCTCTCTTCCTTGTAGGTAGAGGTAACTCAGTTGGCTGAATGCCAAGCTTTTCGCTCTGTAATCTGGTAAGAGGATGAGAGGATTATATTGTGAAGTCACACTGCCTTGAGATTTATCAGATCTTTGAGGTGATATTGAAAATCGTTGAAGTTTATGAATTAAAGATTCAACTTCAAGAGGTTCAATAGCATATTCTTCTGAAAAGTCAGGGTTTGTGGCAGTGGCTGTTGTTCTTTCGACTTCTGGCTCTAGATTTAAAAATTCTATATGCGATGGAGAAGTCGGGGGAGATGGTGAGGGCGATTTACTCTCAAAATGGTATTTAGATTTTGACTTACTTGCCATTCATAGTTCGAGGCCCTCCTTCTAGCGCCAAATATGTTGAAGCCCTGAAAATCGGGTATACAACAAGGGGGATACCCACCCGGTCTAGACCTTGGTTAGCAGCTCCTTTTCGGTTTGGTGTAGTGGGTCCGACTGGGGATAATGGGACCAGTTTCCCAATATGTGTGTGTGTGTGTTTGAGAATTGATATTTCCTTTCTAAAAAGTTCCTAAGTGAAATGCTTTTATTCTATTTCTAATCTAATAACATGCAAATTATATTCTAATTAAACATAAATATCTAATTCTAAACTAACCCGGGATGTAATCTTTCTATTATGTGATCTAAAAGGATTTCAAATAACAATTGGTAATAAATATCATTCAACTATTTTAAGAAAAAAATTCAATAAAGATAAACCACTTCGTATAAAAAGTTAGATGAAACAGTAGTGAAAAACATATCACATAATAAGCTATTCATACATTAAGCATAAATAAATAGCTATCACCGTACAAAAGTGCCAAATTATAACTCAAGCATTCAAGCATTGATATATAAATAAATGAACATAAATATCACTTTAACACAGAAGCAGAAATAGTTAAGAGATAAAAGTACCATTTATAACTAGTTCTACTCATGAGCTTCAAGCAATAATGACTTATCTCTTCTTAATCCAACATCCACTAAGAGTACAGAAGTGCAACATTAGTAGAAGATATTAAACGCAGATATCAATAAATCATGTTCCATTCATTCATCAAAACCTCCTCTGAGGGTGAAAAAGTGCATGTTCTGAGGACAAGTTTTTGACAAATTTCGGGACCTTTCTCTAAATGCATGAGAAGGGTTTAAATACTACTAACTAAATCTAAAAATAATTAATTACAAAAATGTAGGATACGGTTTAAATGACCGTCCTCTTTTTAGGCAAAAATAAAGCAAAACTAATACTAAATTTAAAATTAAAACTTAACAACTAACTAATTGTGAATCTGTTCTTTGGAATTGCAAGCGTTCAGCATTGATCTGAGAAGAATAGGCTGGCCGACTTCAGACTTTAACTCTCCTGTGAAAACGGAATCAGTGAGAGCTGGTGCCATCTTCTCAGCAGAATTAATGATGCACTTGAGAGTCAAACACTAGCTGTGTGGTTTTACCCGACATGCCCAGTAAGAATCCCAATTTAACTTTGTTAATCCTTTAATCAATTCTGCCTTTTCTTGGGCTTTCTGTTTCCAGCCTGTCTACAGTTGTTGTGCTTTTGGTAGGTACCCTGGAGTAGTTTCAGATATCAGATTTGTCTTGTGTAAATTTTCATTTATACAATCAATAATATTGCTAGCTGCTGTGGCTGCTTCTTCTGCCGCTTGCTCTGCCTTCCTAATCTGTGCATCCCAATTATTAAAAAGTATTTCTTTGTGATTTTCATTGATTATAGGTGCATCTGCTCTTTTTTCCTCCTCTGTATTTTGCCAAGCCAAATATTCAGTAACTCTTTTATCAGTTAAATCATAATCATATCGTAAGTCTACGACATGATTAGTGATTTTATCACTTTCTTCACAATAAGAGTTCCATTCTGATATTATTTGGCATAGCATTTCTTGTTGTTGCAGTAGTTGGTCATTTAAGGAAATAGACTCTATGATAAACTCTGTGAGCTTGGGATCATCTTTGTGCATCTCTTGCATAACCTGTAGTTGTTTCTCTTTTTCGGCCAAACTGTTCTGATATTTAATCTGCATTTGTTGAAAATATAACTGTAATTTTTCAAGTTGTTTCTGAGCTTCACTGTTAGCATTGGCTTGTTGTAGCTGTTGTTGCAAGACCTGTACCTATTCTTCTTTCTCATTCAATAATTGTCGTACCTCAGATGCTTTTTCAATGGTTGTAGAGGCATAAGCTCCTGTGATCTGAGATAATTTAGTGATATTTTCAGTTGGATCAGTAGTAGGATCTTGCCATAGAACATCTAGGTGTTTTGCATCATGAGAGGGCACATTTTCTAATTTACTTTTCTTCTTTTGTCTTCTTACCACTACCTTGTGTTGTGGACTATAGAACACATCAAGAGGAGGAATTTCGTCTATCTTGAGCATGATTTCAGAGGATGGGGTTATGGGAATATGTTCTGTTTCTAAGACATCGGTAGTTACTCCTGTAAATATATTTATTGTTCTCTGTACATTGCTCACAGGTGTTTGTGTGTTTTGTGCTTCAATATTAATCAAATCATTGAATGTTTCCCATTCCTAATCTAATTGAGTTCTGACTGATGATTTTTGTACAACGAGAAGGGGAAGATTTAACTGTGGAGAGGTTGAAATCTGTTGCTGTGAGAGATCTTTATATTGGGCAGTATCCCTTACTGACCCTTCGCTTTTTGAGTGTTCAGAGGTTTCTCTTCTGGACTTTGACTTAGACCTGTTTGTATCTGAACTTCTACTGAGATTGATACTAGGAGTTGGTTGCCTTACGGGTTCCAAGCGTAATTTATCCAAAGGGATAGTAGTTAACCTCCTTTCTCTGTACATTTTGAATTCTTGAAACTCTGCCGGAGGAAACCGTATTTGAGCCGAATGTAGAATATCTTTAAATTTTCCTTTTTCTTGGAACATGTCATCAAAAATATCATCTTCTTTAGAAAATACTCTTACTTTGACTGCAGTAGTGAAATTTTTAACAATATCATAGGGGTCGAATGATCTTCTTGGAAGCTTGAACAAATGTAAACATGTAATGTTGTTTACTTCTTTAAATGCATGACCAACATCAAATAATGAAAAGGCCCCACAGGCCATAGGAAATTGTGGCCAGATGGCCTTCTTTTTATCCTTCAAATCTTTAGTCAAACATCCTTCTCTGCAGGTTTGATAAGCAATTTCTCGGGCGATGAGTTTATCAAGAACATACAATGGTAAAACGTGAGGGGAAGAAAGATTTCCAAAAACCCTAACATATGTAAATAATTCTTCTCCAAACCATCTCGCAACAGGCAGGATGTTTGCCTCTGCTTCAGGAGAAAACCTTGGAGCATCTTTATCATACAATATTATGTGCAAGGGAAACATGATGCCATGGAAAATCTTGTAAAAATAGGGAATGAACTCTGAATCCCACAATTATTTGTGATAAACATGAATGGGTAGGGGATCTTGAGCTGTCCATTTCCAACCCATTAACGAAAACTTAGAAACATAACAGATTGAATCCATCACATAAGCAGATAAATAAAAAGGAGGATAAATCCTTTGAGAGACAGTCCGTTTAGACCGGTAATTCAAAATAGCCATGGCTAGGTTGTCAAATAATATTTTAGCCCAATCCACGATAGTAGCATTAACAACAACATTCAATAACATAAGCCATTCAGGTGAAAAATTATTAATGTCTGACTTTCCAAAAAGCCGACAGAGCATAGCAGCAGCAAAGAAATATGGAGAAGTGAGAGAACCAGTACTATACATACCGTGTTTATCTTTCTTCAGTGGTTCGTCTCTCCTAGACCAGTCCTTGGTGAATTCTTCCAGGTTTTCATTTTCTTTGGAAAACTTCTCCATGAACTGTTTGTTATAAGTTGCTCGTGGCTCCGGAAAATGATACATAAGCTTGAAATCTTGTGGAGTAAATGAGCCAATGAGCTCTTGACCCTGAGTCTTAAACTATTTGTTCGTAATATTAGTGCTATCCAGCACCCATTTAATCATGTCTATGTATGGAATAATTCTAGGTCTCGCCGCTACTCGGTGCAAGAATGAACAAGCTAGCTCTGTAAGAGATGCTTCAGAAGACCCATGTGAGCCTGCAGTAGCCGTAACCTCCATTACTCTGGGGTTCTCTTCTTCAAATAGATTATACATGCCCTCCCAAGTAGTGATACCAGCGTCTTTGTTGCAGGCGGTGTCTGTGTACAAGGACATCATTTCTTTATCTTCAGAACTTAGAGCTTTGTCTTTCTTTCCCATAATACTCTGAATACTTCTTTGTATAGTTCTCTGTTCTTTGCTCCTGCAGTTTACGAATTAAGTGAGAATAATGATATGAAAAAGCTGATGGGAGAGTTTTAAATGCTGAAGACGTATAAAATATACTACCTTACGTGAAACAACCCTTTGATCAGAACGAAACCATTTCTCATTAATGAATGACAACCAATTCATTAATTTAACATTAAAGCGCATAACGGGGTCTCGATTTATGAAAAGATTTCTTTGTGTAATGAGCCTTTAAAGATATGTGATAAGGCGATCTGCGATTTTCTTCGCAATATCACAAAATCGAAATATCGCAAATCGCAATCTCGTGGAATCAACATAGTGCAATATTGTAACATTACGAAATCGCTATATCTCAATATCTCAAGATCGCAAGACATAACATATGACAAACATCCGTTAACATCAATGCGATTTGTGATATATGTTATCGCACATCGGTGATTTGAAGTTTTCATTGTAAGATATAACATTTTAAGCATGCGATGCAATGAATATTCCTTTAGCGCGTAGTTTTGCATCGCGATCTCACAATTTTTAGAATTTCACTTATAAAAAGGCGTTCATTACCTTTTTGCGATGCGATATTCCTCAAAGAATGATTCTATTCTAAGCTATCATAAAATTTAAGTTTTTTATATTTTTCAAGGAATTTTATCCTAAGTTTATGATAGTAAGTTTTATTGGAAAAAAGGAAAACAAGCACTAATTGATTTTTTTAGATTTTTTGACTAAGGGTCCCCACTTATTTAGTATTATCACTAATACTAAATAAGAAGGGGGGTTGTTGCTAGCCACAAAAAGCCCTTATATTATGTGCAGCAGCAAATAGATATATAATAACTTGAGGTAAACCCTCTCAAGTTAGGACAAAACATCCCCAAGACAATTGTACATACAAAAGAGAAAGTACACAGCTACACAACCCAGCAACAAGCTATGACTGCGTAGTCTATGGTGAGAAATGACTTCAAACTGATATAAGGATTTTTTCTGACTAAGGGCCCCCACTTATTTAGTATTACCACTAATACTAAATAAGAAGGGGGCCGTTACGTCACAACAGAATCCCATCTTGATTCATGAAGTTTTGTTTGAAGGAAACATGGGAAATATTACTCCAACCATTCCGATCAAAATCTATGTCAAACCAAGGATCGTCAAGAACGTTCACATTGGTGCGTCTTGTTCTCCTGACGAGATCAATATTTACACCGAGAATTTCCAGGAACTTCGTGATGTCTTCTTATGGTCATACGAAAATATGCATGGCATTGATCCGAGTATTGTTGTGCACGAAATCCCTACCTCTCCGAACTCGAAGCCCGTTCTCCAACGTCTTCGTCTTGTGCACCCAAGAAAGGTTGCTGCTATCAAGGGTGAAGTTGAAAAACTTCTCAAGGATGGTTTTATTTATCCCATACCATTGACGGATTGGGTCTCCAATATTGTTCCCATTACTAAGAAACAAGGGACCATCTGGGTTTGTGTTGATTACTGTGATACCAATCGAGCATGTCCTAAGGATAATTACCCCACACCATTTATTGATCAAATCATTGACGAGTGCGGCGGAAGTGAGATTTTTTCCTTTATGGATGATTTTTCTGGCTACAACCAGATCAATATTGCTCCAGCTGATCAACACAAAACTACCTTTATCAAAAAAATCTCCATATTGGCTTAAAGAATGCCGAGGCCACCTTTTGGCTACCTTCCAATGAGCTATGTCGTATGATTTTCATGACATCAAGCACATAGTTCAACCATACATCGACGACCTTCTTTCTCATTCCAAAAAGCGTCGACATCACCTGGAACACCTCAGAGCCATTTTTCTTCATTGTCGGCACTATAATATCAGGTTGACCCCTCATAAGTGTGTCTTCTTAATCGAATCCGGTCGAACCTTGGGTTTCATGGAGTCCAAAGAAGGAATTCAGATAGATCCTCTTAAATTAGAGGCAATCATCAATTTTCCTTCTCCCTCTTCTTTTCATTAATTACAAATCTTGCAGGGGAAGGAAATTTTCTCCGTCGCTTCGTATCGAATTATGCCGAGATTGCCAAAGGTTTTACTCGCTTATTGAAAAAGGGAATCCCATTCCTCTGGGATGAAATTTCCCAAATCTCTTTAGATGTTGGTTTAGGATGATGACGATGGTCAATAGCATGTAGTTTCCTACTTGAGCCACAATCTCTTTGATGCTAAGACCCGCTATGTTCACGAAGAGAAACTCGCATTGGCTGATGTCCATGCTGTTCAATGCTTTCGTCACTACATTCTCATGTATAAAAATTTGGTGTTCTCTGATTGTAACCCCATGAATTACATTCTCATGCATCATTTTCTTGGGGGCAAGTACTCAAAATGGATTGCAATCCTTCAAGAGTTCGACTTATAGTTTACTACCGCTAAGTCTAATAAATCCCTTGTCTTTGCCAAGTTGATCTGCGATCTTCCCATTGTGGTTGATCACACTCCTTTTGAAGAGTTGATTCAAGATGAATCACTCAT
The DNA here is from genome assembly GCA_034641835.2 of Pinus albicaulis. Taxonomy (NCBI): domain Eukaryota; kingdom Viridiplantae; phylum Streptophyta; class Pinopsida; order Pinales; family Pinaceae; genus Pinus; species Pinus albicaulis. Next base: position 18,883,413 of record CM076569.1, read on the forward strand.
TCTCATTAGTACTCTTGATCCATGGTATGGAGAAATCATCATTTATCTCCAGACCCAAAATTTTTGGCCAGGGTTATCACACTCTGAGCAACGACAGATTCATTACCAGTCCCAACCCTATCGTATTGTTAGAGACAATTTGTATCATACTGGTGTTGACTTCGTCCTTCATAAATGTTTGAATCTCAAAGAAACTGAGAAAGTTCTCAACGATTGCCACTCCGGGGCTTGTGGTGGTCACATGTCAGGTTATGCTACCTCCCAAAAAATTCTTTCACGCAGGATAGTTTTGGTCGTCTATCTTTAAAGATTGCATTGTTGCAATCCGAAAATGCCATGATTGCCAAATCTACTCTCGGAAGGAGCACGCCCCACCCTCACTCTTGCACCCAGTTGTGACCACTCGACCATTCACGAAATGGGGCATAGATTTCATGACCTATAACCCTTGCTCGGCCAGGGGGCATGGTTATATTATCGTTGTTGTCGATATTTCACTAAATGGGCCGAAGCGATGCCTACATAAGATAATGAAGGTCTAACTGCAGCACAATTCCTATAACAAATTCTTTGTAACCATGATTCAACGAACCATTGGGAAACACAAACGAGATTGGCATCTCATGCTCTTATCAGATTTGTGGGCTTACTGAACTTCTACTAAGACTGCCACTAGATTTACACCATTCCAATTAGTGTATGGTCTAGAGGCCACACTCCAAATTGAGTGTGAAATTCCTTCTCTGAAGCTAGCCATCGAACTACTTCCTAGTACTTCACCAGAAGATGAAAATTTCCTTTACCTCGAGCGTCTTGATGAGACCCGAATACTTGCTCCTTTAGTCATTAAAGCACAAAAAAGATGAGTTAAGGCTCAATATGACAAATCTGTCAATCCCCGTGTTTTCTCTGAAGGTGACTTGGTCCTGCTTTACGACCAAGCCCACGATAATTTGGGAGTTTGGAAGCTCAAGCCAATGTGGCATGGGCCATATAATGTTCAAATCATATTGGGAAAAGGTGCCTATGAGCTAGAAGATTATGAAAGAAACAAATTGGTTGAGCCTTGAAATGGGCTCTATCTGAAGAAGTATTACGCTTGATCATAAGTGTGATACTTTGTACATTAGTGTTTTATTCATTAAGGTCCTTTGATTGGATTTTTGGGGTGATTTTTTTGGTTTGCAGACATGTTTCCTCTACTCACATTGTGTTCCACTTGGTTTGCAGATGTCGTAGAATCATTATGTCGGTTTTTCTGATTGTGCTTTCCGTAACACAGAGAACTTATCTTGGGCAGTATGGGCACTCTTTTCCCCTGATGGTGAGTTGATTAATTTGCAAGGTATTTTTTTGGGTCGAACAACTGACAATATTGCCGAATATAGTGCAGTTATTGAGCTCATATTAGATGAAATTTATTTAAGGATTAGAGATTTGGTTGTTAAATTAGACTCACAACTCGTTGTATTAGAATTAAATGGCCATTATTCTATGCAGAATCATCAAATTTTGTGTATGTATTTGTGTGTTCGATTATTGGAAAGGAATTTTGATTTTATTACATATCAACATATTCTAAGATGATTAAACACATTAACAAATACATTAGCAAATCATATTTAGATAGACATTTGCGCAACATGTACAAACCAATACATCATTATGATACACAAGTAGTCGTAGAAAGATATATATATAGAGTCTGTTAAGTGTGTTACATCAAAACCTCAAAAAATATGTGTTTTGTGACAAAAATGGCTCTCTGAGCCTACAACAGTACACAAATGTAAATAAAGAGTTGCTATCCGCCCACATGGTGCTCGTGATAGTAGGTGACCACTCAGATCACTCACCAGAGTAAGCGATGTAGTCTGCCTAGAACCCCGACCGTATTCCTCTAAAAGCAAAGAGGAATATCATCAAATGTAGCATACTCTGGGATTCCTCTTGCAAGGCCTACCAAGTTTCACTTTATCTTGGCTAATGGGTATGCTCCCTCCTTGTATGGAATGTCCTCCAACGAACAAGCTACCCTCCTCGTGATTAGAAACATGCCTGGTGGTCTTTGAGGATCTGCATCTGTAAAAACATCTTTAGATCTCAGAATACATGAAAAAAACATTCAAAATGTAAAAAATTTCAAAAAAAAATTTTACTGCATCATTCCACTGTGTGCCTAGAAGAATGGGAAAATCTAGATCTCCCCTGAATTCAATGCCGACATACGCATAATCCTAAACTATGATGAGTTGACGGCACAACCAACTGAAAAACATTGTCGAAAAATGCATTTGCTGGCCCCCGCCCTGATAGGGCATGATCTCACACCACCTCATAATGAACTTCTTTCTTTGCTGCTCTGAATCCTTCATTTGATTCAGTTCTTCTGTAGATTTCTCTTCTGTCTCATTACTACTTCCACTCTTCCTGAATTATCATGGTTTCAGCATCATTACATTGTAAAATTTTGTCAGCAATTTCATTAAACAAATACATTTGTTTACCACCTTGGAATTTTTCTTCGGTCTTTCCACTTTCTTCCTGTTCCATAACAACTTCGACTTGCTGTCTTACCCCAAATAAGAATTCATTTATGATTTCTTCCTGTTGTAACCAATCAACACTTTCCTTCTCTGAAAGGAATTCTCTACCAAACTTTACCTCAAGAGTTTCATTCTCCTTTGTGACAGTTCCATCAGACTGCTCACCCTCTTTCGCACACCCTGCAAACATACATAAATTGTGAGAAAACATGTAAGGCTTCATGGCCTCATATGTTTCTCTCGCCAACACATATTTAGATGCTTCTGGACTATCCCAATAGTTCATGAGATCTTCCTCACTGATCTCTTCACCCAGAATTGCACCATCTTCCGAGCCACAAATGGAAACACCCATTTTTAACTCAGCCTCTCTGAGTTCTTCAAAACTCAACATCTGCTTGAGCTTCCTCAGTTCTTCCAGCTCTTCCATCAACTATATTTTTACCTGCTTTTCCCTCTTTGCGTGTAGCTTCTGCTACTCCACCTTATTTCTCATGATCCAACCATGTGTCTGGTTTTTCATATTTTCCTGCAACAACTCCATTAAAAATTCAAGGTGAATTTTTATCTCAGCCTTCTCCTGCTCGTACTCTTCATCCGTCAACTGTTCACATATGCCACTTACCTTGGCATTTTCCTTCTTCTCCCCTTTGATGTGGTCTTCACCAGATCTTCAGAAATGGCTCTCAACAGTCATCTTCCCTTTCTTTGTGAACTTTATCTGTTCACGTGTGGAATTCATTTAATCCACTTCTCAGAAATCCTTCACAATTGTCATTCATGAAAATGCAAGTTCTCCTCTTGCGCTTGGCTTCTCTTGGTTCTCTGTCTTGGAACCAATTTATAGAAACCCTCTAGTTTCCATTCTTCTATGCCATATTTTTCACTGTCAATACTTGCATGATCACAAGTTCGTCATTTTAATGCAAAAATTTCCCTGCACTTATATACACCATGCAACATCAATTCACATTTGTTTAACTGCATACAGAGAACAAGCAACTTCTTCAATGAATGATGTACAACTCGTACATTGTGTTCATCCTGAATATCTCCTCCTTAAATGCCGTCACATGATGGTAAAAAAAGGTTTAAAACATCTAGCAATTATATTTCCAATTACCAATCAAAAGAATTCTTCTTTTCCCACTACAGGCTTTGTCCAAAATAACTTCACCAAAACTGTGAAGAATCCACATTATGCATAATAAATCATCACACTATGCATAATAAACCTCCTCAAATAAACATGCATATTTCTCTTTATGTCATACAGGATTAGCACATTTTCATTCATTTTCCATTCAATTTTACCTCAACATCTGTAACAGTAGTATTCCCTGCTGCTACTTACCTCACCAATCCTCCCTCTGGACTTGGTCTTTGGCAAGCACTCATTCTCTATTCTCTGGAACCTCTTTGAGCATCTCTCTTCTCTCTCTAGGCTTCAACTCACTTGCACACAACTATCCTTCTTATCCAATCTCCATCGGAATTCTTCAAGGTTCTACTTCCCACTTTGCTTTCGTTCAGAAACTATTTCCATTCACCCAACTCCACACAAATTCTATTCACACAAATGTCAAAATACGCACATTATGATGTAGGAAAATTAAACAGTCCTACACTTTTACTGCAAAGGTAGTAGCTACACAATTTATGATGAGATTGTGCTTATATTCTCAGGGAGATGTAATTGATCTCTACCAGCTAGCAACTCTACATATTCTTCTTGGATACTTTATCAATTACATACATTTTAATCCCCACAATGGTTATTAATTCAGAACGAAAACAACCTATTTTCCATAAGAATGGAATGATATGCTTTACACAGGTAAGACTTCATACATTTATAAATAAATGTGCAATGCTGATTCTCAAATCCAATTCAAAAACATGAAGATGGTAAACTGTATAAGTTGGGCTTTAATTTCTTTAGCTTCATTGAAGCCTCCACTCACAGCAGCGTTGGAGATCTATTTCAATCATCCAAATCATGCTAAAAAAAAACCTTGTTTAAATAAACGTTGCTTACCATTCAACTACAACGTTAAATTCACAACGCTACCCATATCTTCACGGTGGTACCTGTATCTTGCTCCTTCAAACGTTGGTGACATCACTTACACAGTGTGCGCATTTACCAATGCAAACACCGTGACTTAACTCTGCTACACAGTATCACAGGTTTCGTTCTGTCTTCAAACCATTTCGGATTTCGTTTATTCCTCCAAACCATTGCGATTTTATTCACGTCTCCATCCGGAATCAGACCTGCATTGGTTGGAACAGCTACTTGCAACTATCATAGACACTGCTTCGATATTCACCATTGTTCAACTCCGTTCAACGCTTTGAATGCCATACCCCGCTTGAACTATATCAATTACAAATTGGAGTCCATTAAAGGATTTGAATAACATGAATTTAAATCAAAATATATGACAGCTTCAACCTTCATAGGTTGTATCCATATAATTCATTTTATTCGACCAATGCATAAAGCGTTAACAAAGTACAGGTTTAAAATTTAACATGGAGGAGAAAGAGCTATTCAAAACAACTACAGATATAAAATATAAAATTTCTTTGGCCAAATATTACATTGGGCGACCTCATAAAATATAAAATTCATACCTAAAACAATATATTACATATATTATATTATATTATTTTTATATAATATATTACATATATTATATTATATTATATTGATATTCTATATTAATTACATGTTATTATATAATTTAAATAATATAGATTTAAATTAAAACTATATTCTATAATTAAGAATTTATGAATTTATATTTGTACTTAATTTTAAGTTATCTAAGTACAAAGGACAAATGCAATAGTTGTGCAATGATAATGACTATTTCTTGAAAAGCTCATTCTTATTGATAGTCACATCAATACAATTTTTTATTAATTTTATTTTGGTACCACTTTTGAATTGAATTTAACCATAGTTACATGGATTTTGGTGCAAAAAGTGAATTGCAAATTCATAAATATTATTTTATTAGTTTAGCTATTATTTTATTATTTCCTTAGGAGGCCCATTTTAGACCTCTAAATTCCCCTAATGGGGTGAATTTCTCACTTCAAATTCTTCCTCACTGCCATCGTGATTGTCTGAATTAATTCGGCGTTGACGGTGTGCTTCCCTAACAAGCTAAGCGTGACTAGTGTAGGTTCGATAGCTTGAACCCGCATTGACAGCGAACAATTTTGAAATTTGAAATCCTTCCCCCATCTCCAAATTTTTAAGCAAAGCAACTAAAGAATGGAATTAAAATGAAGAGGTGAGTTTGAGCTCTTACCTGTAGCTGACAGATCATTGAATAGTTTCCTGGATCGACTACACCACTAATCTGACGTTTGAAGGAAAAAAGGGGTAAAATGCACTTCTATAATTTACTCAAAATAGAAAGGTGAAAATGAATTTACTTTTGGTCTATTTATAGTTTTTTGAAGATATTTTCGCCATTATTTTATTATTTTTCTCGATATTAGTGATGTTTGTCGTTTTTTGTGCAGTAACAGGACCTTTACCCTATTGGTGATTATTTCTAATGCAAACGAGTTTTATTTTATCTCTTACTCAGACTCTATAAAAACAAACGAAAAACGAACCCCCCTAGAGTCAACTTTCAACTCTTTTCCAATTCTCAAAAAATGAAAAGATTGCCGAGTACTTGTCATTTCAAACTCATTAAAGTAAATGAATTGATGTAATCTCAGTATACGTTTACCCCTTTTTCGGGCTGGGATTCACTATTTACGAACAATGAATACCTTGATCAAACATGGTCAGAAGGTTCTCTCAGATATTGTTTTCTACCTTTTCGGATTCGAGAGATGATTTTTGAAAATGGACATGATGGAGTTTTATTTTCCGTTTCTTTTCAAACTCCTTAAACATGAAAGACACCGAGTTACCCTTTTGTTGGACTCGTTAAAGATTAAACGGTGAAAGACTTGTCACCATGACAAGATCGAGTTCCTCCTTCCTAGGGCTCATTAAAATTACTAGGTTGGATTAATTCGAAGAATGAACTTACATACTCAACATATGCTATCCTCTTCACCTTGGCTATCAGAAATAAAGAGGTACTCGTTAGCAATAATGGGGGAAAAATTGGAAGTTAAAATCCTATGTGTATTTTGGGTAGCTTTTCTCTCTTGAACATGGCACTCATTTGCAGTTCGTGTCAGGTTGGGGACATCCTACATTCATCACTTTTCCTTCACGAGTATAGGAAATCCGTTTTCCCCTCATTCGATTACCATTTTTTCAACATGAACTCTGATCCTATTTGAATCAAATGTTTCCATACTTCGGAGTCGTGTCACCAATATGTTCAAGAGAAGTCATTTTTGTGTTATAGTCAAACATCCTTTGTTTATTTGACCTCCTCTGTTACAATCCCAAATCACTCCTATCATCTCGAGATATCTGTTGTTTCATGTCAATGATGTGGGAATCATTATGGCCCTCCTTCAAGAAATCTCTTCCTGTCGACTTCATCTCATTATCCGAAAAGGTGGCTTAGAAACTTATTTTCAGTACCTTGGAGCTTGCATGCCTCAATGGAAAGTTCTTCGTGTTCGACAACATGTTCGCACCATTGGCCTTCGATCGAATGATTCTGCAAGTGTTTGATTTCAACAACTTTATTCACACTTGTAGATTGTGTTGTTGTACCTTGAAGACCATCGTCAATATTGGTGGTTTCTCTCGTGCCTGTTAACGATTTTCATTATTGGCCAGTAATCAGGTGTTTCTACCATGTTTGATGTTAGCACATCTAATCACATGGTTAGATTCATACATTGGGTTGATTGAGATCATGGTGAAGACATTGGATCACATCTGATTCTGATCCAGGTTGCGTGGAGTTATTGAGTATTCATGATTGTATACATGATCCTATCTATATAGATGGTTGTGTCGATGCCGTGGATCCATTTCTATGATCTCTTTAGACAGATGGCTGCGACCATGTTGTAGGTTCATGTATTATTTGATGCCTAGTGTAGAGTTATGTGGTTAGGCATATTCATACTAGATATTTCATATATTGTATTATGTTTGATTTGGCAGGTTTCCTGGTGGTGATCTGAGTTCTTTGACTTGGTTCAAAAAGCATTTTCAGCCATCACTTCTCGTTTTTCCTTCTTGCTTTAGGGGGCATATGTTACACAATAATTTGTCACCATGCTCACTTCTCATCCCTGAATCACAAATTTGTATTGAGACCACCCAATAAATCTTTTCACCATGGAAAAATATGTAAATACATCCCTTGAAGACTAAAAAACTAACTTGGAGAAAATTCATGAAGACTTGGTCAAAACCATAGTTTTCTGGGTCAACAACATGTTTTCTTGTTTCTTTTCAGCTTATGGCAAGTTGAAAATAAATGTTAGCGATGTCGGTGCCACTTATTTTGGAGAAATACCGTATTAGTCCTTTCAAACGGTGTTTCCTCAAATGTAGAAGCTTCGACCTGGGGTCCCAAAGGGTGGTGAAAGTTGGTTTTGTTAAATGGTGATGACGGGAGTCGAAACCTATGATTTTAGAGCTTTGATCTCATCCATGAGGGTTTATACTTTATAAAGTGGACCTTCCTCCTCCTTTCATAGGATCCCAACGTCTTCTCCCTTCCTATAAATTGGTCCCCATCCTTCCACTTTTGGTTGGTCATGGTTGGGCTCGTTTAAACTCTTGTTCCATTTACATTCTTGCATTGTGATAACGCCTAAGCTGTTCAGGAGAAGGAATTATTTAGAGCTTCAGTGAAGGACTTAGATTTTCATCAAAGGGAGGCCTCCAACATCAAGGCCTGGGTTGTAAGCTCTCTCTTTTATATTCATTAATAAAACATCTAATGTTTGTTTTCTATATTTGTCTAATCATTTGTGAAAATATTATGGAACTCCTTGGTCTGTTAGATAGCTAATGTTTAATGATTATTATGTATTGGATTATTTTTGTGGTTGCCTCTTGATCATACGTGGGTATTCGTGTGCCACCAGTAGCAAGAAGCGAGCCTAAAAGGATCATGGATCAAGGCCACCATCAACGAGTTTGAACATAGCATCAGGAAAAGGTACCTCTATCTCCTTTCTTGTCGCATTTCTAATATTAGATAAGAAAGCTCTGCATTAGAAAGTATCTCAAGTTGCTAGACCCACTCTAGGGCTAGAGAAATCACCTCTATCTGCAGAGGGGATTTATATTCACAACACATATTACCCCCAGAAGTGTAATTTTTCACAGTATATTGGCAGCAGAGTACATTTTTTTTACAAAATACATATATTTGAAATGCATTCATTGATATCTATTGTTGGAGCAGTTTTCTCGGGAAAAGAGAACTCTCTTGAATGGTCAAGGACGATAAAACAAACTCTCATTTTCAATGATTTATGGAAAGGAGTTTGTGTAGGAGGAGATAACGAACCAGAAAATCCCACCTCAGACAAGGAGATCGCCATTTGGGTAAAGAAGAATAGCAAGGCCTATGCCTTAATTGCAGGATTTGTAAATGAATAGGTGAGTCAAAATATTTTACCATTCTCAAATGCTTATGATGCCTTGAAGAAGTTGAAAGAATTGTATGACTCACACTTTGAACTTGAAGTTGTCCAATTGATGATTAAATTATTTAGTCTTGAATTGAAAAATGATGATCCTCTTGCTTTAGCATGATATTAAAAACATTGGTGTTGAAATTTCAATTCCTCTCATATCTTATGTCAAGGCACTATATCCCACTTACTCACATTATCTTGAGTCATTGCAAGCAAGTGGAAATCTCAAGGAGATTACCTTTGACTCCCTTGAGAAGAATTTTATTGAGAGAGAAAAGGATTTTGGGAAGAATACAACTCCTCATTATTATGAAAAAGTTGTGTGTCTTGCACATCGAGAGAAGAATCATGCTCAAGATTCTTCTAGAGGAAGAGGTGGCCGAAGAGGAAGATGAAGAAGAAATTTCAGAGGTAGGGGGAAAGATAATTTCAAGGAGAAATGTTTTATCGTCATTGCATAAGAAATAGAGATGGACTTTATGCATCCACATGTAAGCTTCCTTGGGACCGAATTGAGCAGGAAATAAATCAAGACAAAGGTAAAACCCATGACAAAGAGAAAGGTAAAGCACCCGAATCCTCTAATTATGTTGTGGCACATTGCATATTAAAGTAAATCAATACTTTTTCAATGCTTCACTTTCTTCATGGAAATATGATTGGTTACTTGATTCAGGAGCAACTTTCCACATGAATTTTAGGAGATATTTTTTTGAATAATTCACTAACAATGTTGATGGAGCAATATATTTTGCGGATAAGTCAAAACTCAAGCCATCAGAGCTTGGCACCATCAGGCTCAAATTTCCTGGTCTTCCATGCTTTCTTCTACATGATGCTCTATACCTCCTGGAGTTAAGGAGAAACATGTTGTCTTTAGTCCACATCCTCCAACAAGGAAACTCCATTCATATATTTTATGGCAAGGTCGAGGTCATAAAAGCATCATATCACTCACTTGTCATGACGGGGAAAGAAGAATAAATACTTTTGAAATTGCAAGGTACCTCTTCTCGTCCAAAAAAATTTGCATAAAGTTATCATTATGATGAAGGTACATTTTCATCAAGTATTTTATGGCATGCTGGATTTGGATACTTGAACTATGACAACCTTCAATTGTTGAATAAAAGTGGTGTTACTGGTTTGCCTACAATTTCTAGGAAACTTAAGCAATGTGATGTTTGTATTCTAGGAAATTATATCCAACGGTCTTTTCATGATTCTCATTCCAGAGCACATAGAAAAATTGAACTCATTCATTCAGATTTATGTGGCCCAATGCATGTTCCTTCTACAAATGGCAATAAATATATGATGAAATTTATTGATGACTAAAACAGAATGTGTTAGGTTTATTTATTGAAGAACACATCTGATGCTTTTCTAACATTAAAGAAATTTCGTGCATAGATTGAAAATGATGCACAATCTCATATTGGATCTATTTGCACTGATAACAAAAAATAATATACTTCAAATGAATTTGAAAACTATCTTCACCAACATGGGATCAAACATCAAACAATTGTGCCTTATAATCCCCAAAAAAATGGAGTTTCTGAGAGAATGAACAGGAAAATCTTAAATATGGTACGTTCCATGATGTTTTTCAAGAATGTTAAACAAATTTTTTGGGATGATGTAGTTCTATGTGTTGTTTATATAAAGAATATGCGCCCTTCTAATGCTATTAGAAACAAGGCTCCTTATGAAATGTGGTATGGCCACATTCCTTCGGTAAAGCATCTCAGGGTCTTTGGTTCCACCTCTTATGCGTTGATACCGAAAGAACAAAGAAACAAAATTGGTGCAATGAGTCATAAGTGTATATTCTTGGGGTATTCAAATACCTCTAAAGCATACCATCTTTATGGTGAAGTTAATAAGAAGTTTGTAGTATCTAGATATTTCATCTTTCTTGAATCTTCCAAGGCTGACAATGTTGTTAAGCGACAAATTGATCGCCTGGATAGATTTGAACATGCAAAGTCATTTCAAGAATTTAATAATCATATTCCACATCTTGAAGGGGGGATTCCTATACTGGATCAATCTGTGGAATCTTATTCTAAAACACTCTATCCCCCTCATGAAGCTCTAGCCACGGATGACACTTTGAGTGATGTGATTGACTGAAATGGGAGACTAAATATTGATTCAATTAATTGAGCAATTTGGGTTGTTGTGGTGGATTAGTCGCATGGGTGTACGAAATTGCACCAGCTTAAAGAGTGTGGTCTACTCTTTAAACTATTGGTAACAGGAAGAAAGTGGGGAAGCTCAAAATCATAACATTTAATAAAAAATAGTATGCTAAAGTATGCTCTGGTTAAACTAAAACTAAAACACAAATATACGGAAGCTGTAAGGAGATTCAAAATGATAATAATGCAAACGATGGATCGATGGCCTCTTCTTATTAAACATTTGAAATGGAGAAGAAATTTTACCCACTTTCCAAAAGGCCCCTAGGTAATGGCTCTAGGTCCCGATGCAAGGATGTTTCCTTCCAAGCTCTGCCTCTGATGCAGTCTCCCTCTCTCACTCTGTTGTGGTGGACTAGGATGTTGGGTGGCCAACTATCGAGTCCTCTTTAGCTCCAGCTCCAGGTCACACACTGCTAGTGTTGCTTGGGAAACTTTTGCCAACATAACAATGTGATCACCCTTTCTTCATCTCTTGGTGGCCTTATATAGGTGAGTTTCAAATCCTCCTTCCCTCCCTTGGTACATGATGGATAGTGACCTAAGGGAGAGGCATGATTCCATTGTGTGTTCCAAATATTCCTTTGTGTGCTCACATAGTGTCTAAGGAGGCGCTGGTGGCTGTCCTTAGGTGGCTGTCATATAAGGAGTAACTTTCCTCTACTTGGTGTGGTCTCGGAAAGCGACTTTTTTCCATTTCCAGGAATGCGCATTTATCGGGCAAAAAGATGCGCAGAAGGCGCTCTTCTTGAAGGATAAAGTGCACAATTCATAATTTATGACTAGTTCAAATATGATTTTCTTAAAACTTTAGAGATTTTAAATACTTCTTGATTCCATAATGTGTTCCTTCCCTGTAAATCCTTAGGCTTGACATAAATTAATGTCGTCTTATGATGTAAGATTTTCCAGTGTTAACAGTTGCCCCCTAATGTGTGAGATCTAGGAAGAACTGTATAGCTGAAATACATTATAGTTTATTTTATGTATCGTAAGCACATAGAGAGAGAGAGAGAGAGAGAGAGAGAGAGAGAGAGAGAGAGAGGCCTGCGTGAATTTTGGAATTGACAACACCTTGCACCGTTTCCGAGATAACCATGGCCTAAGGGACCCCTTGCAAGAAAACAAAATATACAACATATATACAAAATTTCAACAAGGTGGGCATGTCCCATGCTCGTGATGCTATGGCTAGTTAAACAAAATTGACAGATACATGTGCTTCCTGTGCCACTACTGTGGTAGTGATGCTGGTGGTTGTTGACAACGACTACTGATGCCCTTAGGGGTGTTTTTTCTTTGACAATAGGTGGAATGTGGTACCCATATGCGTAAAATTCATATGTACAGGTGGGACCTTCCTGTGTAAGCATTGTTGTCAGATACGCTTATGGAGGCACGGGTCTTCGACGGATCTGATCAAAATGCAATGGTTGTAAGGTACGATACCATCATGACATTAAATCTTTTGTCGTAGTCAAATTTTAGGAGGACAGATGAAATTTGTGGACAATGATGTCTCCCATAGTGCCACCCGAGGAAACCCCTTTGCATGGGGCGGGGTGATCCAAGGTACCGCTTCCTTTTTGGAAAAGAGGTGTCGAGGGACAAAAAGGAAGCCTTAACTGAACCATGGGTCTCCTACCTAAGGGGTCGGGGACTTAGATGTGATGGGTTTAACATAGGCATGTTGGTGAGAAGTGACTGAAAATAGAAGATGGGGATTCAATGGCCCGAGGTCGGAGTATACTTTAGCAGCTTGGCGGCAGTCATAGGTATTTCTGAAGGAAAAAACCCTGGAGTCAGTAGGACTTCCAGGGCGGGTGTGAACCGAATATGAATGTCGGGATGGTGCGTGCATGGGGGTGAAATAATCCGACCAAGGGGAATGAGGGACTGCTTCCATGGGGGAAAAGATGAAACATGAGGGCGAAGCGGTGAAAGGCATCGTTTGCGGTCTTTGTACACTTACCAAAAGAATAAAATAATGAGGTTTGGTTTGTACAAAACACAGAGACGGGTACCCCAAAACATGAAAAGGAGTCGCTCACTGAAGATGTGAGGACAGTGTTTTGCTGGGGGTAGGGGTCCCATTGGTTCATCTCATGTGCATGGTTGATGAAGCAGAAAATGTCGCAGAGGGATTATGCTGATGGAGGTATGGTGGGCCAAATGTGATGCGTAGAGGTGCGCTTTCAATATGCTTGTACAACCTGGTCGTCCAGGAAGGGGGTTTTGAGTTTGAATGGTAAATTTGACCTTATGCATGATAGATGGATGGCATGAGGTGCTTCCCGGACTGAACTGGTATGGCCATGGCATCGCTTGTGCAGTGATATATGGTCTACTTTGGGTGACGAGCGCCATGGAGGGGAGGCTCTACCGACCAACACAGACGTTTATCGTGTGCAGGGTGAGGTGATGATAAACGTGGTCGAGTATGAGGGTCCTATGGTTTATTTCTGATGGACAAATGGTATCAGGATATAAAAAATTTTCTGGGACTCTGTCATGCTGAGGGTAGAATGATACCTGCTCCAGAACTTTTAGTGGGCGGTGTTGTGAACAGTTTGTGGGTTCTTGCTGCAAAAAAAAAACTACCTCAAGTGAAAGCATATTCTTTTCATCAAATATTTTTTAAAAACATGAACTTTAGAAGGGAAGATGGGAGGGTGCATACCTGCTGGCGCTAAAAATTTATTTTTTCTGGAAAGCAAATGTGTGGCATCGCTTTCATTTTTCATGGCATACTGATGATGGTGCAACTTACGGTTTGCAGAATGGACCTTCTGATCTCCTGTTATGGACCTCTTTTAAAGCGGAAAGGTGATAAATAATAGGTTTATGGCTAATCCTAGGAAGTGTCATTTGTTTAGGTTTTGGGAGATGGTGATTACGAGCCTTTCTTGCCCGTGGAATCAGCCATATGCAGAAGATTGGCGATATTGTGCCGAGTAACTTTCATGCAGCGATCTTTTGTTCAATTTTTCGGTTTGATAATCTTGAGAACCCATAAAAAAAATTGGGTTTGTACGACCTCAAAAGGCTTGCACCTTAGATTACGCAGTGATCTAGGCAAAGAGCGCCTTGCGCACATTGCGAGGACGACCGAAAACAAGCACGCAAGTGTGTGCATGTACGCGTGGGCACGCAAGGAAGAGTATCGAGAAAAAATTGGGTTTTATTCTGTTTTGATGTTTTTATTTATACTAATGGGTGCCTGTTGCTTAGAAGAGATTGGTGTGGAGAAAGGCGGAATTGGCACCGGAATCTGGACGCACAACCTAATGCTAGGCGCATCGTTGATGGGCACATGGGGCCTTCTAAATTTTGTTCGAAACGAGATCATCGGTCTCGGGACCGACTGACTGCGTTGTATTATATCGCATTGGCGCGGGAGGGCGCAATATATTTCGTACTAAGGGGGATGAACTCTTGTTGTGAGCCAGGAGAGCAGGTCGGATTTTCTTAGTGATTGCCTAACAAGGTGAAGGCTGCGAGGTATCCACTCTGTTGGGCTAAAATGAGCCTAAACAGGGTGTTGTGTGTTTCCAACCAGGTGGTACCTCTGTGAAGGTGCATCAATGTTGTAATGACGGATATGGCGACGTGCTCTCGCTATTATTGTGCGACTTGCGGGGTCGTTTGCTCCACATCGGGCATCAAGCCCGCAGGTGGGAGTTTTACGCCGCTTGAGGGGCGGGCATTTTTTCGATTTCTCCCACTTTTGTTTTGATGGTATGGTGTCACAACTGAACAAGGTCCAACGTGGATCCAAATCATTGCATGCTGTATCTATGCGGCAATATGTCAGCAATTGGTCTTTGGGGCTGCAGTGGCGGTGCCTGTTAGGAGGCCACGAGAGCACGCATACTATGTCTGCTGCGAGTGAGCTACGGTGATGTCGCGCGATGGTGGTGGCATGGTGGGTGATTATTGGATGGGGATGGACTTTCGAGGTGATCCAGATATCGGTCTCCCTTTCGGTTATGTTTGGGGTCTCGTAGGTATGTGCTATATTTTTTCTTTTTTTCGAGTTTTTATGTACTTGTGTGTTTTTTATTGACACTGAAATTCTTTTGGTTACTCATGCAGATGTTGGCGAGGTGGGATGCCCAGTGGCCCGACTGGTGGGTCATGATCCTCTGCCATGACTGCTAGGTGGTCGGGGAGGAGTTGCCGCAGGTGGACCGGGTGGTGGTGCCAGTGGACCTAGCGGGGATGGTGTTGGCCCTTCTGGTGAGGGCGATAGCTCAGCTGCAGTTGTGGTAGTGGTCGAACGAGCTCGTGCTCATGCAGCTGAGGCACGCATCACAGTACTTACGACTCAGGTGGCTGCTCTAGAGGACTTCCGGGGTCGAGTAGGCTGGCAACCCGAGGAATGCTTTGCTCGAGTTTCTGGATGACCGAGAGATTTCGCTGAAGCAGGTGATGGCACACTAGAGAGTTGTAACATCTCCAGTGGGTAGCTATTGTAAAGTAATTGACGTGACAACTCCGGTGCGGCACCGAGGCAGTGGTGGGTGCGTTGCTCCTCTTGAGAGAACCCCCTAGAGTAGTTTGTCTGACACCCGTTATGAGGATGCTTCCCTTATTTTTGACGACTTTTGTATCTTCGGGCTAGCCAGTGGACCAGCGATACTATTTTTTTTTACTCGGATACACATATTTTTTGATATACATATGAGAGATCTTTTTGCGGCTCTACATGGTGTGATATTCCAAAATTTTGTGTGGAACATTAAAAGCGTTGTTTTGCTTTAGGAGAAGAATAAATGGGTAGGAAAACCCATTGATAATAAAAATCTGAATAAGGAACCCTTGAAATGTGAAAAGGGGTCAATAAAGAACTAAATTTCACACCCCATGTGTGAAAAGGGACAAATTACAGGTGGATAATTCTAGAAGAGGCCAAGTTGACTGCACAGATAGAGAAGATAAGATTCACTTGGTGGGCCAGCGCAGTTTTCATGAGGAGGAGATCATTCTAGAGAGGAAACCCTAAGGTGTAGGGCCCATGGAAAAGCACCTTTCACTTGTTTAAAAGGAGAACGAAGCAGCCATTCTCATTCATGCTTTGATTATCATTTTTCTTGTCTTCTCAGACAAGAACATTCTCCAGCTGTTTAGCTGAGATGCAGTGCCGCTAGCACTAGGTGTTCCCGGGCGGGAATCCCATCTCTTCCATTGAGTAGCTCTTGGAAGATCTTGTTCTTCATATTCCCCATATTATGGCTTGAGGCCAAAGCATTCCATTCAGCACCAACGTAGTCTCCATTGGTGGTTGAGTTGTGTTGCTGGGTGTTGCAGGGGAGGGTTTCTCAACACCACTTCTGGCATTGTATTTCAGAGGAGGGAGTCCCCATTCCTTTGTGAGATTAGTGAGGGGGTTTTGATCTTCATTCCACCATCTTTGGCATCAGGCCAATCATTTTCCATCAGCAGAAGAGCAACCCTCTTCCTTGACTGCGCAGTTCATAGAGAGCATTTGCAGTGACGGTTGCAGTATTTCAGTGGGTGGTGAGATCTTCAATGAAAGGATCAACCTTTCATTTGGAAGATTGAAAAAAGGAGTTACTTCAGCAAAGGCATCAGATTCAGAAAACTCCTTCCATTTCTAGTTTCTATTGAGTTGCAGCAACTGCCCAGCAACTCCGACATTTTGGTAAAAATGCAATTTTGTCTAGTTTTCCTCCAATCATTTTAGAGGATTGTTGTATTGCATTTTCAGGGGTTTAAGCCTTGCTCCCCCTTTCTTATTTGAGCTTACATTTCCGTATCAATCATGTACATGTATTTACTGCTACAGTACCTCCATAGACTGCGCAGTCTTAGTTGAGAATAAAGCTATGCAAGCAGTGTTTTCTCCATTTCTATGCACATGTCTCATTGAGACTCTTTACTTGTTTTGAGTAATATATTTCTCAAGAATTTGTCTACATTTTCTGCTGCATATGTATTTGAAGGTTGATTTCATCTTCATGTGTCATAGCTCCTTAGAAATAACGCAGTCATTTCCTTTATTGACCAAAGTGTTGTTGCAACCCTCTTCATTGGGCCCTTTTCTAAAGATACAGGTGAAGGAGGCTTGTCCCAAGCTCCTAGAAGGATTTGTTTTGAGTCCACTTCAGGATTTTAGCTCTAGACAGATATTTGTTAAGGATCCCAGACCAGGGATCAAATCTTGCTGCCTCCATTTATGGGAAATGTGTTTTCCAGGCTTGGGTTGCTAGTCATTCCTACTAGGAAATTTCACATATTTGTAGACAGAGTCTGCAAAGGGCCAGAAAGCCTCCGAATCTCACCCTTCTTTAGAAGGTGACATATCCGGTAAATTCCCCCGCAGTCCATCTCTGGCATAGACTTCTGATATTTCTGAAAAAGGAATATTACACATGGTGTGTTATCTATTTCGGTTTATATATTTTGTGTTATGCTGATGGATATCTATGTTTTTGGATTTTTATGTATGATGGTTTATTCGCAATGCATTCCAGTCTAGGATATTGTTAGCTATGTGAACAACTGCTTGGTTTTGATTCCTTGATACATGTGAAAATGTAATGTAATCAAATTGTCTGCTTAATCTTTTGGCCCGCAAATATTTTCTAAACAGGTGTGTGTCTCTGGTCTCAAATGTTTGGTTTAACTGCGATACTACTAACTAGGAATCGAGGTAGATATGCATATAGCGGATGCCCTGATGGAGGGCCTCACACATAATTCCGATGAAGGCATCATATTCTACCTGATTGTTTGTTTTTGATCCGATGCACATGCTGTTTGAACATAGTGGTGATCGGTCAGGGTGGTTGATGACCCAGGTGGCTATGGATAAGTTTTGAGACCATCACGATGCTCCATCACCAAATCCGAAATAGGGTTCAAGTTGGTGATCCATGGTGGCACTTTAAGCACGTTTTTTACATAAGTCTTTGGGTCAAAATATTTTGGTGTTTTGGTTTTTGTGTACTCTAACTCTAGGGGACAAGGGCTGTTGGGGTCCTTATGCGTAGAACTTCTTGAGGTAAAGGCCGTTGACAGGGTTATTGAGTTAGGTCTCATTCGGTTCTGTCAAGATGTATTCCCCCTGTTGGAGGCAATGTTTGATGATATAGGGTCCTTTCCACAAAGTTTCGAACTTTCTTGGCCCTAAGGCCTCTTTTGCGACATCGCAGCAAAGGACTAACTCGCCCTCGGTAAATGGGCGAGGGGTGATGTGGCGGTCAAATGATGCTTTCACCCTTTTCTTATGGGCCTCATTGTGTTGCAGCGATTGTCACTGACTTTCGTCAACTAGCTCTAGTTGTACTAGGAGTTTTTCTAGAGGCTCGGTGTCGTCAAGGAATTCGATGGTGGATTGCAGGTTTGGGATCTTGTGGAAATCAATGCAAAAGTGTAAGGTACCTTGTTGTTTTGCGACATGAATAAAGTGGAAATCCTGGGGCGAGGGGGCGGCTGGAATCCTATCTTGGGCATGTGATGATACAAGTTGTATGTGGTGAATTGTGTCACTAACATGCGGCGGGGGAAGGATCTTGGTAATGGGGTCATGTTTGATCATAAAGTTGGGTCTCCCGCTAGGGTAGCCAATTTATGGTAGGCATAATTTGTTCTTATCACAAAGGTTCCTAAATGCTTTCAGTAGCAGGCATACCTCTAGTGCATGATCTTGACTAATGCAAACGGTGCATGGTACCACAGTGCTGACAGAGTAGATAGTGTGAGATTCTATGCTACTCGTTGTCCCTGATGTGGATGCTTGGAAAGGGTCAGTCGTAGAAGAGGTCGTCTTCTGCTTCCATTTTCGCGTTGTTGGTTTAGACTTGTCTTCCTCTTTGGTGGATGGTAGACTTAATGCCACGCTAGCTGATCTTAGCTTGGGGAGATGTGCACACTTAAACGTATGATGAAAGTGTGAGAAAATTTGGCAATAAGTGCGTGTGATCTTCTCTTGATTGGAGAGAAGTTTCTGAGGGAGAGAAGAGACTATGCGGAGACTATTTGCAAGGGGCTTGAGTTATATGCATTGGTTGACTCGGTGATTGTTCAGATCACATAGGCTGCATGTTATCCTAGGCTTTTCCTGGGGTACACGTGGTTGGTGTGCGGTCTTATCAGGCTTGAAACACCATTGCGGTGGTGGGGACATTGAGCCGGCGATGTATCTTTTATGCCATTCCTAGAGATCGTCCTGTCTCTTTTCTATGGCATTAATCATCTCGATAGTGGGACAGATCTGCGAGGCATAAGTACAATGTCGCTTGTAATGATTTCCCTGAAATATCAGGCAAAATATCTGTGATATGGGGGTCCCATCGTGCTTGGTCTCAGGCCAGGCGAGGAACCAACGTCACAACGCTACTAGATCAGGGCAATGGACGACTATATGGTCTGTCTCTTTGCACAACGTACACACTGGTTGTTGCTGCGAAGTGTCGTTGGGGGTAACTAGGGGTTTCATGCTAGGCCGTTCTTCGACTGACAAGAACATGATGGATCTGCTCATCTCATCATCTTGGGTCATTGAGCTGCCTGTGGAATCTGCGTCCATGTCATCTTCCTGGGAGAGGCAGACTATGGCGGAGCAGAGACTAGCAAGGGCTAGCCGGAAGCAAGGTATGTAGTGACAATCCTCCAAAAGGTGATTGTCAGCGCATAATGGGCATGTGAACTGCGCTGCACGTAGCCCCACGTAGTAAACCCTTTCGATTGGATACCATCTGTGAATGAGCTCCAATGCGACGCACTCTTCGAGGTAGTGGCCACGTTCATCTCATAGCATACAACATATAATGGGCATTACTAGGGGTTGTTCTACAAATCTATTTTCCTCTTGAAAGTATAGGATGGTACGCGGCTCGTCATTGATAGACTGGAGGGAGGGATCCTCTTGATAGGATCGCTCAATCGCGTGTAAGGTGTCCTTATATCGTGGTATTTCTGGACAATGGTGAGTATAATGCCCATAGGTGTCACAGAGAGCGCATGCGTGATTGGTACGCAACAGTTTGCCTTTACTTTTTGCGGCAGGTTCCTTTTTTTGGGAACGTGGCATTGAGATGTCTGCTTCAGAGCCAAGGAGTGGTTTTAATTCATCCAACTCCATACATATGTGGGTAGGGTGTCCTATGACATCACATATAGTGCAGGCTAATGAATCCCTTTGCATGGTGGGGGTCACCACTTTCTTTCCTCTTTTTGTGGTTTTCTTGGTCGTGATAACCGGTTTTTGAATGGGAACTTCCCTTCTAGGGGTGGTTTCGATCATTTCTTGGGTAGGTTGGGGCTCCTCGGGACTGAGGGGATTTAACCTGATGGAAGTAACGTTAGTGGCTTATGTTCTGGAAGGGAGAATGAGGTACCAAACTGGGAATGCCAACGATATGTTGGGTAACACCAGTGTTGCCAAAACCTGCTAGGAGACGAAGCCAGCTGGAGAGTAGAGGAAAGGGGTTTGGGAGGCAGCGTAGGCTAGATAGGCTACCGTAGCCGATGCCTCGGTGTCGTTACTGCTTGAGTCCATGTCCTGACTAGCCTCAGTGCTTGATGTGGAAATCATGCACACCGAGGCCCCTGTGGCATCGGGCAATACATCAGGGATAATGGGAGGATCTCCTAGGAATGACCCTAGGACGGATGACGGCTTGAATTGGCCAGGGCCGTATTATTGGTACCATGAAAGACCATCTGTGGCTGTGTCTACGTAGGGTAGAATTACATCCATGTTGGTTAGTGGATGCTTTTCACTATGCGTCAGCTGGTCTACTATAATGATTCGATCCTCGTGGGGGAACATCATGATGCGGAAGACGGAGGATGATATGGCAGACATGGCATACATGTAACTCTGCCTGAGGAGTATGTTGTAATCCAAGTGAGCGTCCAAGACTTCAATGTTTATGTGGACCGTCTTGCCGGCTAAGCAGACTGATACATTTTGGTATAGGCTGATGGGAGTCGAGGGATGATCGTCGTATGCTCTGAGCGTGATGACGAAAGGTTTGAGTTCAGGGGATCCTAAAATCTACCACACATTTTTTGACATGATGCATGTTGATGCACCCTCATCAATGACACATCCGTAAATAGTGATATTATGTACTGATATTGGTATCTGGAAGGCGACCATGGAAGGAAGCCTAGGGGTGGCTTTGTCTAAGTCAAAAGCCATCATGCGCGTATCGGCGGGTCGATAGTGCCTAAAGCAGAAAGTAGGGCTTTCTATTGCTTTGGGAATGACTGCAGTACTTCCAATGCAGACATAGCAACAGGTGATTGAGCTAAATCGTCCATGATGCTATAATTATGGGCCGCTTTGGAGTAGTTACCTACTCGCCTATTAGGCCCTTTTACCATTTTTGGTAATAGTTCCGTAGGAATCTTTGGAATGGTCAAAGGTGCATTCAACATGCTAGTACTAGCCCCTGACATATTGGTGTCTAGTGTGGTGTCGTAGCTGCAATTCCAAGTCTGGAAAAACATTTCTTCCCCAGCCATGTAGATCTCATGGTTGTTTTTCCTGGAATCGTTTGGGTATTTTTGCTGAGTGCTTACTGTCCCTTGATGGGGGGAAGGTTCTTGCATCACCGTAGTTTTCTGGGAAGACCCTCCTTGTCCTCGGTTACTCTGTAGATTTTTAAGCTTAGGGAGTTCGGGATAGTGGTGAGTATAGTGCCCGTACTCACCACATATTGAACAAGAATGGTTTGTTCGTAGAGGCGGCCTTTTTCCTTGCCTTGGGGAAGTGCTTGGCTCCTTGTTATGATTCTAGTCGGAGTTACCTCCAGCCTGGGATCGTGGTGGGCACTGTTGGTAGCTGCCCCCGTGTCCAGGGTTCCCTTTGGGCTTGTTTTTTGTCCTTTTATTAACCACGTTAGGAGGATATTTCTCCTGGTCATACTGGTGTGGTTGATTTTGGGACGGTTGCACAAAGTTCACCTGTGCATTGGTTTGCATAGGTGGTTCATGCGCTTGGGATTGAGCATAATGTTGTCCCATGTTTGCACTTGGACGTTGGGGGGAGCTCTTCCATCAGTGTTTCTTCCTATGTACTGGGTCCCCTCATCCGTAGGATAAGGTCCTCCTTGGTTATACGCTTGCGCCTTATTAGTCAAATTTTGCTGCGGCATATGATGACTTTGAAATCCGGGTTGAGACATATTATGGGTAGAACTATGTGTGTAACTGTGATTTTGACTACTACTACCTAGGTACCCTTGGGTCATTGACCTAATTTAGTCTATCTGCAGAGTTAGACGCGCACGGAAATTTTGGATAAGTTTGCGGGCGTGGGGTGTTAGCGAGGATATTGTAGATGTATCTCGAATGTGTATAGATCGGTTCAAGATCGTGGGCTTTCATCGATTTGCGTCCTCTTCGGATGTGGGGTTGTGTTGCGCCACATCCTTTTAAATATCTTCCATCATAGTTTTCAAGAATAAATCTAAAAGGACTCAGTCGTCGAGTTTAGCTTTGCATAAACTGCGACGTCACCTCCATTCATGGAGATGGTTTGAGATATGGATGGAGGGGGATTGTCTGAAATGATTCAATAATTCCATTCCTGAATCATGGTGAATGGGAAACTGAAAGTATGTGAGGAACACAGTCGCAAGGGCGCTAAAGGTTCCATGTCAAGCAGACAGTTGCTCCATGTACCATTTCCCAGCCACTCCCGTAAGAGTGTGTTGAAATAGCCTCAACCGAATAGTATCGTCAATGATGTTATTCGATGAGAACCACAGGTGAAAGGTCATTACATGATTACTTGGTTCTTCCGCTTTCTTACCTTCGAATTTTGGTATATCTGAAGGGAGCTTCGTGGGCATGGGAGGCCAATTGGGGTCGTGTGCGATGGGGCCATTTGTGAGCTTGGTTAAATTGGGTAGATCCAACGCAGATAAGAAGGGTGACTAGGAGGTTGACGCCATGGAAACATGTGAAGACATGAAGTTCTGGTTAGAACGAGGGTTAGTCTGTGATGTACCCTATTGTGAATTCAGTTGGCTTCCTGTATGGGATGCGCCCCTCTACCCCCTAGGGGACGAGGGGGTAGTGGTGTGCGATGTGGAGTTGGGATACCGACTAGGGTTCTCAACTAAGGTTTCTCCAAGAAAGGATGAACCAACGAAGATGGAAATGTTCCGTCTTTGACGCCTAAATGGCAAGAGACCTGGAACCCATCCCATTAATGTGGGGAGGTCCAAAAGACGCTTGGACCGACGAGGTTCCATTGGGAACGTTTGAGTGTCGACCAAGTTAGGTTTTAGAAAAATTTTAGGGGATCAAGTCTATGATCACGACAAATTTATGGCCACATACATAAAACAAAGATAAAATGAAATGAAATTTCCCTTTAACTTAATTTATGTGATCAATCAAGAAAAAAAGATGGTTTTGTTTGTTTACGCCTGATACTCAAAATCCTAGAAGACCTATTACGTCCTCACACACTCAACAATAATTGGGGCTTGAGAAGATTTCTTGCGAGTGCTGGCACAACGTCCCATAAGAGTTGGCGACGCCTCCAGTCAATCGAAGAGAATCCACCAAGGTAAGGGTAGAGGGTCTGGCGCTTGCCTGCACCGTCACCTATAGGGTAAAGGATGCCCTAGTTTTTGGCCACTAAGAACCACTGTCCCATGTGAGCGTTCGATTCTTGGGCTTCTTGGTAGTTAGCTAACAATACCGAGTATCAGCGGGTCAGATAGCCCCAACTGATACTGCACGCACTGTGCCTAAGCCTAACCCCATCTGAATCGGGTCTCTACCGTGCTCGGGTTTTCTTTTCCATGGGTTGATAGGTGGATTTTTTAAGCTTCCTAAATACACAACTTCTATGTTTCAATATGAAGTGTGATCAAGGTAACTTATTGGATGCCTACCCCCTTGATCCTAACTTAATCTATAAATTCTTTTGTGGCCCCTGTGGGGAGAATTTAGTGAGTTGTTTTAAGTTAGTTTTAGGTGGCTTTCTTTGCTTAGTGGGTGAGTGTGTGTGATTGTATGGTGAAAAATATCATAGTTTGAACATATGAATATCGGTGATCCTTTACAAAACTCCCCTAGTTAAACTATGTGACGTTGTTCCTTGCTCAAATGGAAAACATTTGCGGATAATGGGCCGCTTCCAAATATTCCTAGTTAATCTATGTGACTAACTAAAGGGAGATGGTGAATCAAAAATGTAGAGCATTCATATGCTTGCCTAGGATCATTGGAGGGTGCAAAGGCAGCATAGATTACTTGCTCTAATCGGCGATTTAATCCTAGTCCTGCAATTTTCTAAATGCAAAAATTGAATTTAGGCTAAACAATTTCTACACTAGCTTATGCATGTGTGGTCTTGGGCCACTTACTTCGACTATTTAAACTAAGCGTGCATACCAGAATTTGTAAAAACATAAATTGTTCGGAAATCAATGGTTAATTCGCCCCCTACTTAAACTATGTGAAGAATGTTTTTGCAAAAAACCAACTTAAATGAAAACTAACTCTATGCCTACAGAAAGCAACAAAAAGTGTGTTCTCAGAAGTTGTGGGGTATCAACACATGTGCTGGCAGATACATTAGGGGCTGCCCAACACACTTACAAGCAGAAAAATTTAGAGTATAGGGAAAAAAAATCTCAGTCTGCAATTTACGCGCAAAAAGCCTTGACAGTTGTGCCTTCCTGCATGCAGGCTAGTTCTGAACACACGCAATGCGCCTCTGTGAGGAAAAACTGCGTGCAAAAATCCTGCAAGTAAAAATATTAGGAGCTTCCTTATTCAGTCTGTCACTTCAGTGAGTCTAGGGACTGTAATATGGATCAGAGGGCTGTCAGCTCCACTTCCAACATAGACAAAGGGTCTCCTACAAAAGATGGCACAACCACATAAACTTGGAACACGTCAGTGGAGTCGCCAATCCTGTTGTGGTGAATTAGTCACACGGGTGTATGAAATCGCACCAGCTTAAAGAGTGTGGTCTACTCTTTGAACTATTGGTAACAGGCAGAAAGTGGGGGAGCTCAAAAGCATAACATTTAATAAAAAACAGTATGCTAAAGTATGCTCTGGTTAAACTAAAACTAAAACACAAATATACGGAAGCTATAAAGAGAGTCAAAATGATAATAATGCAAATGATGGCTCGATGGCCTCTTCTTATTCAACGTTTGAAATGGAGAAGAAATTTTACCCACTTTCCAAAGGGCCTTTAGGCAATGGCTCTAGGTCCCGATGCAAGGATGTTTCCTTCCAAGCTTTGCCTCTGATGCAGTCTCCCTCTCTCTCTCTAATTTGGTGGACTAGGATGTTGGGTGGCCAACTATCGAGTCCTCTTTAGCTCCAGCTCCAGGTCACACACTGCTGGTGTTGCTTGGGAAACTTTGGCCAGCATAACAATGTGATCACCCTTTCTTCATCTCTTGGTGGTTTTATATAGGTGAGTTTCAAATCCTCCTTCCCTCCCTTGGTAAATGATGGATGGTGACCCAAGGGAGTGGTATGATTCCATTGTGTTCTCCAAATATTCCTTTGTGTGCTCACATAGTGTCTAAGGAGGCGCTGGTGGCTGTCCTTAGGCGGCTTTCATATAAGGAGTAACTATCCTTTGCTTGGTGTGGTCCCGAAAAGTGAATTTTTTCCATTTCCAGGAATGCGCACTTATCGGGCAAAAAGGCACGTAGAAGGTGCTCTTCTTGAAGGATAAAGCACACAATTCAGCATTTATGACAAGTTCAAATCTGGTTTTCTCAAAAACTTAGAGATTTTAAATACTTCTTGATTCCATAATGTGTTCCTGCCCTGTAAATCCTTAGGCTTGAAATTAATTAATGTCGTCTTCTGTTGTATGATTTTCCAGTGTTAACACGGGCCATCTCAAAAAGGTCCTCCAAAATGGCTCACAAAGACACTTGAAAATGTTTGTCCTGATGAGGTTAGAAAGACAAGAACAAGAAGTTCCACCAGGAAAAATGAAGGTGATGTAGATGATTCTGATTCACTTGTTGATATGGATGTTTCTTATGATTGTGAATTGAATTTGTCTACATATTTTGAACCAACTTCCTCAAAGAAGTTGTTTCTCATGATGAATGGAAAGAAGAAATGTAGAGGAATATGATGCCTTGATAAATAATGGCACCTGGAAGCTTGTTGACCCTCCATTGGGAACCAAACCAATTGGGTGCAAGTGGGTATACAAGAATAGGTATAAATTTGATGGCTCACTTGACAAGCACAAAGGCAGGCTTGTGTAAAAATGTTTTTCATAGAAATAAGGGGTCGATTATGAGGCGACGTCTTCCCCCGTAGTAAAATGGGCTACCTTATGAACACTCTTTGCCTTGGCAGCTCATAACGGTTGGAAACTCCATCAGATGGATGTAAAAATTGCTTTCTTGAATGGAGATCTAAAGGAGATTTTTTTTGTGTCCCGGCCAGAAGGATTTGTTGTGGAGGGGCAAGAACACAAAGAATGCAAACTTGTAAAATCCTTGTATGGCCTCAAGCAAGCACCATGAGCTTGGTATGAGAAGTTAACTGAGCATCTTCTGAAACTCAACTTCAAAGATTATGATCTTGATGATGCAACTTTGTTTGTCAAGAATGTTTGCAAAAAATTTGCATATCTTGTGGTGTATGTAGATGATATTTTGATGACAAGGAACAATCAAAGCTAAATTACATCCATCAAGAAGGAATTGAGGAAAGGTTTTGAAGTGACTGACTTGGGCTATGTTCACTACTATCTTGGTATTGAATTAACTCAAAATCCAAAGTTTATATTCATCTCTCATAATAAGTACATTGGATATTTTCTGAACAGATTTGACATGGTTGAGTGAAATCCTTTGACTACTCCAATGGAACAAAACTTGAACCTCACATCCATTGAAGGAAAAGAATTTGAGGACACAACAAAGTATAGATGACTTGTAGGAAGTCTCAACTACCTAACTACAACCAGATCGAACATTTCATTTTTTTTTTGGAATTCTTTCCACGTTTATGAAAAATCCTTTTGAGAGACATTGGTATGATGCAAAAATAGTTCTAAAGTTCTTGAAGGGGAATCAAGACCTTGGAATCAAGTATACATGGGTGGGCGATTTCATCTTGATTGGATACTCTGATTCAGACTTCGATAGAGACAAAGAAACTGGGGTATCTACTTCGGGTTATGCTATGAGTCTTGGATCGGGAGCTGTCTCCTGGAGATCGCGGAAATAATAAGTTCTAGCAGATTCCACAATAAAGGAAGAATATGTGGCAGCATCTGAAGCAAAAAAGGAAATTGCGTGGCTTGGAAAAATTCTAGAAGATTTGCAGGTGAAAAAAGTGCATTCAAATCCACTCATGATTGACAACACTTCTGCAATAAAGTTGGCCAGGAACCCAAAGTTCCATGATCGAACGAAGGACATCAATAAAAAATACAATCTGTTTCAACATGATGTTGAGGCCAAGAAAATCCATCTATGCCATTGTTCCACAAGTGAGCATATTGCAGACATCTTCACCAAAGCGCTTGGAAGAGAAAAGTTCGAAAGATTCAGAACGATGCTTGGACTCACCAACATCCCTTCAGATAAGGGGGGGAATGTTGACACCTAATCATTGGGATTGGGTGAATATGTAAAATAGTGTAAATAGAAAATAAGGAGAGTTGGAATATGAAGAGACACTGGGAGATGCAGCCCAAGAGTCTCTCCCTCCATGTATATATCTATGATCATCCGTAATGCAAATCATAATTCAGTTTTGAGGAGTTACCTCCTCGCCTTTCAACATAGGACCACATAATTATTAAGTTCAAGTGTCCAACAATTCACATGGTTTATTTATTAAAACAACAAACACATTTTACTACTCTAGATGTTGGACATGGGATCCCCTCAAAGAAAGCAGTGGAGAAAGACTCTACATACTGAGGAGCAGAGCACACAACGCGAAGTCCATTTTGAGTCTTAGGGGCTTTGGGGTGGGTCAAAGCCCCTTATTATGTAATTTAATGAGAATTTTTTGTGAACGTTGAACTCCACCCATGGTTTTGGACCATGGTATTGTAAATGAAAAATCTATATAAGGAGTCTAGATAGAAGTCATAGGCAGTCGAAGTCGAAGTCAAGGAGTTGATGAAATTCATTTTGATGTAAGATTGTTTTGAGTCAAAGTCTGTGTTTTGGGTTAGAGGAAAGGCTCCTGCAGCTGAGTGCGAGGAGACCTTAGGAAGTCTGCAACTGTGTGCGTAGACCCCTACACCTGAGTGTGCAGGGTGAAAGTGAATCTATGAGAAAGATCTGAGAAATTAATGAAAGACACGTTGAAGATGGATCTGTGTTTTTTTTGGTGTGTTTTACTTTACTTGTTATTTATGCTTCTCTGTGCTCAGTAAGGGTTTTGATCTAAAATTGTATAGTGAAGTCTGGTTTATGATTATTTATGGTGTTTTATGTATGATTAAGAAAGATCACACAATCTAGTAGTAAGTTCAATAGATGTGTTGAACATCTCTTGTCTAATTGATAGATCTGTTCTGCGAAGCCCTGTCAAGGGAGAAAATCCAAAAAGCCACAATCCATTATCTCTATTGATGCAGAAACCTGGTTCTAGCATCCCCCTATATTGCCTCGGGTGAGACTGAGGTCTACGCAAGCAGATCGTCGCCGAAATGGTCGGTAATAGTTGGTTTTGTTGGTTCGTGCAACCACATTTGAACCTGGGTCTAGGCCCTATTAGGGTCCCATAATTTATAGGATCACAAGGTGATTAGATACTTTATCTTAGTTATATGATATTGTAAATAATATTTCAATTTGAAAATGATTTAAGAAAAATATAAAATAAAAATGAAAAGAGGGTATTTAAAAAAATAGAATAAAGAGACAAAAAGAAAAGAAAAAGAAAAAACAGAGAAAGTATAAAAAATAAAGATGAAAACCCCATAAAACAAAAAACAAAATGATAGAACTAAAAGTGTTGCAAATTTAAATGCCACTACTTGATATATAGCTTGATTCTGTTAAATAAAATGAAGGTTGTGGCAAGCTTGTTCAAAATGCCACAATCCTTACTCATTGTTTGGATCATACAGTCCAATTATGGCCAAACAAGTTTAAATTTGTGTTAATTAGATTAGAGAATAAGGTTAGCCAAAGTGTTTAATCTTGGCTAATGTTAGTTAGGTAGAAAAATAATGTTTATTCAAATGTTTAAGCTGAATCAATGAAGCAATAATTGGATATGATAGAGTAGGTTTTTTATTTTTTCAAAAGAACTAAAAACAAGGGTCTGTAAGTCCAAATTCACCCTTTCGAATGAATATAAATGTTAGTCTTAAGATTAGGAGAAAGTTGAAGTCAACAGGTTAAAATGTGTTTTTATCGTAAGTAAAATTGTGAAAATATGCGCTATAAGCCTTTTGTTTGAGTTCATTATGTTTTTATCCAAAAATTACAATGTAAAGGTTTTATCCAAAGTTTCTGCCATGAAATAAAGGTTTCTAAACGAAAAAAAAACATTTGTCACTTTCGGTTAAGACACACGCACTTAACAACTGCCCGATTGTCACTAGCTCATATATACGACCCATATTGTTTTTGTATGAATTTACAGGGTAAGTTCGGTAGATCGAGAACCAAAGGTCACCGCTCACAAATGTTGATCAACGGTTGTCATTGATGTCAACCCAAGCAGCACCAGGGGCTAACCCAATATTTCATGGGAATTTTGACCTACCAAATTAATATATTTTGGGTCAATAATTCTTTTGATGGTTTCCATTATCGAGATGTTTCCATTGATATATGGCACGCCATGTAATTCTTCACGGTTTGAGAGATATTCATGTTTGAAGTTTGTACCCCCAGTTAGTGGGCTAAAACCCCATGGGGTTGGGGCATGGGTCATTGAAAAGTCATAATTAATATTTTTAAGCTCCTAAAATACCTCCCACGTTCACTTGTTGAAGCCCCTCTCAACTTAAGCATTTATATAAATTGTGATCTTCATTTCCTCCTTATGTAAGGGATTTCGCCATCTGAAACAGGTCATCGTGGGATTTGCGCTCTAACTTTTTTTCTACGAAGGTTCAGAAGCTGAAATTTTTATGAGGCGAAGCTGCAATTCTCAGGAAGCTTCTATAAACATTTCAGATCAAGGTGCACAATATTTTTGCAGATATGATCTATGGAAGTCAGGGTTTTTGCAGGCTCCTGAAATTCATATCAAAGAAGTGACCTTGGTAAATTTGTCATAACTCTCTCTTTGAGTATCGGATTGGAATTTCGTAAAATGCGGTAGATAGTGCACAATGTTTACTTTTAGCTCTATCAATTTTAGAGCCAAATGAAGAAACAGTGACACGTAGCATGTCATACAAGTGCGCTCTGCTGAAACAATCCATAATTAGGGCATTGTGAGAGATTCGGTATAACTCTCTCTTGAAGAATCCAAATTGGGTTAGACTTGTGGCATTGGAAAGATGACTTAGAGGACTACTACAGGACCAAAAATCAGATATTCAGGATCTAAAAGAACAGAGATACACCATATTCAATATCAAGCTCCTAGAAGGCAAGAAAAAGCTAGATCATGTGTTGTCAAGGGTTGCAAAGGACCGGAATTTATATGGCAGCAAAGCAAATAAAGGTGCAGCAAAAGGAAGCATGACAAGAGTAGCAACCAAGGTGCATAATAGCAGCAAGAAGTTCATCATATGAATTCTTCAAGTGGGCAGCACTGCATACAATCATTGTAAAGGTATCATTGTACTAAGTCATTGTAAATACATTATTGTAAAAATTGTACTAGTATCTATCTACCAAGGGTTGAAGAGGCAGTGTTGGGAGGTCTAGGATCATCATTAGGTGGTTGTGTCAAATTTGGGGTTATGGTCTAGTATATCTTCTTCTTCTAAATCATTCTATATCATTGTAAAGTGGACCATTTTCCCTGGTACGAGAGTCCATTCTTCTTTTATTCTTCTATAGGGTGGTAGGGTGGTGCTAGGGTGAGTTGTAGCTCATTGGGTGTTGGGGCATCCGTTCAGTTGACTACTGAAGAATCTCGGGCGTTGGAGCGTCCATCCGGTGGGAGCTGGAGAATAATGTTTTTCTAGATTCTAGGAAGTTGGAGCTTTATTTTCAATTGGAGTTGAATATTAAAGAATTATTAGAAAAGCATTAGGTGGTTTTTGTCCCGGATTGGGTTTCCACCTTAAAAACTGTGTGCATTTGTGTTCCTTTTGTTTACTAATATCATTGTACAAACATTGATCAGAATTGAAGATTAACTAATGCTCTAATTGAAAGGAATACTGATTCACCCCCCCTCTCAGTATTTCCAACAATCGGTATCGGAGCTTGGTTCCTTAAATAGTAGTTTAACGACTGGAAGGAGGTCATGGAGCAAACCAAGAATGGTGTACCTCTGTTCAATGAAAATAATTATGCACTCTGGAAAGGAAGAATGGAGGTCTATCTCTTGGCACAAGGTTACGAAGTATGGGACATTGTTCAAAATGGATTTACATCAACCGCGGATGAACAATGTAAGAAGAATTTGGTAAATGATGCAAAAGCAAAGAATATTATTATCAGTGGACTTATTGAATCTGCTTATCATAAGGTGTTGGGTTGTAAAACCGCCAAAAATGTATGGGACAATCTTGAGAATATATATGCAGGTGACTCAAATGTCAAAGAAGCAAAGCTTCAAATCTATAGAGCAAAATTTGAGCAACTCAGAATGAAAGAAGATTGCAACATTGCTGCATACGTCCAATATGTTGATGAACTAACCAATATTCTGGAAGGATTGGGAGAGCCAGTTGACGAGAAGAATATTATACGAAAGATTCTTAGAACGTTACCAGGGAGATTCAACCCAAAGGTATCGGTCTAGAATACAGTGCAAATCTAGACAAACTCAACAAGGAAGAATTACATGGAGTTCTCATAGCATATGAAATGAGACTTGATGAAGAAAAAGGTACTTCAAATCTAGAAACTGCATTCGTTGCATCTAAGGAAACCAATAATGACAAACAACCTTCAATTTAAATTACATGCACCTGCAAGTGTGAAGAAAAGGGAGATGATGGAGAAGGTCTTTCAGATGAAGAATATGCTTACTTTACGAGAAAACTAAAACCTGGTAAGGGAAAATTCAAAGGTAAACTTCCATTGATATGTTTCGGTTGTGGTGAGGTTGGGAATTTTGCAGCAAAATTTCCAAACAGAAGTAATGGCAACTCAAAATGGAAGAAATTCTTTAAGAAATTCAACAAGCAAGGATCCAAAAGGAACTTTCTCTCTAAAGAAGATAGCTCATCATCCAATGAAGAAAATGACAGTGAAGAAGAAGCCAATGAGAGAGTATTGTTTATGGCCAAGTGCAATAAACCCAAGCACAATAAACAAGAGGTATCAAACAACGAAGAAGAAGGATGGACCATAGAAGAATTTTATGAGGAAGAAATCAAGCTTATAAAAGATCTCAAGGTGGATAAGATCCGTTCCAAAACTCTTGAAGAACAAGTTCAAGGTCTCAAATTTGAAGTTGAAGAGCACAAATGCATTGAAGAGTCACTTCAAAAGAATTTGGAAGAAAGAAACTAAGAAAGGGAATAATTAGAAGCCGAAGTAGTCTCGCTACGTGAGGAAGTGAAGAAAGGAAAAACTATCCAAAAATATGCCAACAGCTCAAGGGCATTGGAAGAACTCATCAAGAATCAACGATCTTACAACGACAAAAATGGCATCGGTTACAAAGAAGACGAAGCAGGACCTTCTACAACAAAATACAATGAACCTATGAGATCTGACATGCATGTAGACTTCATTAGACAAGATTCGCAAGAACAGCCTTGGAAGACAATTCCTCGATGAAAATTTCCATCCAGGTACCAACATATTTTTTATGGCTACCGTTATTCATGTGGAAAATTTGGTCATAAAGTTGTAGAATGTCGCACGTACCCTAGGAACGAATACAATTCCAGGAGATCTGTCAAATATGAACCTCCCAGGGCTCAGCGAAACATCAAAAGATTTGAACATTTAAGAAATAATATTGAATGTTACAAATGTCAAAACTTTGGACACATAGCCAAAGACTACAGACTTGAAAATCCCCCAAAAGAATCTTTGAAGCCACAGAATGAACGAACATGGAAGAAGCAGAAGAATGATAACTGTACTCTCGCTTTCAAGGCTCAAAAGAACAAATATGTGTGGTATGTTGATAACAGTTGCTCAACGCATATGACTGGAGATAGAAATAAATGTGTATCTCTGAAAGAGAAGAAGGATGGAACCGTGTCCTTTGGAAATGATGGATCTTCAACTGTTATAGGATCAGCTACTATCACTCTCATAAGCAAATATGCTCTAGCCAAGAATGTTCTATTGGTTGAAAACATGAATCACAATCTACTTAGTGTTGGACAAATGTGTGATCAAGGACACACAATACTATTCAACTCCACGAAATGTGAAATTAGGAAAGGCGTGTATGGTGAAATTGTGGCTACAACAAGTCGAGCTCCAAACGACATATATGTTGTGGATGAAGCAACTAAAGCATGTCTAATAGCTAAAGAGGATGATACAATAATTGGTAGCAATGATGATCGACTAAGTAATAAGTTTGCTACAAAGTTGCAAAGTGATTTCGAGATGTCTTTACTTGGTGAGCTGACATACTTCTTAGGGCTTCAAATATCTCAGCAAGACAAAGGAATATTTATATGTTAAACCAAGTACATCAAGGAAATGCTCAAGAAATTTAAAATGGAAGATTGCAAACCCATCCTTACTCCAATGGTAACAGGTTGCAAATTGAGCATAGACGACTTATCTAAGGATGTGGATCAAAGGTTGTACAGATCTATGATTAGTAGTCTTCTATATGTAACAACCTCCTGACCAGATGTTATGCAAGTAGTTGGACAAGTACAAAGATTCCAAGCAGCACCAAAAGAATCACATTTTAAATATTCGCCAGCATTGGAATATCTTCGCCGGAAGCTTGGGATTCTCCCAAGTTTTCATTATATTTTCCCTTTTCAGAATATAAAGGGGAAGTGGAAGTAGATTACAGGTCTGCAAGATGGTTGTGTGTCAGGGGGAGTGGAAGTGTGTACTGGTCCACAGGATGGTTGTGTTTCAGGGGGAGTTACCCTTTGCCATTGATGTCAAAGGGGGAGAGAATGTTGTAGGAAGAGGTGTCATGATCGCAGGGGGAGTACTTGTGTTGCCATCAATGCCAAAGGGGGAGATTGTTGATCAGCGGTTGTCATTGATGTCAACCCAAGTAGCACCAGGGGCTAACCCAATATTGCATGGGAATTTTGACCTACCAAATTAATATATTCGGGTCAATAATGCTTTTTATGGTTTCTTCTTGTCGAGATGTTTCCTTTGATATATGGCACACCATGTAATTCTTCACATTTTGAGAGATATTCATGTTTGAAGTTTGTACCCCCAGTTAGTGGGCTAAAACCCCATGGGGTTGGGGCATGGGTCATTGAAAAGTCATAATTAATATTTTTTAAGCTCTTAAAGTCCCTCCCACGTTCACTTGTTGAAGCCCCTCTCAACTTAAGAATTTATATAAATTGTGATCTTCATTTCCTCCTTATGTAAGGGATTCCGCCATCTGAAACAGGTCATCATGGAATTTTCGCTCTAAATTTTTTTCTACAAAGGTTCAGAAGCTGAAATTGTTATGAGGCGAAGCCGAAATTGTGAGGAAGCTTCAGATCAAGGTGCGCGATATTTTTGCAGATATGATCTGTGGAAGTCAGGGTTTTTGCAGGCTCCTGAAATTCATATCAAAGAAGTGACCTTGGTAAATTCGTCATAACTCTCTCTCTGAGTATTGGATTGGAATTCCGTAAAAAGTGGTAGATAGTGCATAGTCTTTAATTTTCTCTCAATTAATTTTAGAGCCAAATGAAGAAACAGTGACACGTGGCACTCTGTACAAGTGTGCTCTTCTGAAACAGTCCATAATTAGGGCATTGTGAGAGATTGGGTATAATGCTCTCTTGAAGAATCCAAATTGGGTCAGACCTGTGGCATTGGAAATATGACTCAGAGGACTACTACAAGACCGAAAATCAAATATTGAGGATCTAAAATAACATAGATACACCAGATTCAATATCGAGCTCCTAGAAGGCAAGAAAAAGTTAGATCATGTGTTGTTAAGGGTTGCAAAGGATCAGACTTTCTATGGCAGCAAAGCAAAGAAAGGTGCAGTAGAAGGAAGCATGAAAAGAGCAGCAGCCAAGGTGCATAACAGCAGCAAGAATTTCATCATATGAAGTCTTCAAGTGGGCAGCACTGCATACAATCATTGTAAAGGTATCATTGTACTAAGTCATTGTAAATACATTATTGTAAAAATTGTACTAGCATCTATCTGCCAAGGGTTGAAGAGGTAGTGTTGGGAGGTTTAGGATCATCATTAGGTGGTTGTGTCAAATTTGGGGTTATGGTCTAATATATCTTCTTCTTCTACATCATTCTATATCATTGTAAAGTGGACCATTTTCCCTGGTACGTGAGTCCATTCTTCTTTTATTATTCTATAGGGTGGTAGGGTGGTGCTAGGGTGAGTTGTAGCTCATTGGGTATTGGGGCATCCGTTCAGTTGACTACTGAAGAATCTCAGGCGTTGGAGTGTCCATCCAGTGGGAGCTGGAGAAGAATTTTTTTCTATATTCTAGAAAGTTGGAGCTTTATTTTCAATTGGAGTTGAATATTAAAGAATTATTAGAAAATCATTAGGTGGTTTTTGTCCTGGAGTGGGTTTCCACCTTAAAATATGTGTGCATTTGTGTTCCTCTTGTTAGCTGCTATCATTGTACAAACACTGATAATAATCAAATATTAACTAATGCTCTAATTGAAAGGAATACTGATTCACCCCCCCCCCCCCCGCCCCTCTCAGTGTTTCCAACAACAAACAGATCACAAATCAGTACACCAGTATTATCACGTGGTTAAAACCCTTGAAGAGGGAAATAGTCCACGGGCCGAGCCAACATAGCCAATTCAGGCAATTTATTAATATAAAAATAAAAGCTACATATGTTTCTCTCATAAATGGTTACCGGACAAATGACCCTCAATGCTCTTTAAATAGAGATCATGGACCAATCGGGTGTTAAGCCATGGATCAAGTGTCGTTAATACCAAGGAGAGAGTGAACCGTCAGATCACTACAAATCATGACCATCGGATTATAGGTTACAAATGTACATAGTAAAGAAACACACTTTACCTAACTCTACACTAGACTAAGTTATTCTTAACTATTTCCTTTGTATCGAAATATCCTAACAGTTTTTTGCCCCCCCCCCCCCTCGCCATCCTACCTTTACCAATAGGGGGGGGGGGAGTCTGAAAAGAAGGTTTTTCTCCTGTCGATCCCACACTACGTGTCACACCCTCTGCATTTCACACCACCCCCTCAATACCACTAATAGCTTCGACCCCCCCTCTGAAATCTGTTTAACCATCCTCCTTTCCCACTCTCCCTTCCCACGCGCTCCCCTCCATTGTTATCCTACCACATGGCTATAACCGTTAGCCATTTAAAACATTTCCCAAGGTAGCCATTAGCACATTAAATTTTTCTCGGGTAACCGTTCGAAACTCCAACGAACCCGCGCCCCCAACGGAAAAATCCCCATTACCATAAAACTTCGTCACACCACCATTTTCACCTTTTCTGTTGCAGATAGTGTCAATTTTCCTTAATTTCCATATTTCAAGTGCACAGTGACATTCTTCCATCGATCAAGCACTCGATTGAGTACGAGAATTCCCAATTCCACTTCCAGTCTGCTACAAACTTGCAACATTCCTGGTAAATATTTTCCACTACCTCCTATCTCTGTAATTTCATAATGGATAGTATGCCTCCAAAGAGGAAGAACCCTGAAGAATCTATCAGCCCCATGGTGCATCCCTCAGTAGAATTAGATCACATCCCCCTTACAAACCGAGACTATAAAATCTCTGATACTTAGTGTGATTTCGATCTTTTCAAACTCTATTGTTGGCTCAAGCATAGATTTATTGATAAGTTTGATGAAATTGGACTCTAGGAGTCCAATCTCCCTCATTATATTTTTCCCGAGACCTTTCACTACCCTAAATTTGTCTGAAAATGCCAAGCTTGTTATGTGCCAAACCAGAGAGCCATCATAGCCCCAAGTAGTGATATTTTTCTCACCATTACCTCTAAGACCATTGGCCAAATGATGTAGCCCCTCCTATAGAAAACAACACCCATTTTTCCATAGAAACCTTGACCAAACTCCATCATAAGTTGGATTTTTCCAAAAGAGCACAATTTTTTGATATCTTCTTGCCTGAAAATACCCAATTGTCTAGGAAAAATCCCCCTTATCCCTCTTCCATGTAACCGTACCAGGCCAAACAAATAATTTATGTGTTATCCTGCCTTTTAGGCTAATACTCTCATCAATGGGTAGTTGAACCCCTATTATTTTTCTTGTCAATATTTTCTACAGATCATAAGCCTTCGATCATTTTAAATTTTAGTCAATTCTTAGTTGACAGTATATATGAGCAACTAATTAAGTTACCAAATGAAGGAGTATTCAGGTATACTTATATTTTGGTTTATATGTTTATCTATTACGAGGGAGACAGTTTCAAGATTTCAATGCACAAATTAGATGAGGAACGAAATCATCAGTCTGTAATATTTTGGACTTCCCTGGTGATGAAATATTTAGAGGAATTTATATTCAAGCAATATATTAAACAGTTCATACATCCTGTGATGAGCATGTTAACCAATTTTTCATAACCGAGAATCAGTGAGGAAATCAAGAAGATTCTACATTTTATAGACCAAGCTAAAACTAAAGATTGGTACTTGTACCAAAATTATACTGAGATCAGGGTGTATGGGTGTGAATTGCCACCATACAAGTTTCCCAAATACCTCCCAATGAGAGTATTTACCCTGAAATACATAAGACAGATGATCAACTCTGATGAAATCCATTTTGTTTCAGCTAAGAAGAAATCCCAATTCAGGATTAAAACTCAAGTTGGCCCCTTTGTTTGCAACAACAGGACAACAGGAGAAGAAGTAGACAAGCTTCTTAAAGAAATGAAGTTTAATCTCAGTTTCACATGGTCCTATGATCCTCTGGGCCTAATTTCTAAGTTAAGGGTGGAACACAATACCACTCTTTATACCCATAGTTAGAGGCCTAAGATTGAAAGATATGTAAATCAATTGACATTGGCAGAGAATAATTTGCAGGAAGCTGAAGAAAAACTTGTGTCTACTTCAACTTCACAGACTCCCCCTCAAGAGAAAACATGCAACATGTGAAGAAATTAAGAATCACCTTCACTGACAAACAGTGCAGGTAAAGTGTTTAAGATCATGTACAGAAAGAGGACCAAGATGAGTCCTAAAATATATTTAGAAAATAATGTAGAACAAGGAGTTTCCGTGATCATCAAAGAAACACCATCCTCAACACAATCAAGTAGAAAATTTGTTATATCTTCAACAATGTCATGAATGTCACAAGGTTAGCCAAACACAACTCAAACTTCTAAGCTTGTTCAGGGAGAAAAGGAGAAGAGTATCTTGGACAGATACAAAGAAATTAGACTCAAGAATGAAATCCTCAAGAATAACACCTACACACTGTTTTGGAAGCAGACTGCTAGTTCACAGAGCAGGATTCTATCATCCTTTGAATTAGAAAAAGGAAGGATGCAGATGCCCTTCCTAGAGGCTCAAATTCCACATCCAAAGACATCAACAGACTACAAAAAGACAACATTTGAGTTTGAAATTGAGGACATTCATCCCATTGATCAAATGGAGATGCAGAAACAGACTGGTGAGATGATATGTTCTACACTAACCAATACAACCGTGACCGTCTCAAAATTGCATATGTCACTTTCAAATATCCAATCTCAGTTGAATATGGAGAAGATCTCTTCTTTGGAAAAAGATACCATGATCAAATCATTGGAAGATATGGTTGTTAAAACGGGGTATGATCTAGAAAATGTGAAGGCTGCAGAAGAACTGATTAAAGAGAATAATGTTGATATTGCAGCACTAAGGAAAGAACTGAAGCTGCCAACAACAAAAGATCCACTGACCAAAGATATAGAAGAATATGAAACACATAATGGATATAT
This sequence comes from Pinus albicaulis, assembly GCA_034641835.2. Lineage (NCBI taxonomy): Eukaryota > Viridiplantae > Streptophyta > Pinopsida > Pinales > Pinaceae > Pinus > Pinus albicaulis. The sequence continues at coordinate 18,922,986 of CM076569.1, forward strand.
GATGAATTTAATCATGGAGCAAAATGCCCAAATCAGGCAAATGGAGACAGAAATGGAAACAATGATTAAGGAGAAAGAGAAAAATCCACAGGTGGCCTAGTTCCTATGGATGCAATGCCCCTCACAGTAATCCCCACTACAGGAGCTAAAACATCAAGAATGCCTTCAACCCAAGCTGCAGAAGTTGTTGAACAATTGACAAATGCCATAGAAAACATGTCAATACGAGCAGAAGAGATAAAGAAAATGCAAGGGCAAGTTAAAGCTTTGCAGGAATAGAAAACTAGAAGTGAAGCTTCACATTTGGCTGAAGCACAGAGATCCCAAATTTGTTAGCTAAAATAGCTAGGATGAGAACAAGAGGAGAGTGAAAATGAAAGAGGAACCATCAAAATCTTCTATTGATGCTAAGATAGATACTTTGGTTAGAAAAGTGGAGAGAATGATGGAGAGAATCAGTCTGACATATATAACCCCCCAGGATAAAATCAACCTGGTTCTCAAAACCAAAACCAGAATGTTAGGAGAAATCCACCACAAATTAAACAAAGGGAACAAAAAGGGTCAGACCAACAAATCAGACCTCCTTTAAAAGAAAATTATGCTAATGATGAAGGTGAAACAATTGAAGATGTAGATGACAATCAAATAAATCCGATGGGAATAAATGATGATAATACAATATTTCTTACTGAAGAGGAACAAGAAATATTCCAGCTATCTGAGACAGAACTTGATTATTAGGAATCAAATGATTATAAAGAGGGTTTTGAGAATGCTATCATGGAATTTCACAGACAATATAACCTTAGGAGTAAGAAAACCACAGATACCCCTGCTAATAAATCCTCTGATACCCGTAGTAAGAAAACCACTGATACTCCTGCCAAGAAAACTGTTGAAGATTTAGGTAAAAGGACAGTAGAAAATCCTAATAAAAAGATAGTTGACACTACTTCAAAAACAACCCAAATAGATATTCCAACCACTAGTCAACAAAAAGAGCCTATCCCAAAAGCTTTTGTTGATAAATCAGATTTCCTAAATATGAGTAAAGTTTAGACATCCTTTAATATTGAAAATGAGTTAGCAAAACTCAAAATAGAAATCCTTCTAACAGAGCTTATGAACAAGAATTTTTATCGATCTCATGTAATGAAAGCTATTAATATAGGGGAAAACATAGATACAATCAATTTGAATGATGACCAGCTTGAAATTTTATTTGGACTAAAAGTAGATGGCAAGCCTCAGGAAGGAGGTGTGCCTCCCTTCTATGTTAGCCTAAATATACATGATAATATTTTTCATAATTCCATGCTAGATTCAGGTGCTTCACCTAACTTAATGCCTAAGGATTTCATGGAGAAATTAAGGACTTGACATTGCTAGACCATACAAGGATTTATACTCTTTTGATTCTAGCAAAGTGAGATGCTTAGGTCTTTTCAAAGATCTGTGTGTTACTTTGGCACAAATTCTAGCCAAAAGTTTGGTGATGAATATAGTGGATGCAGATATTCCCCCTAAGTATGGCATGCTATTGTCATGCTCATGGGGAGCTAAGTTGCAAGGAACCCTACAGATGGATATGACCTTTGCTACCATACCAATTTTTGGTCAGCAAAGGAGATTGTATAGGGACACCTTGATGAAGTTCATGGTAAGTAGCCAAGACAAGCCACACAACTATCCTCTTTACTTTGTCCATTTAGACCTATACTCATTCATTCTCTATAATGATGGGGACATCAACACTTAGATTTCCAACCCAGAGATTGATATCTGTGAAATAGATGAAGACCAAACAAAAAAAATAGAACAAGACACACAGCCTGAACCTCTTTGGAATATGGACTTTGATGGAGCTTGTAGGAAAGAGGGCTTTAGAGCAAGAGTTTGGGTTTCAAACTCAGGAAACTAATCATGCCGGAGGACATTCATACAAGCTTAACTTCCAATGCACTAATAATATAGTTGAGTATAAAGCATTAATACTAGGATTATAGTTACTGAAAAATCTTGGTGCTAAAATAATTTCCATCCATGGGGATTCTGGGCTAATAATAAAACAGATAAAAGGAGAATATTCTGCAAAAAAACCTAGATTAAGAGCATACATAAATGTTGTTATGGATTTTTTGGAGTGTTTTGTAGAATATGACCTTTCTGTGATTCCTAAATAAAAATATTCTTGGTGATAGTCTTTCCTTTTCTGCCAGTACCTATAAAATGCCCCATCCCAATCGTCAATACACAGTGGAAGTAAAACATAGGCCAACTATTCCAGACAATGTTATATATTGTCAAGTCTTCGAGAATGATGAACAAATTGAAAATTTTCTGCAATCCAAGGATGAATTTGAAGAAGATAATATAGATGTAGAGTATGATTTAGAAGATAAGATAGTTGTACATTTTGATTTAGAGAACCAGTTAGAAAATCATGTAAATAAAAATGTAAATAAAGTAGAATTTCTTGAAATAGATCAAGAAATAGAGGAACTATAAATGCTCCAATTAAAAGATAATGTTTTACCCAAAGGATTGTTTCTATTAGAAGAGTTGTTTGACTTTAATGATGAAGCAAAGAAACCCAATATTGAGCCCATAGGAGCAGATGTAGAAGAATGCAACATAGGTAGTGAAAAAGACCCAAAAATGATAAAAATGTCTAAATCATTACCACCTGATGAAAAGAAAAAAATACATTGCTCTATTCAAAGAGTTCACAGATGTGTTTTCCTGGAGTTATGAAGACCTAAAATCTTATGACACCAACATAATACAACGCAAAATTCCCATTAAATAAGATCAGAAACTCTTTAAACAAAAACTTCAAAGAATAAACCCAGTATTGATGCCTTTAATTGAGAAAGAGATCAATAAAATGTATGATGCTAAGATCATAGTACCTCTTAGGGCTAATATTCGTTGGTGGGCTAATTTTCCATGTTTTTTGAAAAAAAAAGATTCGTGAATTTCCATTTTTTTAGAATATGATTCGCCCAAATTTTATAGTATAGCAATATTTTACCTTAGAAATCGCTAAAAAATTTTAGAGACTATATAAAGTCATTAGAAACATAAATATTTTTACAAAAGTATCGCCAAGATTTTTACAATTTCCATATTAGGGACTAGTAATATTCGCCAATATTTATAAACTTTAAGATAAGTTTCTATCCTTAAAAATTTACCTGACTCTAAGTGGGTTTCCAATATAGTACCAACAAGGAGGAAAAAATGTGAAATCAGACTGTGTATAGATTTTAGAAACCTCAATAAAGTCTCACTAAAGGACAATTACCCTTTACCTAAGATGGACCACATTTTGCAAAAGGTAGTTGCCTCTAGTAGGATTTCTTTGTTAGATGGTTTCTCGGGTTACAACTAGGTTTTGGTTCTCCCTGATGATCAAGACAAGAAAACTTTTACTACTCCAAGCGGTACCTTCATGTATGTGAAAATGCCTTTTAGGTTGATGAATGTTGGAGCCATATTTTAGAGAGCGATGACTATTGCTTTTGCTGATGAAATTGGCAGATTTATTGTTATATATCTAGATGACATCACAGTTTATTCCAAAACTGATGAAGAGAATTTTTTACACTTGAGAAGATTTTTTGAGAAGTGTAGGAAGTTTGGCATTTCACTCAACCTCAAGAATACACCTTTTGGCCTTGAAGAAGGAAAAATTCTGGGGCATATAATTTCCAAAGAGAGTATTAGGATTGATCCTAGTAGGATTGAAGCCATCTTGAAAATAATTCATCCTAGAAATATTAAATAACTTCAATCTTTTATTAGCAAAATAAAATTTCTAAGATTCATTCCCAGCCTGGCATAAATCCTCAGAAACATAACAAACATGCTAAAGAAAGACACAAAAATAAGGTGGAATATTGAAGCCAACCAGTCATTTGACCAAGTGAAACAAGTTTTGACAAAAGCACCAGTCTTAATCAACCCTAAATTGACAAAGGCTTTTATAATATTTTCATTTTCATCTAAACACATTGTTGCAACAATTCTTTTATAGAAAAACAATGAGGGATATGAGCAGCCCATTGCATTCTTTAGCAAGGCTCTAAGATATGTTGCATTGAAATAAAACATAATGGAAAAACAAGCATTTTCTCTAATAAAGGCAATTAAGGATTTCAGAGTATATATTCTTCATTTTCACATAATTGCTTTTGTACCAAATTCTGTGGTTAAAGATATCTTGACTCAAAATGGACCAGATGATAAAAAAGGTAAGTGGATTGTCATAATTCTTGAATATGACATTGAAATTAAATCCACCAAGCTCATTAAGGGACATGGACTATCTAAATTGATGGCTAAGTCTAATTTTGATGCATTGGATATTAATTTTGTAGCTGCATTAGATGATCAAGAGGAGCAGACGACTCCACAAATAGATGAGGCTTTTACAACCTCACCCTGGTATGCAGACCTCATTTTTGTATTATTCAATTTAAAAGCTCCTCCTGGTTTGATTAAGACAAAGGCTAGATTTCTTAAGCTAAAGGCTGTGAAATTTTGTATCTTAGATAACATTTTATATTGGAAAGATGTTGGTGGAATTTTACTAAAATGGTTATTTAAGGATGATGCATAAAGAACTATGTTGTAATTTCATGAAGGAGACGGTGGTGGACATTTATATTGGAAGACCCCTATCAATAAGATCGTAAGAGTTGGTTTTTCTTGGCCAACACTTTTTTCTAATGTCCATAAAAGAGTTACCTCCTGCCACAAGTGCCAAATTTTTGAAGGAAAGAGAAAATTACTGTCACTACCCTTGAAACCTATATCCATTGAAAGCCCTTTCCAACAGTGGGGTTTGGATTTCATTGGAGAAATCCATCCACCATCCTCAACCCAACACAAATGGATCCTCATAGCCACTAACTATTTCACCAAATGGAGTGAGGCCACACCCTCAAGACAAGAAACTGATGTTGCGATCATCAAATTTCTAGAAACCAGTATACTATAAAGGTTTAGATGTCCAAATAATCTTATCACATATAATGCATAAGCGTTTAAGTCAAAGAAAATGGTATATTTCTGCAGAAAATATCATATCACTCTAGGACATTCAACTGCTTATTACCCTCAGGGTAATGGGTTTAGCTGAATCTTCAAATACCATTTTGATTAACATTATAAAAATATTCTAGAAGACAACAAGAAGTCATGGCATAACAAACTGATAAATGCACTTTGGGATGATAGGCTCACCACAAAGAAATCAAATGGCATGTCACCATACCAATTGGTTTATGGAATGAATGTTGTTTTTCCATCTACTTTAGGGGTTCCAGTTCTAAAAATAATTCAGGAGTTACAGGTTGAAGCAAATGATATCAGAGAAGGATGAATCAGACCATTCAGCTACAACATCCAGGGAAGAAGTCTATAACAAAACACAAGTTTAATTATGAGGGGTTTCCGCAGTGCATTATATTAGATATCATTTTTAGGATTCAACTGCGTTAGGTAAGTCATTCATTTATGACCATTTCCATGAGAGGTAGTCATAACTGACTAATTTATCGTGATTTTTGAATAGTCCAGAACTCCTCTCGGTCAAGCGCGCTTAACAGTGGAGTTTTCCCCACAATCAAGCCCACTTAGATAATATAATTGGACTATTCAAAATCACGAGAAATTATTCAGTTATGACTACCTCTCATGGAAATGGTCATAGATGAATGACTTACTTAACGCAGCTGAATCCAAAAAATGATATCTAATAAAAACACAAGTTATCCAAGAGAATATCAAATATATTTTTGACAAAAAAACCAAAGCATATGATTTTCAGTTGGGTGAAAGTGTTTTAAAGTGGGATTCAGGAAGAGAAGGTAAATGCAAGCATCGAAAGTTTGATAATCTGTGGAGATGACCATATATCATCTATGCCTTCAGAGGTCATATTGCATTTTTCCTCAAAGATTTGGATGGAACAAAGATACCTGGTGGACTTGTGAATGGCAGAATGTTGAAACATTATTTCTCACAACAATAGAGGTGTTTTTTTAGATAAGTTCATTGTAAATATCATTGTCTTTCCTATTTTGATTGGGTGACATATTGATAGAAGTTGAAGCCCGCAGAGAAGGCCATAAGCTCCTAATTGATGTTCCACCATAAATACTATAACAACAAAAATAAATCAAATGTAGACATTTCTGAGACAAAACATTAAAGGCTATTGGTTATAGGTTCTTGGCACTTCTTAAAAAGTGCCATCCCTAGTTGGAGCCACTGTTAGGGTCCTATAATTTACAGGATCACAAGGTGATTGGATATCTTATCTCAATTATATTGTATTGTAAATAATATTTCAATTTGCAAATGATTTCCAAAAAAATATAAAAAAAAAATGAAAAGAGGGTATTTAAAAAAATAGAATAAAGAGACAAAAAGAAAAGAAAAGGAAAAAAGAGAGAAAGTCTAAAAAATAAAGATGAAAACCCCATAAAATAAAAAAACAAAAAGATAGAAATGAAAGTGTTGCAAATTTAAATGCCACTACTTAATAGATAGTTTGATTTTGTTAAATAAAATGAAGGTTGTGTGTAGCTTGTTCAAAATGCTAAAATCCTTACTCATTGTTTGGATCATACAGTCCAATCATGACCAAACAAGTTTAAATTTGTGTTAATTAGATAGAGAATAAGGTTAGCCAAACTGTTTAATCTTGGCTAATATTAGTTATTTAGAAAAATAATGTTGATTCAAATGTTTAAAATGAATCAATGAAGCAATAATTGGATAGGATAGAGTAGGTTTTTTATTTTTTCAAAAGAAATAAAAACAAGGGTTTGCAAGTCCAAATGCACCCTTTGGAATGAATAAAAAGGTTAGTCTTAGGATTAGGAGAAAGTTGAAGTCAAACAAGAACAAATAATTATACTTAAAAGTCTCATTAGCATTTTTATCCTAAGTCAAAATTGTAAAAATATGCGCTATAAGCCTTTTGTTTGAGTTCATTATGTTTTTATCCAAAAATTACAATGTAAAGGTTTTATCCAAATTTCCTACCATGAGATAAAGGTTTCTAAATGAAAAGCGTTTGTCTTTTCAGCTAAGAGATACGCACTTCACCAGCCCGATTGTCGGTCAAATTTCGATCTACGACCCACATTGTTTTTTCTGCCCCCCCTCACCATCCTACCTTTACCTACAGGGGTGGGGGGTCTGGGGGCATAAGATGGTTTGGAGCCCCTGCCGGTCCCACGCTATGTGTTACACCCATCGTATTTCGCACCCCCCCTCATAATACCACTAACCGCTCGACCCCTTTTCCACTCTCCTTCCTACAAAGGTATTTCCCTCCATTGTTATCTTGTCGCGTGTCATGTAACCTAGCTAGTTAAAACATTATGGTCGCAATCAGTACACATTAAATGTTTCCCTAAGTAACCGTTCGAAACGCAATGAACCCGCGCTCCCCAATGGAAAAAACCCCAGACACATAAAATTGCCGCACCACCATTTTTCACCTTTCCTCGCTAAAAATTGTTTCAAATTTCCTTAACTCGCATTTCAAGGCATTGATGTTCTTCCATCGATCAAGCACTCGATCAAGCACGTGAAATCCGCAATTCACTCCCGGAGTTTGCTACAAACCTACAAAATTCTTGGTAAATATTTTCCGCTACCTCCTATCTCTATAATTTCATGAATGACGTATGCCCAAAGAAGAAGAACTCCCCAATATTCTATCAATCACATGGTGCATCCCTCTCAGACTCCGGATCACATCCCCTTACAAACTCGAGACTATAAAATCTCGTAGACTCCCGTGTGATTTCGATATTTTCAAACCCCATCGTTGGCTCGAGGAAAAATTTATTGATAGTTCACAGGTCGATCCTGGAGTCCAATCTCCCTCATTATATTTTTCTTAGACCTTTCACTATTCTGAATTTGTCAGAAAATTCCAAGCTTGTTATGTGCCAAACCAGAGAGCCATCATAGCCCCAAGTGGTGAAATTTTACTCACCATTACCTCTAATACCATTGACCAATTGATGCAGCCCCCTCCTGTAGAAAACAACACCCCTTTTTCCATAGAAAACTTGACTGAAATCTATCAGAAGTTGTATTTTTCCAAAAGAGCACATATTTTTGACATTTTCTTACCTGAAAATACCCAATTTCCTTGGAAAAATCCCCCTTATCCCTCTTCCATGTCCCCGGATCAGGCCAGGAAAATAATTTATGTGTTCTCCTACCTTTTAGGTTATTACTCTGATCATTGGGTAGATGAACCCCTGTTAGGTTTCCTGTAGATATTTTCTACAGATCATAAGCCTTCAATAATTTTCAATTTCAGTCAATTCTTAGCTGATAGTATACATGAGAAAATCCTTAAGTTACCAATTGAAGGAGTATTCAGGTATACTTCTATTTTGGTTTATATATTTATCTATTACCAGGAAGAGAGATTCAAGTTTTCAATGCAAAAATTATATGAGGAAGGGAATCAACAGTCTGTAACATTTTGGAATTCCCTGGTGATGAAATATTCAGAGGAATTTACATTCAAGTAATATATTGAACAATTCATACATCCAATGATGAGCTTGTTAACCAGTTCTGCAGAACCAAGAATCAGTGAGGAAATCAAGAAGATTCTACAATTGACAAACCAAGCTAAAACCGAAGATTGGTACCTGTATGAAAATTATACTGAGATTAGGGTGTATGGGTGTGAATTTCAACCATACAAGTTGCCCAAATACCTCCGAATGAGAGTATTTGCGCTGGAATACATAATACATATGATAAACTATGATGAAATCCATCTTGTTTAACCCAACAAGAAATCCCAATTCATGATTAAAACTCAAGTTGGCCCCTTTGTTTGCAACAACAGGACAACAAGAGAAGAAGCAGACAAGCTTCTTAAAGAAATGAATTTTAATCTCAGTTTCACATGGTCCTATGATCATCTGGGCCTAATTTCTATGTTAAGGGTGGAACACAAAAACCACTCCTTATACCCATACTCATAGGCGAGAGATTGAAGGATATGTAAATACATTGACATGGACAGAGAATACTTTGAAGGACGCTGAAGAAAAACTTGTGTCTACTTCAACTTCATATACTCCTACTCCTCAGGAGAGAGCATGCAAGAGGCGAAGAGAGGAAGAATCACCTTCAGTGTTAGATAGTGCAGGTAAAGAGTTTAAGATCATGTAAAGAAAGAGGACCAAGATGAGTCCTAAAATAGATTTAGAAAAGAATGTAGAACAAGGAGCTTCCATGATCATCAATGAAACACTATCATCAGCACAATCAGGTAGAAAATTTGTTACATCTCTAGCAATGTCATCAATGTCACAGGGTCAACCAGACATAGTGATGCAGGAGCATCCAGCTCAACAATTTCATTGTAATTTAATAGATATAGGGGGTCTTGTATTTTCTATGAAATTGGATTCTTATGTAACAAATTAAAATAATTTGTTTAGAGTTGAGTGATTTTAATGAGAGACATTTTAAAATAAGATTAAGTAAATATTGAGAGGAATTTTGTAAATGTTCTCGAAAGAGAATATGAGAGAATTAGGAATTGGTTTCATGATTTTTTGGATTAGAGAGGATCCTTAGGGATTAAGAAGATATTTTAAGACTTAGAGGATTCTTAGGAATTTGTTGAGAAGATAGAGGATCTGAAACTAGAATTGGTTTCAGAACCTTTTGTATAAATTGTAAGCCTTAAGGCATTAAAAAATATATAGAGAGATTCAGGATGAGATAGTCAGGAGTTTGGATTGTAGCCTACGGGCAGTAGGAAGAAAGAGGCCACTGATTCAAATATCAGGCTAAAAGAAAATTCCTATGTAAATATTAAGTATTTGTATAGAGACTCGATTTCTGAGTTTGTTTGATTTAGTTCGAACTCTGTTTAAATCAACTCCTATGTGTATAGTTTCACTTAATTTATGCATCACTTTGAAAGCGAAATAATTTGCTGAGTTATTAAGTGTAAATTGACTGAATGAGTTATAATTGGTATGTTCTCTGTTATGTGCTAATGAATGAGAGGCAGAATTAAAATCTGTGTGTTAAATTGGAGTTTGCATAGTATATTTATGCAGGAGAATTAAACAAAGGAATAATGTGCAGAGGAGGTTATAGAAGATAGATCTGGTTGAATTCAATTACAATCAGAGTTGAGGAGAATAAATACATAAACAGAAGAGCACAAGAGGAACCACAATCAGAGAAAACACAGCAGAAGCTTGGACAGAGTCGAGAAGAGACAGAGGTCTGATTTGTTGAATTAATTCAACATTTTAAAAATGAATTGATATCAACTAGCCACAGATTAGAACCATGCACATAGTGATAGAAGGCATGTTGGATTATTCATATCGATGGAGATCGAACGATGGGTTTAAATATCTGAGGAGAAACAGAGGAATCAAATCTCCATTTTCCGTGAATGCATTGTATGTTCACTATGGAACTTAATATTCTCTAAAGGAATCGTGAGAGAAGGTGCAATGACATGTGAAATTAGCTTTTAGAACTTTTTCATGTTTCGAACCAATATTTGATTGTATGTGAAACTGTTAGTCAATGGCACAACAAAATAGTGGACGGGTTTTGAAAACCAACAAATGGTTTTCGCGTGGTTTTAAAATGGTAAATGGTATTGAAGGAAACTGTGTGATAAACCTCCGGGAGTGATTCGTAGCTCCATAAAACCACCCATTTCGCATAACTTCAAATCATTAAAAATCGTACACTTTGAAATGCGATTGGCGTCTGATGGATGGCATGGAGAGCTCATCAATGATAAGTGGATTGGTAAAGCTATGGGCCCGATCATTAATGTATGTTGGCACCTTTTGGTTTTAAATCAAAGTCAAATTCATAAATATGAATTTCCATAAGGTAGGTATTTTTAAATTGTTGTAAACATTAATGGTATGAAGAGGAATAACTTCCGCATATAAGGTTTCCATGGTTGGGTTTATCATGGTTTATAAATGTAGAATTTTAAAAACCAAATTTTTTCTTAAATTTGGAAAAATAATTTCCTGTATACATATATGATGTGCATTTTTATATGAGAAATTGTGGGTAAACATAGCGTAGGCTACATCAAGTGGTATCAGAGCTGGTAAAAGATCTTTTGAAGATTAAAGTTTTTTTAATCAAATTAGAATTGTACAAAATGCATGGAGGAAGTAAGAGAAGATCATATATTAAATATGATAAGCAGATACACAGAGTTTAAGTGAATAGACATTTGCCAAAATTAATGGAAACAAACCATTCAAAGTACTAGTGAATGGGAGAACAAGATCACGCAAAGATCTTGAAGGTGAGATAATGTGTTTTATTTTAATTTGGTTTGAAGATTTTTGTTGCAGAATTTAGGATGCAGACAAGATGAAAACGAAGAAAGATCCAAGACTTAAGAAGCAGTGATGGAGGAACTAGTAAAAATTTCTGAAAGAAGGAAGGTGACTGAGTGCAGCAGCTAAAGGAACAGCAGGTTCAAGAGAGTGAGCCAAAATAATACCTAGGAAGAGGTCAAGCTTAGAAAGGAAGCTTGATAGGGTATTGAGTAGCAAAAGGAGATTGCTACAAGAGAAGGTTATGTTGCAGATCACCAATCAAGCATGGATGAGCTCATGAGGACGATGGTCATGGAGGATTAGAGAAGAGATTCTAAATAATTCCATAGAGATAAGATAAGTGATGAGGATCGAGAAAGAGATATTGCAGCGATGAAAGTACAACTAGAGGTACTACAGGGATGGCTACAAGAGAAAGAAAATGAATGCCGAAAGCATGGATGGAAAATGAAGAAATGGGTTAGAGGGAAACTATTTCAAAAGAAATGGAATGTTAAGATGATGAAAAAGTTCAGAGAACTTGAACAGATACATATTTCTTTGATGGAAAAGGAAATACTCAAAGGAATTGAGTCATAGGAAATAGGATCTGCTAGAAACCAAAAAGTACATTATGAAAGATTGGTACTTGAGGAAGCAAATGAGACTGAAAGGTCTTGTGTTTTTAAAACTAATTATCTATGTATGATTGTAGGTACATCATAGGATGATTAAAAATCCTTAGAGTTTGTTAAGGAAAAGTAGTTGAATCTGAAATCTTTTCAGATTAATACTGAGATAGAAAGATCTCAGAAAGAAAATGAGAAGAAGGAATCTCATGGAAATATGCTGCAGAATATCAAAGCAGAGGAAGAAGGACCATCTGATGATTTTTCAACAACAATTCAAGGTGTGATAAACTGTGTAAAGTTTCCAAATTCTACCCCAATTGAAATTTTTGAGTTATATAGAAAGTTAGATCTTCAAAGAAGAGAGCTGGAAAAGAAGAGGATCTATACTCAGCGTGAATTGCTAAAAGAGAAAGACAAAGAAATTGTCATGAATGACAGTCAGGAAATAGAGAGTAAGAATGAAATAATGGTAATAAAATTCCAGCAAATCGAAGGAGTTAATTATTTTGAACCAGAGCAGAGAAACATTCTTGAAACAAAGGATATGAAGGAGAGACTAGCTGATAGTCTCGTGGAGAATTTAAATCAGCATACTGATGTGCTGACAAAGGATTTAAATGAAAACTAAAAGAAGCATACTGAGATGTTGCTAGAGGAGGAAGAGGCATTGAAACCTTGCATTTTTAATATTGATAATTCATGTGTTAATTATGCAAGTAAAGAATGACAACAAATGGAAAATGTCAGAGAATCTAATGAAAAGGAAGCTATGTTAGCTGAAAACATAGTGAAGGATCATCATTCTATCATGGTGATTGGCACAATGGATATAATCTTGGAAGCTAGAAAGAAAGACAGTAAATATTTTATGAGTCTTGAAAGAGACTTAGAACTGCAAGAAGAAGATTTGGTGAATGGATCATCAAATAAGACTATTGGATCTTGTGATTTTGAAATTGATAATTTAACTGTGTTTACAAGTGTTGCAAAAGGAAATCCATCTCTTGGAGTTTCCTTGAATGAAGATGAATTGTTACAGCAGAAGGAAACCATATATTCCTTACTTAATGAAGAGAGAATCTACAAGGAAGATGAGACGGTCATGTCTCATATGAAGGAACTTGTTATTGTTGATGACAAGGAGGAGTTGGCTTGTCTGATTGGCCAAGAGAAAACTATAGGGCAGAACCTTAGAACTGTCACAGTGGTGGAGAATCAAAATTCTATTCTGATAAAGGATGAAGATCCAGTGTTTGAACAAGTTGAATTGATTGAAAGAATCAATCAAGGAGGTGAAGGACAATCACTGAAGGTTGTCAAGGAAGAAGAAGAAGGATATGCTAAAATTGAATTGCAGCGTAATGATGATATGTTTGAGATGAAACAATTGCAAGGGGAATGGCTGAAATGCTTGCTGGAAACATTTGAACAAGAGAAAGGAATTGCAGAAAATAAACTGGAAATGTCTGAAGTTATGGAAGAGACAGAAGCATATACTAGTTTGTCAAAATTAATTATGCTTGCTAGTATACAAAGAATAGTGAAGCAGTATATTTCTACAGCCAACGAATAAGAATATAATTTATTTTTTGAAAATAAATTTGCAAGTAGTGAGTAGAAGAGGGATGTTGCAGAAGGATATATCTTAAGAGATATTCAGGAAGTTTGGGAGGCAACAACAATATTTGGAGAAATATTTACAAGAGTATTTGGAGTAATATCTACAACAATATCTGCAGCAGAAATTGGAAGCAACAACAAATGGCAGAGTGGTTACCAGTCAGAAGATAACCTGGACATAGAGATTAAAAGCATAAGAAGTTTGATGATGAAGGTGTCTCAAAAGAAGACAACAGCAAGAAAGCAAAGAAACAACAACAAGGAAAAGACAAGAATAGACTGTGAAAGCATAGCTAGTGGGAAGATGCAAAATAAAGTATGGAAGCTTGGAAAAGTACAGCTGAAAATTGATGAAGACAATGCGGCTTATGGACAACAACAAAATAGAGTATGGGATCCAGGAGGCAAAGTTTGGAAGCACATGATCAGGAGATCAAGATAAATTTCTACTATGGGAGTCTGATGTAGGAGCATTTGGCTCAGCAATTTCATTGTAATTTAATAGATATAGGGGGTCCTATATTTTATATGAAATTGGACTCTTATGTAACAAATTAAAATAATTTGTTTAGAGTTGAGTGATTTTAATGAGAGACATTTTGAAATAGGATTAATTAGATACTGAGAGGAATTTTGAAAATGTTCTTGAAAGAGAATATGAGAGAATTGGGAATTGGTTTCATGATTTTGTGGATGAGAGAGGATCCTTAGGGATTAATAAGAGATTTTAGGACTTAGAGGATTCCTAAGAATTTGTTGAGAAGATAGAGGATCTGAAACCAGAATTGGTTTTAGAACCTTTTGTATAAATTGTAAGCCTTAAGGCATTAAAAAATATATAGAGAGAGATTCAGGACGAGATAGTCAGCGATTTGGATTGTAGCCTACGGGCTAGGAAGAAAGAGGCCACTGATTCAAATATCAGGCCAAAATAAAATTCCTATGCAAATATTGAGTATTTGTATAGAGACTCGATTTTTGAGTTTGTTTGATTCAGTTCGAACTCTGTTTAAATAAACTCCTATGTGTATAGTTTCACTTAATTTCCAAATCACATTGAAAGTGAAATAGTTTGCTGAGTTATTAAGTGTATATTGACTGAGTGAGTTATAATTGGTTATGTTCTATGTTATGTGCTAATGAATGAGAGGCGGAATTAAAATATGTGTGTTAAATTGGAGTTTTCATAGTATATTTATGCCGGAGAAGTAAACAAAGGAATAGCGTGTAGAGGAGGTTATAGAAGATAAATCTGGTTGAATTCAATTACAATCAGAGTTGAGGAGAATAAACACATAAACAGAATAGCACAAGTGGAACCGCAATCAGAGGAAACACAACAGAAGCTTGGACAGAGTCGAGAAGTGACGGAGGTCTGATTTGTTGAATTAAATTCAACATTTTAAAAATGAATTGGTCTCAACTAACCACAGATTAGAACCACACACACATCGATAGAAGGCATGTCGGATTATTCAAATCGATGGAGATCGAACGATGGGCTTAATTCTCTAAGGAGCAACAGAGGAATCGAATCTCTGTTTGAAGTGAATGCATTGTAAGTTCACTGTGGAACTTAATATTGTGTAAAGGAACCGTGAGATAAGGCACAATGACATGTGAACTTAGGGTTTATAACTTTGTCATGTTTGGAATCAAGATTTGATTGTATGTGAAATTGTAAGTCAATGGCACATCAGAATAGTGGACGGGTTTTGAAAACCAACAAATTGTTTTCGCATGGTTTTAAAATGGTAAATGGTATTGAAGGAAATTGTGCGATAAACCTCCGGGAGTGACACGTAGCTCCATAAAACCACCCATTTCGCATAACTTCAAATCATTAAAAATTATGCATTTTGAAATGCGATTGGCGTCATATGGATGTCATGGAGAGCTCATCAATGCGAAGTGGATTGGTAAAATTGTGGTCCCGAACATTAATGTATGTTGGCACCTTTAGGTTTTAAATCAAAGTCAAATTCATAAATATGAATTTCCATAAGGTAGGTATTTTTATATTCTTGTAAACGTGAATGGTATGAAGAGGAATAACTTCCGCATATAAGGTTGCCATGGTTGGCTTTATCATGGTTTATAACCATAGAATGTTAAAAACCTGATGTGCATTTTTATATGAGAAATTGTGGGTAAACACAATGTAGGCTACGTCAAGTGGTATCAGAGCTGGAAAAAGATCTTTTGAAGATTTTTTTTTTTTAATCAAATTAGAATTGTACAAAATGCATGGAGGAAGTAAGAGAAGATCAAATATTAAATTTGATAAGAAAATACACAGAGTTGAAGTGAATAAACATTTTCCAAAATTAATGGAAACAATCCATTCAAAGTACTAGTGAATGGGAGAACAAGGTCATGCAGAGATCTTGAAGGTGAGATGATGTGTTTTATTTTAATTTGGTTTGAAGATTGTGGTTGCAGAATTCTGGATGCAGACAAGATGAAAACAAAGAAAAATCCAAGTCTTAAGAAGCAGTGATGGAGGAAATGGTAAAAATTTCTGAAAGAAGGAAGGTGACTGAGTGCAACAGCTAAAGGAACAGCAGGTTCAAGAGAGTGAACCAAAAGAATACCTAGGAAGAGGTCAAGCTCAGAAAGGAAGCTTGATAGGGTATTGAGTAGCAAAAGGAGATTTATATTAGAGAAGGCTATGTCGCAGATCACCAATCAAGCATGGATGAGCTCATGAGGAAGATGGTCATTGAGGATCAGAGAAGATATTCTAAAGAATGCCACAGAGATAAGATAAGTGACAAGGATCGAGAAAGAGATATTGCAGTGATGAAAGTACAACTGGAGGTACTACAGGGATGGCTACAAGATAAAGAAAATGAATGACGAAAGCACGGATGGAAAATGAAGAAATGGGTTAGATGGAACCTATTGCAAAAGAAATGGAATGTTAAGCTGATGAAAAAGTTTAGAGAACTTGAACAGATACATATTTCTTTGTTGGAAAAGGAAAGGCTCAAAGGAATTGAGTCATAGGAAATAGGATCTACTGGAAACCAGAAATTACATTGTGAAATATTGATACTTGAGGAAGCAAACAAGACTGAAAGGTCTTGTGTTTTTAAAACTAATGATTTATGTATGATTGCAGGTACATCACAGGATGATGAACAAGCCTTAGAGTTTGTTAAGTAAAAGGATCTAAATTTGAAATCTGTTCAGATTAATGCTGAGATAGCAAGATCTTAGAAAGAAAATGGGACAGAGGGATCTCATGGAAATATGCAGCAGAATATCAAAAAAGAGGAAGAAGGATCATCTAATGATTGGTTAACAACAAGTGAAGGTGTGAAAAACTGTGTAAAGTTTCGAAATTCTACCCCAATTGAAATTGTTGAGTTATATATAAAGTTAGATATTCAAATAAGAGAGTTGGAAAAGCAGAGGATCTATACTCGGGATGAATTGCTGAAAGAGAAAGACAAAGAAATGGTCATGAATGACAGTCAAGAAACAAAGATTAAGAATGCAATAATGGTAATAAGAGTCCATAAAATCGAAGGAGTTCATTATTATGAACCAAAGCAGAGAAACATTCTTGAAATAGATGATATGAAGGAGAGACTAGCTGACAGTCTCATGGAGAATTTAAATCAGGATACTGATGTGCTGACAAAGGAGTTAAATGAAAACTCAAAGCAGCATACTGAGATGTTTCTAGAAAAGGAAGAGGCATTGAAACCTTGTATTTTTAATACTGATAATTCATGTGTTAATTATGCAGGTAAAGAAGGACAACAAATGGAAAATGTCAGAAAATTTAATGAAAAGGAAACTATGTTAGCTGAAAACATAGTGAAGGATCATCATTCTATCATGGTGATTGGCACAACGTATATAATCTTGGAAGCTGGAAAGAAAGACAGTAAATATTTTCTGAGTCCTGAAAGAGACTTAGAACTGCAAGAAGAAGATTTGGTGACTAGATCATCAAATAATACCATTGGGTCTTGTGATTTTGAAATTGATAATTTGACTGTGTTTACAGGTGTTGCAGAAGGAAATCCATCTCTTGGAGTTGTCTTGAATGAAGATGAATTATTACAGCAGAAGGAAACCATAGATTCCTTACTTAATAAGGAGAGCATCTACAAGGAAGGTGAGATAGTCATGTCTCATATGAAGGAACTTGTTATTGTTGATGACAAGGAGGAGTTGGCTTGTCTGATTGGCTAAGAGAAGACTGTAGGACAGAACCTTAGAACTGTCACAGTAGTAGAGAATCAGAATTCTATTTTGATAGAGGATGAAGATCTAGTGTTTGAAGAAGGTTAATTGATTGACAGAATCAATCAAGGAGGTGAAGGACAATCAATGAAGGTTGTCAAGGAAGAAAAAGAAGGATATGCTGAAACTAAATTGCAATGTATTGATGATTTGTTTGAGATTAAACAAGTACAAGGGGAATGGCTGAAATTCTTGTTGGAAACATTTGAACAAGAGAAAGGAATTGCAGAAAATAAACTAGAAATGTCTGAATTTATGGAAGAGACAGAAGCAGATACTAGTTTTTCAAAATTAATTATGCTTGCTAGTATACAAAGAACAGTGAAGGAGTATATTTCTACAGCCAAGGAATCAGAAGATAATTTATTTTTTGAAAATAAATTTGCAGGTAGTGAGAAGAAGAGGGATGTTGCAGAAGGAGATATCTTAAGAGATATTCAGGAAGTTTGGGAGGCAACAACAGTATTTGGAGCAATATTTACAAG
Organism: Pinus albicaulis; assembly: GCA_034641835.2. Taxonomy (NCBI): domain Eukaryota; kingdom Viridiplantae; phylum Streptophyta; class Pinopsida; order Pinales; family Pinaceae; genus Pinus; species Pinus albicaulis. The sequence goes on from CM076569.1 coordinate 18,941,367, forward strand.
AGTATTTGGAGCAATATTTACAAGAGTGTTTGGAGCAATATCTACAACAATATTTGCAGCAGAAATTGGAAGCAACAACAAATGGCATAGTGGTTACCAATCAGAAGATAACCTGGACATAGAGATTGAAAGCATAAGAAGGTTGATGATGAAGGTGTCTCAAAAGAAGACAGCAGCAAAAAAGCAAAGAAACAACAGCAAGGGAAAGACAAGAACAGACTCTGAAAGCATAGCTTGTGGGAAGATGCAGAATAAAGTATGGAAGCTGGAAAAGTACAACTGAAAATTGATGAAGACAATGCGGATTATGGACAACAGCAAAACAGAGTATGGGTTCCAGGAGGCAAAGTTTGGAAGCACATGATCAGGAGATCATGATAAAGTTCTATTATGGGTGTCTGATGTAGGAGCATCTGGCTCGGCGATTTCATTGTAATTTAATAGATATATGGGGTCTTGTATTTTCTATGAAATTGGATACTTATGTAACAAATTAAAATAATTTGTTTATATTTGAGTGATTTTAATGAGAGACATTTTAAAATAGGATTAATTAAATATTGAGAGGAATTTTGTAAATGTTCTCGAAAGAGAATATGAGAGAATTAGGAATTGGTTTCATGATTTTGTGGATGAGAGAGGATGCTTAGGGATTAAGAAGGGATTTTAGGACTTAGAGGATTATTCGGAATTTTTTGAGAAGATAGAGGATTTGAAACCAAAATTGGTTTCAGAACCTTTTGTATAAATTGTAAGCCTTAAGGCATTAAAAAATATATCGAGAGAGATTCAGGACGAGATAGTCAGGGGTTTGGATTGTAGCCTACGGGCAGTAGGCAGAATGAGGCCACTGATTCGAATATCAGGCCAAAAGAAAATTCCTATGTAAATATTGAGTATTTGTATAGAGACTCGATTTCTGAGTCTGTTTGATTCAGTTCAAACTCTGTTTAAATCAACTCCTATGTGTATAGTTTCATTTAATTTCTGCATCACATTGAAAGCGAAATAGTTTTCTGAGTTATTAAGTGTAAATTGACTGACTGAGTTATAATTGGTATGTTCTCTGTTATGTGCTAATGAATGAGAGGCAGAATTAAAATCTGTGTGTTAAATTGGAGTTTGCATAGTATATTTATGTAGGAGAATTAAACAAAGGAATAACGTGCAGAGGAGGTTATAGAAGATAGATCTGGTTGAATTCAATTACAATCAGAGATGAGGAGAATAAATACATAAACAGAAGAGCACAAAAGGAACCACAATCAGAGAAAACACAGCAGAAGCTTGGATAGAGTCGAGAAGAGACAGAGGTCTGATTTGTTGAATTAATTCAACATTTTAAAAATGAATTGGTCTCAACTGGCCACAGATTAGAACCACGCACATAGTGATAGAAGGCATGTTGGATTATTCATATCGATGGAGATCGAACAATGGGTTTAAATATCTGAGGAGAAACAGAGGAATCGAATCTCTATTCGTCGTGAATGCATTGTATGTTCACTGTGGAACTTAATATTCTATAAAGGAACCATGAGAGAAGGCGCAATGAAATGTGAATTTAGCGTTTAGAACTTTTTCATGTTTGTAACCACGATTTGATTGTATGTGAAACTATTAGTCAACGGCACAACTAAATAGTGGACAGGTTTTGAAAACCAACAAATGGTTTTCGCGTGGTTTTAAAATGGTAAACGGTATTGAAGGAAATTGTGCGATAAACCTCTGGGAGTGACACTTAGCTCCATAAAACCACCCATTTTGCATCACTTCAAATCATTAAAAATCATGCATTTTGAAATGCGATTGTCGTCAGATGGATGGCATGGAGAGCTCATCAAGGCTAAGTGGATTGGTAAAGTTGTGGGCCCGAACATTAATGTATGTTGGCACCTTTGGGTTTTAAATCAAATTCAAATTCATAAATATGAATTTCCATAAGGTAGGTATTTTTATTTTGTTGTAAATGTGAATGGTATGAAGAGGAATAACTTCCGCATATAATCTTGCCACGGTTGGGTTTATCATGGTTTATAACCATAGAATGTTAAAAACCAAGGTTTTCTTAATTTTGGAAAAGGAATTTCTTGTATACATATGTGATGTGCATTTTTATATGAGAAATTGTGGGTAAACGCAGCGTAGACTGCATCACTCAGCTTAAACTTCTAAGCTTTTTCATTGGAGAAAAGGAGAAGAGTATCTTTGACAGATACAAAGAAATTAAACTCAAGAATGAAATCCTCAAATACAACACCTACACACAGTTTTTGAAGTAGACTGTCAGTTCACAAAGTAGGCTTCTATCAGCCTTTGACTCAGAAAAAGGGAGGATGCATATGGCATTCCTATAGGCTCAAATTCCACAGCGAAAGACATCATCAAAAAAAGACAGCATTTGAGTTTGACACCAAGGACATTCATCCTATTGATCAAATGGAGATGCACAAACAGACCGATGAGATGATTTGTTCTACACTAACCAATACAACCATGACTGTGTCAAAATTTCAGGTGTCACTTTCAAATATCCAATCTCAGGTGACGATGGAGAATATATATTCTTTGGCAAAAGATACCAATATCAAATCATTGGAAGATCTGGTTGTTAAAATGGGGTATGATCCTGAAATGAGAAGGCTATAGAAGAACTGATTAAAAGGAAGAATGTTGATATTGTAGGACTGAGGAAATAACTGAAGCTGCTAGCAATAGAAGATCCATTGACCAAATATATAGAATAATTTGAAACACATAAGGGAGATATGTTGAAGTTAATCATGGATAAAAATGCCCAAATCAGGAAAATGGAGACATAAATGGAAAAGATGATTAAGGAGAAAGAGAAAAACCACAGGTGGCCATAGTTCCTTTGGATGCAGTGCCCCTCACAACAATCCCAAGTACAGGATCTACAACATCAACAATGCCTTTAGCCCAATCTACTTATGTTGTTGAAAATTTGACAAAAGCCATAGAAAACATGTCAATACAGACTAAAGATTTAAAATAAACTACAGGGGCAAGTTAAAGCTTTGCAGGAACATAAAACCAGAACTGAAGCTTCACATTTGGCTGAAGCACAAAGATCCCAAAGGCTACTAGAAATGATACATAAAGCAGAGAGTGAATCAACCATTGGCCAAACCTTGGCCCAAGCCAAGGAAAACATCTGGATGGGCATCCTCAATTCCATGAATGAGATTTGGTCATGTATCCAAATCATTTTTTAGCAGAAGGACCCAATATAAAAAGCCATAGAAGTTATTGTAGACATCAAAGAGAAGTTGGGTGACAAGCCTACTGAAGCTGCTAATATCATAAAATTCCCTAATTCCAAGAATAAATATGAGTTGGAGGATATAGGAATTGATGAGAGGATTGAAACTATCCTGGAAGTCAAGAAAGTTCTGACCAAAAGGAACCTCATTATGAAATTAGAAGAAAAATGCCAAGGACTGAAGATAGGGGTTAACAATTTTTTCAGTAAAGTTGAAGCATTGAACCAAAAGGGATTACCTAGTGTGTTTGTAATTAATGATAAATTAATTACCCAATAAGATTACAATAAGAAGTTGAAGGAAGTGGCCAGAGACAATTCTAAATTTTCCAACATAAAGAGCAGTTTGACAGGAAGAGCTTTCCTTGAAGCAATGGGAAATGAATTTTACATTTAAGATGATGTGAATCACATTTTTTTGGTAAAACCAATTTTTGCAAAATATACCAAGGTATATGAGATTTATAGGAAGGTAACAAAGCTGAAAATTCTGGATGAAGACAAGTGGGATAAGTTATCTGAGTTACTGGAGTAATTGATAACTCCAAATGCAGTTAAAGGATCAGCAAGCACAACAAAGACAGAAAGGACAAATCAACAACAAATTCCTCTAGATCTAGGTCTCTCGATGCAATTCCCACATGGGCCTATTAGTTTTCAGAATAGATAATGTTTTTAGATTTTGCTAAATATATCCTGTCGGTTGTGACATGAGTTTTGTAAATATTGTTATAAATACTTCACACTTAGAAGTATTATGTGTTAATTGTTGAATATTATTTTTTGAAAGCTATTGTAATTTTTCTAGTTGATAGGCTGATCAATGATACAAGGACGTCTTCGCATGATTCATATGTTGGAAAAATTTGTGAAGTGATCCTCTTTGTTTATGTGTTATTTCGTTGTTTCCATTACTGTTCTTAAATATAAATTACATTATAGAAATGGTGACGACCAGGATTTGTTGAAATATACACCCTGTTCTAGCTGTAAGTAATTTTAATGTTTTCTTCTGAAGTCAAACTAAGGAATTATTAATTTCTCTTTAGTTTTAGTTGAATCTTTCTTTTCTTCTATTCCATATCATTTTAAATTTTAAAGATCCAAGTAGTTCACCTATCTTTCCCTATGAAACTCCTTTAAAATTTGATATAGATCCATGTTTATTTTATAGAATCGATAGCCCAATGGAAACATAAGCATTCAATCAACCAAAACAATCAAATCAATTACAAAAAACAAACAAACAATTACAAAGTCATTAATAGCTTAAAATTTACAGAAAACAAAGCTAAATCTTACAAAGAGATCCCTCTCTGAGTTTAGAAGGGCTAGCTTCTAGACTTAAAAGTGGTTTTAATGTTACTTCTGTGTTTACTCTCACAACCTCAAAATTTACAGAACGATAACAGGCCCCATCAAGCCAACAAATGGTTCTGTTGCCGTGACCGAGATCTGACTGAGGAATAGTTGGATGTGGAATCCGTCTAAGCAAGAGATTGAATGTTGGGTAAGTCTAAAAGAACGTGAGTTTTTTGTGCAAGAAAACAGAATTTTGTGCATCTCGACTGAACATTGGTTGCAGAAGTATATCCATACATATCAGTATGATATCTTGTTCACATTGTTTCTAGTGAGCTATACGAGTGGCTATCAATACTAGCTACGCAAACGGGTCATTTCAATAATAAGACAACTCCATGGACCCTAGATCTAATTGAGAAGCTGAAAAATATGATAACGAGATCACAAGGGTTTTTTATTATTGGATCGATAGTATCCTTGGAGGGTTTATTACTGAGTTCACGACCGATACTTCTGTGTCTTATAGCGAAGCACAGTGCAAGTTCTTCAAAGTCCCTAGAGGTAAGTACCTGGATTCACTGAAGTTATGGATTAGAATGTTATTTTGTGGAAAAGGGTATATTGCGGATGCACTCATATTTATGTTCAAAGAAATAGAACCTGGTGCTACGCGGAATAGAAAAAGATTCATAATAGATTGGGGTACTTACGTTGAAACTTAATATCATCCGTTTTTTTGGTCTGAAGAAAGAGAAAGCAATGCCACTACCTTGAGAAGTTTTTCATTGATATCTGAAAGTCAACAAAGCACTACGGCGATTCCCTAGCCTTCCACCCCCATCATCACCCCATCCGATTTTGTCCCTCCAACTCCACCTCCACCTCTCATTCACCATGGCCCAACCCCAAAAGATGCTTGTGTTCAAGGGATCTGATGATCCGAAACAATTTTGGTTTTTTGCAGAAGCAATATGGAGTTTGCAAAACATTACAAATGAAAATATGATGAAATCACAGTTTGTTACCACGCTGCAAGATATAGAATTTTCTTGCTACATGAAATATGTTACGACAAATGAAAATGCTACATTAGTTGAGATGAAGACTACGTTGAATTTTGAATTCAAGAAACCAAAGTTGTAGTCCTAGTGTATCATAGAAATCAAAGAGATTAAGTAACTGGCTACTGAGACCGTGTGGGAGGTAGATCAGAGATTTAAGATTTTGTTGAGCTGAATTAGCTTCAATATCTCAGATGAATAGTATAGAGAATGGTTCATTGTTGTGCTATTTCCTCATCTCAGATTTCCATTGTCACAACAGAAGATTGCAACTCAGGTTGAAGCACCCCAGATCGCAATGAAGCTCGAAGATTTTCCAGTAGTTGATACAAGCATAGGAGTGCAATAGATTTAGACTCAATTGGCAAGTTTTCACATGGAGCTCCAGGATCTAAAGAAGGGAAAGGAGGTTATAACTGATATTATATTGGAAGTCTGGTGTATCAATTGCAAAGCAAAGGGTCGCTATTATAAAGAACAGTGCCATGTTTATAGAGACTATTTGGGCGTTGGGATGTCGATTCCATTGAAGCCTGGATCGAGTGTTGGGCTAAGTGTAGGGCCCCGTGTATGGTGTAGCATATGCAAAGTTGCAGGCAAAAATTCTGTTGGGCCTCAAATATGCCCAATTTTCCACTATATATTACCGCCATTCATAACCTAAATTCTGACACCTTTACACTCATTTCGCATCATAATTCCATCAGTTATCGCCAAATCACATCCTATGCCTCATGGTTGATTATCATTAGTTTTATTAGCTTTTTGATGATTAGAGGTGATTTTTTTATGATTTACTAATGATGGTTTCACTAATTTCAATTGTCGTGGGGTTCTATTGCCAAATTCTCCACAAGTCAATTTGAACTAGTTGCTACAAGTTGAGTACAGAATTGTTGTAGATGAAAATATCAATTTTGTGGTCAAATAGGGAAGAATCATGAAATTACGACAGGTGATTTTTGTTCAGAGTACCCTTATTCATGTAACCCAGAAACTATTTGGAAAAATCCATTACCATGAAGGAGTTATGGCCAGGGGAATATTCCAGTGCAAGGTTAAGTACATATTTGGGGTCAAAATTCAGATTTGACTATTTCAGCCACATTCACGGTTTGGATAAGTTTATTTGTGCTAAAAAATGGAATTAGTTCCTCCATCCATGCCATGATCAGGATGAACCCAATCGTGGCCCATTTGAAGACTCTCTAGAAGATTGCATACGATTTCTTTGTTGTTGTATTTGTTTTTTTTTTTAAGTTTTGGTTGTTATTTGTTTCCATCGGCTACACATTATAAAAGATAATGTTTTACATGCACGCTTGGAGTAGTAGAGCAGGAGGGAAGCAATAGGAGCAGTAGAAATAGGAGAATTGTGATGTAATTCCATTTCTTCTAGAAGCTTTGTTGTATTTGTTATGAACCATTAATACACAAGGTTAATTCATCATTTAAAACTTCTGTCGGTATCATGGTTTTTTCTTAGTTCTTAGCTGCATTGAATTAACTTAAACCTGCTCCAGGTTTTGGCAAGGGCCCACCACTTGTGGAACCAGGTTCTGTATTAATTTAGATTCAAAGTTAGTTTTTTGAGTCAATTTCTCAAAATATATCATGCAATTGATGAATTCGAATGGTTTGTTTTAATTTTGCATTTAAAGATTCATTTTGTTCATGTAGGATGTATTGCTAAACGAATTGTTTTGATTGATGAATTTCAAGGTTGCTTGAATCAAAGTCGTGCAAAAAGTTGTGAGTTATTGTGGAAATCATGTTAATCTCTGAAGTCTTGCATTATGAATGTAAATCATAGAGATTTGCGCGGATAGCTCCTTCATTTTCTTAAATCTTATTGCTACGCACAAGACTTGTAGACATCGTAACGATTTCATAAGAATTGTAGTTATGATCGAGGTTTGTGAACTCAGAGTATGCATGCTTGTCCTTCCTCTGCTTTTAATTGAGTTTTCTGTATAATGTCACCATACATAGGAATTCGATTTCTCTCTTTTGAATAAGAACTTCAGTTTTCTTATTATTTATAATTTCTTTCAGTGTTGAATAAGAGGGTTAATTCAACAATAGATCTCAGATTTTTTGGGTATCCATAATTTAGTTTGTTTAAGAATTATTTTCTAGAAATTTATAAGTTTCAGAAATTTGAATGAATGTATTTGTTTAAATTAAATGTCTTTCTCTTGATTGGATTGAATTGGGAGACTCCAGAGTCTAATATCAGTTTGCATATTATTTTGATCTCTGTTTTTCATAATAGTAGGTCTATTCTAGTTTTGAAAATTAAGCTTGAGTTAGATTTAGTATTATGGTGCCAACTTCATTAGGTTAAATAGATGAGTAATTTTTGTTGTGTGTAATCAGAATTTCGTAATCAATTCATTAATGATCTTGTTGTTAGAAGGATAGTGTTTGGAAATATTTTTTTAAGCACTTGAATCGTAGTATTCCAGTTTACATAAATGCATGATATATTTAGGATAGGATTTGTTTGGAAAACACAACATTGATTGGAAATATAGTATTAATTGTTAGCATAGGCCGTGTGGAATCGTGTGACATTTGCAACATAATTATTTCGATTTGTTGTGTAGGATTTATTTAAATCTTAGTGTAATCGTCATTTAAATTTATAGTTGGTTATTTGATTCATTTTGTAGAAGATTCCAATTACAATTATTTCCATTCATTATTAAAATAAGTTGAAGTTGTCTGTACTGATTTAAATTAGTTATGAATTATAAGAGCATCAATTCTACCTTTTGAATGTTGAGTTAATCAAGTAGCACATAGGTATTGGGTTATAGTTGAGTTTCCTTTGATTTACAGTATCTCGGGAATTATCTTGTGCAATGATTTTGAATCGGGTTACTATTAGTTTGTTTTGAAAATACAGTAGTGATAACTATCTATTTTATATCTGAATAAGTTCTTGAGTTAAATAATTCATAGTTAAAATAGAATAGTGATTCGAGCTTTGAATGAGATAGATAGGTTTCTTCACTTCATCTTTTCTAGATGAAATAATTAGGTATAGGAATTGGGTATTTCGTACTTCATTATGTACTTAATTTAAGAATAGATTTCAGATTTCATGATGTTATTTTAGGTTAGATGTGCTAATCTTGCATTTCCTGCGCTTGTGCTTGTAAGCTTATGAGCCCCGGTTGATAATTTAAACATTTTTAGCGTCTTTTCTGGGGAGGTGCTAAAGGGATTAGATCCTAGTTTCTTTCACAATTTTTGTGTGATCCTAGTTGCAAGGAAATCACAGGGTGAAGAGTGTATAGTAAGACATGAGTGAAGAGCCACACATCCACTATGGTGAGGTTACTCCAAAAAAAAATTTCCAAGTGTGCAAGTTTGGTGAGTTTTACTGCAATTAGTTTTAATTGATTTAGATTAAAATTTCAAAGCTCTTTAAAGACAAAAAAATTTTGCGGTGTTGTAAGAACCCTTTGTACTAATCCATGTTGCAAGATAGGGATCATAAACCAGCAGGAGAAATTCAAGAATAATTGAGAGCTTGAATAATTTCCCTCGAAGCAATTTCTCAAATCCTAGCAGTAGCCGGGATATCTTCTTCTTAGGAAGAGTTCATCCTCACCGGATTCAGGAAATTATCTATCTCTCCACAACTAGAAAAATATTTGGAAGTCTCCCTTGATTCCTCCTGCCTATATACTAAGGAGATCGATGAATCATGTACCAAATCTTATGGGGAGCATCCAGTTGAACCTGAGATAGAAGAACTTTCACCATGTCCAGCAGCAAGGCTTGTATGCATTCCAGAGACCAATTATCCAAGTTTTCCTGGCGCGATTGAGGAGGAATTTTAGAGTGGTACAAAAGAAGAAATGAGCCAATACCACCATGATTACATCGAGCATTGGTTCCAGATTACAAATACTCTTTGTAATACTCTCATCTTCCAATAATCTTTGTATCATAGCTTTCAAAGTTTTTGATTGTTCATGCTCATATACCTTCTAAAGTTTATATGTTAAATTCGGGCATGATTATATCTTTGTACCTGATTCGCACATGAATTCATTGGAAGTTCTCTTTCACTTGAAGGAGGAAATATTTTCTCCAGTATAGTAGGAAAGTTAGTATTGTAAATAAATAAATGAAATAGTAAAGAGAAAAACAAGTTATTTTGTGAAAACCAACTTGTTTGGTGCAACTGGACAGGGACTTTTCTTGAAAACCAGGTAAGTGGTGGGAAAGGTTCCCAATAAAGTTTGTAATTTTAATTGAGTTCTTCAAATCATGTATGTATGCCTTGTACTTGTGTTGGTTGATGTGGGATTACTTAAGGCCCACCTGCTAACAAGCCTTGTCCCATCGACATCAGCACATCATCAAGGATCAAGGTTAGGGTTAAATAAGGTACCTGGGAGCCTGCATGCCTTAATGGCAGGTATCCTCATCATCTACTAAGAAAATACATCAATGTTTCTTGGTGGATGAATTTTGAAATCCATTCGACTCCGAAAAATCTATTCATGGCTAGTAGAATTTACCTGGTACCTTGATTCCCATTGACATCAAGGGTGGTATATCTCACATTGGTTAACGACATCATCAATGGTCGATAATCCAATGATTCTTGTTTATGTTCGACATCGACACCATTTATTCACATAAGAAATATTGCACATGGGTGTGCAGTGGTTGAAGACTATATGGTTTTGAGATCTTAACATTGATTTGCTTCAGCTTGGATTTTTGTATCAACATTTCCATTATCATTTGCAGCAGCAGTCACTTTTCCTCAGTTGTTTGGGGACATACAAATCCTTAAGAATGGGGGAGAAGGGGACCTTAAATTCATCCTTTAGCCTTCTTCAGCTCATCCTTTAGCCTTTTTCAGTAGATCATATCGACAGTCACATCGGCTCCAGCCATTCCATCCTCCACTTCATTTTGCAACACCACGCACATGAACGATAAAGCTAAAACTTGAGGTAAATTTAGCTTATGATTCTCTAATTCATTAGAAGGTTAAAGAAGCTTAATGATTCACCACTTCTCATTCCACACATTTCATCCTTCATAAACCATTATCTTTCTATTTCCTTTCATTCATTATGCATAAACTCTGATTACAAGACCATGTAAAGGCGAAGCCAAATGTTGTATTAATCAAAGAAGTCTCTATGGTGTCTTATCCTTCCATGATAACAATATTTGGAATGAAGTCATTACTGCCATGAAATGAAAAAGGAAACCACTTGTAGACATTTTCCTTACGATGAAAGAGTATGCAAGCACCCACTCCCCATCTCCATCACTACTTCATTTCATCCATCATTTCTCCCTCATCCATTCATTTCTTGTCCACAATTTTCATTGCTCTGTAAATTAGTGTGACATATTAAATGTGAATAGTGTTGCTCCATAAGAATCAACACCTCCAAGTATTCAAGCAAGTGCTGCTCCACAAGAACCAACACCTTCAAATATCCAAGCAATGTTGTCCCACAACAACCAACACCTACAAAACAATGTTAAGAATTTGTAAATGAGAAAGATATTTCTTTGCACGAGGAAATTCAAATACTCAAGCATGGGGGAATGTTGGGCCTCAAATATGGCCAATTTTCCAAAATATATTATCGCCATTCATATCGTAAATTCCGACACCTTTACACTCATTTTGAATCATAATTCTTTCACTTATCACCAAATCACATCCTATGCCTCGTGATTGATTATCATTAGTTTTATTAGCTTTTCGATGATTAGAGATTATTTTTTCATGATTTACAAATGATGATTTCACTAATTTCAATTGTTGCAGGGTTTTATTGCCAAATTCTACACAAGTCAATTTGAACTAGTTTCTACAAGCTGAGTACGGAATTGTTGTAGGTGAAAATATAAAGTTTTTGGTAAAATAGCGAAGAATCATGAAATTATGACATGTGGGTTTTGTTTATAGTACCCTATTCATGTAACCCATGAACCGTTTGGAAAAACCGTTTGTCAAAATTCGTTACCATGAAGGAGTTATGGTCAGGGGAATATTCCAGTGCAAGGTTAAGTACATAATCAAGGTCAAAATTCAGATTTGACTGTTTCAGCCACATTCACGGTTTGTATAGGTTTCTTTGTGCTAAAAAATGGAATTAGTTATTCCATCTATGCCAGGATCAGGATGACCCCAACCATGGCCTATTTGAAAAATCTCTAGAATATTGCATACAATTTCTTTGCTATTATATTTGTTTTTTTTGAAGTTTGGTTGTTATTTGTTTCCATCAGCTGCTTCAGGAGTTTCACCTACTTCAGTTCATGTCATCATCGATTGATGAGTGAATTTCGACTTTCCAATTTCTGGGTTGCACTCCTCAAGCGTTCCTTCCCCACGTTGCATCCCTAACCTAGTTAACATTAACTTCCAAAAAGACTACAAAGCACAAACCGCTCTGATACCAAAATATATGATCTGAATGTTATCGAAATTAAGTGCTAAAGTAGAACTGATTAATTACCATCAGTGAATTGATTGTTAATTGAACTGCTTATTGTGGAAGACTGAAGGAAATATTAAGCATTTATGACTTAAACCAACAACATATTAATAATGAAATTACAACAAAGAACATAGATAAGAGACAACAAACATTGATTACGGAGTTCGTCCATGGTGGACTACGTCTCCGGGTCCGCTTTCAAGATGGGCATTCGTTTTATTAGGATTGATCTGAGGAATTATTTACATAGAAAAAACACCAGACTGAATGTGCTCGCAGGAACCTTTGGTCACTGACAACATAAATCTCTCTCTCCTAGCTTTCCAATGCCTATCTCCAAGCTCAATTCCGCCTCCCGAGGACCAAGAAACAATGAAAACAAAACAACCTCTATCCCTGAGAAACTGAACTCAAAATCACTCTTTTTTCTTCTATCTTCATCATGTAAAAAGGCTAATTTTATATAAGGACTAGTCTCGAACTCCTTGAGGCCAAATTTGGCATGGTAGTTTAGCAATTATGGTGATGAGGTCTTCGATCTTGTCACAATGTGACACCTAGTGGATAAGTGATAAGGTGGTTTAATGAACACCTTCGCGCATTTAAAATAAAAACCCAAAAAAAGACCTTAGGTTATAATTAGGCACTGACAGTTAGCTAAAAAACACGAATAACAGTGATAGTTTTCATGTGATCGAGCGGCCTAGCCGATCTCTCCCATCTCGCGGTCTGATCCAATGGCTTTGCAACGCTGCAGTCAACCACCTGCATGTGACAACCCAAACCACCGATGGTTTCAGCTTAGTTCTATGGTTAATCTCGACTATTGTGGTCTGCTGACATCTGTTCACATGACAACTATGATCCCGATGGTTACGGCGTGCGCCTTTATCCGAACTGCATTACCTACTGTGGTTTGATCCCGCTTGTTCATAAATAATGGTTTCATCTTTGTTCCACTGCTGTTTAGCCCCATCGGTTAACTCTCGACATTTACTACAATGATCACTCTTTTCTGCATGTTCACATTTCGACAATTTCTACACGATTTATACCGAAGGTTAACTGTGTATTACATTTTGTATTTTCATTTATTACATATTTTTAATGTAAAGGTACGAAACTTATATTTAGGTCTTAATAAATAGGTTTTAAAATATTGCATTGTTTGCGGTAGGTTTTAACACCTTAGGTTTTAGACTTAGGTGTTAGGTCTTAGACTTGGGTGTTAGATCTTAAGTTTTCCACCATAGCCTTAATGACTTAATCCATAGGTACATGTCACCACTTCACCATTACATTTCCATTATCACAAATACCACACACACACCAAGTTTGAACCACACTTTAACCATGACATCACACTGAACCATGACGAAGTAACTCTTTTATCCGGAACACTGGAGGGCCTATCAATTTGAAGACTAAACTGGACATCGGACAAACTGGCGCTGATTGGACCTCATTTTCAATCTACACTGAAGCAAGATCCTCCTGGATTAAACAGTAGGAGAACTGTGATGTAATTCCATTTTCGCTGGAAGATTGTTTTATTTTTTCTCAACCATTAATACATAAGGTTGATTCATCATTTAAAACTTTTGTGAGTATTATGGTTTTTTCTTAGATCTTAGCAGCATTGAATTAACTTAAACCTGCTCCAGGTTTGGCAAGGGCCCACCACTTCTGGAACCGGGTTTTGTATTAATTTAGATTTAGAGTTAGTTTTTTGAGTCAATTTATCAAAATATATCATGTGATGGATGAATTCGAATGGTTTGTTTTAATTTCACATTTAAAGATTCATTTTTTTCATGTAGGATGTATTGCTAAATGAATTGTTTTGATTGATGAATTTCCAGGTTGCTTGAATCAAAGTCATGCAAAGAGTCATGAATTGTTGTGGAAATCGTGTTAATCTCTGAAGTCTTGCATTATGAATGTAAATCATAGAGAGTTGCATGGATAGCTCCTTCGTTTTCTTAAATATTATTGCTACGCACAATACTTGTAGACATCGTAATGATTTCATAAGAATTGTAGTTATGATCGAGGTTTGTGAACTCAGAGTATGTGTGCTTTTTCTTCCTCTACTTTTAATTGAGTTTTTGAGATAATGTCACCATAAATAGGAATTCGATTTCTCTCTTTTGAATACAAAACTTCGGTTTTATTATTATTTTGAATTTCTTTCAGTGTTGAATAAGAGGGTTAATTCAACAGTAGATCTCAGATTTGATGGGTATCCATCAATTAGTTTGTTTGAGAATTATTTTCTAGAAATTTATAAGTTTCATAAATTGAATGTATTTCTTCAAATTAAATGTCTTTCTCTTGATTGGATTGAATTTGGAGACTCCAGATTCTGATATCAATTTGCATATTATTTTGATCTTTGTTTTGCATAATAGCAGGTCGATTCTAGTTTTGCAAATTAAGCTTGACTTAGATTTATGTTTCTAATGTGAACAATGTTAGGTTAAATAGATGAGTAATTTTTGTTGTGTGTAATCAGAATTTCGTAACCAATTCATGAGTGATCTTGTTGTTAGAAGGATAGTGTTTGGAAAGATTTGGTTAAGCACTTGAATCGTAGTATTCCAGTTTACATAAATGCGTGATAGATTTAGGATAGGATTTGTTTGGAATACCAAACATTGATTTGAAATAGAGTATTAGTGGTTAGCATAGGCCGTGTGGAATTGTGTGACATTTGCAGCATAATTATTTCGATTTCCGGTGTTGGATTTATTTAAATCATAGTGAAACTATCATTTAAATATATAGTTGGTTATTTGATTCATTTTGTAGAAGATTCCAATTATAATTATTTCCATTCATTATTAAAATAAGTTGAAGTTGTCTGTACTGATTTAAATTATTTATGAAGTAGAAGAGCATCAATTTTTCCTTTTGAATGTTGATTTAATCAAGTATCTCATAGGGATTGGGTTATCATTGAGTTTCCTTTGATTTACAATATCTTGGGAATTAGCTTGTGCAATGATTTTGAATGAGGTTACACTTAGTTTGGTTTGAAAATATCAGTAGTGATAGCTATCTATTTTTTCTGAATAAGTTTTTGAGTTAAATAATTCATATTTAAAATAAAATAGTGATTTGAGCTTTGAATGAGATAGATACGTTTCTTCACTTCAAATTTTCTAGATGAAATAATTAGATATAGGAATTGGGTATTTCATACTTCATTTTGTACGTAATTTAGGAATAGATTTCAGATTTCATGATGTTATTTTAGGTTAGATGCGCTAATTCTGTGTTACCTGCACTTGTGCCTCTAAGCTTACGAGCCTCGATTGATAATTTAATGTTGGAAATTATAGCAATATATTTCCCCGACACATTCCACGGAATATTGTCACCTGTTGCAAAATATTGTCAGATCGTTGAAGAAATTGTTCGACATGATGAACAACATTGTAAGAGCTACGATCAAATGATGCAGAACAGTCCTGGTGCATACATAATGTAGGTAGAAGGTCGCGAAGCTTTGGGTTCGCCAACTGCACCAGGAGCTTTCCTAGGCCGAGGGTGTGGCCGAGGAGGAGGCGTTGGTCATGGATGAGAGTAGATCATACGTTACAACTATGGACAACCAAGACATTTTTCTATGGATTTTCAGAATCCTAATGCAGCTTCCTATAAGTATTGTCAATAATTTGTTCATGAAATCGAAGATTGTCCCATTTTTTTAGCTAAAATGCAGAAGAAGCACAACCAACAACCGGCTCCGAATATACAAATGATGAGGGTTGAACCAAGCCAGGAATATCCTAGCGTTAACATAGTAACGCGCAGTGGTGTGAATACTGAAGGAAACCACGTGGAGGAAAAGAAGATTGTGACAGAGACATGGGTAAGGAAATTTGAATATAATAATGTTGGGTTTAATGTGCAGTGCAATAAAGAGACATTCATGGAAGCAAAGAAGACATTTATGACTCCTAAAGCTTCGACATCAACCACGCAGAGACAACTATTTTAATTAAAGAATAAGCCTGAGGAGGATCTTGAAGTAAAGGAAGCTAATCAGTCTATCTTGGCATCCTTCTTACAGACGTGTATGAAATTACTAAGGGACCAAAAGCCTGTTGTAGAAGGGTTACAGGAGCTGATAGATAACTGTGGTGGAAAGGAAAAGCTACAACTGGAACAATGTGCAATACACAAAATGTACAAGACCAAGAAGAGAATCAGATGAGAGATGCGGTTGACTACGCAGATCGGGGACTATGAGATGGATCAAGTCATTTTGGATCTAGGATCAAATGCCAATGTTCTATCGAAATAGACATGGGAGCGAATGGGAAGGCCTAAGATTCAATGGTCACCAATTCAGCTGAGGATGGAAAATCAACAAAGATTATTTCTATGGGGTGTTTGTAGGGTATTAGCGTAGATATTTATGGAGCTAGCGTGTTGGTCAACTTCAAAGTTATTGAGATTTTTGATGATAGCAATCCTTATCATGCGTTGTTGGGATTTCATTGGGCTTACCACATGGATGTTATAATCAACTTAAAGAAGAGGCAGATGATCTTTTAAAAGAATGGTACCCAAGTTGTTGTGCAATTATATCCTTCCAAAGGTGTGTGTTATATAGAGTTTGTCCAACATGAGTATGGAGATGCTCAGATTAATCAGATATATAAGCTTACTGCGCATGATGAAGAATAGATTAATCCCACCGCGTATGGTAGAATATTTTGGGAGCACGATAGTTCGTGCGTTTTATATTTCAATGAAGAGTTGGAGCATTGGCAGAATCACTTGCATGAATTCACTACTAAGCATTGTAACAGAGTCACCAAATCTCTTCACTATGTCCAATTGGAAGTGTGCAACTTGCCTTTTTATGATGGAATAAGGAATGTTGTCTTGTTTCTAGAATAATTTTAGAAAAATGTGCCTGAGGACCAGAGATACGAAGATTTGGACTTCGCGTAAAGGTCTAATACAGCCCGATGGTGGGGTGCACACAAAGAAAGTTTAGGAGGATGGAAGGAGTTTTGAAAATTGATAATGCTGAGGTTTGGTCATGTCGATACAAAGATCGCGAAGAAATATGATGGTCAAAAAGATCCTTGTGAACATTTATCTCACTGGGCAACAACTTGGGGAACTAAACCTCAACTAGAGTGGGTGCATATATTCTTTCATTCCTTGGATATGATACCCCAACAATGGTATCTTGAAACAGAGTTGTGCCATGGCACTACAAATTGGGATGAGATGATGGAAGGATTCTTGTTAACTTATAGCTTCTCTTATGGCTAAGAGTGCATTAATGAGGCTCTTCAAGAATTCAAAGTCAGTGTGCTATGAATTACCAAGGAGCCAAGGACGTTGGTACAACCTAATTGGGTTGCATAGTTGGATCATGCTCAAGGAAGTTACAGACAGTCTGGTTGGAAATATATGGTCAACAAGTCTGTGTTGGGGGAGACTTGTGAATTCCTATTTGAAGGAGCCTGTAGGACTATAAACGAGTCAACCAAAGGGTGGCTTCCCCGAAGGAGAAGTACTGCACGGCAGCACGACAGCAGGCGTAGCTGGAGGGTATTGCGCTAAGGGAGGCACGACTGCACCGAAGGGGTGAGTCTTACGGAGTTCATCCAAAAAGTGACAGTTGGAACAATAACAGTTGATTGGACCACGACTTGGCCATTAAGAGGAGTAGGAGGGATGTAATTAATGGGCATATATAGGCAAATATGCCACCAAATTAGCATTTATGAGGCAGATCTAAGAGAGATGATGCGATTTTAATTCAAATTTCACTATAAATCAGGGATCCCGCCCCCCATTCAAACACTTTTCACGCTAAGACTTAGAAGTGATAATTGTTGTCTGCAAGAGCACCGAGTAAGATAATGTATGTCAAAGAAGAGTTTTGAGGATATTGAATAGGAATTTCTCCACAGAAGCTTGGGATTCATAATGACAGCCACACCACCAGTAACTGCTACAGGACCGAGGTTTCCCAGGAAACAAACAATTGTGTGCGCAACACCATCCAAAAAGCCATAGAAGCCAGTAATAATATTATCGCCCCAGAAGAAACAACCTAAGTAACAACATATTAAATGGGGCTCAAGATCGGAAAAAGGAGCCTATGGAGATTGAATCCAATGAAGAAGAAGTCACATCGGAGGAAAGTGATGTTGAGGAGGTCGAGCCTATCTCTAGGTTGCCTCTGTATATTCTGCCTTGGAAGTTAGAAGCTAAGAAGATGAGGAAATATTAGGACGTGGTGAAATACAAGGTCTTTACGCCTTTGATTCTGGATGACGTGCCAATTGAAGGAGAGTAATTGCCCAAGGTGCCCCACCTGTAGATGGAGGACTGAGATTTCAATGATAGCAGTAAATACCCGTCGTTTGAGCCCAAATGATATCTACACCAAAGAAGTTATACAAGAGGAATGACTAGATTGGAGCCGATGAAATGGGTGTCTGGTCTCCAAGAGGCCATGATACTCAATATGTTGTACCTTCCACACTTTGGGCGAAGTTTTATTAACACTATTTGTGTACTCCAACCTCTAGCATTGGTGCACAATGAGTGCTTGTGGTTAGGGAAGAAGATCCTTATCGATGCTATGTTAATAAGGAGTATTACTGCCCTTCCATGTCTTGGATCAGACCCCGTAGAAGATTTTTTGGGAAAAGCTCATGACAAAAAACTCGCCGACTAGATGAAGCAAGATTATAATCTAACAAAGGGAACCTACGGTTAAGAAATTAACTCGATTTATGATATATTTGTGCCATTTTCCATACACATTTTAGCCGAGAATATTATGACAAAGCGTTTTGGAGAGGAGGCTTATGCATTGGTGTTATAGCATCATTTATCGCCAACTTATACTTGATGATTTATGCATTGGCCTTGGGCAACCCTTTTCTTCAGACTTGGACATATTTCTGAAAAAAAACAGTATCTTACAACCCATACGCGACTCTGCGTAGACGTTTCCACGTATATATGCGAGTCCATATATAGAGATCGTGTATGCCATTTTAATCATTAAAAAATATATTTTTTCCCTATTTTAGAGGCGGGGTTTACGATTGTCCCAGTAACTTAACCACCCCAGCCCGTGGCCTAACTGTTCCCAACTGTAAAAACTAATTTGATGGACTATAAAAGCCCCTCAAGGGAATGGCCTAAGGGAGAAAGAGAGAGATAAATATAGATATTATACGATGTTGTAGCCCTATCCAAGTCTGATATATTCCTGTGCCTCCTGCACTTCCCAGATATTTGCAGGAAACCCTTGTTTCCTTGAGATGTTCATCACCCTATATGACATCCATTGTGCACTCATCTTGGAAGAAATATTGAGAGGCTAGGGCTGGGTGGATCCAGAGGACAATATGCTCGAAGGTCGTGGCAGATTTGAGGTGATCTCTCCATGCTTGTTACTATACATGTCATTAATAATAGAATAAGCCATCTTGTTCCTGATGTTTACGTGTCAATAATATTTTATGCATGTCTAATGATCATCAATTGAGCATTTAATATTGTTTTTATGATGTTATGCATGATTTCCACTAACATCTAGAACATATATATGATGTACAACTAGGATTTTGAGTTTGTTCTTTGTTGGTTTACATATTTTGGAGCACAAAGTGTTGTAGGGGATTTGCACCCCATGGGATCTACTTCAACCGAGGGACATTCAGGTAAGTTCTACAACCTGTAGTTTCTAGTTATTAGCATAAAATTTGGTTAAGTGAGTCCTTCTTATAATGGGATGCCCCTAATCTATGAAGGTTAATCAACCCAAGACCTTTAGGGTAACATTTCCCAAAACATAAATGGCGACTCTGCTGGGGATCACATTCTTGTGATTTCCCATTTGAGTTGTTTTATCTATCTTGTAGGTTCCTGACAGGTTTTATCACTTTTTACAGTCTAGCAAGTTTTTTTTTAGGCAGACAGAAGACCTGGTCCCTTGATCAGGCTTCACTTTTTATTTTTTCCTTATCTTTATTTGCATATGTAGCTTTTTCTCTACACAGTCGTGTATACCTCCTATTTTTTCCAAAGGGACCCACGTATACGCGAGTTTCCTTTGTTACAGTCACGTATACACGCTAGTTGCACACTATAAAATCGCACATGGTTGGAAAATTATGAAAATTTAAGTTTTTGGCCTCTATAGTCTTTTATGTTTGGGTTAAACCATTCCTGTGGTGTCTTTAAGGGCTCTGGACTGTGTTTATGGTGATCTCATATCCATTTCTCTCTTGTTTTTGTGAAAACCTAGCCATTTGGTGAATTGCCTTGTTTTGTGTGTTTGCAATTGTGGCTGAAGCACCGAGAGCTTTTCTTGAATTTCTTGGTTGTCCTGACCTATCGGAACAATGAGCCTCTGCTTGTTTTCTCTTCTTAGCCCTATGTGTTGCTTCACTTATGGTTGTTTCCTCTTTGGTCTATTTCGGTTTTCTTGATTTCTTGGACTTGTCTTGTTGCGAATTTTGAAGAATCTCTTCTTGGTTTTTGAGTGGTTGTTCATTACAATATTGTGCTACTGTGTTGAATCACTTGATTGAGTTTCTTGGTTCTTTTTGCCCATTTAAGTCCTGCTACGAAAGTGGCACAGTTGGCTTGAGCACTTTTGAAGCCTTTGTTGAGACTCATTTATCTTGATTCTGGTTCTTGGCTAGTTTTTTGTTTGTTTTCTTGAAATCTCTTTTCTTCCATTATAATTAAAAGGCACAAAAACATTTTATGTTTTCCGTATATTTTTCTTTGAGTTTGTTTTTACGATTTCACTACATCTTTTGGAGCTTCTTGATTGATTTCTAGGCTTTGGTTCTTGGTTTGATTGTGAAGGAATTTTTTTTTTGCTTTCACTCTTTTATCAAGTGCATTTTTGATGTTCTTATGCATAGGAGTTCTGTTTGGAACTGGCCTTGTTTTCTGTCAAAAAGTGATTGAACCATTGTCTAGGAACTCTTTTTTCTTCTTTAGAACTAGCATCTTAGGATTTTCATATTATTATTAGTTTGCATTAAGTGTATTTGAGCATTTTAGTCTTTTTCGTAACTTTCTGAATCATGTGAAGTGTGAGTGTCTGAAAAGAAAAAACAAATTTTTTTTCTTATTAGTTTCATAGAACCCATGTAGATATCACTTTTCATCGAAAGGAAATTGTTGCATTTTCATGTAACTAGGTTTTCATTGATTTTATCTGAGTCATAAAACACCATCAGTTTCACTTCCGTGAGCCCTTGACTTAAGTAACAGCCAACTTAAAATAAGCGATTTAATTAAAAGAAACTAAAAGTTTTTGTATTATTATCATTAATCATACACCAACTAGCTAGGTTGTAGGTCCTTGGATTAGGTGAGTGGAGAGTTAACTCTCCAAGGCCGCTCAAATTGTTAAACATAGAAATTTTATTAATGAGTGAAATCGAACACCGTTAAGTGGACCGGGAAAGCTCTCCTCCAGAGAGTCAAGCGCGAGGGATAGTGCAGGAAGAGAAGAGAGATACCCCCTCTCCTATTTGTTGAATCTTCACCTAAGACCGTTCCGCCCGGCTGCCGATATGGATTGGTGCCCATAGTTTCCTATCCTAGGGACCACATAGGTGACTGTGGGGGGGAATACCCGTGGTACCTGAGATAGACGTTGCATCACTTTCATCAGTAATTCTGGAGGGTGCCCTTGTGAAGCTTTGGTACTTTCACTGGCAAAGGTTGTTGTTAGGAGGTCAGCGTAACTGTTTCTGTTACCTTCTCTATTAGGCCTGGGGCGTAATTACCCCAGACTATTTTCTGAAGGTCATATTATTTTGTTGTCTTGTATTTTGGTGTCTGGTCCTCATCACCCAGAGCAGAAATACTTGAGTGCTGCTTTCCTGGCTATATCTTAGGAACTTTTTAGAGTGTGCTTTTTGCTCCTAGATTCCTTAGCTTCATATATTTTTTTGAGTCTAATTTAATCTCTTAAAGTGGCTAACCAATCGCCTCGTCGATCAAGGAGGCTTCATGGGTTGTCTCCCGTGAGTGTCGAACCCTCTTCAAGAAGGCGTAGGAGTAATTCGAAGAGTGATTTTCACCTGGTGGTTTCAAACGTAGCGGAGATAGATCCTCCATCAGGACTTGAAGTTTTCGTGGGTGGTTCTGGTATTGGTGTCAGTATAGAGAGGAGTGCTTCACTAATATCTAGAGTTTTATTTCCAGCAGAAGAAGTAGAAATAAAGGAAGTCCCTCAGCCTGCTAAGTCTCTTCCATCTCCTCTTCCTGCTATTTATCCTTACATTATTCAGTACATCGGACCCGAGTCTCAAAGACTGGAGAGTCCTTATCCGTCATATTCATATCTTTCAATGGCCATGACTGGGAACACAGTTTTGACTATGAACACTACAAGTGTTCAAACTCCTCTTTTAGTTAAAGGAGGGGGCATTATTGCTATATCTACGATCACTTCTAGTGATTTTGTGTTTGGCTCTGGAAACACCCAAGCACATGCTTCTCAATCTGGTCCCTTTTCTTTTGGAATGCCCACTAGTGGGATTCCTTCTTTCTCCTTTTATGTTGCTTCAGCTGTATCTACACCAATTCCTTCTATGGCTAGTGGATCAGCTTCATTTCAAGGGTTCCCCTTTGGAAGTGGGCACATCCCTCATTCAAACCCTTCCTTACTCTTTCAGTTGAAGGAGGGGGCATTATTGCTATATCTACGATCACTTCTAGTGCTGCTGTGTTTGGCTCTGGAAACACCCAAGCACATGCTTCTCAATCTGGTCCCTTTTCTTTTGGAATGCCCACTAGTGGGATTCCTTCTTTCTCCTTTTATGCTGCTTCAGCTGTATCTACACCAATTCCTTCTATGGCTAGTGGATCAGCTTCATTTCAAGGGTTCCCCTTTGGAAGTGGGCACATCCCTCATTCAAACCCTTCCTTAGGATCTTTACCTTTTACCTCTCAGACTCAAAGTTTCAATCCTTTTTCGAGAGGTCAAAGTTATAATAACTTTACAAGATGGAACCCTGTTTTTACAGTGTTAGGAGCGGGAAATCAATTTCTCGCTGGTCAACAAGGGAATGTTCTTTTCCCTTCATCGAGTACTTCTCAGTCTTTTTCTCTGTTCGCAAATACTTGGAACCCTTACCAAGCGGTCACCTCTTAATTCACTACCTCAGTTGGAGGGGAGGGTCCTGTGTATAGTAACTCTATGTTGGGGGGGGTCCTTCTCCGAATTTTGGGTCACAAGGATTTTATTATCGCCCAAAATTCTCTACGAACAACATCTGGCAACCTAGTGCCTCAAAAAATCCAGGTTATTCTTTTTAGAATATATGGAATCCTTCCTATGGGGGATGGAATTCTCAGGCTCGTCCTCGCTTACCATTTCTGGAAACGTTAAACTTGCCAGATCTGTCGAAATTGACTAAAAATCCTATTTGATATATTCTGGGTTGGCCTCCGGTCCCCACCAAGCTCCCCCCAAACATTCCAAATTTTGAGGGAAAAACTGGTGAGGATCTGGTAGATCATATCACCACTTTCCATTTATGGTGTTCCTCGAACTCCCTAATCGATGACTTGATTAGGTTGAGATTATTTCAGAGAACCTTAACTGGAAATGATACTAAATGGTATATTGAGTTAACTGGGGGAAGTTTTGCTACTTTTGGAGAATTGGCTACCATGTTCTTAAATCACTGTCAGTTACCTGTCCGTTACGACACCAGGACTGACCTCCTGGCCAATTTTTAGCAGGACAAGGCAACTCACATTTTTGACCATATTTAGGAATGGAGAAGAAGGAAGAGGCTCATTAAATCCCAAATACTGAATGAATTCCTTCTCAAGTGGTTTTTGAAATCTTTACAGCCAGAAATTTCTAAGGATGTATCCCTTTCAGGGGTATTTTATGAATAGCATGCTATTTTTAGGGCTCAACAATTAGAATTGATTTATTCTCAGTTTGGAGTCCTTAATAAAGATTTTGTAGATGCTCCTCACTCCAAATTAGACTTAACCAAAAATAAACCTGGTCCTCATGGTGATGGGTTTATTGGTTCGATTGATAGTGGTGCAGCTAACCTGCTAAGTCAATTGCAGTAGTTGTCTATACAATTTGCTTCTTCTGATCAGGTTGTGCCTTTAGTGTCAACTCATTCCCAGTCCTTGGCAATTAATGTTGTCCAAAATTCCAATCCCAAATGAAATCAACAATTTGATGGGAAGAAAAAGGGACAGAATAACAACAAAAATGACAAGGATGGGAAGGGGAATGCAAATAAATCCAACGATCATGTTGGAGAGGGTAAAAAGGATAATAAAAATAAAGTGAAATTTCCATGCAAATTGTGCACTAGAGATCATCTTACACACCTTTTCCATAAAATTGAATGTGTAGTGCTTGTTATCTCAATAGGGTTCTTCTAGTTTCCAGGCTATCCTAACAAACCCTTTTCCCCAGGGGCAACAATTAGTTGTTGACGCAATTCACAATACTGGGGCTTCCTCTGGGGGCAGCCAGGAAGGGGAAAATACATCAAACATATACATCATGAGTGCTCACGCGGATATTGCTACGAGATCTCATGACTATGGCGAAGCTGAGTCTTCGAAAGCCAAGGGTGCTCCTGATAATACTGAGCCACTTCATATTACTATGCCTACTGTTGAGCCTATACCTCGGATGCCAAAAGGGTCTTCAAAACATTAGATGATCAATCCTAATGCCAAGGCTGCCCATATTTACTTGATTGTAGAAGATATGGCTCAAATTCCTTGTGCCATGTCTGTGTTAGAGGTCTCCAGTCTTGTCTGGCTCAGCGGAGTGCTTTGCTCACTGCTATCAGGGTTGTTGATCCAAAGAATTCTCTTATGATCACTTTTGATATGTCGTATTTTAAAAAGAGACTTCCTCATCATATGGCTTTCCATATCAGATCAACATATCGGAAATTAAATATCTTTAGAACAGTCGTTGATGAGGGTGCTTCCACATGTGTAATGTCTCTTGCATGCTAGAAGGGTATTGGATCTCCCATAGTTGTTCCTTCAACCACTCTTCTAACTACGTTTAATGTTCATTCCCACAAGCCGCATGGTATTGTTCCAGCTTTTCCCATCTGTGTTGGGGGCAAAACTGTTAATATCGAAGTTGAGATAGTTGATGCAAGCTTAGACTATAACCTTTTGTTGGGGCGAAACTGGATCTATGAGATGGATGCCATTGCATCCTCATTATTTAGTATCGTTTGTTTCTTTCACGAAGGGAGAATTGTCACAGTTGACCAACTGGATTGTTCTCTTGTACATCCGAATGAATCCTCTGACTCAACCATTCCTTTGGTGAAGGATACCAAGCTGCCTGTTGAGACTCTCAGGGTTGGAATGTACACTTCCTTGATGGGTACTTTTGATCTTCCGCCTCTGGTTCATATCAATTCAATTTTATCCTCCACGACTCATATTCAACGAGAGTTCTTCCGAGCTCATTATTTTTTGGACCCCTAGACCTTACCTTCTCCTACCTCCACATTAGAATAAGGTCAAGTGGGTGGAATGGCATATCCTATGTCTACAACTGAGATTTCTTATAGCTCTATTGTTGACTCTACAGATTCCATTCCAGTTTCTCTTTCACCGAAGGAATTGGATGGAAATATGGCTCCGGCTCATACTCTTAGTTCATCTTCGTCTCAAGATTTCCTTGATACCACTCTTCCATCTGAAGAGGCAATCCTTGAAGCAATTACCGGTGTAGAGAGACCGTGGGATGATTTGCATCATCGGTCTTACTTTCTCAGAAACTTGCACGAAGTTGAATCAATTTTTCCTAGCCCCCAGTCTTCTGGTCCTATTCACCCAGTTCTGAACCCTTTAGCACCAACACAGGTTTTTGCTAAAGGGAACATGGTTGTGATTTCTCCTACTATCCCGGTGAACATCTCCGGAGATCCCAACATTACAAAGAATGTCTTCATCGGAGCTGAATTTTCCCCTGAAGAGATTCACATTTACACCGATCTCTTTCGAGAGTTTAGAGATGTGTTTGTCTGGTATTATGAGGAAATGCCTGGTATAGATCCATCTATTGTCCAACATGAGATCAAGGCATACGAAAATGATAAGCCTATAAGGCAAAAGCTTCGTCCGGTCAACCCCAGGAAGGCCGCAACTATCAAAACTAAGGTGGAGAAGCTGCTAAAGGCAGGGTTCATTTACCCATTTCCTTTGACTGAGTGGGTTTCAAATCCAGTTCTTCTGGACAAGAAACAAGGAAAAATTTGAATTTGCATCGACTTCAGAGACCTAAATAAAGCATGTCCTAAAGATAACTACCCCACACCGTTTATAGACCAGATTATCGATGAGTGTGCGGGGAATGATATTTTCTCCTTCATGGACGGTTTCTCTCGATATAATCAAATTACTATCTGCCCTGAAGATCAGTATAAGACTACATTTATCTATCCCTGGGGCACCTTTTCTTACAAGAAAATGCCTTTTGGCCTAAAAAATGCTGGAGATACTTTTCAGCGGGCCATGTCTTACACCTTCCACGACATCAAACATATTATCGAGGCATATTTGGATGATTTAGTTCCTCGTTCTCGCAAGAGAATGGATCATCCTTCTCACCTCCATCAAGTTTTTGAACGATGTCGGCATTATAAAATCCGGTTGAAGCCGAATAAGTGCGTTTTCGCTATCACATCTTGTCCGTTGTTGGGATTCATAGTGTCTACGAAAGGGATTCGGGTAGATCCCTTCAAGGTTGAGGCAATCCTTTAGTTGCCTCCCCCATCTTCAATTCATCAACTTCAAAGTCTGCAAGGAAAAGCTAATTTTTTGTGGCGATTCATCGTAAATTATGCTGAGATTACAAAAGGATTTATGAGATTACTAAAGAAAGGAGTTCCATTTTTTTTGGATGACTTTTCTCAACGCTCATTCGATGCTTTGAAAAAAGCATTGACCTCTACTCCTGTATTGAGTCCACCTGATTATAGCAGGGATTTCCTCTTGTATCTCACAGCAGAAAAATCTACCATTGGTATGGTTCTAGTTCAGGATGATGATGTTATTTCCAAGAATGTTATATACTACCTTAGTCGAGGCTTGGTAGGACCTAAACTCCAGTACTCTCTGATAGAGAAGCTTGATTTAGCAGCAATGCATGTTGTTCAGCGGCTCAGACACTACATTCTTTTATGCAAAACTTATGTTTTGGCAGCAGTCAATCCATTTCAGTTTGTTCTCAGTATGCGAGTGATTGGGGGCAAATACAATAGATGGATTGTGATTTTTCAAGAATTTGATCTTGATTTTATGTCTGCCAAGTCCAAGAAATCATTAGTTTTTGCAGAATTGATTTCTGAGTTTCCCTGTGGAGAAAACATTGTTTATGAAGAATCATTTCTTGATGAACATCTTTTTCTCAGTTCTTCAGAGGATCCTTGGTATGGGGATCTCATATTTTATCTCCAGACTGCGACGTTTCCCTCGATTTTTTCGAAAGATGAGCGTCGAAAGTTACATCACTTAGCCAAAATTTATTTGATTGTTGGTGACACTTTATATCGTCGCGGGGTCGATTAGATCCTTAGGCACTCCTTAACTCTCGAAGAAGCTGAGGTTGTGTTGAATGATTGCCACAGTGGAGCTTGTGGTGGTCATTTATCTGGGCTTGCTACAACCCAAAAAATCTTGCGTGCAGGATACTTTTGGCCTTCGATTTTCAAATATTGTATGGAATCAATCAAAATGTGTCATCCGTGTTAGGTTTATACTCGAAATATTCGCACTCATCCAACTCCGCTCTTTCTTATCATTACTGTCGGACCCTTTACAAAGTGGGGTATTGATTTTACTGCTTGTAACCCACCTTCGGCTAAAGGTCACAAGTACATTATTGTAGATGTAGACTACTTCACGAAGTGGGTTGAGGCTATGCCTACTTTTGGGAATGACAGTGAGACAACAACTCTTTTCCTTTTCAATCAAGTCATTTCTCGTTTTGGTATTCCCAAAGAGATTGTCACTGATCATGGCAGTCATTTTCAGAACAACATGATGGCTGAATTGGCTCTAAAATTAGGTTTCTGACAGGAGCATTCATCTCCTTATTATCCTTAAGCGAATGGGAAATTTTAAGCAGTGAACAAATCGTTGAATATGATTCTTCAACAGGCAATTGATAAATCCAGATCCAATTGGCATATTATGTTGTATCCTGCACTTTGAGCATACCAGATGTCAGTCAAAATTGCAATTGGTTTTACTCCATTTCAACTAGCTTACGGGTTGGAATCTATATTTCCGATTGAGTGTGAAATTCCCTCTCTTAAGTTAGCTTTTGAGCTTCTTCCTAACACTTCTAGTCTCGAAGAACGCCTTCTTCTTATGGAACATCTTGATGAGTAGCATCAAAATGCAGCTACGATGAATGAGGCACATAAGAAACGGGTAAAAATTTAGTACAATAAGGCGATCAAACCTAGGGTCTTCTCTGAAGGTGACCTTGTTTTGGTTTATTCCCAGGAGAAGGATGCCTTAGGGGCAGGTAAGTTTAAATCCATGTGGTATGGCCCCTTAATCGTCAAAAAGGTCCTGAAGAAAGGAGCTTATGCCTTGATTGATTTTGACGGGAATGAGTTGTAGGAGCCCGAAAATAGGCTCTATTTGAAAAATTATTATGCTTAGGCTTTGGCCTATCATCTTGCTTTGTTGTATATATTTTTTGTTTTTGTACATATCTGGGTTTTCGATTTTGTGATGTGATTTTGATGAATTTTATCTGCCTTGGTAGGTGTCATTGGATGTCATGATTCACTTTGGTTTCGCCGATGGTGCTAGTAGACATACCCGGAACTTAGCTTCCGTGGCTTGGGTACTCCATTATTTATCTAGTCAGCTATTAGTGTCAAGAGGTGTTTGCATTGGTCCTGCTTCGAACAACGTATCAGAATGCACTAAAGTGATTAATCTACTCTTGGAGGCAATATCCTTGGGTGTTGATTCATTAGTAGTTTTCTTGGATTCGCAACTGGTGGTTTCGCAGTTGAACAACACATATCAGGTCCGAGACCCATTTTTACATCGGTTGTTTTTTAGGGTATGTTTGTTACAATGATCATTTCAATTTATAACATTCATTCATATTCCTCGATCTGACAATTGGATGTCAGAATTATTGGCTAATCAAGAAATTGATTGGCATATTCATCATTCAATACTTTAAACAATATATCAAATACATCATACATTTTCATACATTTGAGTCATCACATCATATCAATTGTTGTATATATATATATATATATATATATATATATATATATATATATATATATATATAGTCAGAGTGTTAAAAAATATACAAAATTTGGACCATTATGTCCTACAAAATTAGGGCTTATGCCCGATCATTTCTATCATCAAAAAATATTACAGTCATCTGATCATATCTATAAATCTACTCCTGAGGCCTCTACCCAGCATTCTTGTTCCTATAGAACACGATGGCAGTCGCTACACGGCGGAATAACCAAATCCAGTCTCATGGTAAGCCGACTATGCATCTCTGGATAGCCTCTGGTAGGTCCTCTATCGCAGCCATAGGCACTTGGCGAGTCAAACTCTCCAAGTTCCTCTAGATGGCATGGAGTATTCTGCAAGGGTCTTCAGCATCTGCCTCAACTCTACAACACTTGTGCCTTGGGTACCCCTCAGGTCGGACTAGTCCCATGTCTGCATCATGATTATCATAATTTTGTAAGTCATTCTAGTCCAATAAAAAACATTTTTTCATTTTCATACTTTGAAAAAATCATCAAAAAAATCATATAATCAAAAATCAAAAATTTCAATCTCACTGATTGCACCCCATGTTGCACCGGGTGGCAGGACTAGATTCGAATCAGCAAGAAAGTCCATCTCAGCATAGGGATAATCTTCCACTGCGATGACTTGTTCCTCCCATCATTGGAAGAACTCATCATCCCAAGTGGTACGGGGAAATTCACTTCCCCCTAACCTCTTCATCAGATCTTCCCATCAAGCTATTCTTGGATCTCTCGGGATACTAATAGTTGAGATGAATTTGGGCCGAAGCACTGGGACCCTCTCGAAGAAGAATGTCAACAAGATTTTACCGTACCTAAAATGTTTGGTCTTTGATTTCCGGATTGAATTTAACTGTTTCTTCATATTGATCAGTAATGTTGTGCACCAATCAAAGAGATGAATCAGGCATTCCACTGCTATGCTCATTTGTGTCTGTGATGCCTGATGCAGAGAAGTAGATCCTGCTACTTTTCCATGGTAAAGAGAATGATCTTCATGTATAAATCCTTCAAATCTCTGATAGGAATCTGAGTTCCTACCTTTTGTGCATCCTCTATGCAGTAGAATTGGACATAATCCTCTACTGTAAACCCTCCCACAAGCTTCCCATGTGAGTCTACTTGGTCTCCTCTCTGTGAGAGTCCAGTGATGAAGTAAATATATTCCAGTTCTATGTGTAGTGGCATCTGATCAATTGTGAAGCAATCTTCTTCTGGTTCCCAATGATCAACCAACATTTGAAGCAACCGTACATTTCTTTTCATATTTGGCATTTTGAAAAACTTGAGCAATCCACAATTTCGAAGAATATCTAATGAAGTTTGATCTTCCATCACCTCATTGTCAATTGCACTATGTTCACGCTCTCTCCAGCTAAGAGACATCCTAAGAAAAATCATTAAATCGTTCATTAGAATCAAGTTTTAAATTTTCTCTCTGCGCATACGCAACCTCGCTTGTACACAGTTTCATATGATACGCAGGTTCATCCGCATGAACCCGCGTATGTGCAGATGGTTTCATCAAAAAAATCTCTTTTCTACGGTCAAATTTCAAAACTTTTACCTTAAATAGGAACGAAATTGATGAAAAGGATGAGTTTAGAGCTTACCTGACTGATTTGGTGCGATTTGACGGCTGATTACTCCAGTTTTTAGAAAAGGAATTTTTTTTCCAAAAGTTCCTCCACTTCTGCAATGTGAAAATGATCCAAATGTGAGTCAAATGACGTATTTATGCCCATAATTTGAAAATTTTTGAAATTTTTCCTTATGCTTATTTTTTCGAGTTTGATTAATGTTGTATAACTGTTTGGCTTGTAAATGTTGGGAAAGGTATTTTTTCAAGTACATGTTGTTGAATTCGAGATTTTTCTAGTTTTGATTCGGATCCATGACTGCTGAATTGTCATGGCAAGTACCTGATTTCGAGCTAGCATATAGGTTAGGGAATCCACTTTCCCTTTCATTTTGCATACTAGCCTCCATTATGATCACTTGCCATAGGGTCGATCCCATCATGTCATGAGTACTTAACACATTTCACTGGCCGATTTTTTTTAATCATGACTTCCTGGTAGATCCTTCCTTTACATGGGCTTCCTAGTTAGTTCCTCGCTAGCATTTTTTTCCCATGCTGCAATTCTTGTAGGCTCGGGAGTCCTCTTTAGTCTCTCCATGTCTTATGCATTGAAGCTTCATTCTTCTTCTTCTTCGCTATCATTTTTCTGGCCATTACCCTAGAGGCTCCCTTATGTTGTCGAGTTGTATCACTGCATTGCATATTGACTACTTGTTTATCCTAGCCTTTAGCCAGCTTCATTTGGACTCATGTTTAAGCCATCTTTTGACCATGTATTTCTGTACAAGTTAACCATGCAATCACTTAGCTTCTGCAACTTGACACCTTTACCCATGGATGGAACATTCCTTTGTCACTTACCAGTTTTCGCCACCTTGCATTGAGCATAGGATTGTTCCTATCCCAGGAACTAGTGCATATGTTTCACAACACTCGTTCTATCCATTGTACTATAGCATTATTTTATTCTTTTTTAGGCTTTGAATATGAAAAGGACAAAAAAATAAAATATTTTGGAAAAAGAGCGGGAACGGGATATTTCTTCCATTCTTGATGGCAGCTACAGTGTCATTTTTGTCGCCCTTGAACAAAGCACAAAAAATCTAAGTCTTTTCTCCATTTGGGATAATTTTATTTTTTGACTTAGGAGAAGCCATAACCTTGTTTTATGAGTTAGTACTCCCTCATTTGGTTATCTCTTCCAATCATATGGAGGGTTTGTTTAAGCCTCCTGCATGACAAACTTATACAAAGTTATCATTTGCTGCCATAAGTCAAACATGAGTCGTGCTTTTGTTCAAGGGAAGTTAACCTAAGTCGGTCTTTCTGCGGTGTCTCTTGACTCTTTTTTCAATCGACCTTCCTGGTCTTTCGGCAGTATCTTGTTCAATCACATCAGATGTTTGGTCCTTTGCTCGTGCTAGTTTGAGAAGGTCTCCACTAACTTCTTGCCGGCGGGTTTGTCTCTTATCGACTACGACATATTGCTCTGAGAGTAAACCTAGAGCTGCACCCTGGCCCTATTTACATCAATGATAGGTGACCTTGTACTCAACATTTGATCATCATCATGGGTCTTTGACTGAGTGGTTTCCCTTATGTTCGACGCCATCTTACATTATCACACTTGGGATTCGTGCAGTACCTTGATTTCCATTTGACCATATCGATGGATAATTCGCCTCCTTGTCAACTTTCATTATTGGTTGGTTCAGAGGGTTTCTGTCGTGCGCTAGTTTTATCTTGTGCATGCTAGAAACATACTTCGGGTTGGTTACTTCACTCTAATTCATCTGATTCCTTCCAAATCTTGGCCTATGGGTTACACTTGCGCTGGACTGATGTAGGATGCCTTAATTCCTTCCTTCCAGTAGATCTTTTCCCAATGACTCCGACTCATTTCTCTGGGAATAAGTTCTAGAGTCTCTTTGTCAGTACCTTAGGGTTTGCAGTCATCATTGGCAGACTCTTCGCTATCAATAGTGAGGATACATCATTGCCTCTTGATTGATAGATTCTTTCAAGTGTTTGACTTCAACTCATTCATTCGCACTTGCTAGATTGTACTGGGGCATCTTGACACTCATTATCATTATTGGTGGGTTGTCTCACGTTTGTTAACAGTATACATCAATGACCAGTAATCAAATGATTTCTCACATGGTCGACTTCAACTCATTTATTCCCATTGTGTAGAATTGTGCCATAGTGATCGGTGAAGACCTCGGGTTTGCATCAGCATGCTTTGGTTCACTTTGACAGCTCCTTCAGTTTTCTGCCAGTGACACCATCCACCCTTATATGTTGCAGTTTCATCACAGCAGCATCTTATATGTTGGCTCCTAAGTTGCGTGTTGTACCATTTGTTCCACCACTTATGATCTGGTACTTGGAGATTTAGTTGTGACTTTTTGTGATCAGATATCTATTGCGGCACCATTGATCAGTATTCTATATGTGATACTTGGACTTGATTTTGACTTGTACTTCCGGGCAGTGGTCAGATGATTCACTACGTACTTTACATTTCAGCTATACTTGTACACATTTTGGATCCGCTCTATACTTCATATGCGGACATGCTTTCCTTTCACTGAGCATGGGTATGCCCGCCTCAGACATGAGCTATCTTTCTGAACTCCCTCACTGGTTTTTGGAAGGCTGAAATATGGTGAAGTCTTCTCTAGTCCTCGCAAGGTTCTTTCTATGCACATAATACATTTTAGCCATCATGTACCCCTTTTAACCTCATATATTAGGGGGCATCTATTATAGCATCCTTTATCACCAACTTATACTTGATTATTTATGCATTGGCCTCGGGCAACCCTTTCCTTCAGACTTGGACATATTTCTCAAAAAACAGTATCTTAAAACCCATACGCAACTATGCCCAGAATTTTCCGCGTATATACGCGAGTCCATATATAAAGAACCATGTATGCCATTTTAATCATTAAATATATATATATATATATATATATATATATATTCTCTATTTTAGAGGCAGGGTTTACAGTTGTTCCAGTAACTTAACCACCCCAGCCCGTGGCCTAACTATTCCCAACTATAATTACTAATTTGAGGGAGTGTAAAAGCCCCTCAAGGGAATGGCCTAAGGGAGGAAGAGAGAGAGAAATATAGATATTATACATTTTTGGAGCCCTATTCAAGTATGATATATTCCCATGCCTCATGCACTTCCCAGATATTTGTAGGAAACCTTTGTTTCCTTGAGATGTTCATCACCCTATATGACATCCGTTGTGCACTCATCTTGGAAGAAATATTGAGAGGCTAGGGATGGGTGGATCCAGAGGACGGTATGCTTGAAGTTCATGGAAGATTTCAGGTGATCTCTCCGCGTTTGTTACTGTACATGTTATTAATAGTCGAAAAATTCATCTTGTTCCTGATGTTTACATGTCAATAATATTTTATGCATGTGTAATGATCATCAATTGAACATTTAATATTGTTTTTCTAATGTTATGCATGATTTACACTAACATATAGAACACATATATGTTTTAAAACTAGGATTTTGTGTTTGTTCTTTACTAGTTTAGAGATTTCGGAGCACAAAGTGTTGTAGGGGGTTTGCACCCCGCAGGATATACTTCAACCGAGGGACATCCGAGTAAGTTCTGAAACCTGTAGTTTCTAGTTATTAGCATAAAAGTTGGTTAAGAGAGTCCTTCTTGTAATGGCATGCTCCTGATCTGTGAAGGTTAATCAACCCAAGACCTTTAGGGTAACATTTCCCGAAACAAAAACAACCGGCCATATCCTTGGCTGCGGAGTGCACCAAGGGCATTGTTTATAACTGGGTAGAGTATCCATGTAGCAAATTCCTTGTTGATTGTAGGCCAGCTCAAGAAGAGGGAAATCAGTTCTACTACGCGTGGCTCTTGATCCTCATTGCATTGATGGCTTGGAGGGAGCCAGAAGAGTCGCAGTTCCTCACTACAGACCTAGACTTGTGTGAGGCAGCCAAATAAGCCTCCCTATGGAATTCGATAGAGCCAACTAGGGTTATGTCAAATAATATTTTTTGGGTCGGCTTTTAGATTAGTCTGCGGATGATGATTAACTAGAAGCCTCTGTTATCACCTATCATTGTGAATCAGTATCGACAGGTCGCAAAGTTCAAAGAGGACTTCTACCACATTCACATTAAGGCAAAGAAGGACCTCACTGGGGTCTGGTACAAGCTGTCGTACCTTGTCGAAGAATAATATGTGGAATCCATCATTAGTAAATGGCCAAGCGATTGGTTAATTTCAGGCATGGAGCATGCCGGGACAAGGGTTACGAAGCCCACCACGCCTAAAGGAAAGAAGGACCAAAAATTCACATTCGTGACTGAGAAAGAAATTGAAGCAGAGATTCTAGATATAGGAGGGGATGACATTATCGGCGGTGATATCAGTGTGGACCCATATTTTACTACCAAGAGGTGCCAACCACAAAACGGCGACATGAGGAAGAAGGTAAAGTCTGATAAGTCCGTTGATCCATAAGACATGGTCCTTACTAAAGGGGACCTTGACGAAATTTTTGACACCATGAAGCATGCCACTAAGCACTTATGGGGCAGCATTGAAGAAAAATATAAGAAGGTGTTGTGAGATGTTCAAAAGGGATTGAAAGACTTGCAGGTGCAGATGACCATTGTTTAGGAAAGCATGAGCAGGCTGCAAGTGAGTGTGATTCAGCCAAGAGAAGCACAAGCTGATACAAGCACAACAATGCATGAATTAGAGCTGACCTCTGATATTCACACGGTGCCTATCCTTGTAGGTATATTGAGTTTTTACACAGAGGAGTAGCTAAAGAAGGTGGTCCACTGGCAAAATACAAAGTTGAATCTTATCGTGCTACCACTATATAATTTGCATGAGTTACACCATAACATTAATGAGGAATTGAAGATCAGAGAACAAAACACCCTCATGATCATTCCGGATGTTAAGAAGGAAAACCAGAGCATGGCTCAGGAAAAGAATATGGTTTTCCAAGAGTGAAAAGCTGAGACAACGCAAAGGCAGAAGCTGGAAGAAGCCATCTCTAAGGCTTGCAGCAAGCTACCAGAACTCCAAATTCAGCGTGCAGTTGCACCAGAATAAAAAGTGGCCAAGCTTGACACAACAGTTAAGGACTCTAAAGCCAAGGTAGACAAAGTGTACCTTGATTTATAGATGAATATAGTTGAGCTGCAGAACCAATTGCAACCTTCCACTCCGTCGGAATTCCGAGAGCAGCGTACAGCAGAGTTGAAAGCTGCCACAGAACAGATTGAGTCCCACATACAAGAGTGCGCGAATGAATTCAGAGAGGTTATGGATGTATGGGCCTCATTGTAGG
Organism: Pinus albicaulis; assembly: GCA_034641835.2. Lineage (NCBI taxonomy): Eukaryota > Viridiplantae > Streptophyta > Pinopsida > Pinales > Pinaceae > Pinus > Pinus albicaulis. Next base: position 18,977,819 of record CM076569.1, read on the forward strand.
AGGACCCTTAGGTGCATTAGATAGAGGTCAAAGTGTGTGAAAATATAGAACAAATGGATTGGATTAAGGTAACTTCCAAGATCTTAGCACTGATGCAGCGATTTACCCACCTCCATGAGGGTCAATTTTTACAAGGACAGGTCGATGAGTTGTGCAAGAAGGAGAAACTACTTACAAAAAGAATGAAGCTATGGGAAGCTAAGGCCAACCATATCTCCCAAACTGTAGAAAATAAGCTGAAAGAACTGTGCACATCACAGAAAGGATTTGAGCAGAAGGCAGCCAAGAAATTCTCAGAGACGTTGCTTGGAGAAGTCAGAGAGTTTGGAAATCATTGTCCCGAATCGGTTCCACCATTGAACGATGCCTTGAGTGGCATCAAAGAGAATATCAATGGCGCACCACCTTTGTGAGTCGGTACAAGTCACGGTTTTGTATTGGGGACCTGTTGGACATGGGATCTCCTTGAAGAAAGAAGTAGAGAAAGACTCCGCAGATCGAGGAGTGGAGCGCGCAACGCATAGTCCGTTTTGAGTCTTAGGGGCTTTGGGTTGGGGCAAAGCCCCTTATTTTATAATGCAATGAGAATATTCTATGAACGTTGAAGTCCACCCATGGTTTTGGACCATGGAATTTTAAATGAAAAATATATATAAGGAGTCTAGAGAGAAGTCATACGGAGTCCAAGTCGAAGTCAAGGAGTTGATGAAATGCATTTGGATGTAAGACTATTTTGAGTCGAATTTTGCGTTTTGGGTGAGAGGAAAGGCTCCTACAGCTGAGTGCGTGGAGACATTAGGAAGTTTGCAACTGTGTGTGGAGACCCCTACAACTGAGTGCACAGGGTGAAAGTGAATGTATGAGAAAAATCTGAGAAATTAATGAAATACATGTTGAAGATAGATATGTGTTTTGGTTGATGTGTTTTACTTTACTTGTTATTTATGCTTATCTGTGCTAAGTAAGGGTTTTGATCTGCAATTTCATAGTGAAGTCTGGTTTATGATTATTTATGTTGTTTTAAGTATGATTAAGCAAGGTCGCGCAGTATATTAGTAAGTTCAACAAATGTGTTGAGCAACACTTGTATAATTGATATATTTGTTCTGCGAAGCCCTGTCAAGGGAGAACATCCCTAAAGCCACAATCCATTATCCATCTAGATGCAGAAACCTAGTTCTAGCATCCCCCTCTATTGCATCGGGTGAGACTTCAGTCCACGCAAGAAGATCGCTACTGAAAGGGCCGGTAATAGTGGGCTTTGTTGGTTTGCGCAACCACATTTTAACCTAGGTCTAGGTCCCAACAATCCAACACTAGAGAATTCCATTGAATTCACCACAGAAGGTAATGACTATGTTTTACTTTATTATGCATAATTTATCACCTTCAACATATTGCATAGAGAATATGAATATGGATACGAGTTATGCATTCACAAAAATAAAAGACACAACCATAGACACAATAATTAATCAAAATGAGCACAAATATTTTACCCTGGAAACCCAAATGGGAAAAGAAACTTCCAATGGTTGATTAGTGTTCATTTCATTAAAATTTGTTTATGATATTGCATAAGGCTCTCTATTCATCCTCTCCTCTCTTGGCCAACAAAAAAAATCCCTTTGATCATGAAAGTACAAAAATAAATAAAGAGAAATGAGGTAATTATAAGACCAACAAATATGACCATTTGTTTCTCATTTCTCACTCTTTTTTCTCCTATTTGATTTTTTTCATTTAATTATCTTTTATTCTTTTTTCTTTTCATTTTTACATTAGAATTGTTTTTTCATAGTTTGTCTATTGTTTTATAATTGTATAAATAGTTTCCAACTACTAAATCCTATAACCATTCATTTTTTTAGATCTATTTCGGATCGGATGAATGAGCATACAAACATTTCTACAAAATTTCATGTTTATTTTTCCAAATTTTTGACAATCTAAGTAGATGGAAATTAAAATGATTCCATAATGGTCTAGGCTACTAATGCATTAAACTTTGATAATCCCAAATTCTTAGAATTTAGATCCCAATTAGCCTAAGCAATGACATAATTCATAGTATTTGATATATTGCAGAAGTTTTCAACCCCAAGTCGATTCGTCAAGAAACTCATTATATGATTGAATTCCATTATAGAGCTCTGAGTTGTGAGATACTTGTTGCATCATGGCTACCAATCCGTACATTGCAAGGACCTAAAATAGTTTACATTCATAGCTTCCAACCTTGCCTTCCCATTAGTAGACATGTGGCTAAACCTATCAGGAGTAGATATTACCAATGAGTGTCTACCTTTATTAAATATGGAATGTCAAGTGTTGATAGTTTGGTTTAAGTTAAACAAACTAAACTAGTCAACTCCTCAAATCTTGTTATCCCAACAAGATAATAAGACATTTTTCCCGGGATGTATAGCTAAAAGTTCAAATATTTTGATTTTTTTGTTTTGTTTTTGGGTGCATTTACATTGAAAAAATATTAAACAAGAAGAAAAGAAAGGTTGATATATGCATCTGAAACATATTATTTACAGTGAGATAAACAATCAAAAAATATTTAAAAAAAAACAAAAAATCAAACTTGAATTAACAGCAAGCTAGTTAGAATATTAGGCCAAAAACTTGAAATATTATACAACATAAGTAATGAAAAATTGTGAATTATAATATAAAAAAAAAAATATAAGATCCAGGCAAAGATAAATATTGTAAGTAAAACATGTTAATTTTATTAAATGAGTCAACAATGAAAATATTAACAGCGAGTCTCTATGAAAACCTTTGACCAATTCAAAACTCAAACTACTACAATGTATAAACTCATATACAACAGTCAATGAAATCCTTCAAGCAAATTATAAATTGGACAACTTGATTTCTGCATAAAGGACACTGTTAGCACTGATAACTAAAAATAATAATACCTTCTAAACAATAAGTAATTGATCAAAAAGAACACAAGATACCTTCACAAATCCTTGAATGGTTGAAGGAATTAACCCTATAGGTCTCTTCTTTAGAGATAGAATTGTTGTCACCATTAAGATAAACTCTCTAATTTATAGAAAAAAAATTAGAGGAAGAAAAGAACAACCTAATATTATTGTCGCATAACTCTCTTCACAACTTTCTCTCTCTTCCCTTCATTGATCTCCCCTCTTTTTAAAGATGCTCCAAGTGGTTTTGGTAGTTTCAATTTTAAAAAGATCAAATTGGTTGCATTTTTAATCAAGATTATTAGAATCAAGAGGAGAGACTTCTAGCTTGTTTATAATTTTTTTAATTAAAATTTTGACTCGAAAAGGTGGGACCCTCTTTTCCATTCGATTAGGCCATTTTCAAAGCATGAATTAATTAATAATGTGGGCCACTTGTTTTATTCATCTCTTAAACATCCCAATTAAATTGATAACCATAACACATAACAAGCCAAATGATCCGTAAACTTCCATGGATATTCCACAAGACAATTCTTCATAATAGATCTAATAATAATATATTAAAATACTGAAATTTTACACTATTACAGTTTTATTAAAATTCTAGATATGTAGATTATACTATAATTAGTGCATGCAAGTGAACGGAAATTATGCAGAAAATTAGAGAATGAAAAAATAAGCTCACACAAACATAAGACACAAGATATGCTCTATGGGAAACCCTTTCGAGAGAACAGCCAACTGGAAGATGAGGTTACTTTGCTCTATTTCTCTGCTTAGAAATATGGTTGCATGTACAAAGAAGTAATGATTGTGGCCTGTGGGATGCTACAGTTCACAAACACTCTCTCTGTTCTCTACCTCCTATCTCTCCTGGCTCTCTTTTCTCATCTATGGGACAAAATGCTCTCAAAAGAATAGAATGCCTCTTCCTCCTAGTGGCACAGTTATAACACAACCTAATAACTTATTAGTGGTTCATTTTGAATACAGTAACTCTTAAATAGAGTTACAAAATTGAAGGCTTCTAGAGTCTTTTACATCACAAACACATGGCTAGCCCCTTTTCCATGAATAATGGGGGTTGACGCGACATCCTCCCAAACTATAGGTGTGAAAACAGGAAGGTCAACTTCTGAGTGGCATAACGTTTGCATACAGATTTTGATTGATGTGCTTCTTGCGTTTTTGGAAATATATATGTGTATAGAATAGCATGAAAAGGTGTTGTGCCAAAGCGAAAAAAATTTACCCCAAAAAAACGTTGTTTGATGCCTCAAAACACTCTCGGAAGGTTTCAAACCCTGTTTTTCCAAACTGAGTACCGCTAGTAAAAATGATCCCCTAAGTTGATTCCTCCACTTTTTTCACTCCAAATACATCGAGATGAATGAAAAAAAATATAATTATCCAATTTGGATCACCCAATGCATAATTGTTAAATTTAGTATCCAACCACCATATATAACACATATGCTATTTTTCATAACAAAACATCATCATGGAAGTCCCTAAATCCTTGTGCCTCTGATATCCTTGTTTCTCCATAAACCATTTACATCCAAAGTGGCACCAAAAAATACATGTGAAATATATATATATATACCATATTGTTTCTCCTCCATTGATGTATCATTAAAAATATAAGCCTAACATCCAATAGATAAACTAAGCCAAAAAATACATGTGAAATATATATATATATATATATATATATATATATATATATATATATGTGTGTGTGTGTGTGTACCATATTGTTTCTCCTCCATTGATGTATCATTAAAAATATAAGCCTAACATCCTACTACCTCTTCTTTCTTATATGCTATTCTTTCCTATATGACGTTTCCTTTGCAACATGTGGTGCAATTGCTAGTTAATTTTTTATCAAGTTAATTAAACATAAGATAACTAAAATAATAGCTATGGTTGCAATAGATGGGTCCTTCAATTCAATTATATGTAAGACAATGTAAGCCCAAGCCCCTTAAGCCTCAAACGGCTTCACTTTATAATGCACAGAAAGCTAGTATCATTAAGAGTTAGGTAAAGATTTATTCACAGGCTTATAAAACAAATTCATTGCCAGCCGAAACTGACTACACATATACATTCACATGCAAACACCAAAGGAAGAAGTGATAATATGGGAAAAAACTCAGAGAAATTCGCAAAGAGAACAAATGAAAATCGTTTCGAGCATACTTGGTGAGCCAAGAAGTTGGAGTTAGGGATTGAATTTCCAGATTCTGCTCCACGTTACCAGACTCCAAACAAAATGAACCATTATCATTAACAAGAACTTTTTTTTTTATAGAGTAACAAAAATTGTAAATTGATGGTAATGGAAACATTGGAAGGTTTTGAGAATAAACAGGAATTGGAGTGCACAACTCGAGGTGGTGGGATTAAATGCAGGAATGAAAAGTGAGCAGGCTCATTAAAAGAGTTAGATTTTCCATATAACACTCATATGGGCCATTTTTTAATGGTCGAATGGAGGAATGCTAACGAGTATGGATACCCTGCAATGGTTTAGAAGGGAGTTAAATCGGACCACGAACGATGAGCTAAGCAATACAAACCCGTGGAGGAATTCCAAATAGACAACCAACGCTCATTAAAAGAGTTAGATTTTTTAATGATCGAATGGAGGAATTCCAATTAATAGACAACCAACGCATCGTGTTATTATATTAAAATAATTCATAATGATTGTGTTAAATGGAAAAATAGGATCAGAAGGCACGTCGGATATGACAGAGATCACATTTCATTAAGTGTCGTTACCATATTCACACTGAATAATATAAATAATGAAACAATACCAACTTTCCGATGAGATCATTTAGACCAAATACGGGCCGAAAAAATATTTTTGAGCACGACAATCAAATCGATAATGTGAACTTAGAGCTTAAGTTAGAATATATCACACTTTAAGGTTTGGAGATCGGAGATCGAAACCTTATTACACTATAAAAAAAAGTAACACCAATCGAACGAACGAAATACCTAAATACCCTTGCTGACTATCACAAATGTTGAAATTTTACTAAGAAATGGAACCCCAAAGTGGGTTTTTGATTTTATTTTTTCCTAGTTAAATTGGAAGAGAAATTGTAATTGCATTTTATAACAACTTGTATTATTTAACTAAGTCATAATGACTTAGTTAGCTTAGGAAATTCGAGTCAAGGGCCTAAGAGGATGCATGTAGAGTGATTCCATGATTTAAGAGGGTCTAGTTGCAGGTATGCATGAGTTGTAATTAGTTAACTCAATTAATTGAGTTAAAATCAGTTTAACTAGTTCTAACTAAGTGATGAGCTAGAGATAGGTCCAATGAATTAAATCTTATTTAATGCAGGATGAGTGATCAATCAGTTAACTGATAATTTACTATAAATATTTGTTGCATGTCAGTTCTAAGGAAGACTCGGTTGAGACATAGGTTAAAGGGAAGATAACTATTAGTTATATAATTAGAAAATTGTACAGGTCAATTATAGAGTCAGTTGGAGGCCTAGGAAATATTGCACAATCAAGGAAATGGATTTTCCTATTTAGGGATTTAATTCCTCCAAGAATGTGTGAGCAAGGCACGCTGATCAGTGTAGGAATTTACAAGGTAAGTTCCTTAGATCAAAAACCAAAGGTCACCGCTCACAAACAGATCACAAATAAGTACACCAGTATATCACATGGTTAAAACCCTCGAAGAGATAAACAATCCATGGCCTAAGCCAACACGGCCACTTCATGCAATTTATTAATATAAAAAGAAAGCTTACATGTGTTTCTCTCATAAACGGTTACCAGACAAATGACTCTCCATGCTCTTTAAATAGAGATCATGGACCAATCGGGTGTTAAACCACGAATCAAGTGTCATTAATACTGAGGAGAGAGTGAACTACCAGATCACTACAAATCGTAACCGTCAGATTATAAGTTACAAATGTACATAGTAAAGAAACACACTTTACGTAACTCTACACTAGACCAAGTTATACTTCACTATTTCCTATGTGTCAGAATATCCTAACATCCCCCCTTAATAAAAAATTGGGATAGGATTAAAGGATTTACAAAGGTGACACAAAAGGATCCTATTTCCTATGTGTCGAAATATCCTAACATCCCCCCTTAAGAACAACTTGGGATAGGATTGAAGGATTTACAAAGGTGACACATTAGGAGAAGGAAGGAGGCATTACAGCCTATCCCCCCTTAATGATAACTTTCCTGAACTCCAAGCATGGATCGAAGTTTGGTAAATTTTGCTTATGTGAGAGTCTTTGTAAAGATATCAACAACCTAATCATTGGTTGAACAATATTGTAATTCAAGAACACGATCATGAATGAGCTTCCTGATGAAGTGTATATGAAGCTCAATGTGTTTTATACGCTGATGCTGAACTAGATCTTTGCAAACTTAATGGCACTCTGATTATCACACCAAAGTGTAGTTGGATGCTGCTGATGAAGACCAAATTCAGACAGGATCTGACGAAGCCACGTGGCTTCCTTGATGGCTTCAACGGCACCACGACACTCAGCTTCTGCCAAAGAAAGAGAGATGGCACTTTGTTTCTTAAAAGACCAAGTAATAGGTCCTGAACCAAGAGTGAATACATATCCTGCAGTAGACTTTCGATCATTAGGGTCAGCAGCCAAATCAGAATCAATGAAACCAATCAACAATGGAGATGCTCCTACACTGTAATGAATCCTGAACTGAACTGTACCTCGAATATATCGAAGTATTATTTTAGCTGCTTTCCAGTGAATTTCATGAGGTTGCTGCATAAACCGAGCAACAAGACCAACGAAAAAGGAAAGATCAGGACGAGTATGGGTTAGATACATAATTTTACCAACAAGTTGATGGTATAAGGTAGCATCAACTTCAGGTAGTACAAGTGACTAAAATGTTGACTCTATACTGAAAGGGAGAAGGGGCTGGCTTACAGTCTTCCATGTGAAAGTGGTGTAGAAGATCACATGCATACTTGCACTGAGAGAGGGTAGTACCTTCTTTGGATTGCAAAACTTGAAGACCAAGGAAATAATTCAAGTGTCCTAAGTCTATCATTTCAAACTTATTTTTGAGGCTAGACTTCACATGGTTTATATGGTTGGGATTACTACCAGTAAGGATAAGATCATCAACATAAAGAACAAGGATGGTGAAGGACTTACTCACTTTCTTGGTGTATACAGTGTTGTCAGAATGACACCTAGAAAAGCCATTATCTAATAGAAATCTATCCATTTTTTCATACCAAGCCCGAAGAGCTTGTTTGAGACCATAGAGAGACTTCCTAAGGTGACCAACAAGGCTAGAGACATTTTGGATAAAGCTAGGGGGTTGTTCCATGTAGTTTTCTTCATGCAAATCTCCATGTAGGAAGGCGGATTTAACATCCATTTGATGGACTTCCCATTCAAAAGGATGTAGCAAGGGAAAGAACAAGGCGGATAGAATTCATTTTGGAAACAGGGGAGAAGGTTTCAATATAGTCAATGCCTTCAACTTGTGAAAATACTTTAGCAACAAGACGAGCTTTATGTCTATCCACTTTTCCATCTGGTCCAAACTTTTTTTTGTAAACCCATTTGCATCTGACAAGTTTTCTTCCTTTTGGAAGAGGAACAAGATCCCAAGTATCTTTTTCCAATAAGGAACTATATTCTTCATTCATATCTTCATCCTAATCTGGATGACCAGAAGCTTCTTCAAAGGTGTCTGGATCAGGATTTTCTGGAACTTGAGCCGATAAGGAAGAGGCTCTTTCGAACTGGGAACGTGTACTTCGTCGATCTGCAAGGTCACCTGCAAGAAATCCTGTTGCATCCCGAGTAGAGCGGACCCATCTTGGAAGTTGTGGAGCTGAAGGAATATCTTCAAGAGGTGGAGGAGGATTGTCATCCTCGTTGTCATCATCTGAACTAGAAGGAATGCTATCAAAAATAGAAGAGATAGAGAGAGGTGGCACATATGCTGAATCAGGCTCATAGGTCAAAGGTGACACACCCACCGAACTAGGCTCGCAGGCCGATATATTTTCATCAAATTTTACATCTCTTCTAATGATTATATTTTTTTATTTTGGTTGAAGAATTCTATATCCTTTGACATCTTCAGAATATCCAACAAAAATGCATTTTTCTGGTGCAGCGTAGCTGCACCTTTACCCACAATATGCCTATAAATGCGTATCATTTTAATATGACCCAAAATACATCTCTTTAGCATCTACCCTTAAGTGGGATTTATTTCCTTATATCACAACTATGTTATAAATATATCAAATGCCCACTTAAATAAACCTTTCATAATGGTGGACACATAATTGTATGACTTATATATAAAAGGAAACAATAATAAAATCAACACTTAATAAATATTTGCTGAGTCGAAGTTAGACAATTCGATGACAAACTTCAACCAAATGTTTATACCTTTTCCATTAAACTATCGCATCCATTATTCTTATCAACCTCCATGCTAGTTTGAATGTGAATTCTGTCGGATCCAAATCTGAATGGACGGCCTTGATGCCCGGATTCCAAAATCTCGTTTAATAATTCATCGAGTCCACTTGACATTTTAAGGTTCTTGGAATTAATATTGTGATTATCACTGGATCAACGATAATCATGTGTAGGTCGTCAGATCATTTCACTTGCTATGTGGTCAACTTAAACATTGAACCTGGATTTATAATTCATCGCATCCAGATTTCAATTTAACCTCCTTACATCTCTAATTGCGATATCCATTGATTTGATTGACATTTTGATCAAACGGTTCTGATCCCAATCTTTTAGCTCGGACAAACTTGACATTCCTGGAGAGTTTCCATTACAAATGTGAATGGAAAACTGATTATGATGTCTTACAATTTGGTCAAATTTGCAGTAGCTTAATATTGAAATACTCAGATCAAAATTTACAGAGAAGGATCAACATAAGCCGGAAGGAATTCATGCATACCTTAACGCTAAATAAAAGCCATATTTAGTACATTCAATACAAGTTTGACATGCAGAGAGTCAATTAAACCAAAAATGTATTTAATTAAACTCAACAATAATTTGAAAGAAAATGAACATTTCGACATTTAATAATTGTGTGTACATTTTCATAGGTACAGAGGAAATGCAATTTTCTTCTGTTCAATCATTTTTCCTTCAAATCCTCTCCCCTTGATCTAAATCCTAAATCTCTATGCCTCTCTTCTGTCACTTAAATTATTCAAAGGATCACAATTTTATATAAAAATGAATTCATGAATCAATTTGGTTCAGATCCAGAATTTTTTCACTCTCTCCTAAAGTCTCTCTTCAGCTCCACTCTTTTCTCAACAAACTCTAAATTCATATTTTTAAATCCCTCAAATCCTATTATAACCAAATAATCTAAACTACATGGCTTGATCTCCACACAGGGAGGATCAACTTGCCACTTTTCCCTTTTCTGCTCAGAATTTGACAACAATAAACTACTCACATACATTTAAATTAACTAAAATTTAACTAACCACTTGTCTTCCAACCCTTTTTTAGCCACAACATGTGATCACACCATCACATTGCTAGCTAGGTCTAAATGCTACTGCATCAGACTCCCTGAGTTGAAAGTTTTCATGACCTCCTGGTCATGTGTTCCTTCTGTTAAATCATCCAGAATCCCAAACTTTACTTTATAACTTGTCACCTCTTTCATCATGTTGATGCTCTATTTCTTTTGTCACTATTGCTTCAGTTCTTCCAGGCTTCCAAATCTTATGTTGCTACTGTCCTCTTTTCTTGCTGATGTAGATTTATTTTGTTAATTTCTCTTCTTTGTTGGTTCTCTTCTTATTTTTGCTGCTTCTTCTCTCGACTGACTTTTTTATCCACAATTTTTCACAATTTGTTCTTGGTTGAACTCCATTGACATCTAACTAATGTACATTCTCCCTTACCACAGATATTATAAAATTTCTGTCTAATTTTACTTTGATTTTTTCATTTACAACCTGTTGGTTGTACTTTACAGCTTCTCCTTCACTATCATTAAAGAAAATATTTTCCTTTATATTATCAGGTTCACTTAATATCTTTTCCAGCAAATTAAATCTTCCCTCATATTCAATAAGCATGTCATTTTCATATGGCTCCTCTTTCATGTATAAAACAAAATTCCCATCATAATTATCAGATTTAAAATAACTATGGTTTTCAATCTCCATAGATAATTCTGTCATCAAATCTTTATGTTGTCCTTCTGCAAATTTTATGAAAATGTCAGCAAATTTTATTTCAGCACTTTCTTCTGCATTACACAATGTTCCTTTTCCTGACACAAGGCTATCATTCAACAATTCAATAGCTGGAATTTCTTGGAGCATATCATTGTGAAGTATCCTTTTATCTTCTGTACTTATACCATTGCAACAAAATGATGTTGTTTCATCTTCATATATAACAGAAACAAAATCCTATTTTTCTAAAGCTTCTTCATGGTTTACAGACTCATCAATTTCAAAATCACATAATTCCTGAACTTCTATATTTGTCAACATCATCATACATTCTTTCATATTTTCCACAATACTTCCATCTTTGTCCTCTACTGAAGATACTTCATTCTGGTTATCCTTACAAAATTTTATTTGCTTATCTTCAACTTCTTTAATCATGAAAATTTCCCTGTCAATACCATCATTCTCAAAATTATTAAATACATGTTCAAAGTATCTTTCTGTTTCATCCATCTCTTCCAGTAATCTCACTCATCAACATTCATAAGCACATTGTCCACTTTCTGTCCATTACCTATTGAACCTGAAATCATACACAACATATCAGTTTCAAAAATACAAGGCTCTTCATTTGAAGCCTCGCTGATCATATTTTCGTGCTTCTCTGAACTATTATGATAGTTCACTAAGTTATTGAGAAATTCTTCCCCAACATCTCTGATTTCTTTTTCATCAAAGAATACTTCTGGGACTATAGCTTCTTGACTATGCTTGACAACTTCATCATAGGTTTGTAGAATACCTTTCTGTTCTACATAATCCTCTCCATCACTCAGTGTATCCAAGTAATATATTTCTATCTTTTTGTCTTCAATGACAAGACTTTGATCCTTCAAAATCTTTCTTAACTTAGCTTCTTGAGTTGAGTTCTCTATGTCATCTTCTCTTCTCTTCACAAATCTTCAATGTATTTATTTTCTTTTCTCTATCCACTTTCCACTGATCTTCTATCCATGCTAAAATTCCTTCAAACATGATCCAATAAATTTTTAATAAGAGAAGACACAACTATTCAGGCATACCTTTGAATTTCCTCCACCAATTGAAGTCTTGAAAATCTGTATGCGTCTCCTTTTGTGTTTTTCTTGCTTCTGCCTTTTTCACTTTTTCATGCTCAGGCTCAATTTCATTAAGTTTCATACCTGCAAATGTACATTCACACAAATAATTGATCCCAAAAATATGATACTTTCTTGTCTATGTAGATGCTACCAGCACCTTTCTCTCATGTTGATTTGTATAGATCATCCCTTCATCATTATCATCACTGTCTCTTTCCCCAAGGATAGGTCCTTTCTCTAGTTTACAAATGGATTCTCTTTTTCCATTCTCAATTATTCAAAATATTAATTTCTCAACAAATAATTCCCTGACAGACCACTTAACTCTTTTTCCCACATAAAATCCTTGTTTCCATTCCTCTTTGATTCCTTTCTGTATCAGCTTTTTCAAATGACCAAGTTTTGTCTTAATCTCAACTATCTCTTTGTCAATTTCTTCCTTACTCATTCTTTTGAGTCCATCTGCTTTAACACTTTTCCCTCTCTGTCTGTGACTTTCCTCTGTACCCTTGTTATGACTAACAATAGCCTAATTCATTTCTTCCTTTGGTGAAATTTCATTGTTCACTGTTGAGCTACAACTAACCCTTATTTATTCTATAACAAGTATGTTACTTGTCACCCATACCAAATCATCCTTTTGGTATCTTTTCTTTTCCAGGTCCCCTGCATTAGAACCCATTCTTCTCCTTGAGCACTCCAGCCCAGCTTCCAAATATATTGACTATTGCATCTTCAATTTCTCACTTCCCTTTTCCTTCAATAACTTCATTTATTGTTGGGTACTGTCACCTTTTATTCATCTGAGAGTTCTTCCTGCTTCATCTTCTTTAACATAGCTCATGTACTGTTGTTGACACAACTCATTCTACCTTTCAGTAATTTCACTACTTCCATTGGCCTACACAATCTTACCTCAGGATACATTAAAGTACCTTTTCAAACCTGCCAATTTTCTTCAAAGATATCCTAAAATTAATTTCCATTCCATAAATTAAATATTTGCCAAATGATTCATCTGTCCACTATTTCATTTAAACTTATTTATTCAAAAGACTCCATACAGTCAGAAACTATTTTCATCTTACTTTTCATAATGGGCACTTCAACTTTTAAGATCAACTAAGATTAAATCTAAAATTCAACTATATTTACAAATTCATGACAGAAACTACAAATTTCTTGTGATAACCTGTTTGTAAGAAAATCCTTTCTTGCTTCTGCAAATTCCAAAATTTCAACCCTTATCATGGCTCTCCTTTTAGATCTATTAACTCTGTTCCTTCAACCATCAATATCATTGTCTTCAAAAATATGTTAAGAACTCCTCAATCATTCTCAGTCTTACACAAAATTCTTCAAATCATTTAAATTTCTTCTGTCATATCAAATCACTCTTCTATTTGACTTTAAATTCAAAACCTTTTACTTCAATTTTACCTTTGAAATCAAACCAATCATTCAATCAACTTACATGGAAATTTCATTTTCCTAAAAGGAAAACATCTTCTCCTTTGAAATTTCAATCCCTTGTTGTTCTTCATACATTCAAACAAATCTATGTACATCATCAAAGATAAATATTCTTACCAGACCTTCGCCAGAGGATTTATTGTTTCTCCATTCTGATCTCAGTATCCACTGTGCTTCATGCTGGTATCTCCAATGTCTTTCTGATCATTCCAAAGACTTTTCCCTTACAATCTCTTTGCTACAATTTCTTCATTTGCTTCTTTGTCACAGCTACTTGTTGGGAATAAAATTCAATCTTTCAACCAAACTCCACAGAGCATTGGTCTAGCTCTGATACCACTAATGGTGCAGCGTATTTGCACCTTTGCCCACAATATGCCTATAAATGCATATCATTTTAATATGACCCAAAATACATCTCTTAAGTGGGATTAATTTCCTTATATCACAATTATGTTATAAATATATTAAATGCCCACTTAAATAAACCTTTCATAATGGCAGATGCATAATTGTATGACTTATATATAAAAGGAAACAATAATAAAAGCAACCCTTAATAAATATTTGCTGAGTCGAAGTTAGATAATTCGATGACAGACTTCAACCAAATGTTTATACATTTTCCATTAAATTATCGCATCCATTATTCTTATTAACCTCCACGCTAGTTTGAATGCAAATTCTGTCAGATCCAAATCTGAATGGACGGCCTTGATGCTCGGATTCCAAAATCTCGTTTAATAATTCATTGGGTCCGCTTGACATTTTAAGGTTCTTGCAATTAATATTGCGATTATCGTTGGATCAACGATAATCATGCATAGGCCGTTCGATCATTTCACTTGCTAGGTGGTCAACTTAAACATTGAACCCGGATTTATAATTCATTGCATCCAAATTTCAATTTAACCTCCTTACATCTCTAATTGTGATATTTGTTGATCTGATTGACATTTTGATCAAACAGTTTTGATCTCAATCTTTCAGCTCAGACGGACTTGACATTCCCGGAGAGTTTCCATTATGAATGTGAATGGAAAACTGATTACGACGTCTCACAATTCGGTCAAATTTGCAGTAGCTTAATATTGAAATACTCAGATCAAAATTTACAGAGAAGGATCAACATAAGCCAGAAGGAATGCATGCATACTTTAACGTTGAATAAAATCCAGATTTAGTACATTCAATATAAGTTTGATAGGAAGAGAGTCAATTAAACCAAAAATGGATTTAATTAAACTCAATAATAATTTGAAAGAAATTGAACATTCCGGCATTTAATAATTGTGTCTACATTTTCATAGGTATAGAGGAAATGTGATTTTCTACTATTCAATCATTTTTCCTTCAAATCCTCTCCCCTTGATCTAAATCCTAAATCTCTATGCCTCTCTTTTGTCACTTATATTATTCAAAGGATCAAGATTTTATATAAAAACGGATTCATGAATCAATTTGGTTCAGATCTAGAAATTTTTCACTCTCTCCTAAAGTCTCTCTTCAACTCCACTCTTTTCTCAAAAAAATCTAAATTAATCGTTTTAAATCCCTCAAATCCTATTATAACCAAATAATCTAAACTACATGGCTTGATCTCCACGCAGGGAGGATCAACCTGCCACTTTTCTCTTTTCTGCTCATAATTTGACAACAAATAAACTACTCACATACATTTAAATTAACTAAAATTTAACTAACCACTTGTCTTCCAACCCTTTGTTAGCCACAACATGTGATCACACAATCACATTGCTGGCTAGGTCTAAATGCTCCTGCATCATTTTCACTCTTAGGTTCTAAGGCTTTATGTTTAGTTTCTGGTTATGCATTAAATGTATCTTCTCCTTCTCAGTCTCATGAGTGGCTCATTGATTCTGGAGCTTCATACCACATGGCCAAAAATAAAGCCATGTTTTCTTCTTTAAATGATTGTAACACCAAACATATTTATGTTGGTGATGATAGATCTGTTAGTGTTGTAGGATCTGGAACCATTCATCTAGATAATGGTCAGTTTAATGATGTACTATGTGTTCCTACCTTGTCGTGCAACCTTCTATCTATTTATCAGATAACTCATTCAAGTGAAGGGAAAATAGTAGAATTCTCACCTCATGATGTTGTAATCAAGGACCTAAAAAATCCTAGACATATTTTAGCTACTGGCATTGCTGATGATTCCACAAGGTTGTATAAGTTTGACAACTTTAGGTCATCATGTCTTCCCTCTATTTTTGACAGCCACAAGCAGAAAGTGCCATTCCTGAAGATGAAGTTGAAGAGGTCTCCAAATTGATTTGGTGCTTCTTCATTGCTGCTTCCAAGGCTTCCATATTCTTAAAACATTCAGACTCTACATGGCTATCATGATTACAAAAGTTGCAATCTCTATCTGTTTTCTTCCCTTCGTTTTTAGTTGCCTTATCAGTTTGGTGAGTTTCTTTTTTCAGTTTGCGGCTAAAATTACTTAGGACCCTTGTTTGGTTTAGGTTCATACTAGGATACTGCTTCTTGGGATTCTTTTGATATGGTTTTTGTTGGGCTACTAAGGCTTTCTTAAAAGCGTTTCCAGAAGTGATAAGACCAAGGTTTAAGAGTTTTTCTTGTTCTCTTATCACAGAATCGCAAAAGGCATCAAAATATGGGTTCTTGTAGGTTGTTCCTTGAGAAATGATGGCTTCTCTAGTGGAATGGAAGGTGGAAACAAATACAGAGTATGCAGGGCCAATCTTAGCAAGAATGGAATAGATGAGGCTACCATCTTCCTTTTTGACCTTACAACCTTCTAAAAGTAGTCTAAGGGTCTTGAATTTGGATAAAAAAATCTTCAATAGAGGAGAAATTATTTGGGTCCAAAGTAAGCAACTCATTTTCAAGCTGGTGGGACTGATTTCATTTTGAATGCAAAAAATAGTATTTAGTTTTTTCAGGGCTTGATCAGGGGTGTCAATTTCAAGGATATGAAATCAAAGATCTTGAGCAATGGACATTCCTATCAACCCTCATGCTTGATCTTGTTTATTTTCCCATTTAGCAGCTTTATCTCCATCGATAGGTTTAGTTTCTTGTCCTGTGGCTATTCTATAAATCCCTTTACTTCTAAGTAAATCTACCATGTGAGGTAGCCATTAGAAATAATTGGTGCTATTAAGAATAACCGAGCATGCACTTTCCATTTTTTTTTAAGTTGAAGCTGAAAAATTCTGAAACTAACTACTCCAATGGAAAGATCTCGAAAAATAAGGCCGATTAAAAAAAATGTCTCGAAAAATAGCTTATGGATGAAGAAGTTATGCCTTTTTGAAAAAAATGTGTTGTAGATGCCAAATAGTTACGGGAACGGTTGAAATTTGATGATGAAGTTCAAATTTAAAAAAAATCTCACCCCTTTAACAAAAATATTGTTAGAAAAAGAAGCTTGAGAAAGAGACTTGAACCTAAGACCTATATTCTCATAAACTAACTTTACACCAAGTGAGCTAGTAAAAGGGTTCTGTAATTGTTTGAAAGGAGGAAGGGGTTTTTTAAAAAAGAAAAGAAAAAAAAAGTGTTTTTCTTGTTCTCTTATCAAAGAATTGCAAAAGGCATCAAAAGATGGGTTCTTGTAGGTTGTTCCTTAAGAAATGATAGCTTCTCTAGTGGAATGGAAGGTGGAAACAAATACATAGTATATAGGGCCAAGCTTAGCAAGAATGGAATAGATGAGGCTACCATCTTCCTTTTTGACCTTACAACCTTCTAAAATAAGTCTAAGGGTCTTGAATTTGGAAAAAAAATCTTCAATAGAGGAGAAATTATCAGGGTCCAAAGTAAGCAACTCATTTTTAAGCTGTTGGGCCTTGATTTCATCTTGAATGTCAAAAAAAATATTTAGGTTTTTTAGGGCTTCATCAGGGGTGTCAATTCAAGGATATGAAATCGGAGATCTTGAGAAATGGACATTCTTATTAACCCTCATGCTTGATCTTGTTTATTTTCCCATTTAGCGGCTTTATCTCCATCGGGAGGTTTAGTTTCTTGTCCTATGGCTATTCTATAAAGCCCTTTACTTCTAAGTAAATCTACCATGTGAGGTAGTCATTGGAAACAATATTTGGTGCTGTTAAGAATAACCGACCATGCACATTCCATTTTTTTTAACTAAAGCTGAAAAAGGTTGAAACTAACCGCTCCAATGGAAAGATCTTGAAAAATTAGGCTGATTAAAAAAAACGGCTCGAAAAACGGCTTCCAGATGAAGAAGTTATGCCTTTTTGAAAAAACTGTGTTGTAGATGTCGAATAGTTACGGGAACGGCTGAAATTTGATCAGGGAGCAGCACAAGCTATGTTGCATGATCAGGGCCTACCGTTGCATCTGTGGGCGGAAGCATGCAATACAATAGTATTTGTGTAGAATAGAAGTCCTCATCAGAAACTTGGGATGAGTACACTAGAGGAGGTTTTTTAGGTAAGAAACCAGACGTTTCATATTTTAAAATTATTGGTTCCTTTGTCTATTTCCATGTGACCAAATATGCTAGGAAGAAGCTAGAGCCATCAATAGAGTTGGGGATATTTGTGGGATACAATGATACACCTCAAAAATGTATGGTTTACTTTCCAGCACATTGGATGACAGTGGCCAGAAGAGATGTCAAGTTTGATGAAGAAAACCATGTGATTGTCCTTTGAGAGGGGGCTTGAGTTGCATGCATTTGAGGAGCTCTTAGATCCAAAGGATGAACCTCAGGCTGTGGGAGCACCCACATCATAATGCAGGCAAAGAAGGTCCCCAAAGCGGTATGCTGGATACATGGCTCTTATGAGCGAAGGTATTTATATAGAACTATCCTCTTTTGAGGAAGCAATGCAACATCCAGTGTGGGTTGATTCCATGGTTTAGGAGTATGAATCCATTATCAAAAACAGTGCATGAGAAGTGGTCCCAATTCCAGTGGGGAAGTGAGTGGTAGGATCCAATTGGGTCTACAAGGTGAAGCAGGCAGCAGATGTGAGTGTGGAGAAACATAAGGTTATATTTGTGGCCAGAGAGTTCTCTCAAGTGGAGGGTATTGACTATAATGAGACTTTTTCACCAATCGCAAGGTACCCATCCATTAGATCCATCCTTACACTCTCAACGCAGATGGGATGGTAGATAATGGATGTAAAGGAAACCTTTCTCAATGGATTTATTGAGCAAGAAGTGTACATTGAGAAACCAGAAGGTTTTGAGACCTTAGAGAGGGAGTTTCATGTGTGCAGACTCAAGAGAGCATTGTATGTGTTGAAGAAAGCACCATGTTCTTAGTACACCAGGATTGACAACTATTTCACTAGGTTGGGCTTCACCAAGAGTGAAGCGGATGCAAACCTATATAATATTATGGTTGATGGTAAGACTTTTATTATTATACTTTATGTTGATGATCTAACACTGACAGGTGATGAGGGACTCATAAAATCTTGCAAAAATGATCTTGTAAGAGAATTTGAGATGAAGGACATTGGGCTCTTGCACTATTTCCTTGGATTGGAACATTAAATAACTTTTGAAGTCTAAAATGAGCCTCCTAAGGAAAAATTACAACCAAAATAAACTTTTTAAGGACCAATAGTATTCAAGATGATGATATCAACCATGGGGGATGATTCTCCATTTTTGGGGTAAAAAGCAAAATATTAAAAAATAAAAAAAATAATAATAAACTATTTTTTCAGCTTGTATTTTCAACTTATCTCCATAAGATTTTACTTAAATTTCGAGCATGAGTGCTCATTGGATGCAAAATTTAATTCCTCATCCAAGGAGTAGCCATGCTACATACTTTAAATGGACCCTACTAAACGAAAAATGAAAAATATATGAAAACACATGATTGCAATCACATTTTTCATGTATTTCTCATTCTTTTTGTAGCAGGGTCCATCGAAAGTATGCAACATGGGTATTCCTTGGATGAGGAATCGAATTCTACATCTAACGAGTGTTGCCGCTCAAAATTTGAGTAAACCCATAGGGAGATACGGTGAAAATATGAGTTGAAAAAGTAGTTTTTTTTATTTTTCCCCTCTAAAATTTGATGATGTATTCTAAGATTATTTTATAATCTCCTTAGGGGGCCCATTTTAGACCTCAAAATTCCCCTAATGATATTACAAATATATGGGTATCTATTTCTATCTCAGGGCAAGTATGCCAAGGATATTCTGAGGGAGTTCCACATGGAGGGAAAAAAACCCATGGAGACTCCTCTTGTAGGAAACTGGAGGAAGGAGGATGCTACTTCAGGCGAAGTAGTGGATGCTATTGTTTAAGGGCAGCTTGTGGGTTCACTCATTTTTTTGGTGAACACACGACCCGCCATATGCTACGGAGTTAACTTGCTAAGCCAAGCTATGGTTAAGCTGACTAAGCTCTTTTGGAAGGCAGGGAAGCATGTGTTGAGATATATCAAGGGTGCTACAGAGTATGGATCATGGTACAGACATACAGAGGAATTGAAACTTCAAGGCTTCATTGATGCAGATTGGGCAGGGAGTCCATCTGACTAGAAGAGCATATCAGGAGGCATCTTCAAAATAGGATGAGTAGAAGTTTCTTGGTACAACAGGAAATAGAGATCAATTGCACTCAGTTCAATAGAGGCAGATTACATGGCGGCCAATCAGGCAGCATGCAAGCCCATATGGATGAGGAATATACTTGTTGGTTTGTTTGGCCAATAGATGGATCCGACGATGATACATTGTGATAATGAGAGTTTCATCAAACTCTTGGTTAATCCAGTATTCCATGACAGGTCCATGCATATTGATATCTGGTATCACCATCTGAGAGATTGTGTTCAAAGGAGGATTATGTCATTCGAGTACATTCCCACAGAGGATTGGGATGCATACATCTTGACGAAGGCATTGGAAAGAAGTAAATTCGAATTCTGAAAAGACAGGATCAAGGTAGCAGATAATCCCTTTCTTGTTGAGAGGGAGTGTTGAAATTGAACCAATAAATTGCACCCGAAGTGGGATTATGATTTAATTTTCCCTTAATTAAATTGTAAGAGAAAAATATCATAATAACTTGTATTAGTTAACTAAGTAAGAATGGTTGAGTTAGCTTAGGAAATTCAATTTGAGGGTCTAAGAGGATGCATGTAGAGTTATTCCATGATTTAAGGGGGTCCAGTTGCAATTATGCATAAGTTGTAACTATTTAACTCAATTAATTGATTTAAAATCAGTTTAACTAGTCCTAACTAAGTGATGATCTAGATATAGGTCTAGTGAATTAAATATGATTTAATTCATAATGAGTGTTAAATCAGTTAGCTGATAATTCACTATAAATAGTTTTTTCATCTCAGTTCTGAGGAATACCCAGTTGAGACAGAGATTAAAGGGAAGATAACTATTAGTTGTATAATTAGAAAATTGTACAAGTCAATTGGGGGCCTAGGAAGGATTTTGCAATCAAGGCAAGGGATTTTCCTATTTAATAGGGATTTAATTCCTCCAAGAATGTGTGAGCAAGGTAGGCTGAGTAGAGGTAGAGAATTGGCTAAGTGTTTATCCGATTATTACTAGATCGGTGTGAGACAGTTGGCAGAGTGCAGGAGTTCTCTTGTTAGAGAAAGCATTGTATTTTTTCATTATCCTTGACTTTATACAATATATATATAGAGAGGTTTTAGGCAATGTGCTTTCCCCAGATACATCTTGTGTTGTGCGATTAATTGTTTCTTTCTCTTAATTTTTTATGTGAGTTTGTAATCGTGTTTTGTTTCTGCACATTGCAAAAGGATTCAGTATCTTGTTTTAGTACACTATAAGATTAGATTGAATCTCGTTGTTATATTTTCTACAAAAAATACATGTGCATGTCCAGTATGGTGGAACCCAAAAAACTATATATATATATATATATATATATATATATATATATAGAGAGAGAGAGAGAGAGAGAGAGAGCAATGAACCTTTAATATTAATCATGAGGTATTCGATATTCTTATGGCACTAGCCCTTCTCAACATCACATAATGATATGTAACATGTATATTAATATAATAAATGTTGCTTAACACCTTTGTGTGGGCATTCCATAAGTGGTCAATTCACATTTAGATTCATGTGATTCATGATTCTTAAAACATGTAATTTTTGTAGTGGAGATTAATCGAACCTTATACCGGTGTTTTAATAGCTCATGGCCAATAATTATTTCTTAAGAGGGGTCCCACATATTAGGCCTTTTATTTATGATTGAATATAACAAATAGTATTAGTTATAGGAGAGTTTGGTTTACAACTGTTTGGTGTGTGTTATATTAGGTGTGCGGACCTACCTATGGTTTTATGATGGGTTTAGCACATGGTTGTGGGCATGATGGTTTTCTATCCATGGTATTTTGTAAATCCAGTCAAGGGAACTACGATTATGTTCTAATCTAGAGTTAATGAATTGGGTTTTATGAATGCTTCAACATGTATATATATGTATTGTAACATTGAACAGAACATAATGAAAAATCAATCTGGTAGTCCTAGTTTTGGGATCTAGGGGAAAATCTCTGTGTATGTATTTATTTATGTTTCATGTTCTCGTTATTGTTTATTTTATGTTTAAGAATTTTTTTTATTAGTGTTGAGCAAGTTTTTTTATTAGTGTTGAGCATCATCAACGCCAAGATCGGACAAATGCATTATTGTCTATCATTGCTATGCATGGAAGTACTTAGTCCAATTTTTATTGGAAACCAAGGATGACAACATAATTTTCTAATTTAGTATAAATGTTAGGTAGAGGTATAGAATTTGATAAGTTGTAGAACATTTTTCTCAATCCAAAGGTGTATTTCACAAGTGGACATAATATTGCAATGTCAATAATTTAGGCAAAATAATTTTTAAGTCATAGATTTGACATTTAGTGGTTTAAGGTATTCATCATAAATTTTAATACATGGGTTCTAGTCCTTTAACTCATTCATGTTTGATACAGAAATGGAATATATAAGGCCTTGGCCTTTGAATGAATTCGCACCAATGTAAAAACCCTAGGTTAAAAGCTCAGGTAATAAATTTAATAAAGGTAAAATAAGACCAAGGTCATAGGGATGTATTCCAAGTTCAATGTTGGGAAAAACATCCTAGTGGGTGTTTATTTCGGTTTATTATGGCCAAGGAAATTGGAAAAGGAATTGGAAAATACGTTGGAAAGGAAAAGAGGAATTAATTCGTATTTTATTTATCGAAATAAAGGAAATTAGGAGAAAAGGAAGATGAAAGGTCACAGGTTTGCATGAGAGGTAAATTGAAGGAAAAATAGAGAAAATTGGAGAAAATAGAGGCCTCAATAATAAAAAGGATTTTGAGGATCAGTTCACACCTTTTGTCAATTTAACCTTTTTTCAGTTTAGTTTTGGAGCTCTATCTATTCTCCCATAATCTTGCACACTTAGAGCATTCTAGGAGCACTCTAGAATTGGAGAAAATAAAGCAAAGGAAGGACAAGGAAGCAAAGGAAATTAAGGGAAAGACAAGGAAAAGGCAGATCAAGTAGCTTCAGTAGGAATAATTGTAGGTAACATGTTGCGTGTGTGATTTCCTAGCTGGTTTGTAAGTGCATGGTACATGCATGTGTGTATTTGGTGCTCGTGTTATCATGGCCATGGGATTTTCCAAGTGTGACAGTGGTTTTAGCCTTGCCTTGTCATTTCTGGATAGCCATGGTGTGATGGGGTTCTTTTATTTGGTTTATCTTTGGATTATCAGATGGTCTTGGAACCGGGTGATGTGGTCTAATGAAAATTCCCATAGGGCCTAGGAATCTCTTGACTGGTTTTGGAAAAATTTCGATAAAGCCTGAGGGTGGCGACAGACAAATTCCTTAAGGTATTGGTGAAGAAATTATGAGAAATACAAGGTTGTTTTGGGCCTAGTAATCCCTTGAACAATTTTTGCAGTATTGTGGTAAATCCTAAGGGTGGAGGTGGTTTAATCTCCAGGAAATCATGGTTGTTTATGTATCGGTTTGCTTATGGGATCTCATGACCGGTTTTGATGAGATCGCGAGAGAATGAGGGTGTAGGTGGTTTAATCTCTAGGAAGCTCTGGTTTATTTTTCTTGAGTCCCACATTCATGCTTGGAATATGGAAAGAGGGTGATTGGAGGAAAGAAGGATTTGGTTAAGCTCAATCTATGGTCGGGTGGTACGTGGAAGTCCTTGACTTGGTTAGATTTTTTATATGTTAATAATATATATTTTCCTATTGTATTTCATAAGTACTTATGCTTGATATAATGTGGATTTCATGGTTTTTCTATCATGATTATAATTTTGGTTATATGTTACTTATAAGCATGGTTCCATAACATGTTCTAGTTATGGATCTTGACATGTTTTGATTAGTTGATGAATGGTTATTGAATGCCTGAGGTAATAAATGGTATTGCAGTTATTATGAGAGTGCATTAGACCTTCTTAATGATTCTCAGATAAATATCAGAACCCTATGTTCAGATATGCATTCATTAACTGTAGATTACATGTTCTCAATATGTTTGACGGAATGACTTTCATTGTTAGGCCTGGTTAGGTCAAGTTTTTAATCAAGTTTGGTATGGATGGTTTTTTCCTAATGTTATTTATCATTTTGTCCCAGTCTCATTGAGTTATGGGCAGTGGTCTGAAGGTTGACCTAGAATTTATGAGCATAATCCATGACCACACCCTCTAAACTAAGGAATTTGGGTCATAACTGGACTCTCATAGGCTTATGCATGCAGTTGGAGGCCCTCAACCACATTGAGGCCTTATCATGCATGCGGTTGGGGGACCAAGTCACTAAAAATTAATTCCATCTCAGGGTTTGGGCATGGGGAGTAGGTTTTTGGCTCTCAAAAGTCATGTATCTCATGAGGAAGGTTATTAAGGTTCTAGCTTGTCGATTCCACTTCCTTAATTGTACTTAGGAGGTTGAGTCATGTCATAGTATCCCTAGGATCATGTTTACCCGACATGCTAGTGAAAGTCGGTAAATGTGGGATGGGTGGTTATAGATTGGTATTAGAGCAAGTTTCCATTCTATTTGGGTGATATATGATACCAAATATTGGTATCAGAGCATGGTTCAATACTTGGACTGAATGGGTAGAATGTGTTTTTCATGCATGCATGTGAGTGTCTATATGGTTGCTATACATGCATTTTCATGGTTATGGTTGGCATGCATGAGATCATGGTATGTAGTTGGTTTTATTATGCATGATGTTCTTATATTTATATGATTATGTATATAGACATGTATCATGCTAATCTGGACTAATTTTGTAGACGAGATACCCTCCCCTAAGCTTCACTGAGGTATGTTGATTATGTTTGTATTTGGTTTATCTGACATGGTATGTTTGCAGGAGGAATAAGATCAAACATGACTAGCAAAATGGTGGATTAAATTTCATGAGAATATACTTACAGAAAATATCATAAACCAAGAGAGGGTACTCTCCTGACATAACAGAAACCTTGAGAAATTTAAAGGCATAAATCAGAAGTTGCAAAGCAGATAATGAAAAAATAATTTAGGCACAAGAAATAATTTCCAGGGCACAAGAGAAATAAGAAGTTTTAAATGCAGTTATCCTTCAGATTTTTTTAGATTTGCAGAGATAGGGAAAGCTACAGATCAATTATGGACAAGAGAACATGACGAATGGGGAATATCATGGCAAGTCTCCTGGTGGGAACAAGTCAGACAGTGATGAAACAGTCAAAGATGGTAGGTTCTTGGATACATCTGATAGGAGAGGCAGTGGATATGGGTTATACTTCAATTCTGGTTTAGACATTTCTCATGGTCATCATCACTATCATCCATACAGGATGAGTAACAGGGGATATTTTTTGGATGATTTTAAGAAAGTCAAGCCACCTACATTCGATGGAGAGCTGAAGAAATCAGAGGACGCATAGGCATGGTTTCTTGGGATGAAGTTATTTAAATTTCATGACTAAATAGAGGAAATGAAGGCTATGATAGTTAATTTCAGCCTCAAAGGGAAAGAAGACATCTGGTGGGAATATGTGAAACATATCAGAGACATCCAGAAAGAGGAGTTGAGCTGGCATGAATTCAAGAGACTCTTCAAAAAGAAATATTTTTCAGAAATATATTATGATAGTAAGGCCAGGGAGTTCTATGAGCTGAATATGGGATCGATGACATACGAGTTGTACACGACTAAGTTCTTGGAGTTGTTGAGGTATGTGCCATATCTTAAGGATGAGAAGAGAAAATTATAGATATTTATCAGTGGAATGCCATTAGCATTTAAGGATTTGATTGAGTATTATGAGCCTCTGTCACTTCAAGAAGTCATTGGAAAGTTGAAGCACCATTATGAGCAATCAAATCCTAAGATCAAGTCTAAGTAGGGTTGGAAAGGGAATGACAAGAATAAAGGTAAATGGCCACATAAGTGAACAAGACCTCAGGATGTAGGTGAGAAAGAGAATGTTTCTCCTTACAATAAGTTTAATGCAGTAGATAAAGGACATGGACCTCAGCCTAGAGAGAAGAAAAATAGATGTGATGGTAGGAGATAGTTGTAGTGTTGGATATGTGGCAAGTGTAATCTCAAGAAGGATTGTTTTTCATATCAGGGTGGTAGGCCTCAGATCTATAGTTCTCAGGAGGCATAGAATTTTGGGATTCTTGGACAGAGAATTCCTCATATTTGTGTAGCATTTGATAACAAGATGGAATACCACCAAACATATATTATTGATATGGAAGGTAAGCTCTATGATCAAATTATTTCTATTTTGATTGAACCTGAATATAATTATACTTATGTTAATCCTCACATGGTGGATAAGTGTGGTTTTAGAAAATAAATCCATGCAGAGTCTTTGTTGGTGCAGATGGCTATAGGTACTAAGAAGAGAGTTCATCATTGGGTAATATCTTTTGCATTTGAGCTAAATGGTATTCCTACATAAGTGAAATATGAATGTGCTTCCATTGGTATCATACACTATGCTTCTGGGTATGGATTGATTTTACCTTCACAAGAATAAGGTGGATTTTTATGAGAAGTTTATTAAGTGTTTTTATGATCATGGAGAGAAGAGAATATTGAAGGGTGAGAACAAGCATACATTGGTGAGAATGGTTACATCTATGCAAGCTAAGTGCAATTGAAATAGATGGTGTGTGTTGTTTGTAGTGCATGTTTCTAGTGATAAAGGTAAGGATGTTGAGGATGTAGAAGTCTTGAAGAGGTATCCGGTTTTACAGCAGTTTCAAGATGTATTTCCAACAGATATTTTAGATTTTCCACCTCACAGGGAAGTGGATTTATCTATTGAGTTTGTACTAGGAGTAACACCAACATCAGAGGAACCTTACAATATGAGCACTCCAGAGCTAGTGGAATTGAAGTTGAAGTTGAAGGAACTTATTGACAAGGGATACATTAGGAAAAGTGTGTTTCCTTGGGGTGCACCAATGTTGTTTGTGGAGAATATGGAACATGAAAGACATGATATCTTGGCTAAGGCTCATGGAGGGGTGGCAGGATGCCACTATGATGGGAAATCCACTGCGCAGAAGGTGTTGCGTGTTGGGTTATGGTGGCCCACATTTCATAGTGATGCACATACATATTGTCGACCCAGTGATACATCTCATAGGATAGGGAATCCCTCTTGCAGAGATGAAATTCCCATGAAACCACAGATGGCCTTACAGGCCTTTGATAAATGGGCTATATATTTTGTTGGACCAATCAACCCTCCAGGGAAGAAGACTGGAACGCGCTATATCATTACTGCCACTGATTATGTCACCAGATGGGTAGAGGTGAAGGCAGTTAAGGATTGTACTGCAGATATTTCTACGCACTTCATTTTGGAACACATTTTGACCCAATTTGGATGCCCAAATATTTTGATGAGCAATATAGGTATGCACTTCGTTAACGAAACAATTGAAGCTTTGATAGAGAAATTTTAGATCCATCACCAAAAGAGTACATGTTATCACCCATAATCAAATGGCACAGTAGAGGCTTTTAACAAAATTATGAAGAATGTGCTCACCAAGATTTGTAATTCCAATCGAGATGACTGGGACGTGCACATCCCTTCTGTGTTATGGGCCTATAGGACCACATGTAAGAAGTTGACTGGGAAAACACCTTTTAGGATGGTTTACGGGCAGGAAGCAATCATGCCAATGGAATATATTGTCCCAAGAATGCGCATCACAACTTTCACTAATATGGCAGAGCCTGACATTATGGACGAATGCTTGGCGCAATTAGTTTCCCTAGAAGAAGATCGGTTCATCGCTAACTTCCACTAGCAAGTGCAGAAGGCACACAAAAAATACTGGCATGATACGCACAGCAGGTAGAAGGTGTTCAAGGAGGAATATTTGGTATTGTTTTATGATAGTTAGTTTGCACGCCACCCAAGGAAGTTCAGGAAACGTTGGTTGGGGCCATACATTGTGAAGGAAAACAAGGATGGCGGTGAGGTGCCCTTGGCCACTCTTCGCGGTGAAAATATTCCCGAGTAGTTCAATGGAAGCCGTCTGAAGCCATATCGAGACAATTTGGTGCTGACTAAATGGCTATATGGTTGGAGCATCAAAATCAAAGGGTCTACATGGAGCGCAGAGGGAAGGTGCAGATAGGTGCGACAGAAGCACACGGGTAATGCACAAGTGAATAAACTAGCCATTGGAACAGTAAAATTGGGTGAAAAAGTGATTTTACCATTGGATGGAGTGGGTTTTTTGCATTTAATGAGTCGATCTTAGA
This sequence comes from Pinus albicaulis, assembly GCA_034641835.2. Taxonomy (NCBI): domain Eukaryota; kingdom Viridiplantae; phylum Streptophyta; class Pinopsida; order Pinales; family Pinaceae; genus Pinus; species Pinus albicaulis. The sequence goes on from CM076569.1 coordinate 19,006,447, forward strand.
GGATTTTTTACCATTTTTACGAAGATAAGTGGAAATTAATGAAAATCGAACCATTTTTACCTTGCATGGCTTATAAAAGGAAGGTCGCAGGTCACAATTGGTTCCTTTTATTTCTAAATATTTTATGCCCTTATATTATCTGTGATTTCTGATATAGCGTTGTCTATCAGTCCTGTATTTTTGGCCGAGAAACCCCATCTAACATCAGTAATCCAAAGTTTATCTTTTGACCGAGAATGATAGCTATCAGCCCTATGAAGGAGCACTCTACGCCCCTCACTACATCAACTAAGCTAGGATCAGATGACATTCGGGAGGTGATCCCTAAGGTGGAAGAAGTAGTGTTCATGGTGGCTAAGGGAAAATGGAAAATTTCGAAGTAGGCTTCCACGAAGCCGCGTACCTCTCCAAGAAATGTGACGTCCCCACATCAGGCCACTAAGGATTGGTACCCCATCGGTGATCCATCAAAGAGACCAATGAGTGCCACAAAGGAGGATATTTTTGTTGAAGCCATCTCTTGGCAGCCACCATATTTCAAGCCACGGAAGCCCTCTGCGTGCGCACCAAAGAATGTAGATTCAGTGCAGGAATACCTTCAGATGCCCTTGATCCCACAGGACGTTCCCCTTGCTGGTGATATGTTCGGCAAAATCCTGAATATCAAGTTTGATGACCATGATTTGGAAAATGAAGACACGTTCCCTGAGCTAGCACTGGAGAATTATTTGGAATGAGTGCTCTACAAATAAGTGTCAAAGGTTGAGCCAATTCCTTGAGCGTGTAGGCTGAACAACGCCGAAATCCTAAATCTGTTGAGGATTTCGTATTTTGGAAGGTACCCAATCACCAGAAACTGTGTGTGCCAGCTGCTAGCCTTAGTCCACGAGGGTTTCCTATGGATTCAAGAGAGAATTTTGATAGACACCACGCTGATCCATCGGATCACTGGCCTGCCCAAGAAGGGGCCTCATCCGATGACGAGATTAAGAAAAATAAATGAACTCAAGGTTGCGACAGATGTAAAGAAGAAGTACAAAGTGGAAAGGTAAAAGAGGGTATTCTTAGATGAAACCATTGCTGACCCGAGAGTGCACATGGGAAATATAGTACTTGAGGTGAAAGTTAATAAGAAAATGTCGATCAAAATCAGTCTCGGTGCATTTCATTGCTTTGGCGGGGCAATGCGAGAAAGGGGTCAGTTATAACTCGTCCCAATATCTTTGTGAAGAGTTTTTGGATAATGTGCACAAGGTGTAGTAGCTAGGTAAATAGTTCTTCTACTCATGGTTGTTGTTTCTCATCACGCTAGTAGCATGGAAGACTCTGGAAAATGTAGTCCTCCCCGAGATAGATCCAGGCATATGTGAAGGGGCATGCTACGCCAATCTATGGGATTCCGCTAATGCCCAATGTGTAAAGGAGAATAATATCTTCTGGGTACTCTTTGAAGGCGTGCTAACTGCTGCCATCCATTCCCAACCCAGAATCTCACCAGCGGTATATGAAAAATATAAGAGTATCGCCGAGTTCCAAGTAACCATTCATAATGTGCAGATCAGGTTGTGCAAGGACCTTGCATGGTATAACTTTCCATTCATCATAACAGAAGCAGAAGTTGACCAGGTCATGGCAACTTGGCCGAACACGTGGAAAGTCAGGCTTGGCTGCACCTAGCCCATTACACCATCTACGTCAGGAAAAGAGACAACTCTAAAGGACACAAAGAAATAAATCGAGCCATGCACTGAGAAAGATGTGAAAGCATATGCTGAGAAGACTGGCGGAAAGGACACTGAGCTCGAAGCAGAGAAGGATCTCAAAACATAGAAATATAAAGAGGAAGATCTGGGAGTTGAGCATGATGTGGACCCTGGAGGTTTAGATGGGATAAACGAGGAGGGTGTCGAATATCTACGTGGCACCAACAGAGGCACAAAAGCTTCCAAAGGTCCATGCAAAAAAATAAATGGGTCCAAGGCCAGAGGGGATGAAGAGGTCACTCTGACATAAGAGGACCTCGCTAAGATCACAAACACAGTCGCTTCTGTGTCTGAGGACAGATGGACTGCTATGGAGGAGGCGTACAAGGCCACGGTGGAGGCCTTGCAATCAGGACTGCAGGTTTTGCAACTAAAGACAGAAAATTTGAAAGCGAGTGTGGATAAAGCAAGGTTGGTACAAGCGAGCCTGCCAACCACCACGATCATCACAACGTCTAAGAGAAGAATTTGTCCCTTCCTGGGCACAACGATGACAGTAGAACAATTGGAGCTATGCACACAGGTGCAAACCTACCTTGAGGTCGACATTGACCTTGCAAAGTTTCCTAGTGGAAAGCTACACGCTCTCCACATATTTATTTCCACTGAGCTGCAAAGTAGGGAGCCGCGTGTGTTGGTGTCCCGTGTTTTGATAGTTTGGCAAATCAAAAGACAAGGAAACATCAGAACCAATCTTTAGAGTTATAGGATCTAGTCCTCCTGTTCTCATAGAGGGATCTCTCAAAAGTTTATTTGCAAAGGTTTATCTTGTGTGCTTTGAGTATTGGTTTTAGACTAGTTATTAAGTGCAGGTGTCTATTTGTTTGATTAGTTGGGTTGTCATAGCAGAAAATGAAAGATCTAGGAAAGATATATAGAAAGGAGAAACATCTGGTTCATTGGGAAATGGAGTCAAAAAGAGCTCATAACATACTCATCAATGGATATGGGATATCAGAGGGAAAATCTAACTTGGCCACAGGATTCTTTGGTTTTGGAATGAGATGGACATCAATGATTTGGAAAGAGAAGTTTAAATCTAAAACAAAGGGAATTTGAAAGCACAACTTGAACAATAAAGAGCTATTTGGTAGACAGGGCTAACCATGAATTCTACAAATCCCAGCTTTAAGAAAATAATTATTTCAAAACAACTTTTAAAATGAAATCTAAGATTCGGGGAACACCCTATTTCCTCAAAGATTTTATTTTAAATGACTTAGAAAACATAAAAGATTCACTGATAATTGCAGTCATAGAAGAGGGAACACCTAATACATCTATGATTACAACTATAAAGACCTTAAAAACAACTGTTCAAGCAATGACCAAGGGCAAGATCGAAACAGACCTCTTTGACTAACTTAAAACAATGGTACTTCAAAGGGAGACTTCAATAAGAGCTTTCAAGTGATAGCAGACAAGCAGGGAGAACCATAAATCATGCTGAAATCAACTATATGAGCTATTATAGAAATAAACAAGCATGAGGACTAAAGAGAGAGATTGAAGACTCTAAAATACCTCAGCAGAAGAAAACATAAAACAGTGAAGGATGAACAGGTCTAAGGTGCTTCCAGGAGTCATTTCTTAGTCTAAAACTTTCAACCTACTGTAGTAAGAAATTATGGAACAAAATGAAAATAGGAGAAAACATTAAACAGTTTAGAATACTTCACCAACAGCCAAGTTCATGGATCCAATGATAGAGAATTCTCAGTAACAAGAATGCAACAACATCATCAAGGTTTCCAAGACTTCAATATCATCTTCAACTTCAAAAAACTATGTATTTATTTCAGAGAGATTTCAATATTACAACTAGTGATCAAACGACAACCAACCCCTCACTCATCTTCTTCAGAAGCATATATAGAAGAATGAGGAGGTGAGATCTGATAAAAGATCTCAAAAACTAATTAATACAGATTTAATGACCTCTTGGCCTTTGAGGGGCTCAATGAAGAAACTTACATGGGTGTACTTCTGTATTAAATGTTTTTACATAAAGTTTAAGATCGGTGGGAGCTTTTGCTGACCTTTGAGGCTCTATGTGGCGTCGAAGTAACTCTGCAGATGTTTGTCATTAATTTTCCTGCAGAATTTACCCTTTGGCTGTGTTGTGAGGTAGATATCCAGCCTTGATCAATAAATTCAGCCTCTGATTGAACACTTTGAGGTACAAGTGGCATTTCAGTAGCTGGGAGGAATCAATTTGCCTCAGATGTGGCAATGGAGGCTTTCCTGTTGATAAAAACCCTTGAGATTTTCTTTAAACTGTAATGTAATTGGGGATTAGGCTTTTGATAAACATTCTTAGCCGTGATCCCCGCAAATATGTCTTCCATCCTCTGTCCTGGTTCATTTGATCTTTGTCACTGATACTCCCTGACTGTGCCCGATTCATGGTTTCTGTGGGTATGCAGGGCTGCGCAGGGTTATGTGGCATCAATGCTTCATGGATGATTGATGAAATGTGGACTTAACACCTGCAAATGTTTTCCTTTGACAAATCGAAGCTGGGAGGATCGTCACCCTCTGCCTTCAAATTTTCTTCAGACATAGTGAAAAAACCTTTGAACCCTGAAAAACACGAACAAAATTTATAAAATCCATGCATTTATAGGTTACTGCTTCAGAAGGCACGTGGAGGATTAGAGGAGTCAAGGGAAGGTGGAAGAATTATTTAAAATAGAGCCGTTGATCGCGCAAAGATCGACGATCGGGAGCGGAGAAAGGAAAGTCAAAGCGGAACACGTTGACTGGGCGATCGAATCAGGGTGATGGAATGTGTGTCGTCGATCTCTAGATCAGATCGACGGAGGAGATCGATTGAATGTCATGTCGTAGCCTAGTTAACTGTCGGGCATCTCCGGTGAGCAATAGCCGTCGGATGGGTGGCCTCAGATCGGACGGCGCGCATCAATATCGCGCGGGGTCCATGTCCGAAATTTAACGTGCAATGGACGGTGGTTTTATGAACAGTGTGCAGGACACGCTTCGGCCAGCGTATGGAATCGCTGCCGATCAAGAGAAAACCGCCCTCGCCCAAACGCGGTGCGATGAATACCGCGCGGTTTTTGGAATGGTGAGTGGTTGGCAGGGACCACCGGGCTGATGGACTCCACGTTGTCGATCTGCAGATCAGATCGACGGCGGAGAATGATTTACAAGTCGGACTGGCGGAATATTTTTAGAAAATAATAAATCTGACATTTTTAAATAAAACTAAGGTTTTGAACAATGGGCGGAGATAATTAATTAAAAAATGGATAAGCGCCCGGAAGGTTAGCGCTTGGTTCTAACACCAAGACACATGGAGGGTAAAGGCTAAAGACTTAGCCCGAGGGGGCTTAAATCCATAATACATATAAAATATGCATTTTAATGGATTTTGAATGATTTTTCAAAGGAAATTGAGGGCTCCGATAAGGCAAAGAAGGATTTTTCAACCTTGTCAAGGGGATTCTGAAGAAGGGGAAAAGGGAAAAATATGAAAATGAGGGATTTTTCATGGGAAATGGAGGGATAAAAACTGAGGTTAGTTTTGGCAAAAGGGGAAAAAGGAAAAAGGTGTTTGCAGTAGTATTTCCTTGGGAATCAGCAGGATTTATGAAGGGGAAAAAGGCACAGTAGTGAAGATTGGGACAGAGGCAGGAGGCCTTCAAGAGTCTTCAAGAGCCAACGCTTTTTAGTCATAAAATTTGTTCCTTGAAGGCTCCAAAGAGTTTTAGCCAGCATTTGGTATAACAAATTTTATAGTTGGCTAACAATGGCTCCACTTGGGGATGATGCCTTCTTGAAGGCATCAAGAAATTTCAGACTTGGATTCTCTGGGAGGCTGATCAGTTGCCTCTTCCATTGGGCTGCCCTTCCTTTGCTGAGATGACTTTATCTGAAAACATATTAGCAACCATAAAGATAATGGATCTTCATCAATACAAGATTCTACCTACCCAATCCTACTGATCTAACATTTTTTCTTCATTAGAGTGCACTTGGATTGGCAAACTCTTTTACAACATTTTATTCTTTTGAAAGCATAAAACTAATCTAATTCTACTCCTTATTTCTCCCTGAACTCAGATTAAACAGTTGAGTTCAGATGATTCTCTACCTATCTACTAATATGTTAGGATTAAACAGTCTAACAGATTTTTATTCTCTAAATTCTACAACAAAAATTTAAAAACATCCAAGTCAAGATTAAGCTGTTTAACTTGCTGTGATCTATGGCATAAAAACAGGCTGCACATAGACGTTATTTTGCACCAAATTTAAAACAAAAATGGAAGGCCTAAGAACTGAAATTTGAAAACATTTCCTTCCTTTTTACAGCTCTGTTTTAAATCTGTTTGAGTTGTTCCTTCTTTGTTCTCTGGTTCAGATTTTGAGTTAATTAGCACCAGATTTACATCTTTTTTTACTCAAAAAATAAAACAGGTTTGAGTAATCTCTCTTTGGAAACTTAGGTTCAGATTTTGAGCATGTTTGAACCTTTAATTTCTATCCTAATCTATCTACTGATAAGCCAAGATTTAACAGTTTGGCAATTTGAATTTACTATCCTATCAGCAGTAAATTGAGAACTAATTAGTCAAGATTAGGCTATTTGACTAGCTAGAAGTGTGTTTTGCAGGAGTGGCATTTAAGCTTGCACACTTTCAGAATTTATTTCTCTTTTTTGGTATGGGGTTGTACCTTTCTTGTTTTAGAATCTGCCCTCTTTTCTCTTTTCTATTGTTTTTATGTTTTTCTTTTTCTTACAAGACAAAAATCAACAACTAACTAAATGCTCAAAGCTGAGTTTTATTGCTTTCCTATCTAACCTAATCTAACTTGGAACATTTACATGTTTTAGCTGATGAACTCTCTTTTCCAGTACAACCAATCCAGCAAGTGATTCCATGATTGGTCCTTCTTCATCTCCTTGGGTAGGTTGGACAAACAGGGCCACTCCCATTCTTTTTGTTTTTTAGCAGCAGTGATAAATAATCCTCTTGATTTTGGTAATATACTTCTCCTAATAACCTTTATCGCTTCTTCAAATATTTTCAAGAAATGAGTATAGGGATCTTGAAATAATACCTGGTTATGAGTGTTTGGGAGATATGTTTCAACTAGGATCATCTCTTCTTTTTCCACTGGATTAAGGCAAAGATTCTTATGAGGAAGAAAAACTTCCTCATCTTCATTATTATCTGAACTAGAGGATTCATCATATATTGCAGTGTTGTCCTCTTAGAGTCCTGGTATGCTCTGATTCAGTGGGTTGTGCTCTGTGAAGAGATCATCATGTTCTTGAGCAGGCGTATCTTTTATTACCTCAACCCTTTCAGGAGGAGGCTCCTTATATGCATCTTGTTCAAGAAATTCCTCTTTCTTCTCATCCCCAACATTACAACTAATAGATAGTTGATTCCCAATGATGTGAAAGCTATTTCTGATGAATTGGATTGGCTGATTGCTGCTCTCAAGCTAATGATAATGAAATTCATGACACCAATCTACTACTGGTTGCCCTGCATGATTAGTTTATGTTTGAAGCTCATCATCCTCATTAGATTGATCAGAAGTTGAAAAATCATTAGTGTACACAATTTCACCAATCAAACATATTGGGTTATCAGCTTGTTCTTTTAGCTGATCTACAAGTTTATTTTTTGTTTCAAGACAACAAGATTTAGTAGGTAAATGAGCAGAAGTGTTTTGTTCTAATAAAGAATTGAGGGTTGGATGTTTATATAATATCTGATCAATTTCTTCCTCTGTCAAAAGAGAAGGAATTTCCTCTTTGCTTTGGATAGAAGAACAACAGTACTCTCCCTCTTGCGTTAACTGGTTTTGAGGCTGGATGTATTCTTGAGCCTCTTCTAGGGAATGATTACTTGTGTTTGTAGGGGAAATTTGAGGATTCTTTTCCTTTTCCTGATATATCTCAATTTCGAACAACTCCTCATGATTTTCGTCGAAGTCACTTTGACTATAAGGTTCATGAGTTGTTTCAAGCATATTATCAAGATGCCATTGTTTTTTAATAATCTGAAAAGTGTCGTAACATAAAGGCAGAGACTCTGTTTGTGTTGTCTCTTCTCCTATTTCAGATTTTGTTGGTTCAAAATGGCTTATGTTTTCCTCAAGGTAGTGCTTACTATAATTTTTTGCAATTTGGTTATGAAGCTCTCTTAATAGCATTGTACAAGATATAGGTAGGCAATCAGGAGTTTCCTGACAACCTTCTTCACTGATTTCTTTGTAATTTTTTTCAATGCACATATCTTGTAATGTTTGGGTTTGTTCTTGATTTTAAAGGAGTGTGGGCTTCTCTATATCATCAATATTCAAATTAGCCTCATACCTTTCAAATCTTTTCCCAAGTATGTACACCATTTTCTCCATCATGACCAGCAATTTTTCTTTATTGTTTTCTCTATAGTCTTGCTCACCTTCTTCTATAAAGTCTTGATCATCATCTATATATTGCTCGTTTTCTAGGTATTGTAATGATTTAGTTTGTGTTTGAGGTCACTGTATCTTTCTAACCAATTCAGAGTCCTTTACCAGTGGAGTTATTAGGTTTTTTTTGGGATTTTTTGGGATTGTGGAGTCGCCAAGTGGAAGATTTTAAAATTTGTTGTCCACCAACAGCATGATTGGGTTTTCTCAATGCATTCCCAAGAGATTTTATAAGGACTAATGAAGTAATAGGCCTACTAGAGGCCAGTGGAGTCACCAGGTGGAAAATTTTTAGCTTTTGTGAAGGTAAAATATTTTATGGTTCCACCACCATGTTTATTATGAAGCCAAAGTGAAATATTTTTGGGTTTTTCTGAGTTTCTATGGTTGTTTGAAAGACTAATGAGTCTATAAGAGCTTGCTAGGCAACTATGAACTCAGTGGTCCCACCGTGATCACCATTATTTTGGTGTCCCGTGTTTTGATAGTTTGGAAAATCAAAAGACAAGGCAACATCAGAACCAATCTTTAGAGTTATAGGATCTAGTCCTCCTGTTCTCAGAGAGGGATCTCTCAAAATTTTGTTTGCAAAGGTTTATCTTGTGTTCTTTGGGTATTGGTTTTAGACTAGTTATTAAGTGCAGGTGTTTATTTTTTTGGTTGGTTGGGTTGTCATAGCAGAAAATGAAAGATCTAGGAAAGATATATAGAATGGAGAAACATCTGGTTCATTGGGAAATGGAGTCAAAAAGAGGTCATAACATACTCATCAATGGATATAGGATATCAGAGGGAAAATCTAACTTGGCCACAGGATCCTTTGGTTTTGGAATGAGATGGACATCAATGATTTGGAAAGAGAAGTTTAAATCTCAAACAAAGGGAATTTGAAAGCACAACTTGAACAATAAAGAGCTATTTGGTAGACAGGGCTAACCATGAATTCTACAAATCCCAGCTTTAAGCAAATAATGATTTCAAAACAAATTTTAAAATGAAATCTAAGATTTAGGGAACACCCTATTTCCTCAAAGATTTTATTTTAAATGACTTAGAAAACATAAAAGAATCACTGATAATTGCAGTCATAGAAGAGGGAACACCTAATACATCTATGATTACAACTATAAAGACCTTCAAAACAACTGTTCAAGCAATGACCAAGGGCAATATCGAAACAGACCTCTTTGACTAACTTAAAATAATGGTACTTCAAAGGGAGACTTCAATAAGAGCTTTCAAGTGATAGCAGACAAGCAGGGAGAACCATAAATCATGTTGAAATCAAGTATATGAGCTATTATAGAAATAAACAAGCATGAGGACTAAAGAGAGAGATTGAAGACTCTAAAATACCTCAGCAGAAGAAAACATAAAACAGTGAAGGATGAACAGGTCTAAGGTGCTTCCAGGAGTCATTTCTTAGCCTAAAACTTTCAACCTACTGTAGTAAGAAATTATGGAACAGAATGAAAACAGGAGAAAACATTAAAAAGTTTAGAATACTTCACCAACAGCCAAGCTCATGGATCCAATGATAGAGCCTTCTCAGTAACAATAATGCAACAACATCATCAAGGTTTCCAAGACTTCAATATCATCTTCAGCTTCAACAAACTATGTACTTATTTCAAAGAGTTTTCAATATTACAACTAGTGATCAAACGACAACCAACTCCTCACTCATCTTCTTCAGAAGTATATATAGAAGAATGAGGAGGTGAGATCTCATAAAAGATCTCAAAAACTAATTAATACATATTTAATGACCTCTTTGCCTTTGAGGGGATCGATGAAGAAACTTACATGGGTGTACTTCTGTATTAAATGTTTTTACATAAATTTTAAGCTCGGTGGGAGCTTTTCTTGACCTTTGAGGCTCTGTATGGCATCGAAGCAACTCTGTAGATGTTTGTCATTAATTTGCCTACTGAATTTACACTTTGGCTGTGTTGTGAGGCAGATATCCGGTCTTGATCAATAAATTCAGCCTTTGATAGAACACTTTGAGGTATAGGTGGCATTTCAGTAGCTGGGAGGAATCAATTTGCCTCAGATGTGGTGGTGGAGGCTTTCCTGTTGATAAAAACCCTTAAGATTTTCTTTAAATTGTATTTTAATTGGGTATTAGGCTTTTGATAAACATTTTTAGCTGTGATCCCCGCAAATATGTCTTCCATCCTCTGTCCTAGTTCATTTTGATCTTCGTCACTGATACTCCTTGACTGTGCCTGATTCATGATTTCTGCGGGTATGCAGGGCTGAGCAGGGTTATGTGGCATCAATGCTTCATGGATTATTGATGAAATGTGGAATTAACACCTACAAATGTTTTCCTTTGACAAATCGAAGGTGGGAGGATCATCACCCTCTGCCTTCGAATTTTCTTCAGACATAGTGAAAAAAACTTTGAACCTTGCAAAACACGAACAAAAATTATAAAATCCATGGATTTACAGGTTACTGCTTCAGAAGGCACGTGGAGAGAGCATGGTCGTTCGATGGCATCATCCAACGGTCGGGATTTAATTAGAGGAGTCAAGGAAAGGTGGAAGAATTGTTTAAAACAGAGCCGTCGATCGCGCAAAGATCGACGGTCGGGAGCGGAGAAAGGAAAGTCAAAGCGGAACACGTTGACTAGGCGATTAAATCAGGGTGATGGAATGTGGGCCATCGATCTGCAGATCAGATCGACGACGGAGATCGATTCAATGCCACGCCGTAGCCTAGTTAACTATCGGGCATCTCCGGTGAGCGATAACCGTCGGATGGGCGGCCTCAGATCGGACAGCGCGAATCAATATCGCGTGGGGTCCACGTCTGAACTTTAACGCGCAATGGACGGTGGTTTTATGAACAGTGCGCAGGACATGCGTCGGCCAGCGTATGGAATCGTTGCCGATCGGGAGAAAATCGCCCTCGCCCAAAGGCGGTGCGATGAATACCGCTCGGTTTTTAGAATGGTGAGTGGTTGGCGGGGACCACCGGGCTGATGGACTTCGCGCCGTCAATCTGCAGATCAGATTGACAGCGGAGAATGATTTACAAGTCGGACTGGCAGAAGATTTTTAGAAAATAATAAATCCGACATTTTTAAATAAAACTAAGGTTTTGAACAATGGGCGGAGATAATTAATTAAAAAATGGATAAGCGCCCGGAAGGTTAGCGCTTGGTTCTAACACCAAGACGCATGGAGGGTAAAGGCTAAAGACTTAGCCCGAGGGGGCTTAAATCCATAATACATATAAAATATGCATTTTAATGGATTTTGAATGATTTTTCAAAGGAAATTGAGGGCTCCGATAAGGCAAAGAAGGAGTTTTCAACCTTGTCAAGGGGATTCTGAAGAAGGGGAAAAGGGAAAATTATGAAAATGAGGGATTTTTCATGGGAAATGGAGGGATAAAAACTGAGGTTAGTTTTGGCAAAAGCGGAAAAAGGAAAAAGGTGTTTGCAGTAGTATTTCCTTGGGAATCAGCAATATTTCTGAAGGGGAAAAAGGCAGAGTAGTGAAGATTGGGACAGAGGCAGGAGGCCTTCAAGAGTCTTCAAGAGCCAACACTTTTTAGTCATAAAATTTGCTCCTTGGAGGCTCCAAAGAGTTTTAGCCAGCATTTGGTATAACAAATTTTATAGTTGGCTAACAGCGTGCATAGCAGCAATTAAGTGAAGTCGACAAGACCGTAGCCGAAAAAATAGTAGAATCGCTCCAAGCACAAGCAGTGCAGCAGGTGGTCGTGGCTCAGCGCGCAGAAATGGAGAACCTTATCGACAGATTGTGTGGCGAGCTTCCTGAAGTGGTCATCTCAGCGTTCATCGTGCCGCAAGTAAAGATTGAAAGCATGGTTGTCGTGGTCAAGGCCTCCAGATCAAATATCCAAATGGTAAAGGCAGAATTTGAACAGCAAATTCAAGCATTGCAGGCTAATTATCTGCAGCCTGAGACTCCCCCAAAGGTGCACACACAACGGGCCGCCTTGTCAAAGAAGCATCCGGGAGAATTTTTGCTAACATCGACAAAGGCTCAGAGTGCCATGGGACTGTGGACCTCTATGAAAACAGATCCACTTGTCAAAAATATTACTCAGGAGTTGCGCGTCAAGGAGAAGGATTTTGAAGATTTGCAGGAGGCCTTACCCACGTTCATTCTTTCCTAGGCCATGGCCCGGCTTCAGAAAAATCAGGCGTTGTAGGATGAATTCGAGGGGCTCCACTAAAAGAATAAAATTGTCACTGATCACATGAAGCCATGGGTGGACGAGGCGATGAAGTTGTCTCAGGACTTGGATGATGTTGTAAGGACCCTCAATCAGACCTTGCAGAGTGTCACCCTGGCAAAAAAAGGGCCAACTTCACAGAAGCTAGTAGAGACAGCGCAAAGTGCAGCAGATCAGAGTGTGGGCATCTTGGCACCCTTTACTACTACTATTTAAGAGCTCCAAAACAAAGATGAAGAACCCAGTGCTGCCGTGACTTGGGATGAGTCACAAGATTCTGTTGGGGGACTATTGGAGCAGGGTCCCCTAAGTCCAAGTTTTAAAGATATTTTTGATATAATTCTGTAAAAAAAGAAAATTTAGTCGTGCGTATCAAAAGTCAAGGGTATTTGGGGTGGGTCAAAGCCCCTCGTGAGTTGTAATGGGTAAAAATCGTAGAACTAAGGGCCGCAAGCCACGGTTTGTGGACTTTAGAAGAGCACAGACTAAAAGTATAAATAGGAGTGTAGATCGAGTCGGATAAGTCAGTTTTGATAAGAGTTGAATGATTGATGATGGAACTGGCTGTGATATTTTTTGCAAATTTCTCTGGGAAAAGGGCTCCTGCTGGCTATGTGCACGAAGACCTTAGTCCTGCTATGTGTGGACCCCACTAGCTATGTGTGCGGGTGAATTGAAGGGTTTTGTAAGGAACATATGAACTATTTATGAATAAAGAACTGTTGTTGCTGATATCTGAGCTTGAAATGCATATGTTATTTATGTTATGATCATTTCTACATGTTATTTTTTATTCCTGTGTTATCTGTGTTTAGATCAATTGCACAACAGTTTCTAGATTTACATGAATGGTTATAGAATGGATCTATTAAAATTGGGTTCTATTACTATCTGTTCAGAGTTATTACGTGGATTATGGACTCTGTTTTAACCTGCGCACAAGATATTTTTCATAATTGACCTAAATCTGTCTATTAAGGGTTTCCTGGTTAGGGCTTCCATTGCGAACGTATGTTGATGATTGTTTTAGATCTAATGAGGCCCACATCATTTAAATCTCTCTCAGGGTATGGAAACCTGGTTCCATCACCCCCCCATACTGCTCCGGGTGAGACTTTGACTTACGTAAGCAGGTCACTACCGAAAGGGCCAGTAGTAAGTGGGTTTTGTTGGCTAACCTTAACTTTGAACCTGGGTTAGGACCCCTCAATCCAACATGGCAGATTAGTGTTTAACAACTACGCTTATGGATAAGTGCTCCGACTATTCTGTCGTGGTCATAGGTCCAGGTCACGTATATTGGGGGCTGGCCCCCCCCATTGGCATTTTCGTTAAAATTTAAATATGTATGGCAAGCATAAGGGGTAAGAAACATGCGGTAGAGGATATGGTGATGTTGCGTGCTAGTTTGGTGAAGGTGTCAGATTCGACCCTCGCCCAATCCTTCCGGCCCATAACCAATTTTTCTTCGCCATGAGGGGCACACGTGGCGGCCCCAGGCTTAGCTATGTGCCTCCTCCTCATTGGCCCAAACTTCCACCAATCATAAAATTCCAATTCACCATAATATTCGAAAAAATCAACAATTTCCACTTGGAATTCTCTCATTAGCCAAAGGAAATTGACCAAGGTTGACCTCCCCTGTCACCCTGCCACATAGGCATGCCTAGTCATTAGTACAGACTACTGACTGGGTATGTCTGCACAATTTTTTACAAAATTTTCTCGTTTAGAAAAATGGACATAACTCATTTATGAAGCCATATTGAGTCCATTTTGTGCGAAACTAGTTGTGCTAGATTCATAACGACGAGCACTACACGTTCGTTTAGGTTTCAAGCCATTCTGAGAAATTTGATTTTGAGCATACTTCTGAGCAATTGATCATTCCTCCCCACTGGAATATTTTGGACCCAAAAATCTTTTTCGTTGTTGAACATGTGGATGAGGGTACAGTTCCCTCACCCTTCCTGTCTCAATCCACTGGAATTTTCCTAATTTCAACCATTTGAGCTTTCCATAAAAACTAATATTTTTCCTTGATTTTGGAGACCCTTTCTTGCTGTTGTAGACACTGTCATGCTGCAATTTCCCAAAGTTTGTAGAACATCAAGCTGTCCATGAAGAAAAAAACTTATTCCCACCTCGGTCATCAATCAAAGGAAACTTGAAAAACTTCAATTTCTTCTCACCTTGAACATTTTCAACACAATGATGTTTATCATGTCTTGCCTTATGCTTGGCTCGACTCTTGATCAAATGTCATCGCCATGTCCATGCAACATCCCATTTCAAAGACAATACTTTGTGAAACCAACAGGAATAAATTTTCAACCCAATTCTCTCTTTTTCAAATTGTTTTGGCACTTTCTCTTTGACCTTTGCACTCTCTTGCACCAACATCTTGTTCACATCACTGCTCAACACTGATGTGGACTGCTGCAAATATTTCACATATTTTTTTCCTCTTTTCAAAGGCAACATGTTAGAGACCTGAAACATCTTATTGTAAACATTAGCAAACTAAATGAAATCATCTTATTCATTTGATGCATCTTTTTGAAAGGTCTCATTCAAAACATCACTAAGCTTGAACATTAACAAAGCCAAATTTTGAATTGCATCCACTATTCTCTTCATTTCTCTTGCATGTATAAGAGACAAACTCCTCTTCTTCTTATGTGCTCTAACTATGTACTCAATTCCATCCTTGAAAAAGTGGTACTTATTCTCATGGTGATGAAATACCGCACTCCTATTATAAAGATAGGGACTTCCCAAAATAATACTTGTGTTGTGTAACCAGCTTCAAAAATAGAAGAAAAGAGATATCAACGCCTTAGAAATAAGCCACTTCGAGGGGGAAACCTCCAATACATTACATAAATGCACAATTCTTCGATGATACAATTTACAAAACCTCCTTTCTATATATAGGAGTCCATGGGGCCATAATGTAATCCTAGTGGGCCACAATGTAATCCTAGCCGACCTAACAATAATAATTTAAGGGCACAATAATAACAAAATGGGGGTTACAAGGGTACAATAATAACAATAAGGGGGTTACACTAACAACAATAAGGGACTATACTAGTAATATAGGGACCTAACATGCCCCTCCTTCAAAAAAGTGTTGTCCTCAATGCTTGAGTAGCTCTGGGTGCTTCTGTATAAAATTCTCATCCTCCCATGTAGAATCTTCAGTGGGTAAGTTCTTCCACTTGATGAGATACTCTGAAATTGATCGATTCCGTAGTTGTCGAGTTCTTGTTTCCGTGACCGCTTCCAGTTCCAATATGATTTTTCCTTCCTCATCAAGTTCTGGCAATATTGTTTGAACTGGAAGATTTTCACCTATAACCTTCTTTAAGTATGAAACATGGAAAACTGGATGTACTCGCGAAGAAGCAGGAAGCTCCAATTTGTATGCCATAGTACCAATCTTTTGCAACACCTTGTAAGGACCATAGTACTTTGGCGATAATTTATTATCCTTCTTAGCTCGTTTGAGGGACATTTGTTTATATGGTTGTAGCCGTAAAAATACCCAATCTCCTATATCAAAACTTCTCTCGCTGCGATGTTGATCTGCCTGTTGTTTCATTCGATTTTGTGCCAAATTCAGGTTATCCTTTAAGAGTTGGAGAACTTCTTGTTGATGCTCGATGTGATCTTCCACTGCTTGAACCTTCGAATTTTCTCTTGAAGATGATGTGATGGATGGTGGATGATATCCATAAAGTGCCATAAATGGGGTCATTTTTGTTGCAGTATGGAAGGAAGTGTTATACCACCATTCAGCGAGAGGTAACCACTTGACCCATTGTGTTTGTTTATCAGATACAAAACAACGAAGATATCCTTCAAAAAATTTATTTACTATCTCAGTTTGACCATCAGATTGAGGATGATAAGATGAGCTATGAGCTAATTGAGTACCCAAACAAGAAAATAACTCGGTCCAAAAATTTCCAGTAAAAATGGGATCTCTGTCGCTCACAATAACCCTTGGGCTTCCATGTAGCTTTTGAATTCTGTCCATAAATGTAGTAGCAATCGTACTTGCTTTAAATGGATGAGATAATGCACAAAAGTGTGCATACTTGGTAAGTCTATCAACTACCACCATGATGACACTCTTTCCTTCGGACTTAGGTAAACCTGTGATAAAATCCATTGAAATCTCCTCCCAACGTTGACTTGGAATGGATAAAGGCTGTAGAAGTCCTGGGGTCTTAATTGTTTCCACTTTATTCTGCTGGCAAACCAAACATTCCGCCACAAACTTTCGAATATCAGATTTAAGGCCATCCCAAAAAAATTCTTTCTTCACCCTGTGGTAAGTTTTTAAAAATCCTCAGTGTCCTCCTAAAGGAGAAGTGTGCAATTCCAGAAGAATCTTTTGTTTTAGTTGGGAATTCTTACAAAGATATAAGCGATCTTTGTACCATAAGGAATCATTTTTCCAACTAAATGTATCAGATGTACTAGGATCTTGCTGCAAATTTTGGATGAGTGTCTATACATCTTTGTCCTTCTTCCATTCATCTCTTGCTTCAGTTATCCAATCTGGTTGGATAATAGAAATGGCACAAAGCAATGCTTCCACCTCTTCATTCTTTCTTGAGAGTGCATCTGCAACAACATTAAGCTTTCTTTTTTTGTAGATTATTTCAAAGTCATAACCCAACATCTTTGTGACCCATTTTTGCTGCTCTTCTAACGATAGTCTTTGTTCCAAAAAGTGTTTAAGACTATCATGATCGGTTTTTACCTTGAAGTGTCTTCCCATTAGGTAAGTTCGCCATTTCTTTAGTGCATGCAGTATTGCTAACATTTCCTTCTCATAAATAGGTTTCTGTAAATACTTTCCTTGATTGGACGACTTTCAAAAGCAATGGGTCTTCCTTCTTGCATTAAAACAACACCAATTCCATTTCTTGAGGCATCACATTCCACAATAAAGGTTTTTGTGAAGTATGGCGTAGCTAAGACCGGTGCTAAGCACATTGCCTCTTTAAGATGTTCAAAGGCCTTAGTTGCTTCATGAGTCCATGAAAATGCATCTTTCTTCAATAATGTTGTTAGAGGTGCTGCTATTCTCCCATAATTCTTAACAAACTTGCGATAATACCCCGTTAACCCGAGAAATCCTCGCAACTTCTTTATGGTTGTGGGGACTTTCCATTCCTTAATGGCTTTAATTTTGTTAGGGTCTACCTTAACACCCTCGTGAGATACAATATGACCCAGATATTCCACCTCTTGTACTCCAAAGAAACATTTGGATGTTTTTGCATATAATTGTTTCTCTTGTAATAGTTTGAGCACCCTATCAACATGTTGAACATGATCCTTCCAAGACCTGCTGTAGATTAGTATATCATCAAAAAATACTAGCACAAATTTTCTAAGGAAGGGCTTGAAAATGGAATTCATCAACCCTTGAAATGTAGAAGGTGCATTGGTAAGGCCAAAAGGCATGACCAAAAATTCATAATGACCCTCATGAGTTCGAAATGCTGTTTTTGGAATATCTTCAGTCTTCATTCTAATTTGATGATACCCTGAACAAAGATCCAACTTGGTAAAATAAATTGCTCCATGTAATTCATCCAATAATTCATCAATCACAGGAATGGGAAATTTGTCTTTAATGGTGAGCTTATTGAGCTCCCTATAATCCGGACACATTCGCCATGATCCATCCTTCTTCTGTACCAACACTACAGGAGCAGAGAAAGAACTTTGACTGGGTTGAATTATACCCGCCTCTAACATTTCTGCAATCATACGTTCAATTTCGCTCTTTTTGGAAGTAAGGATATCTATAAGGCCTGATGTTTGGAGGAACACTTCCTGGAATCAAATGAATAGCATGATCATGATCACGAATAGGTGGGAGTCCTTTGGGAGTTTCAAACACCTTGGAATGATTGTCCAAGACTTGTTGGAGATCTGCAGAAATAGATGATTTTGATGTTGGAACTTCTAGTGAGCATATTTGTGCAATTACGCCTCGTTGTTCTTTCTTTAGAAGCTTTGTCATGCCATTAGAGCTTATTATCCTTCCTGGCTTCCCTTCAATACCCCGTAATTCGACTTCCTTTCCTTCTGAAAAAATTTTCAAGAAAAGTTCTTGAAAATTAAAAGCTACCGTCCCCAAAGATTGTAACCATTGTACTCCTAGTACAACATCAGCACCTCCCATAGGAATGGAAAGCATTGGACTAGTCAATACATATTCCCCATGGTTAGCTTAATATTATGGCATTTTCCAGAGCAATTTATAGTTCCTCCATTTGCAACCATCACTTGACATTCTGGTGCTGGGTATAGGAAACAATTTAATTCCTTGGCTACCTTACAATGAATAAAATTATGGGTGCTAATTGAATCAATCAACACTATTACCTTTTTCTTCTTGATTTGTCCTTCTATCTTGAGAGTTTGAGGAGTGGTAATTCCTGCCAGTGCATTACACGATATGGTCAGATTCATTTCTTCCTCTTCTAGGGCTGGTTCCTGGTGTATATCCTCTTCTTGTTCATTTTCTTTTTCCTCTTCACAATCTATGTAAAATAATTTCTTCTCAGCACACTTATGACCTTTAGTGTATTTGCTATCACAACTGTAGCAAAGCCCTTTTGCTCTTTTTTCTTCCAATTGTTGTGGTGTCAACCTTGTAGGTTGTGTAAATCTAGATGTAGCAACACTTCCTTCTTTATAGAATTGAGTGGTAGGCTTCCTTGTCGCCATAACTTTACATTCAACTTTTCTTGCCAACCTGAATGCCTTCTCCAATGAATCAGGTTCCAGAACGCGAACTTCATGTTGGATTTTATCCTTTAAAGTGCCTATGAAGAGATCAATCCTGTGTTCCTCTGGAATATCAGTTACCCTTATATTCAATTTTTGGAAGTCCTCAATGTGCTGCCCCACTAAGCCCTTTTGTTTGAGATTTATCAATTGGCTAAAGAAGGTGTTGCTCTTTGTATCCTCATAATGTGCTATCATTTCCTCCGTAAAAATTGACCAAGTGACAATTTTTTTATGGGAACAAAGCCATCGATACCATACAAATGTATTTTGTTCTAAATGTAAAGTTGCAATGCGTACCTTTTGTGTGTTTTGCACGTTATGGAGATCAAAATATTGCTCCATCTGCAGTATCCATGTTACAGGATCCTTTCCATCAAACTTCCTCATATCCATTTTTGGAATATGGTGGTTCTTCCTGCCAACATTAGAGTTTATGAAATCACGATTAACATTTATTTTGTTCTCATCATGAGGTTCTTCTACTATATTTTCGCCATTAGGAATCATTTCTGGTTTTAAACTTGTCATCAAGCCTTCCATGTATGCTTGTAGATCATTCTTCATGTTTTCCATGTTGTCTTTCATGTCATCCATCTTAGCTTCCATGCCCACTTCCATGCCATCCATCTTAGCTTCCAAACCATTCATCTTAGCTTCCACGCCTTTCTTCAAACCATCCATCTTAGTTTCCACACCTTTCTTCAAAAATTCCATTTCATTTTTTGTTGTTCTTTGCGAGAGCGAAATTTTCTCTTGTAATTTTGATATGTCATGTTGCCATTCTTCATCTTCATGAGTCATAGTAGAGCCTTATAAAGGCTTAATGGGTGTTGAATTCTTTTTAGGGGCCATTTTAGAATCCAATACTGATATATATTCTACAATATGCCCTTGGGATCAATTTAACTTGATTATTCAAACAAGACTTATGCAATTTGGAAACAAAATACACACCTTTTTCTTTCTTTTGAGGCTCGATGTGAAAATGGATTATTTATGGCAGTTGTAACCTTTAATATCAAATTTGTTATAGGCACAGCCCTATGAATTATATTTCGAATGCCACAGGTCTGACCTGATTTGGATTCTCCAAGACAAAGTTGTGTCCAATCTCCCACAATGACCTAATTATGGACTGGTTCAGTAGTGCGAACTTGTACGACTTGCCACGTGTCACTGTTTCGTCTTTTGTCTCTAAAATTGATAGCCAAGAAACTACAGTCTGTGTACTTGCGACCAATTTTTACGACACTCCAATCCAATTCCCAGAGAGAGAGTTATTGAACTTTTCCCACGATCACCTCTTTGAGATGAAATTCAGGAGCCTGAAAAAGCACTACCTTCCACAAATCATATCTCCAAAAATATTGCGAACCAAGCTCTGAAATTTTTTGACGAATTTTCTCAGGATTTCAGCTTCACACCATATGAATTTCAGATTCTGAACCTTCGTAGAAAAATTTTTATAGCGAAAATGCCACGATGACCTGTTTAGGAGCTTGAAAAAAGGCCTAACTTCCACAGATGATATCTCCGAAAATATTGCGAACCAAGCTCTGAAAGTTTTAGACAATCTTCCTCAGGATTTCAGCTTCGCACCCTAAAAATTTCAGCTTCTGAAACTTCGTAGAAAAAAAGTTATAGCGAAAATGCCACGATGACCTGTTTGGAGCAGCGAAACCCTAGAATCCAAAGCTCTGATACCAAATGTTGTGTAACCGGCTTCAAAAATAGAAGAAAAGAGATATCAACGCCTTAGAAATAAGCCACTTCGAGGGGGAAACCTCCAATACATTACATAAATGCACAATTCTTCGATGATACAATTTACAAAACCTCCTTTCTATATATAGGAGTCCATGGGGCCATAATGTAATCCTAGTGGGCCACAATGTAATCCTAGCCAGCCTAACAATAATAATTTAAGGGCACAATAATAACAAAATGGGGGTTACAAGGGTACAATAATAACAATAAGGGGGTTACACTAACAATAATAAGGGACTATACTAGTGATATAGGGACCTAACAACTTGAAATCTCAAGCGGAACTACATCAAGTTCAACTTCATCAAGAAAGTTTGAATTGATTTCAAACCTTAGGATGCACTTTATTTTTACCTGCAAGTTTGCATTCTTACATATCCAGCCTAAAGGATAAGGTCCCTGATGTGTAATAGTTTCTAGATTTAACCTCTTAACTAAGTCTTCAGAAATCAAATTGTCTTGAGAACCACTATCAAATAATGTATCTATTTTGGTATGCTTTGAAACAACTCTAATATGAAAGAGTTCAATTCTTGTATCATCATCTTGAGTTACAAAAGAAAAACTTGAAGAAATAGTGCTTTCTATGTTCTTACCTTTCAAACCCATTGCTATAATATTGGTTTCATCTCCTAAATCTGAGCCTAAGTCATGTTCAATGATTGCAGTTGTTTTCTCCATCTATTTGGTTTAAATTTTGTTTAGCTTCAACTCTGGATGGAGTTGCCAACAATGGTCTTCATCATGGAAATTTTTCAAACAATTTTTACATGCGATTTTCTCTTTCTCTATTTTAATAGAACCATTTTTCTTTCCTCTTCCATTAAACTTACCCTTTCCTTTACCTTCATACTCAAGGAAACTATCACTTTTCTAATCTGCACTATGTTTCCCTCTTGCTTCTAGATGTGTGGCCCGAACACAAACCTCCTCTAAGTTTGTGGGATTGAACATGAGAATATTATGTCTAATATAGTTGTGAAACCCCCAGTATACTTTAACAAAGTTTCTTGAGATGATAATTGACATCCAAAACTAGTGCTATTCTTCTAAAATCTTGTATATAATTTTGAACACTTTTTCCCTTTAGTTGTCTAAAATGTTGTGAGTCCATAATGGCTTTTTTCATGTAAGATAGAGGTTATAATTTCCTTTTAATGGAAGAAATAAAATTAGACCAAGACATTAAGATCTTCCCGTGGTTTTTAATATCATCCTATGTCCTTGCTTCCCACCATACAAGTGTTGCACCCTCCATTCTCAAGGAAGCCAATTGAATCTTTATGTCATCCTCTTGAAGGTTTTGTATTATGCAATAAACCTCCAATTGACGAATCCAATTATCTAGATTCTCTGCATTCACTTCACCATTATACATCGGTAGCTCAAATTTTATATCAATTTTAAGTAAGGGTGATTTACCAGTTCCTTTTGAAGTATGTGGATGAACAGATTGAAAGGTTGTGGTAGTGGAAGATGATGAAGAGGAAGGTGAAGATGGTGGTGAGGATGATGGTGGTTTCCTACCATCTCCATGGCCTTCTCCTCCTGGATAACCCTCTCCTCTTGGATACCTAGAACTTTCTCCTTGCATCCTTAAATTCCTCTCCTCATAGAAGACATATACCATCTCAGTCATATCAAAAACTTCCTTTCTGAATGCTCTCTCACCTTCTGTCATGGTAGGTTCTCCTTCATGATACATGCTCATTGAATTCAACTTCAACTTGAGGATGCGTTGGTGTTGAAGACTTTGGCAACCTTTCCCTTCTTCCTCTTGACCCAATTGCAAGGCTTTAAACTAGCTTCCCTTCTCCCCTTTTAAGTTTTAACCTTGTAAGCATAACACAAACTTGCAAACAATTAGATCCCTTCTTGCACAACAAACCTAAATCTCTGATACCAAAAATGATCTGAATGAGTTATGTTAGTAATTTTGTGCTAATTCCTCTTTCAAATTTTGAAAACAATGCTTTACATGTTCTTAAGGGTTTAAGTTCTCTTGCATGTTATTGAGTCTCATAAGTGATTTTTATGTTATTTTTACGAACAATTTAACATAAAATAAATACTAAAAAACAAAAAATAAAAGTACATTACATCACCATACAACACATCAACACGGGGATTTGATGAAGGAGTTAACCCCTCCTGGGCTACATCTCCTTGGTCCAGCTTCCATGGCTTGGGCCTCTTAATATGTTAAAATTTGCAAAATGATGTGTTTACAATGATTTCTACTCCTAAAACCTGCACCAATGAGTTCAGAATGCCCAAAATTGGTACCTTAGCCTCTTTTTCCTCCTCATTTGGTCGAAAATTGACTGAGTTATGACCTCTACAAGTTTTCTCCACAATTTCCTCCCTAAATTTAGCTAACTGCCACTAATTTGGGCTAGCTGGTGCCAAAAATAGTAACTCCGTCGAATTTGGTGTGACCGCCAAGTTAATATCGGATTAATTTAATTAAAATTCTTATCCTCTAATTAAATCGGATTAGGACTTAAATCTGTGCTTTGTGATAAATCTATATTAACGCTTAATTAAAGGAGTTTAGAGGTTAATAATGGCAGATTAGTTTTTAAAAACCACACTTATGGATAAGCACTCTGCCTATTCCACCGTGGTCATAGGTCCAGGTCACGTGTATTATTGGATGTCCCCCTCTCCCCCCGACAGCATTTCCATTAAACTTTAAATACGTATGACAAGCATAAGGGGTAAGAAACATGCAGTAGATGAGATTGTAATGATGCATGCTAGTTTGGAGAAGGTCCCAGGTTCAACCCCTGCTCGATCCTTCCAGTCCATAAATAATTTTTCTCCTCCATAAGGGGGACATGTAGCGGCACTACTCTTAGCCACGTGCCTCCTCCTCATTGGCCCAAACATCCACTAATCATAAGATACCAATTCACCATAATATTCGAACCAATCAACAACTTCCACTTGGAAGTATCTCATTAGCCAGAGGAAATTGACCAAGGTTGACCTACCCTGTCATCCTGCCATATAGGCATGCCAGTTAGCAGTATAGACTACTGATTGGGTCTGTCTGCACATTTTTTTACAAAATTTTCTCGTTTAGCAAAATGGACAAAACTCATTTGTGAAGCCATACGGATTCCATTTTATGCAAAACGAGTTGCGCTGGATTCAGAACGGTGATAACTATGCAGGCATTCATGTTTCGAGTCATTTTGAGAACTTTAATTTTTTAGCATAATTCTAAGCACCTGATCATTCCTCCCCACTGGAAGCTTTTGGACCCCAAAATCTCTTTCATTACTGAACATGTGGATGAGGGTACAACTCCCTCACCCTTCCAGTCTCAATCCATTGGAATTTTCCTCAAATCAACAATTTGAGCATTTCATAAAAACTAATATTTATTGGATTATAACAAAGTAAGCATGGGAAACATAATAGGGAATATGGTGAAGGAGATCCACTTGTCACAACTAAAATCTAGATCATGTACTGTAGTTTTGAACAATCTGACTAGATAAAAACAATGTTCCTCTCAGTGAATAGTGGTTGGCCCCTACTTATGGTTCTCAATAAAAGTGAGACAATATAGGTATATATGATTGTATTAGGTCTCGTTCAAGCACCTTCATAATTTCACTGGAAGTCTCACGTTTGATGACTCTAAAATCACCTGTATTATAATTAATAGTGTTTTCAAGATTCACTGTAATACCATTTGGGCCTTCTTTGGAAGTCCAATCGATCTCAAAGACATTTACTAGAACAATGTCATTATGAACCAAAGTAATCATAACAAAGTAAATGGAATCAATTGAGTATCCAACATATTTTTATAAGTGAAATTTTTTTGCAACTAAAACCTTTAGAGATTGTCTATACAACACATAGTCGAATGCAACTTCTTTGGGATTGGCATCAATTCCACAGTTTGGATGTGGTGATGCCTTCAGATCGTTTTCCCTTGCTACGTGAAGTAACAAATGACATATAAAATTAAACCCATTTTTAGGCTTAATGGATAACTGGACCATTCAATTTCAAAAACCCACATTAACCCAACATTCAATCACTGATGCTTGAAAATACGAAATCAAAAGAATTGAATTATAGAGAACAATTAACAGAGTTTTACTTGAATGCAATCTATGAAAATACATGTTGAATGAAGTGACAGTCTTTAAGACTTTCAATCTGCTTCTAAACTACCCTTATTGGCTTCAAATAATTAATCTTGCATTATCTATGCATTCTAGACTACACATAGTAGAAACCCACTGCCATGTTCAGAATATTTTGTCAAGCTCAAATCCTCCCACCCTATTGCAATGTATGGAGTAGAACCTAAATACTAAGTGCATAATATGTATTCAATTTCAAACCTTCTCACCTTGTCACAGTGTCTCAAGTATAACCTCAATGCCAAGTGAAACATATGTTCTCACATTCAATAATTCTTGCCTTGTCAAGATATCTGGAGTTGAACCCAATTTCAAGTGCATAATATTTTATCAAGTTTAATCCCACTAGCCTCGATGCATAGAGTAGAACCCAATTACCAATTTTAGAATATGTTATTGGTTTAATTTCCTCCCACCTTGTTGTAGTTCATGGAATGAAACCCTAATACCAAGTGAAAAATAACGTTATCAAGTTCAATTCCTCTTGTATCTTTGTGGAGTAGAGTATAACATTAATTCTTAGTGAAAATTCCATTCTCAAGTTTAATTCTTCCCACCTTCTTGCATGCATGAAGTAAAACCCCAATGTGAAGTACAAAATCTGTTATCAAGTGCAGTCCTCATGGAATCATTTTGTGTTCACTCACACTGACCCTAATCCAAGGCCAAAACTTTATCTTGAGTTCAATATATATGGATTTTGTGTCCCATGCTTAATGAAAACCTGAATTCCAAGTGTCAGAGGTTGTCTTAAGTTCTACCGTGGTGATACCTAATGTCAAAAATTTAAATTTAGAGTCACTTCTTGCATGCTCATAGAAAAAATAAATGAGGGAATATGGAGTCAAAGTGAAAATATGAGGACATTGTTTTCTATTAATGATTAGGGTAAAGAAAAGCTACAAAAACATGCTACAACCAAACCCAATATGCTCTTTTATATTGCAAAAAAAATCTTTGAGGGACCTTCCAGAGGTACGCCTTGTGGGTATTTTTAAGGTTAGCTTCCTTAGCATGATGCCACAAAATTTATCAAAGTACAAGGAGATGAAGGAGACTATGTTACTATCGAACCATGTTCGTAGTTGAAACCAAGGTTGGACACTTGGCCTTTTTGGATAACTTGAAAGAAGTACAAAGTGGAATCACTTTTAAAAATTTGACAAAAAGAAAGTTATAAGTTCCTCCTTGAGCACTAATCATATTTTTGCATTGGATAGAAACATGCAATTAACAACCTAAACCTTCATGATATTTTCTACTCATCTTCAATTGATTCGCATGTCTTTGGTTAATGTCGAAAAGATCTTCTTTGGTAGAATCCAATTAGATTGCAACTCTTCCTTTATGGAAACTAATTGTGATTGTATGCCTACAAAAGTTTTATGGAGATAAATTTATTACTCCTCCATAGCAATGTACGAGAACTAGAAATTTCTCTTGATTCATAAAATATTCTGCTTACTACATCATCTCGTTGCTTCGTGGGAAGATCTTGTAAAATCATAACAGAATCAATTCATTAGAAAATTTGGTAGCAATTATGAGATTATGCCTGTACTGACACAAAAATTGACATTGAAAACCCTAAGCCAAGGTTTAAAACTCAACTTAGTGCTCTCAAACAAAGTGAATTGGAATTCCCTTTGTACTTTGAAGACATTTTCACAATTCACCCTCAAATAATTCAATGTAGACTGAAAATTTTGACTGCCTCTGCTTTTGTTGCCAATTCCAACTTCTCTGTGAACTTGGAACTTGAGAATCTGCATGAATTATTCCTTCGCTAGTCCTATTTTTTATTTTTTTATTTTTATTTTATTTTTATTTTTATTTGTCAACAAGAGTCCTTAAATCATAAGTTGCATTAAATATTGAATACTTCAGTGAGTGAAGGGGTGGAACTCCAAGCAACCAAATTTACAGTCCCCTTTCAGCCACGCAAGGAGGAGGTGGCTCACTCGGGTTTCAAGGGTTTGCAGATCTAATGGAAGAAGGGTTGTGTTAGGATCCTATAAATATAGGATTCATAATTTCAAATTGACTTTTGATAGTCTTGTAAATATTTACATAATTTCAAATTGACTTTTGATTATGGATTTTTACTGCTAATATGAAACTTTACAGCAGTAAAAGAGTGAAAGGAAAATTCAATAAAGACAAAGAAATGATGGGACAGTTTTTTATCACAGTGAAAACTTTATCTTACAGCTGTCAAGAGGTAAAATTAGCAGTTGAAAGTGTATCAGATCAAAGTAACAGGGTCAAAGTGTATCCGAGCAGAAACAATCAGTCAGTTTTTACTATAGTAAATTCTACATTTTACTAGCAGTAAAGTGACAGATGAACAGAGTTAAAGAGTATCAGGAGGAAAAACAACGTTAAAGGATGTAAAGTGAAAGAGTATCAGTCAAGAAATCTACAAACAAATGTCTTCCAAATATTCCAGCAAGCATGTACACCTAGTCAACAAACTGTTGTAATTAGATGAGATAGTTCTATTTTTTCTAGATAAGAGGACAACTTGCTTAAGTTGTTAAGCAGCTAGCCCTCTTAGTGTGTTATGATATTTTATTTTCCTAGAGTTATTCCTAGATATCTCTAGGATATTTTGTAATAATTATTTGTATAAATACTTTAGTTTATGAAGTGTTTAGGGTGTAATAAAGTTGTTGAGATTATTATAGACGATTTTTCTAGTACTTTGGAGGCTCATGTGTTGATTTCATAGCAGCATTCTGGACAACAGCCAACTGGATTTCATAACTCAGGATTCATGCGATAAGCTAATGAGTAAAGTGATTTCTTACTGTCATTGTTTCATTTTCTGAAGTTTCATTCAATTTCATATATGTTATTCAATCCAAATGATTAATTAGGAATATTATTTCAGGATAAGTGTAAAAAATCCCTGTCTTAACTACTTGATCATTTCAATATTTTCTGTTGATTTCCGGACTTAGGAATTCTTAATTTCTCCTAGTCTCGTTTGACCTCTGCCTCCTTCCCCTTTTTCCGGATCAAAGGATCCTTCACTACCCTTTATCCCGAAAGCAAGCCATCCCATCAAAACAAACTATTCAAATCTCTGAGGGTTATCTACCTTGCCCTGAGTACATTAGCATCCTTTTGGCCTTGCCTTCCAGTCTTGCTTGCTACATCTTGACTCCATAGCCCAAAAGACTAGTAGATCCCTCTTTAATTTGTCTCCAAGTAATATTATTTCCCACCAAACTTTCCAAACAAAAAACCAAGTACCCAATCATACCTAGCCTAAAATATCAATTCAAAACAAAGTTAAATCTGAAAGAGAGAGCCCTCTCTGAAATTTAGGAAGGCTAGATCCTAAATTTTCAAAGTAGTTTTGTGGTTACTACTAGTTTTATTTAACTATAAATCAAAATCCCATGACCTAAGAAATTACTAGGGTGATAACATACTGGCGACCATACTGGGGAACTAACCACTCTCCAGTTTTAAATTTAATCTTGAAGGAAGATTTTTAAATCTATCTTTTCTACTTTAAGATTAACTTTAAAGGTTGTGGGTATTTCATAAATAGACATTCCAGATTCTATGAAAACCTACTATACCAGGTCTAACCCGGATCCTAAGCCTGCAGTAATAGTGGATAACCCAAAACAGATTGAAAAAAATAAAAAGAAAAAACAAATTGATATGTAGAAGCTGAAGTGCCCCTAAGAAAATCTAATTCCTTACCCAAAGAATTAGTGATCTTATCTGATATTGATTTTGATTTCAAATTTGAAAATTCATTATTTAGAAATTAATTTGAAATTAATTTAAAGGAAACTGTCTTAGATCTTGTTTTTACTTCTTTTGTGAATGAGAAACAAAAAATTATTTCAACATCAATAAAATAAAACAAATTTGAAATTCAAAGTCCAGTAGAAAGGGTTAATGCTACACGGATTAAAGATGTTGATGAAGCTGTTAAATTTGCTCAATTTTTATCTCACTTTAAGCCTCCAGTTTCTCAATTACATACAACAATATTTCCAGCAGCAGATTCAAATCTGTATGTTGCCACTTCCTTTTTAGACTCCATTGTCAACTCACCCATAAAACCTTTTAGTCCTAAATTTCCTTTGCAGCCTAGGATTATATTTTCATCATATCCTCAAGCCACTGCAAGTTCATCCACATAACCATTTATTCCTGAGTTTCCTTTGTAGCCTAGGATATTTTTTCCATCATTCACTCAGTCCATTGCATCCACCATTTTTATAAGCACTACATTTTTTCCATCCAGTTCCATATATATACCAATATCTTTTCCAAGTTCTTCAAATCCAGCTTTCAGCACATCAGTTGTCATATCTAGCACTGCTCCTATAGTCACTGTTATACCTCCTAGTTCAGGAAAACTTTAAATCATGGCTGCAAGATATGCACCCCTTGTTTTGCCCCAAAACCTCCATGATATGCCCCAAAATTACCAAAAGGATATTCCATTATTTGATAATTTTTCACAATATACTGCACAACAACATGTCACCAGAATGAATGATTTTTGTGAAATTTATGAGATAGATGAATCTGATGTCCAAATGAGGTTGTTTGCTCAAAGTTTAAATGGAGAAGTAAAAACATGGTTTAGAAATTTAGTTGCTGGTAGTATAGCGGATTTAGCTGCATTTCATAGAGCATTCATAAATAAATGGGAAAAGAAAAAGAATCCCCTGCAAATTTTATCTGAGTTTGATGCTGTAAAAAGAGCTCCTAATGAGTCTGTTCAGGATTACTGCACTAGATATAACAGTGTTTATAATTCCATCCCTGTTGATATTAAACCTACCCCCTATTCAGTACTTCTTAATTTTCCAGATGGATTTGATCCAGATATGGCATACCAATTAAGAGAAAGAAATTTTGAAACATTAGAACAGATGCAACTAGATGTTGTTGGTGTAGAAATTAATATCTTAGCCAAAAAAAACCAGACTTAGAAATGAAAGGAGAGTCACAATCAAAGAAGAGAATTCAAAATTAGATGGTAAATTTGATCTTTTGACTAGAACTTTAGAAAGAGTAATTGAGAGATTAGACAACATTAAAAAAAAACCGCAATGGGATAACCAATCCCAAATCAGAAATCCCAACTACAGAAAAAACAACAATCCTGGAAAAGGTAAAGAACCTTCCCCAGATCAAAACATTAGGCCCCCTTTTCAAGAGAACTTTGTTGAAAGTTCTCAAAACAATGTTGAGGATGAGGAATACATCAACATAGTGATGGGCATAGATGAAGAAAACACTATCTTCCTCACTCAGGAGGATCAAGAACTCTTTGAGCTTTAACAGGTCAAAGTAGAATCTAGTGAATCCTTTGACTATAAGCAAGGTTATGACTTCGCAATCAATGAAATTCACAACCAGTATAACCTTAGGAGAAAGAAAACAAATGAGCCTTCTACAAAAAACAATGCTCCAACTCAACAAAATCAAAACAAAAAGAATGTAGAGGCTCCCAAAACAAAAATTTTGCAATTTTTTCCAAGAGAAAACAAGCAAAATTCAAACCCACCCAGTCCTAAAAAATAGTCTAGTCCAAAAATTGTTGATATCACTGATGAAGTGGTTCAATCCTCCAAATATACCCAAAAGGCTAATACTACAAATGCCACTAATTCAGCAAAAACAACAGTTTTTGATCCAAAGAAGAATCTAGCTGACACTAAATCATCAAATCCTAAATATTCTGTTGAAAATTCGAAATCTGACCAAGCCTCTGTTGCCACTCAAGTTGTTCATGAAAAAATAATCAAAGACAGCAGAAATCAAGAAACTCAAACAAAATATAAAAGAAAAACTCAAGCTAAAGGTAAAACTGTTGAACCTCAAGAAAAACCCACTCAGTTAACAATTACCAAAGATGAACTTCTGCAGATTAATAAATCTCAATCAGCATTCAACATTCAAGCTGAAATATCCAAGTTAAAAATAAAAATTCCTTTAACAGAATTGGTAAAGAATGACTTGTATAAATCAACAATCAATGAAAATTTAAACATGAATGATGGTGAGGATTCAATTAATCTAAATGATGATCAGCCTGAATTAATTTTTGGTCCTGATGTAAATGGTACACATGTTGATGGAGCAATCCCTCCTTTTTACATTAGTCTTACTATTCACGATCAGATATTACACAATGCAATGCTAGACTCGCGAGCTTCCCACAACTTAATGCCAAAAGCTATTATGGAAACTCTGAATCTAGAAATAACTAGGCCATATAAAGACTTGTTCTCATTTGATTCCTCTAAATTCAAGTGCATTGGATTGATAAAAGATTTATGTGTCAATTTAGTTCAATACCCCGGTAAAAGTATAGTCATGGATATTGTAGTAGCTGATATCCCACCAAAATATGGTATGCTTCTTTCTCGCTCATGGGGAGCTAAGTTGCAGGGATCTCTACAACTAGACATGATTTTTGCTACTATCACAGTATTTGGACAGCCCAAAAAATGATATAGAGAATAATTAATGAAATACATGGTCAGTAATGCAGAAGGGTCTATAAATTACCCCATCTATTCAACCCCAACTGACCTTGACTCTTTCATTTTATGCAACTCTAATAATGATGATATCCAAACTGAATTGATAAACAGAAAACCTGAAGCAAACAATGATAACATATTTCATAAAGCCCTTTAGCACTTAGATTTTGATGGCTCAGTGAACAAGACAGGGGCAGAAGCTGGAGTATGGATCACCAACATGGAAACTAGTCATTCGGAAGGAAATGCCTTTAGACTCAACTTTAAATGCACCAACAACATGGCAGAGTATGAAGCATTGATCTTAGGCCTCCAAATCATCAGAAACTTAGGAGGTAAAATAATTTTAATCATGGGTGATTCAGAATTAGTCATTAAGCAAATAAACGCTGAATATTCTATTCATAATCCTAGATTAGCCAGATATAGAGATGCAGCAATTGACTTGGTTGATGATTTACTAGAGTCTAAGTTTGTTATTATTCCTAGAAATCAAAATATGCAAGCACATTTCCTAGAAACTTTTGCTAGCACTTGTAAATTACCTTTTCAACCAACACATAGATATACTTCTGAAGTAAAATACGGACCCATTGTTCCTGACAATGTTAAATACTGGCAGATTTTCTCTGAAGATGAACAGATTTTCAATTTTTTGAACAGCAAGGAAGAATACCAAAACTGTAAGATAGACACTGATGATAGTTTAGATTTAGAATGTAATGTAGATGATAATTTTAACTGTGAAATAAATAGTGTAGATGTACATAAATATAAAAAGCCAATTGTATTTACTTAATCAGATATAGATAACTTAGAAAAAGTAGACATAGAGGAAATAATTGAAGAAGAAATAGACATGCTAGAACTAAAAGATAATCTTTTACCTAAGGTTTAACTCCTGTAGAATATTTGTTTGATTCCAATGATGTGCCCAAAAAGCCTAAAATGTAACCAGTCAAATCTGATATTGAGGAGTGCAATATAGGAACGAAATTACATCCTAAAATGATAAAGTTGTCTAAATCTTTACCGCAAGAAGAAAAAATCAAATACATTGATCTGTTGAAAGAATATCAAGATGTATTTGCATGGAGTTATGAAGATTTAAAGGCTTATGACACAAGTATAATTCAACATAAGATTCCTGTAAAAGATGACCAGAAGCCTTTTAGACAAAAATTAAGAAGGATTTATCATGTCTTGTTACCTTTGATAGAGAAAGAAGTCAAATGAATGTATGATGCCCAAATAATTGCACCAATTAGATATTCTGATTGGGTTTCTAAATTAGTACCTACTAGGAAGAAAACTGGAGAAATAAGATTATGTGTAGATTTTAGAAATCTCAATAAAGTGTCTTTGAAAGATAATTACCCTTTGCAAAAGATGGATCACATCTTGTAGAGAGTAGTTGGATCTTAAAAAATTTCTTTATTGGATGGTTTCTCAAGTTATAACCAGATACTTGTTCAGAAAGAAGACCAACCCAAGACAGTCTTTACTACTCCTTGGGGCACTTTCATGTATGTGAAAATGCCTTTTGGATTAATGAATGCTGGAGATACCTTTCAAAGGGCTATGGATATAGCCTTTGCTAAAGAAATCCATGATTTTTTGGTTATTTACTTAGATGATATTACTGTATTTTCTAAATCTGATAATGAACATTTGGATCACTTGAGACAGGTATTCATTAAATGTAGGAAATATGGCATATCCTTAAATCCCAAAAAGAATCTTTTTGGACTTGAAGAAGGTAAATTATTAGGAAACATAATTTCCAAGGAAGGTATTAGGATAGATCCAGCAAGAATTGAAGCCATACTAAACATTCAACCTAGGAACATCAAAGAGTTACAAGCATTTTTAGGAAAAATAAACTTTTTAAGAAGATTTATTTCTAATCTAGTTGAAATCATAAAGGAACTTAATAACATGCTGAAAAAAGACTCGGTATTAAAATGGACAGTTGAAGCAAAACAATCTTTTGAATCTATAAAACATGCTTTAACCAAAACACTAGTCTTAATTAGCCTAGACTTGAAAAAAGATTTTATTATCTTTTCATTGGCCTCTGAACATACCATAGCTGCAGTTCTTTTGCAGAAAAATGACCAAGGTTTTGAACAGCCTAT
The DNA here is from genome assembly GCA_034641835.2 of Pinus albicaulis. NCBI lineage: Eukaryota > Viridiplantae > Streptophyta > Pinopsida > Pinales > Pinaceae > Pinus > Pinus albicaulis. Next base: position 19,040,313 of record CM076569.1, read on the forward strand.
AGCATTTTTCAGTAAAACACATAGAGATGCACCTTTGAGATATAACATTATGGAGAAACAAGCTTTAGCCTTGGTTAAAGCCATAAAATATTTCAGAGTGTACATTCTTTACTCCCACATTATTTCCTATGTTCCCAATTCTGTAGTCAAATATATTCTTACACAGGATGGACCAGATGGTAGAAGAGGAAAGTGGATTGCCACTATCCTTGAGTATGATATCGAAATAAAACCAACTAAGCTCATAAAAGGAAAAGGGTTAGCCAGATTAATGGCTGAATCCAACTGTAATGCCTTAGATATAAATTTCATTGCACAAATTGATGACCAAGAAGAGATGGCAACTCCATTGATCAGTGAAGCCTTTCTAGACTCACCTTGGTACTCTGATGTTATCTTTGTACTCACACATTTACAAGCTCCTCCAGGTTTAACTAGAACTAAAGCTAGATTTGTCGAACTTAAAGCAATGAGATATTTTATTCTAGATCAAATGCTTTATTGGAAAGAACAAAGTGGGATTTTACTTAATTTTTTACTGAAATCAGAAGCTGACAAGATTCTTGAGGAATTTCATGCAGGTGATTGTGGAGGCCACTTATACTGGAAGAGTACAACAGATAAAATTCTTAGAGATGGTTTCTACTAGCCAACATTATTTGCTGATGTCAAAAAATATGTTACCTCCTATCACCAATGTCAGATTTTTGACGAGAAAAAGAAGTTGTTACCTTTACCACTCAAACCAATTTCTACTGAGATGCCTTTTCAATAATGGGGTTTAGACTTCATTGGAGAAATTCATTCCCCATCTTCCAGACAGCATAAATGGATTTTGACTGCCACAAATTATTTTACCAAGAGGATAGAAGCCATTCCTACTAGGCAAGCCACAGACTCAGTCATAATCTCTTTCATTGAAAACAATATTTTATCTAGATTTGGATGCCCACATAAAAATTATTACTGATAATGCAGCTACGTTTAAATCCAAGAAAATGATTTCCTTCTGCCACAAATATCACATTACCCTAGGCCACTCTACTGCTTATTACCCTCAAGGTAATGGCTTAGCAGAATCCTCTAATAAAATCCTGGTAAACATCATCAAAAAATTGCTTCAAGAGAACAAAAAGACTTGGAACAAAAAGTTGATCTATGCCCTATGGGCAGATAGACTTACCACCAAGAAGTCTATTGGTACTTCACCTTACCAGCTAGTTTATGGAATGGATGCAGTTTTTCCTTCATCATTGGGAGTTCCAGTAATGAAGATTATTCAGGAATCACAAGTTGAAATTAATGATATTCAATGGAGAATAAATCAAACCATTCATTTACAGCAGACAAGGGAGGAAGTATATGAAAAATCTCAAGTAATTCATGATAAGATCAAAAATATTTTTGATAAAAGGAGTAAGGAAGATGATTTTTACATAGGAGATAAAGTGTTAAAGTGGGATTCCAGAAGAGAGGAAAAGGGCAAACATGGAAATTTTTTTTTTTTATGGAAGGGACCTTATGAAATTTATGGGTACAGGGGTAACAATGCATTTTTCATCCAAAATTTGGATGGAACAGACCTTCCATATGGACCAGTGAATGGTAGGATGCTTAAACACTACTATTCTTCTGAGTTAAATAACAGTTAGTTCCAGATTGATTCCTTTTTTTACATCATTGTAAATATTCATTGCAAGTGAGTAGATTGGATTGGATGTTTTCTTTTTAAAATTTGAAGCCTGGAGTGAAGGCCCTAAGCTTTGAAGAGTAAAATATCATAAGTATGAGTTGTTGTAAAAATCAGAAGACAGTTACAGGATCATCAAGGTTAAAAATTCAAGGCTACTGATCTTAGAGTTCTTGACATTTCACTAAGAAATGCCATCCCCATGTGAAGCCGTTGTTATGGTCCTATAAATATAGGATTCATAATTTGGAATTGACTTTTTATAGTCTTGTAAATATGTACATACTTTGCCTTCTGCAAGTTGTTTTCCCATATTTTGTAAAAATAAAAAACAGAAAATCAAAAAGAGGGTAAAAATTCCTAAAAGAAAAATCAAAGGACTTAGAAAAAATGAGATACCCCAAAGAAAAAAAGATGAATAAAACATGAAAGTGTGCAAGTCTAAATGCCACTACTTTTTACTTTTTGCAATTGATTATGACAGAGTGTCAATAAATGCCATAATCCATGATGATTTGAGCTGCTTAATCTTGACTTGTCATTTGTTCAATTTACTTTTTAAATAGAGAATAAAGAGTTCTCGGACAGTTTAATCCTGACAATTCAGTAGATAGGTATAGAGTAAAAAGGAACCCAACAGTTTAATCTGGGTCCTTGGATGAAATAAGGTAGAATTAGATATTTTTTACTGCTTTCAAAAGAATAAAACGTTCAAGGTTGCTAGCTCAAATTCACCTGCACAAATGGAAGAAAATGTAGAAAATGAATTAACTCAGAAACATTACAAAAAAACACAGATACAAAACCAAACAAAACAATGGTGGAAAAGAGGCTTCAGCCTCATGGCATTCTCATCATTCTCACTTATTAAAAGAATTTTAGTGTTACAATTTAAATAGATGAGAGACAATTTCTTAAGATAGCCCGTGCTATCTTAGACTCCTTTGGTTGAGATAATTTCTCACCAAAAACCCACCAAGACAGGAGTTACTAAACAAACTCCAATATTTGAGGAACAACCCAAGAGTTAGGCACATATTCCTAACTTGGAATATTTAATTAATTAATTTGTGTTTGGATTTATTATTGTTTTGTGAGAGAGGCTAACATTCCCCCCTTCAATGATAAATCCAAAATAAGAACAAGGAACCATATTCCAAGTTCTCGTGTTGATCCTCAAAAACATTGCCTGAAAAAACCGCCAAAGCTGGATGCTGAAAAACTGCAATCTGAAGAGACCATGAGTCAGCTGCATGTCTGATTCATCTCTGAATTTCGCTTGACAACTCCATCATGTGCCAAGTTGAAAAAGGATCCATCTGTCCTTTGCATGAAATCAGCATCGTTTGTCCACTGACAAAATTTGTTCAAAGCCCACTGACTGATGATGTCAAAAACAACTCACTGTTGCTTTTGTTGTGTGGAAAACTGTTCACTGCTTCTTTGTTGTCAACTTCCCACTGGAAAAAAATTTGATGCCCACTGGAAAAATTTTTGATGCCCACTGGCTGTTGAAGATGCCCACTAGCTACTTTTGATGTTTTTCTCTAGACTTTCAGTCTGACAACCATTGTCAATCTCATTGAAATTTTCCCCCCTTTGTCAGCTGAAAGGAGAGACACTTCTCTTGGAAAGTATTCCTGAACCCCCCCCCCCCTGTAGGTGTAGGAGTTTTACACTGGTGTACTACCTCGTTCAACTTCATGAGAGTACCATCATCATTTTACTGTTGGCTGCACTATGTGTGATTGTAGTCGGTTGTAGAACTAAGACACTCTTTTGACTATGGATGACCATTTCCAAGGGTCAATCAATTCATAATGTATCTTCAATTTGGCTATTTGTTGTTGATTGCGACATTTCTCTGAGGAATGATTGGGCTTGCCACAATGACGACAAGGATGGAGATCAAAACACTAATCTGCCATATGACCGGTTCCTTGACAATGAGAACATTTCAGTTGGACTTCAACTTCAGGTTGCGTGCAATTCTGTTTGGCTGCAACTTTCTCAGAACTTTCTGAGGTGAGTTGTGCAAGAAATCCTGCACTGACGAATTTAATTGGCCTGGAATAATCTGGAATATTCAGGTTGGTTTCATTGTTGACATATCCTAAGCCTCGTCGATTTTTGTTATTTTAAATTTCTTCCCATGGCTTGATGATGGGCTTGGAAGAAATTGGAACTGGAACAACTTTGACACTTGAAGCTATTTGAATGAATGACTTATCATCTGGATGGTTCAAAGACTTGAAAGTATCACTCTTTTCTTGCAATTCATTCCATTGAAGTTGCGACTCGAGTTGAAGAAACTCAATGGTTTCATGTGTTTGTCGTAGATGCCATGAAAGATCAGCAAGAGTTTCTTTGCTGATGTGCACCATGTCTTCATCACTGGAGATGATCAAACTTTGAAAAATGTTTAACAACTAAATATGTTGCACCATTTGAACTTGCACTCTTGAAATCAAGCTCTCTTGTCGTAGATGTCGTACTTTGAACCGTTTCACTTGATTTTGGTACTTGAAAGACAGGCTCACTTGCTATGTGGCTTGAATGGTATGCTTGCTTGATTTGTTGCTTATTACACTTGCTAGAGTTGTAAAACTTTCTCACTTAAACTCTGGAATTCACGCTCGCTTGATGATGATCGCGTTTGCTTGAATGCTCACTTGACTTACTTGATGACTTCACGCTCACTTGAATGAATAGCCACGCTCGCTTGATTTCAATCTCAACTTGCTTGATTGGTGTTGGAGTTGAACTTGTTTGGTTTCTTTGATGGTTGTTGCAATGAACTTCACTCTGGCTCGCTTGAAAGTTTGAACTTTGTATTTTCTTGACGCAAATTTCTTGAATGAATATTCACGCTCGCTTCCAGGAGAAGTAAACTTTGTTGCTTGTTTTCTTTAAAAAAAATTACACTCAGTTGATTTTTCTTTAAAGAAAGGGTGTCAAACATTGTCGAAAATGCACCCAAAAAAGCTTACAATGATTTTAATGATTCACTTTAAAACAATGAATTCACTTGTCCTCTTAGTAAATTCATTAACAATGAATTTTTAATTATTCACTTAAAACAATGAATTTGATTACAAGTTCTTAAATGGATTTGCAAGAACGATGATATAGACTTTGCTTTGAAAAGCATTAACTTGATTAAGTGAATTTTCTTGTTGATGTAAAATGCTGATGTTGAAAATCTTTGATTATTTGTTGTAAGTGCGCAGATGCATGTGTTGAGTTTAATTATCCTTCCTTGCAGCTTCTTCGTTACATGTGTTGTGTTTGCTTGTATTTAACTTTATGTGTGTGGTAAAGGCGATCATTTATTTGTCAAAACTAGACACAAATCATAAGCAACAACATGAAGTCATAAAAACACTCGCCATCACAAACACACATGGTGTACCTAAGATCCCCTTATTCAATTTCGGGTGGATCTAGGACACAAGTACCAAAAAATATGTCTTTATTAATCACTGGAGTACATCATCTGAAGCAATGATAATGCCAAGCTGGCAACCCTTTGAAACAACTCACCTTCAAAATCTGAATGGATAGTGACACAATCTCTCTCAAAGTAAAACAATACTTTGAATTACAACAATGGCTTTCCCTTATCACTCCAAATTTACAAAAAATAAATCATCTTATCACTCCAAATTACAAATACTTATCATATCACTCCACACCTTATCTCTCCATTATTTTAATGATGACATTAAAAATAAACTTCTCATAAAAAAATAATATTCTATTCACTCCTTATATCTCCCAAAACTATCCACCACATATCACTTTAAAAATTTCTACAAATTAAAAACCATACCTTATTCAAATCACGTATTTCTCCCCTTTTAAAGTTCCATAAAAGACTTTAATATTTTTAATCCCCTTTTTAAAGTGCCATGAAAACACAATTTAATGAATTTTATGTTCACCTTAAAATGTAAATGAATATATTGTCTTCCTTTTTATTTTTAAGCACACTATTCAAAATCTCAATATGCACACTCTTTAAGAAGATTTGTCCCTATGCATTCAAATCTTGGTACGTACCATTTCTCATTTCCTCCAAAATTAAGCTCATTCCTCATGCCAAACACCATAGTCCTCGGGCTATGTACGTTCGATTGAATTTTTAATTGACAGAAGCATGCACTATAAACTTCACGTAGATCGTTACACAATACGCAACCACGTGGACATATCCATCTCTTCCGTTGTGGGCAGGTCCAATTCCTTCTTTGCGCTAACGTGTGGAGAGATCCAAAAAATCACCAATGCTTTATGTGTTTTGCTGTAACAAAGCATCATACTTTACTTTGGAATGTGGCCGCTCACCACAATATTGCACCTGCACATATCTTCAACGCTATTACGATATTTAAGAAATTTATGTTGTTACAACTTTTAAGAAGTTTATCCCATGACACAATTTTGTCACCGAATGGCACAATATTTCATGGAACAATTATGTCAATATTTCACGTGCTTGACCACTTCTGCTAGACCAGAAAATATCGTTCTTCGCATCCAATACAGTATGCCTCAGTTTCACTAGTGGGCATCTTCATTCCTCTTCTGTTATGCAACAGCACATTCGAAATTGGAAAGCTGCACTAGAACATAATCCAGAGGCCTTTGAACAAATTCGACACTTCAAAATGACTCCAGTACTTCATGAATCAACGTGTGCATTAATGTTGAGTTTGTTGAGTTTGCTAAAATGTTGAGTTTTTTTAATGCAGAGTTTGCAGAAATCGAAATGCTGAAGTTTAAGGCTGAGTTTGGTTTTGTAGAAATGGAAAATAGTAATACCTCTTCTTATAGATCTCTTTGGATGAACGTCATTCTGCTGCAAGGGCTATGGTGTTACTTATGGCTGAATATTTTGCTATCAATCCTAATGCTGAGGGAATTAGAGAGTTGTTTGCACGTCTCAATTCTAACAATAATACTACCAGGAGCAATGCTCTTGATGTCATTTCAGAACTGATGGTTGTATGTTTAGAGTCAGGACATGTACTTGCACCTTCCCTGAGGAAAAATATTGGAAAACATTTGCTGGACAGACTTGGCGATGAAGAGCTTACCAATCGTTTGCAAGCTTCAAAACTCTTTGCACAACTTGATCCTTTGTTTGTGATGCCTACACTTGTTCGACTTGTCTATTCCCAAGATGTGAGGGTGCAGTCAGCTGCCAGTGATGCCATTGTTGTTGTACTCAGGTGTCATACTCATCCATGCAATGTGTTTTCTGTTCTTCTTGATTGTATTAGAGATAACTTTCAGAATGCATCTCCTCCAAAGCATCCTCGAAAAGTAGGAGAATCATCAAAGTATTCTAGCAGCACAACTTCACATTCAGGTTCGGGCATGGATGTTTATAGGATAATGCGGCTTGTTCCAAAGTGGTCTTCAACGGTGCAAGACTGGTATTCTCTTGTCAAAAGGCTACTCGGTAAAATATTTGCAGAGACATCAAATGCAGTCATTCCATAATTTTTAAGTGAGATTGGCAATCATTTGGCTGATGTTACTCACATTGTTTTCAAACTTCTTATTTCACATATGCAGAAACATAAAGAGGCAAATCTGACACCTCCAGAGCTCCACGCTCATCAGAGTTAGAAATCGATGGCCCTCGTGTGCTTTCCACATGTAAAAACAATGCACACCACAAAAAATATATGAAGGACGAGTATATATCCCAGGCCTGGTATTTCTATCGAAAGAAAATACAAATGCAAATGAATTCAGGTCGCTACTAGTTCTCCACACACAAGAAAAAATGAAAATAATCCCTCTAATGGAGCGGATTCAATTATTACACATGGCTGATAAGTCAGAAACTTTTGTCCAAATAAAGTTATCTGTTAGGAAATTCAAGAAATCTGTTATTCACACACAGGCTTGTGTTGTCCGCGGATTTTATTTTATAACAATGAATAGTAATAGCAATTCCAAAATCCTTAATCTGACAGTCCCCACTAATTTAGAAGCTCGGAAGACGCAAGAAAATGTTAAAACCCTAAAGGATTATTCCAGCCATTAAAGATTTCGTTACATACCAGCATCTTAGCATATTTCAGCACGAATCTAAAGATTACGAGCAGTCTGATTCAAGCCTCTACGGATCTACTAAAGACACTGCCCAGTGAAAATGCCACACAACGTCCGACCAGACCTCGATGATTTTCAATCAAAATTTCATGGTTTGAACAGCTCTAACTTCTGGGACGAGCTAGTGGTGAGGATAAATCAGTCTCTAAGAACTATAGGAGCACTCCGATACCACATGTAGAAAATGAATTAACTCATAAACATTATAGAAAAACACAGATACAAAACCAGACAAAAAAATGGCGGAAAAGAGGCTTTAGCCTCATGGCATTCTCATCATTCTCACTTATTAAAAGAATTTTAGTGTTACAATTTAAATAGATGAGAGACAATCTCTTAAGATAGTCTGTGCTATCTTAGACTCATTTGGTTGAGATAATTTCTCACCAAAAACCCACCAAGATAGGAGTTACTAAACAAACTACAATATTTGAGGAACAACCTAAGAGTTAGGCACATATTCCTAACTTGGAATATTTAATTAATTAATTTATGTTTGGATTTATTATTGTTTTGTGAGAGAACCTAACAGAAAAAATGTTAGATTAAAGATTGGGTAGGTAGAAGAAGGTGGGAAAATCATTGTAAATATCTTTTACCAGGCTACAATAACTAATTTCCCCTCCCCTATAGCTATTTGACATTCTAAACTTTTAGTCAAAGAGGTTCAAAGCATTTCTCTGACTTATGTTGGGACCGGACCCAAGGCTCAATGACTGGCTAGTTGAAAATGTTAAATTTCTATGTTAATCCCACAATTTACATCATCTGCCATTCATGCATTCATCACCATGGAATTTCATAAGTAAAGACTCCATTTTTACTTAATGATACATAAAGCCCCATTTGATTAACTGCCTACATCTCATAAAGCATAAAAACCCTCAAAAGGACATTATATCCTAAGTGAAAGTGATAAAATTATGATAAAAGGACATTATTTCCCCTTTGTCATATTAATTTCTTACTTATTTTATAAATTCCCTATAAAATAACCTTCTCATATTTATATAATTCCCCTTTAACTAAATATCCCCTAAAAACCCACTATTTTAAATCTTTAGCCAAAGTTTATTATCCCACATGTTTTAAATAAACGCCCACAATAAACTCCCTTTGGCTAAACTAGCACTATGTAAATATTCCCGCCCCCTATAGTAAATAGACATTTACATCAGTCTATTACTATATAATAAAAATAAAATACATAAAAGCCTTAAACATGTTTTATATATGTTTAAATCAAAAAATAAAATTTCCCGAGATTTTTCTAAAGTTTAATTCAAGCCAAACTTTAGAACCCCCATACCTTTGTAAATATCAACTTCATGTGTAGTTAAATCCACTATATAAAGCCCCTGCTTTACATGGCCTAACCCCAGTTATTTACATAGCCTAACCCCAGTTAACCCGCCCCGCGCACCATTTACCATATATATAAAATCACTTTATATATATATATATATATCACCTGATAAACTCCTTTTGGACTATATAAACTCACTTTATATACGTCTATTTTACCATTACCCCCGCGCATATAAAAATTTATATACATAAATTAAACTTTGGTTATAATCGCATATTTCACAAAGGTTTTGTTGTATATAACGCACTAACTCTATAAAAGCACCTGGACCCCACCCATCCTTCACCGCAACTCTTTGAAGGATCTTGACCGTTGGAATCATCCGATCAAATCCAACAATGCGCGTTCACTTTCACGCTCTGAAAGTGATCAACCAATTTTTTATAAAAATCACACGATAAAAGCTATTTTTCCAAACCATCGATGCTACGTGTCTAATTTTGAGTGGCTCGCGTTCGAAAAGTCTTAAACCACTTACCATCCAAATCGAACGCGAAAACCACTGTTGGTTTTCATAAATCTGCCTCCCGCCATTTGAAAGGACCTGTAATAAATTATATTTGCGATGGTAAACATTGAAGGTTTAAACCTTTATATCATTATTTCGCACTCCTAACTGATTTAGTCCTCCGTCCCGACTGTGTTAAAGATATTTGAACCTCTGTTGGCCAATTTCTTGCCCTAAATCCAAAATTGCCCACTGCTTTATATATCCGAAGAGGTTGAAGCCACCTGCTGCACCAGTGGATTTAGTTTAAAGCCGAAGCCACCAGAGAACCCTCGTCGACTATCAAAGATACCTGTGAACCAAGTATTTTACTGAATTCAACCTACAAAATTCACAATTTGACTGTAAATCAGACCAATTAAGCTACAGAGGAAAGAATTGCCAGTCCTAAGTGCCCAAACCTTGAAAAAACAGGGCGAACCCTTGCAATATTTTCTCAGAAATCACCATTGGCCTAAAAACTCTATTTTAAAGACATTTTCTCAATTTCTGGTCACTAAAAGATAATTTCCACGGATCAAAAGATTTAAAGGTGCACAAAAATCCAGGAATCCCTTTTTCAGTCCTTTATACCCAGAAAACCTATGTTTTCTATCCTAAAACCCTTGCTCAGATTCCCAGATTCCCGAAATTGTCCCAGATCTGCTCAATTACCCTTTGTCTCAAAATTAACTAAAGAAATCAGTTTAATCTTGCTTAGTTATTCCCAAAAATGACTAAAAAGAAAGTTACACCTAAAACTAGAGGTCCCAAAGCCTCAAAATCTGTAACAGCGAAGCTTCCCAAGCCTGAATCCTCAAAGATCAACAAGCCAACTCCTACTTTCACAGTTGATTCAACTGAAGTTGTTAGACCTCTCAAAACACCTGTTTCCTCCGAAGAAACATTCCTTTGACTGATTTAGATTACAAGATTGTTGATACAGTGGTGGAATTCAATTTACTTGAAATTCATAACTGGTGTCAGGATAAGTTTCTGAATAAAAATCAAGATGACGTACCTATTTGGGAATCCAATTTTCCCAAATATGTAGTTCCTGTTACTCATTCAGCCCAAGACTTGGTCAGACTATGTCAAATGCATTATGTTCCTAATCAGAGAGCCATTGTAAACAAAGATAGATAAATTATGTTTTCCATCATAGCAGAATCCATAAATGAGATGCTTCAGTTGAAGCTTGATCCCAGAGTAGTGCCCTTGTCAATTGAAGAGTTAACTTAGTTATACTTAGAGTTGGAGTTTCCTAAAAAAAAAATTAGTCTTTCAGAATTTCATGCCTAAATATGTAGACCTTCCTAAGGTGAATCCACCATATTCTACTTCTGATTTTCCCAAAGCCTCTAGACAAGTGATCTCAATGCTATCCTTCATTCTAGGATATTTTAATGATGAATTTACTGATGCATCTATACTTGGTTTCCTTTCTACATTATCCCTTGGGCAGCCTCCTACCATAATCTTGGATTTTGCTAGATTCATTGTTGATAGCATGCATTACCAACTGACCAAATTGCCTACTGAGGGAGTTTTTAGATATTCATCTTATCTATTCCATTTGTTTCTATTTTTCCAAGATGAGAATTTTCCCATTTCTTTGCAAAAGATGGATGTAGAGGGCCAGCCTCTATCAGTGATGTTTTGGAAATCCTTGCTCAAAAAGGAAGGAAATGAATTTAGTTATAAACATTTTTCAGACTTATTCATCAGGACATGCATGAATTTGATTTACAAGTCTGAACAGCCCAGAGTGAGTGAAGAAATGAAGAGAATACTACAGCTAGCTGAACAATGCAAAGTAGGAGACTGGTACTTATATCAGAAACACACAGAATTAAGAATATTTGGAACAAATTTGTCCCCATATAAGTTACCTAAATTTTTAACCATCGGAGTTTTTTCATTGGAATATTTGAGACAAGTTTTAAATGCAGGTGCTATAAACTTCATGGCATCAAAGAAAAAGACTCACTTTAAGTTGAAGAGCCAGTTGGCCCTTTCATAGTAAACAATAGGGAGGCTGAGAAAGAAATATCTAGACAATTAACAGAGTATCAGTTTCAAGAGAGTTTTAAATGGAATTATGATCCCCAGGGTTACCTCAGTGCTATAAGGGTAAAATGAAAGCTTCAACCTTTTATACATGACTCAAAACCACATATAGAGAAGTTTTCCAATCAAGTGGAATGGATGCCAAACACATTGATAGATCCTACTGATGATACGGAAACAGTGAAAAGGACAAATAATTCACAAGCTATAATAGTCACCAAACAGTCAGAATGTTCAAACAAAAGGACCAGGAAAGAAGAAGGTTATTCAGCAGAGACCATTGCAGAAAACAAATTCAAGATTATTTACAACAAAAGGACAAAAATGACTACTGCTGAGAAAGAAAAAATAATGGAAATAGATAATACTAATGATCAGGGAATGAATGATGTTCAGTCAGCAAATCAAGAGGCCACAATAATAGTTGATGAAGTTTTGACAGAAATTGGAAAAGAACAGATGACAACAGATAAGAAGGGCAAGAAAATGATTGAAAAACAGGTTGATTTAGAAATTCCCTCTTCCTCCAAAACAACAGATGAAAAAGATTCAGATATCAAATAAAGGTACAAACAAATTAAGGAGAAAAATGAAGAGATCAAAAGAGAAATTTACTCACAATTTCTCAAAGAAAAGCCAGGTAACAAGGACAGACTATTAACAGCATTTGATTATTCTACCAATAAAATGATCATTTCCTACCTCCAGCCAAAGGTTGCAGATCCAAATACAATCTCAGACTACAGCAAAACAGACTTTGAAGTTGCTTCAGAGAATATCCATGAGCTTGATCAAATTGAACTTCATAGACATACATCTGAAATGCTATATTCAAAAATAGAGGATAAGACCAGGAGTATTATTCAATTGCAAAACACCATTTTTAATATGCAGGACTAGATGAGGCTAGACAAAGCCTCTTTATAGGAAAAATAAATAAGGATTAAGTCCTTAGAAGATCTAGTCCTTCAGATAGGAGTAGATCCATCAAACATACAGGTTGCTCAGACCTTGATAAAGCAGAAGAATGATGATATCACTACCTTGAGGAAACAGTTAAAAATTTCTCAACACGAACATCCTCAAGCAAAGGAAATCCTCCAAGAAAAAACTGAAAAAGTTGAAATGGCCAAGCTAATACTAAAACTGATTTCCCAAGTCAAAGAGATGGAAGATCAGATGGACATCCTTATAAAAGAAAAATAAGCAATAAAAGAGGTTGATGTGCAATCTACTCCCACTGTCATTCCTATAGTTAACACAGCTATCCCTTCAACATTGGTAGAACATTTAGACCCAAAAGTGCCACTAGCAACTGCAGTGTCAATGTAATCTATAGACACTTTTGCCACAGGATCATCCACAACACAAGTACATCAAACAAGTGAAGCAGCTGACATAGTAAAAGCCATGAAGGAGATGTCCCTAAAGAATAATGAGATAATCAATTTGAAAAATACCATTCAAACTCTTGAATCATCAAACAGGAATGCATTGATTACCTCTAAGTGATATGAAGAAAGAGCAAAAAGACTTGAAGAACAGGTAAAGATCTTGCAGCAGCAAGTAAATCTCAGTGAACAAGTGTCCTTCATCAAGAACTATCTTTGGACAAACATAATTCAAGGGATACATCTACAATGACCTTCAATTCATATCATATATGAGAAAAGATATTTACTTAAGGGAGCACACGTGGAAATTTAGAAAACAAAGGAAGAATTGGCTAATAAACCATCTCAAGCTTTAAATCTTATAACATTTTTAAACAGCAAAAACAGAGAGGAGCTTGAAGAATTGAAAATACAAGACAGGACTGAAACAATTCTTCAAATCAAAAAGGTCCTAAATAAAAGGAATATAATGAACAATTTGAAGGAAAAGTGTGAGGCCATGAATGTGTCAATAACAAAGTTTTTGGCAAAATACACAATATTGAGACAAGCAGGCCTCCCAGACATTCATGGCTTTAATGAAAAGCTAATGGTTGAAACAGATTATGACAAGAAGATCAAAGCCCATGCCAAAGAACAAATAAATAAGTGTTGTGAAACCAGCTCCAAAAATAGAAGAAAAGAGATATCAACGCCTTAGAAATAAGCCACTTCGAGGGGGAAACCTCCAATACATTACATAAATGAACAATTCTCGGATGATACAATTTACAAAACCTCCTTTCTATATCTAGGAGTCCATGGGGCCATAATGTAATCCTAGTGGGGCCACAATGTAATCCTAGCCGACCTAACAATAATAATTTAAGGGCACAATAATAACAATATGGGGGTTACAGGGGTACAATAATAACAATAAGGGGGTTACACTAACAACAATAAGGGACTATACTAGTAATATAGGGACCTAACATGCCCCTCTTTGTCAAAAAAGTGTTGTCCTCAACGCTTGAGTATCTCTGGGTGCTTCTATATAAAATTCTCATCCTCCCATGTAGAATCTTCAGTGGGTAAGTTCTTCGACTTGATGAGATACTCCGAAATTGATCGATTCCATAGCTGTCGAGTTCTTGTTTCCGTGACCACTTCAGGTTCTAATATAATTTTTCCTTCCTCATCAAGTTCTGGCAATATTGTTTGAACTGGAATATTTTCACCTATAACCTTCTTTAAGCATGAAACATGGAAAATTGGATGCACTCGCGAAGAAGCAGGAAGCTCCAATTTGTATGCCATAGTACCAATCTTTTGCAACACTTTGTAAGGACTATAGTACTTTGGCGATAATTTATTATCCTTCTTAGCTTGCTTGAGGGACATTTCAAAAATCACACAGGTATAGTGAAGTGCAGGAGAGGTGAAAAGTATGAAAATACTGGTGATCCAAGCAATGACGGGAGTTCAAGATTTTTATAGCAACATTGAATAAATGGTAGGCGTCTGAGTAAAAAGGAGGTAAGTTAGAGAAAAACGTTTATTTGATTTTGGATTTTCTGTTGATATGAGCTTTATAATGATAAAAAGTGAAGAAAGAAAATCCAAGCAAGACAAAGAAATTATAGACTGATTTTACAGAACAAAAGTTATCTAACCCAACTGTAAGGAGTAATTAAAGTTGAAATGTATAGATCAAATTATAGAAGTCAAAGTGTCCAGAAGCGAAACAATCGGTGAGTTTTTACTATATAATGAAATTCTAATTGCTCATGATAAGTGTGAATGAAGCAAATTAAAATATGGGAAGCAGGTGTTAAAGGATGTAAAGTGAAAGAGTATCAGTCAAGCAATCTACAAACAAATATCTTCCAAATATGCCAGCAAGCATGTACGCCTAGTCAACAAATTGTTGTAATTAGATGAGATAGTTCTATTTTTTCTAGATAAGAGGACAGCTTGCTTAAGTTTTTAAACAGCTGGCCCTCTTAGTGTGTTAAGATATTTTATTTTCCTAGAGTTATTCCTAGATATCTCTAGGATATTTTGTAATAAGCAATTGTATAAATACTTCAGTTTATGAAGTGTTTAGGGTGGAATAAATTTGTTGAGATTATTATAGACAATTTTGTTGGTATTTTGGAGGCTCATGTGTTGATTTCATAGCAGCATTCTGGACAACAGCCAACTGGATTTCATAACTCGGGATTCATGCGATAAGCTAATGAGTAAAGTGATTTCTTACTGTCATTGTTTCCTTTTCTAAAGTTTCATTCAATTTCATATATGTTATTCAATCCAAATGATTAATTAGGAATATTATTTCAGGATAAGTGTAAAAACTCCCTGTCTTAACTACTTGATCATTTCAATATTTTCTGCTGATTTCCGGACTTAGGAATTCTTAATTGCTCCCAGTCCTGTTTGACCTCTGCTTCCTTCCCCTTTTTCCGGATCAAAGGATCCTTCACTGCCCTTTATCCCGAAAGCAATCCATCCCATCAAAACAAACTATTCAAATATCTGAGGGTTATCTACCTTGCCCTGAGTACATTAGCATCCTTTTGGCCTTGCCTTCTAGTCTTGCTTGCTACATCTTGATTCCATAGCCCGACAGACTAGTAGATCCCTCTTTAATTTTTCTCCAAGTAATCTTATTTCCCACCAAAATTTCCAACAAAAAACCAAGTGCCAAATCATACCTAGCCTAAAATATCAATTCAAAACAAAGTTAAATCTGAAAGAGAGAACCCTCTCTGAAATTTAGGAAGGCTAGATCCTAAATTTCCAAAGCAGGTTTGTGGTTACCCCTAGTTTTTTTTAACTATAAATCAAAATCCCATGACCTAAGAAATTACTAGGGTGATAACAGGTTGTATGTAGTTTTCCCCCTAATTGTTAGTTTTGGCTAACCATTTTTCCTAACTATTAATCCGACAACACACAAATATTTAATCGTCTAACATTCGATCTGATGCCGCAAACCAGTGCACAGTGGCAACTAGGGGAGTTGTTCTCAAGGGGGAACACATTACGACGTAATTTTATAGGGGGGAGGGGAAGGGGAAGGGGAGGGTGAGGGTGAGGGTGCGAAAACAACTGTAGAGAAGGAGGGCACAAAAATGGATGTGTAATTTCATTTCCTTTATGGTATTTTTTCTCACTACATAGTTTTTTTTTGCTCTCTTTTCCCATGGCATTTTCTCATATAATGAAATTTAATATTATAAATTATATTTTATTAATTTTTTTATAATATCATTTTATTAGAGTGGGGGGGGGGAGGATTTTGTACCTCATGGATCATTACAACAATATTTAATATGAATTCAACATATCACTTACATGGATAAAAAATGAGTTAAAAAAGAAAAAAGATAATAATCAATCCTCCAAATTATCAAAGTAATAATATATATTTCGTTTTAAATATTTTATTATATTTTTATATAATTTTTAATATAAATTTATAATGTAAACATGAGATACACTTAATTTTGATTACTCTTAAATAGTTTTATTATATTTATATTCTGTGAAAGTTTTATTATATTTATATATAATTTTCAATCTAGATTCATAGTTTTATTATATTTCTATATCATTTGTAATCTAAATTTATAATGTAAGCATGAGATACACTTAATTTGGATTACTCTTAAATAATTGTATTTATATCTATATAATTTTTAATTTAAATTTATAATGTAAGCATGATATACACTTAAATTGATGATGATGATGATGATGAGAATGAGAAATAAGGAGGAGAAAGAGGAGGAGGAGGAAGAGGAGGAGAAGGAGACAATGATGATGACGATTATGACGATGACGAAGAAGAAGAGGAAGAGATGTTCTCACTAGGATTTTGCAAAGCTAGTTCAAGCCTGGACACCTCCCCAAAAGTGGCTTCCATCTACACCTCATGGATGATTGCAACACTATATTTTAATATGAACTTAACAAATCATTTGCACAGATAAAAATTGAGTTTAAAAAATAATAATAATCAATCCTCCATAATTATCCAAAATAAATCCATTTAACAATATATTTAATTTTAAATATTTTTATTATATTTATTTATAATTTTTAATATAAATTTATAATGTAAACATGAGATTCACTTAATTTAGATTATTCTTAAATAGTTTTGTTACATTTCTATATGATTATTAATTTAAATCTATAATGTAAACATGAGATACACTTAAATTTGATGATGACGATGATGATGATGGGATTTTAATATAAATTTATAATGTAAACATGAGATTCATTTAATTTGGATTACTCTTAAATAGTTTTTTTATATTTCTATATAATTCTTAATCTAAATTTATAATGTAAACATGAGATACACTTAAATTTGATAATGATGATGATGATGATGATGATAACAGATTGATTAGATATTTCATTTAATAAATGCATTTAATAAAGTATCCAAATTGTCCAAAATAAATCCATTTAATAATATATATTTCAATTTATATAGTTTTATTATATTTCAATGTAATTTTTAATATAAATTTATAATGTAAACATGAGACACACTTAATTTAGATTATTTTTAAATAGTTTTATTATATTTGTATATAATTTTTAATCTAAATTATTAATGTAAACATGAGATACAATTAAATTTGATGATGATGGTGATGACAATGGTTGACGATGGCGATAAGAGATTGATTAGACCATTTTAAAATTTTATTTATATGCTAAAAAAGAAGTAAAATAAACACTCCCATATCACCATAGTTTTGTTGAGTTAAAAGGTTAAGAAGGTTGGTAGTTTGTGTTAGACACAAGCATGATAGAGACAAAATATGAATGATAAACTCTGAATTGTCGTTCTTATTGACACAGATGTACATCTATAGTACATTGGAGTGTTCGTTGGATTCCATATTCCAAGGTCTCTTGGACTCCCCTTGACTGTTCAACTCCCACACCTTATCCCTTAGCGGATTAGGTGTCCAACATTCCCCCCTTTAATCCGAAGGGGTATGTATGATTCCAAGAAGAGATCTGTAATACAAGACGTGAAAAACATGCATGGAAACACTAGGCAAACACGTACCAAGGAAAGTGTTCAACAACTTCATAATAATAAGAAAATATAATGTTCTTGTTGGGGTTTCCATGTTTTGGCTAGATTGGCAAGACCAAAATATGAGACAACATCATAACCACTTTAGGGCCCTAGGATCTAGCCCTCCTGGACCCGGAGAGGGATCTCTCCATTAAAACAAAGAATGGTATATCTTTGAAGCTCAAATGAGATGTTAGGCTAGGTATGAAGCACAAAGGGGGTTTAAAATGATTTGGTTGGTTGGTTGTTGGGTTGGTCATGAGATCATAGACTGAGAAGGTAATAGGAGGAAAGGAGAAAAATAGCAGGAAGTTTCAGCAAAAGAGGATAAGTCAAGACAATGCCATCCATTGGGCTATGGAGTCATGAAAGGGAATTACTTGCACACAACTAGCCAAGGCTTTCAGAGGGCAAGTCATCTATACTAAAGGATATTTTCAGATAGATGATGGAATGGAAACATTAAGGGAAGAAGGTGAAAGAAGGAAAGCAACCCAATTTCTGTCTATAGATCAGGTCAGAAGTCATTTAACTCCAGACCTGCTTGGACATACTCAAAGGCAGCTTTCAATGGAGGGACAAAGGGGAAGCTTATAGATCGGACCAGAGGTCATTTAACTCCAGGTCATCTTTAGCATGCTCCAAGGGAAAACAGAGATAAGTTTAATAAATCCGAGGTCTGTAGATCAAAGAAGGACTTTGAACCTTCAATGCTTTGACACCAGCAAGAACATCCAAGCAGCAAATCCAAAATTCATACATCAGCTAGCAGCATATGGAACCACTACACTGGTTAAATTAGCTGAATTTACTCTTAGATTCACTATCGGCAGAAAACATTAAAGGCAAGGAGAGCAGAAACATAGGGTACCTAACAAGGGTAAATCTTATGCTATATTTCTGATGCGAGCCAGAAGACCAATGAAAAGCATGAAAATGCAGCAAAACAATAAGATAAGGAAAACATCACCCGTAGTAACAGACCAGGATTCTGTGAAATTTGCTTGATTAATTTATTCAAAACCAGTCACATACACTGAGCTCAATGGCTAATACATTCCATACTTTCTCCTCCCAACCTACTACATAACAACTACTCTGCTACTCTCTCCCAAGACTGTTCTAACAGTCAAACTGAATCCTTCTAACAGCAATCGGCAAAACTGAACAACAACCTTTACAATATGTTGTCGGGAATTCTTATAGGAGAAGAGAATAAAAAGAATAGATATACATATCATGATTTTTCTAAGCGTCACTGCCTCCTGCTGTGTCCTGTCGCTCTGCACAGCTTGAGCCTGGGCGCTGCCCTCTCAGCCATCCCTGCTCCCATCCCTGGTCCTCTCGTCCTCAGGGACTCACGGATCTGACTGGTTCCTTCCTTTTCTGCTCCAGCCTCAGGGACTCTCAGATCCGTTCGATCGGCCTCCCTCGCCGGATCTACTTGGATCCGCTCCTCTGCCTCGGGGCCTCTTCCCGTAGGATCTAATCGGTTCTTTTCTTGCATCACATCGGCTCTGAGATGCTTCGCCTTCTGCTGTTGCATTATGCAGATTAGGTGTATGGTTGCTGATTAGATATTCTCGACCATGGAGACCCAGGGCTCGCCCCTCGGTCCTTCGCATTCTTCCCCCCTGATGTTGAAGCTGCTTTCTCCTCTTTGCTAGCTTCGTTGCCTAAGAAGAAGAAGTCTGAAGCCGCCAAGTTTGTCAAAAAACTTGTTGATGTTCCTGAGGTAAACCTTCCTCCTGAGGGCCCGATCCAGGTCACTTTTTCCCTGGCAGATCGAGCCCTGGTGGGTCAATTCACGGGCCTTTGGCCCTCGCCAAAATCAACGGAAAATTGGGTTGTTAAGAACTAGATCTCACTGATCAATAACAAAGTCACTTCATATTTCCTGGGAAGAGGCTACTTCCTGTTTGAGTTCAACACTAAGGAGGAAAAAGACTTGATCTTCAGGAATGGGCCCTATTTCATGGGCCCTCAGGGTCTCTACCTTAATAAATGGACCCCTGACTTCGATCCGGCTATGGATGTCCCGACAGCAGTCCCTGTCTGGGTTCGGCTCCCAAATATTCCAGTGCACTGTTGGAACTGGGATTCCCTCAAGCACATAGGAAATGCATTGGGAAAGTTCATTTACAGAGCAAACAACAACGATCAGTATGGTTGCGCCCGAATCTATGTCGAAGTGGACTTAGAGGTGGGTCTCCCGAAGGCTATCAAAATAAAGGTTGGCAGTTCGACGCATGTGCAAGTGCTGGACTATGAGCAGCTCCCTTTCAAATGTCGTAAATGTCACATCTACAGTCATTTTGCAAGAGGGTTTCCAAACAAAGGGGAAGTAGAGAAAGGAAAGGAAGATGGTTGGAATCAAGTTAAGCGGCCAAATACCTCTCACAAGAAATCTAGGGCCCCAAATGGCCAAGGCCCCTAGCCTGCCTCCGCCCAAAATGTACCTCCGCCAAAAAGTCAAAAAAATAGGTATGAGTTCTTAAGCTCTGAAGAAGAGGTTCCTCAGGAAGAGGATAGGCAAGATAAACCCTCAGAAAAAATGACCTCAGCAAGATCAAGACCTAAAGAAAGTGCCACAGAAAGAAATAAGGATAAGCGAACAGAAGCCTCCGAGGAGGAACATGACTCGGAGGATTCAGAGGAGGAAGGAGAAATAGGAGATAAGCAGACATCGGTCAGAAGACCAGCAAGGGGCCGCAAAACTACTAGAGAAAAAAGAGATCAGGAAACTTACAAAGACAAACTTCAGGGTAGTCAGCGCACTCTAGAGAAACTCCTTGGAAAAAATTCGAAGATATCTAAAAACCAAGCACAGGGTTCCAAGGGAGCCCATCATCATAAAAATAAATGATGAAGATTGTCTCCTGGAATTGCAGAGGAATGGGGAGTAAAGTGAAAGAAGAAGCAACGAGAAGCCTTATAAGAATAGAAGCCCCAGATACTCTTTTGATCCAGGAGACCAAAATGGAGGACAATGAGTTTCTCCAAACCAGTAAAAAAATTTGGAAGGGAAGCAGAGGCCAAGCAGTTTCAGCATAGGGAGCTTCTGGGGGGTTGGGCTCTCTCTGGAATCCTCTCAAGTATAGGTTGTTCACTGAGATACACAATACCCACTGGCTATTCTTGAAGCTACAACCTGTGGACTCGAGGGATACATTCTGCCTTTTTAATGTCTATGTCCCAGCAAATATAGGGGAGAAAAGGGAGTGTTAGGACTCCGTTAGACATCTGTCGGAGTCAGAGAACTTGGAAAACATCATTATTGCAGGTGATCTAAATCTCACTTTGCGCATGGAGGAAAAGCGAGGAGGCACAATCGTAAGGGACCCAAGAAGGGAGTGGGTGGAGGATCTCATGCAGGACTAGGATCTTCTCGATATCCCACCAGAAAATGGTAAGTACACCTGGTCCAATAAAATAATAGGCCCCGGTCACATTGCTGCTAGACTAGATAGATGTTTGGTGCAGAATTATTTTCTTTTGTTGGGCTTAGAATCTAGATTGCATATCCTCCCTTGCAGTGTTTCAGATCATAAGCCTATTATGCTTGAGATGTTGGATCACAAGGATCTTGGCCCCATACTTTTCAGATTCAATCCTCTTTGGGTCAAGGATCCTGAGTTCCTGAATTTGGTTCAGGACAGTTGGAAATTGCTAGTGAAGGGTTCACCTTTCTTCATCTGGGAAGAAAAACTTAGAAGACTGAAACTTATTCTTAAATCATGGGCCAAATCTCTCCCCACCCCTGCAAAAGAGAGAAAGCAGGCCCAAGACAAACTTGCTCAGCATCATGCTCAAAGTGAAGAAGTAGAAATCACTAAAGAAGTGTTAGATAAGGAAGCTGAGCTTCAGCAAATATTCCATAAAGCCTGCCTTTCGGAGGAAGAGCATTGGAGACAAAAGTCTAGGAGTTTATGGCTTAAAGCAGGAGACAGAAACTCCGCCTTCTTTCATAAACAAGCTCAAGCTAGAAAGAGCTTCAATTCTATTGCAGAAATCAAAGAAGGTAACTCGACTCACAAAGACTTTGGGAGCATAAAGAGAGCATCTTTCTATCACTTTCAAAATATGTACAGAGAAGAGGGAGTGACTGACCCAAACTCTAAATTTTTGGAGGCGGTTCCTCCTAAGATCTCCCCTTTAATGAATCAGCATCTTGAAGCTAAGATCTCTATAAAAGAAATAAAATATGCTCTCACCGACATGGAGCCCGACAAAGCCCCAGGCCTGGATGGCTTCACTGCAAGATTCCTCCAAACCTATTGGCAGATTGTGGAGAAAGACCTCTACAAAATTATCTTGAAATCTCAAAATTTCCAGAAAATATGGGGCAGCACTAACTCTACCTTCCTTGCCCTCATACCCAAGGAAAAGGGCGCCAAAGAATTTAATTGGTTTCGCCCCATCTCTCTTTGTAATATTGGATATAAATTAATCACAAAGGTGATTGAAAATAGGCTTAAAGGCATCCTCCCAGCCATCATTCCAGAGAATCAAGGCAGGTTTGTTCAGGGGAGACAACTTGCTGACAATTTCATCCTAATGCAAGAGGCGATTCATTCGAGCCAGCTTCGCAAAGAGAAAGGTATGGTAATTAAACTATACTTGGCAAATTCTTTTGATCGTGTCAGACTTAGTTTTCTTTTGGAAGTCTTGCATAAATTTGGCTTTGGAATGGGCTTTATCAATTGGATCCGTGCTTTTATTTTTGATCCCTGGATCGCTCCCTTGGTGAACGGGAGAGAAGCTGGCTTTTTCAAAGCTTCTAGAGGGCTTAGGCAGGGTTGCCCCCTCTCTTCGCTTCTCTTTGTCATCCATGTTTCTGTCCTGAGCTTCTATCTAGATCAGAAATTGGTTGATCAAGAGATCTTGGGGATCAACATAGCCAGAGGGGTAAAAAATGTAAATCATACTTTGTTTGTTGATGATACCCTCTTGTTAGGGGCTGCCTCTGTCAGATCCACCTTAAAGTTCAAGGAGGTTCTGGACAATTACAACGAAGCTACAGGCAACAGTTTAAACAAAGGTAAATGCAAATTTTTTTGTTGGAATATCTCTGCCTCCATTCTTTCTGCCATCACCAGAATTCTGGCTTTACTGCCTCCCTCAGTTGGACCTCTTTTACCTATCTGGGCTTTCCTATCTTCCGTAAACTATCTTACAGCAGAGACTGGATCCCTCTATTGGATAAATTCAAGGCAAAAATTCAAGCATGGGGATTCTCATGGTTAAACCTTGCTGGAAAAACTGTCCTCATCAAATCCGTTCTCAGTAGTCTCCCCATCTTTCAATTCTCTATAATCCTTGCTCCCATTGGCATCATCAAGAAAATGGAAGCCTTCATATGCAAATTCTTCTGGAAAGGTGGCAATCACAATGACAGGAAAATCCCTTTGGTAAGCTGGGAGGAAATATGTAAGCCTCAGAATGAAGGAGGCCTAAATTTCAAATATCTCAGCCTCCAAAACACAGCCATGGGAGCCAAGATTTTCTGGAGAATCATTGGTCCACACCCAGGTTGGGCGCAAAGATATTTATGGAGGAAATATTTCACAGGGAAGTGGAAAAGATGCCTGGAAACCTCACTTCCCACCTCGGGATCGCAATTGATCAAAATTTGTCACAAAGCAGCTCCTTTAATCAGAGACAGAGCGTATTGGATACCTGGAAACGGCAAAGAAGTCAGGATATGGGACGATAGCATCATGATGCATCCCCCATTATCGAGATACAGTTCTCTGCAAGCGCTACGATCGTGGCTGGACAGAGCAGGTTGCCTTTCACTATGGGACATTACGTTGTGGGCTGGCAGCAACTGGTTGGGATGGAGACTTTCGCCTGTTCCTCCAGAGCTGATACAAGAACGCGATCTCCTTCTCACTCTGCTGAATGGTAAGGCGCCTCTGCGCGTTGGAAGGAAGGACGTTCGTGGTTGGGGAGCCGCCCCAGGGCTGTATACTGTTGCACAGGGGTATAAAAGCCTCCAAGATCGTCCACACGTCCCTCCTGACCTTACTGTGTGGAAGGGGCTCTGGAATTATAAAACCATGCCAAAATTTTACTCATTCTGCTAGCTGTTATGCCACAAACGAATTTTAACAGAAGACAGATTGAAGAATAAAGGGTTCCAAGGTCCCTCACGATGCCACTTGTGCTGTGACAGTGAAGAGAACGCCCAGCACATTATCTTGGACTGCAAATACTCAAAAGAAATCTGGCAGAACCTCTTGAGCCATTGGAAAATAGAATTCATCTTACTTACGTCTATCTTTGACTTATTTGCAAACTGGCGAAACTTCTACCCATAAATGCTCCCAAAAAACGAAAGTTTTAAAGTTGCATGGCTCTCCTTGCCGAAATTTATCTGCCGGCAAATATGGCTTGAGAGAAATAGAAGATTCTTCAGAGACAAAAGCTTAAATCTGCAGTTCACCATCATCAAAATAAAAATTCTATGGAAAGAAAGTCTGGGGGAGCACTTGTCGAACTCGAACCAAAGTTAGCAAGACTTAGACTGGGGTGCCTCGTTGGATCTCCAATTCTCTGGAGAAACAAGGCAACATAAGGATAAAAAAGAGTGGAAATTCATAGGGAAGGATAATGAACTATCTGATTTTCTCATCAGGAAATCCAGATACACTATGTTCTTCGATGGGGCAGTGAAAGGCAACCCCGGATTGGCTGGGGCAGGAGGAGTTATAAAGAATAAGGAGGGCGGAATTATGAATAAGTTCGCTTGGGGATTAGGACAATCCACCAGCATTCAAGCTGAACCCTTGGCACTTCTTCAAGGTCTCAAGCAAGCAAAGGCCTTTGGTCTATCTGATGTTAATATTATAGGAGATTCTCAGTCCATTATTAAAGTCTTATTGGAGGATTCTTCTCCTTCAGATCTTAGATTGGCAAGAGTGATTTCAAGAATCAGAATTCTGGTGAAATATTTTCATACTGCAAATTTCCTTCATGTATTGAGGGGGAACAATAAAGATGTTGATCTGGAAGCCAACAGGGCGGTGCCACTTCCCGCTGGCTCTCTCTTGCAAGACGGAATTGAGGAGTGGGACTCCATACCATAAAATATATTTATGTTTTACTGCATTATACTGAAACATTTTGTTTGTACATTTAAGATAGGAAAAATAACGAAGATAGATTCTCTAGTCTCGAGTAAATAACGTGGATTTCCAAATTTTGGGGCCTATGATCAGTTAGTGGAAGAAAGTTTAAGGACTATGCCTGACCTATTGTAACCAGTGAAAGGCATTTTGGCCAATATCTAATATAAATCCATATCCATTTTTGTAAAAAAAAAAACAAGAATAGATATACATTTAATTTGTTTCATTAAGACAAAATGGCGGAAGCATTCACGCCCATGCTGCCTAATGTTTCTTCGTCGACTATGTGTACTTTGTAGTCTGGTTTAGAGCTCTCTGTCAGGTCGATATTGACCTCGGATGTGTTCTTGAATGTCCTTCTAGCTGTAAGGCCCTCTGTTTTGTCTTTTGAAGCAAGTAAGGTGACTGAAAAGGTCTTCAGGTCTCCATGCTAACATAACTGCAGTCCTGACAGTCTTTAAGAAGCTTCTGTCAGTGTAATTAATTGTTTCTGGGCTCGAGGAGGCATGGAGACTGCTGTAGGAAGGTGTACCTTTGTAGAAAACAAGTTCTACTGTTACATAGCACTGATATGACTTATTGGTGCACTCTTTGGTCCTGGAATTGTGCCTTAATCCTTTGAACATAGGATTAGCACTTTGAATCTTCAATTACAAGCCTTAATCCCTCAAATCCGTCTCTGCTGCTTCACTGGGCCGCTATAATGGTCTCTCTGTGATTCCTGTACAATGAAATAAACTTGTTATGCAATCTCAAGGGTGGTGGAAGAGATTCTGTGGAGGCCGGAGGAATGGTGGCAGAGAAAAGAGGCCTTTAGTGTTAAACGCAGAAGTTTAGCTTTGGCTAAAATACAAAGGGAAAAGGGTGAAATGAAATGAATCAAGACCTTTGAATGGTGGGACCCGGTGGGCGGAGGGTGACTAAACTTAGACCGTTAGATCTCAGGAGGAGATCAACGGACGGCAGAGATCGAATGATGAACTGTTCGGGAGATCCGACGAAGAAATACGATGGAGGGCGCGATCCAACATGGACCTTCGATCTTGGATCAATGGACGGACCTGATGGAATCGGCGGATCGCAATCGAGGGGCGTAGCGGGTGGCACAGTTTGGAATTTGCGATTGAGATTAGAGCGATTCAATGCCAACCGTCCATTCTGGGTCAGATCGACAGCGGAGATTCAATCGGCGAGGAGAAAGAAGGGCCACGGGGCAATGATGCGATGGAACACCGACCATCGAATCTGGCGGGAGATCGATGGTTCAAATGTAATCGGAGGGGCGGAAGGGAAAGGCGATGAGTGTGCATCGATTAGCGCTGGCCCGTTGGATCAAACTATGGATCAACGGCGGAAATCGCAATCGCAAAGGGGCAGCGATTGATCATTTCGTTGCGATCGGAGCGGGGAAAGTAGGAAAGCGCAGACCGTTAGATCTATTCAGATCAACGGCGGAGATTGTATCCGCGGCACTACAGACCAAAACTCAATCGCATCGGGATTTTTAAGTTAACACATAGAAATGCGCTCGCCCGATGGTGTGATTGCGATTAGCGCCTGAGACTTAAGCGCTTGGTCCTGGGCGCGGGGCATATGGCAGGGAAGTGGTTAAGGGGCTAGGCCTTAATATAAGGTAGAAAGTGGGTTTTTTTTTGGCCCATTTTAATGCATTTTAAGGCCAAAGAAGGGTAATGATAGAGAGGAAAAGGGTTTATTAAACCAAACAAAGAGTATTTGCAAGGTCTAAAAGGGGACTTGAGATGGTTTAGAGGGTTAATGGGGGAAATAGAGAGGGGTAAAAGGGGATGAAGCAGAGGTTTAGATGGGGTGATATAAGGGGAAAAAGGAGGCCTTTTGGGCATTTTTTCACAAACAGAGGGGCTTTATAGTGGGAATCAGCAGGGGAGATTTTGTCAAAGGACAAAGGCACAAGGAGGCTTCAAGGATGATGTGTTTTCAGGGGAAATGCATTCCTTGAAGGCTCAAAAAAAATTTAGCCCCCTGTTTTCTTGCCAAAAAATTTATAGGGGGCTAATAGTGGCTCCACATGGGGATGGCTTCTTCTCGAAGGAGTCAAGAATTCAGAAATGATCTTTGGTGTAGGTCAGATGACTAGTACTTGACTCATCCATTTTCTTTCTTGGATCAGCTGCCACAAATCATGAAGACATCATATCAGCAGTAAAATTCTCCCAAACAACTACCTACCCACACTATAGTCCAAAAAAATTTCTTCTGGGCGCATTTGGACTTGCAGACCCTTTACATCATCAATTTTTACAAACAGGAAAATAAACCTATTCTAATTCTACCCTTATTACTCCATGAGACCATATTAAACTGTTGGTCTCATAGTTTCTCTACCTAATCTAGTATCTTCTAGGATTAAACTGTCTAGCAGATTTCTTCTCTACATTCTAAGACAGAAATTGAAAACATTCAAGCCAGGATTAGACTGTCTGACTTGCTAGACTTTGCAGGAATTAAAAACAACTAACTACATGCTCACAAACTAAGATTTATTGAGCTTTTCCTACCTACCCTACTCTAACTGGAATATTTACAAGTCTAGCTTATAAACATTGTCTTCCAATGTAACTAGTCCATCAAGTGATCCCATGACTAGTCCTTTCTGCTCAGCTCCTTGAGCAGGCTGGATAGGCAGGGCAACTCCCACTCTTTTAGTTCAATAATAGCAGCTTTGAAAAAATTTATTTCTGTTTGCAACATGCTGCTCAAAAAGACCTTTGATCCTTCCTCAAATCTTTGCAAGAAATGAGCATAAGGATCATGAAAAGATACCTGGCTATGAATATCTGGCAGGAAGGCTTCAACCAGGATCTCTTCTTCTTTCACTGGATGGAGAAAAAGACTCTCTTGGAGTAGAGTGTCTCCTTCATCTTCTGAACTGGAGGACTCATCGTATATTGCAACTGAGTCCCCTTGGAGCTCTGATATATTCTTCTCTGATGCGCTGAGCTCCATGAAAAGATCTATGTGTTTCTGAGCAGTGGTTTGTTCCATTGCTTCCTCTTTTCCAAGAGAAGGCTCATTATTTTCATCTTGCTCAAGAATCTATTCTTTGCTTTCCTCCTCATCTTCCGAAAGGAAAGACTTCTGACCACCGATCTCATGACACTCATCACTGATGCTTTCATAACTTTCCCCATCAGTGTCATAGATAGGCTGACTGGGTTCACTGCTTCTCTGGAGTTGCTGGCCCTGGCTTTTCTCCCATGGGTCTACTAATGATGGTTCTGCAAGCTCAGGTTCTCTCTGGAAACAATCATCATCAAATAGATCATAACTAGGAAAGTCATAATCGTAACCAATGTCACCAATCAAACCCGTCGGATTCTCAGCAGGTCTTTCTTCGTCCCAATCCACAGAGGATTTTTTTGGATCTGTATCATCAAACTCAATAGACGAGTGAGCAAGGGAATTTGTTCTATAAAAGACTTCGGAGGTGGATCACTGATTTAATATCTGATCAATCTCTTCTTCTGTCAAAAGGGGGGTTTCCCTTTTATCATGGACAGAAGAACAACAATCCTCTTTCTCTTGTGTTAGCTGATTGGGAGGAAGGATGTTTTCTTGAGCCTCTTCTTCCACATCAGATTCTGCCTCTTCTATGTGGTCCCTTGTTTCCTCAAGGCAGCCTTCCCTATTATCTTTTTCCATTAGGCGTTGATATTCTCTAATCAGCGTAACACAAGACATAGGGAAGCAATCAGGTAGTCCCTGATCACTTTCCTCTTCGTCTTCTATAGACTCTTAAGCATCATACATGTCTTGCTCATCCTCTCGGTCTCGAGTTTTTTCTTGTTCTGGGAGAGGCATGGGCTGTTCTAAATAATCCTCATTTTCATTCAAATTAGCCATATACATCTCTAGCACTTTACCAAACGTTTCTGTTAATTCATATAATTGGTCATACAAAGCATCATACTTTGTATCCCTGTCCATGTTTGGATTCATGCTTTTGCAAAGAATGCTACTGCTTCATCTCAACCAGTTCAGAGTCCTCCACCAGTGGAGTCATCAGGTCTTTGGATCATAGGGAGTGTGGAGTCGCCAGGTGGATGAATTTGACTGTTTGGAGCAAGCTGTTGTCCACCATCAGTAGCTAAAAGCCAATCTAAAGGCAAAGTGGTCTCTCCCCAGTGGAGTCGCCATTATGTTGGTGACAACAATGGGAGATAGACAAATTTTATCAGTTATAGGCTCTCGGATTTTTTCCCCAGTGGAGTCGCCATTATGTTGGGGTTCCCATGTTTTGGCTAGATTGGCAAGACCAAAAGATGAGGCAACATCATAACCACTTTGGGGCCCTAGGATCTATCCCTCCTGGACCCGGAGAGGGATCTCTCCAATAAAACAAAGAATGGTATATCTTTGAAGCTCAAATGAGATGTTAGGCTAGGTATGAAGCACAAAGGGGGTTTAAAATGATTTGGTTGGTTGGTTGTTGGGTTGGTCATAAGATCATAGACTGAGAAGGTAATAGGAGGAAAGGAGCAAAATAGCAGGACGTTTCAGCAAAAGAGGATAAGTCAAGACAGTGCCATCCATTGGGCTATGGCGTCATGAAAGGGAATTACTTGCACACAACTATCCAAGGCTTTCAGAGGGCAAGTCGTCTATACTAAAGGATCCTTTCAAGTAGATGATGGAATGGAAACATTAAGGGAAGAAGGTGAAAGAAGGAAAACAACCCAATTTCTGTCTATAGATCAGGTCAGAGGTCATTTAACTCCAGACCTGCTTGGACATACTCAAAGGTAGCTTTCAATGGAGGGAAAAAGGGGCAGCTTATAGATCGGACCAGAGGTCATTTAACTCTAGGTCAGCTTTAGCATGCTCAAAGAGAAAACGGAGATAAGTTTAACAAAGCTGGGGTCTGTAGATCAGAGAAGGACTTTGAACCTTCAATTCTTTGACAGCAACAAGAACATCCAAGCAGCAAATCCAGAATTCATTCATCAGCTAGCAGCATATGGAACCACTACACTGGTTAAATTAGCTTAATTTACTCTTAGATTCACTATCGGCAGAAAACATTAAAGGCAAGGAGAGCAGAAACATAGGGTACCTAACAAGGGTAAATCCTATGCTATATTTCTTATGCGAGCTAGAAGACCAATGAACAGCATGAAAATGCAGTAAAACAATAAGATAAGGAAAACATCACCCGTAGTAATAGACCAGGATCCTACGAAATTTGCTTGATTAATTGATGCAAAACTAGTCACATACACTGAGCTTAATGGCTAATACAGTCCATACTTTCTCCTCCCAACCTACTACATAACAACTACTCTGCTACTCTCTCCCAAGATTGTTCTAACAGTCAAACTGAATCCTTCTAACAACAATCGGCAACAACTGAACAACAACCTTTACAATATGTTCTCGGGAATTCTTATAGGAGAAGAGAATAACAAGAATAGATATACATTTAACTTGTTTCATTAAGACAGAATGGCGGAAGAATTCACGCCCATGCTGCCTAATGTTTCTTCGTCGACTGTGTGTACTCTGTAGTCTGGTTCAGAGCTCTCTGTCAGGTCGATATTGACCTCGGATGTGTTCTTGAATGTCCTTCTGGCTGTAAGGCCCTCTGTTTTGTCTTCTGAAGCAAGTAAGGTGACTAAAAAGGTCTTCAGGTCTCCATGCTTCCATAACTGCAGTCCTGACAGTCTTTAAGAAGCTTTTGTCAGTGTAATTAACTGTTTCTAGGCTCGAGGAGGCATGGAGACTACTGTAGGACGGTGTACCTCTAGAGAAAACACGTTCTGTTGTTACATAGCACTGATATGACTTGTTGTTGTGCTCTTTGGTCCTGGAACTGCGCCTTAATCCTTTGAACACGGGATTAGCACTTTAAATCTTCAATTACAGGCTTAAATCCCTCAAATCTGTCTCTGCTGCTTCACTGGGCCGCTATAATAGTCTCTCTGTGATTCCTGTACAATGAAATAAACTTGTTATGAAATCTCAGTGGTGGTGGAAGAGATGTTGTGGAGGCCGGAGGAATGGTGGCAGAGAAAAGAGGCCTTTAGTGTTAAACATAAAATTTTAGCTTTTGCCGAAATACAAAGGGAAAAGGGCGAAATGAAATGAATCAAGACCTTTGAATGGTGGGACCTGGCGGGCGGAGGGCGATTAAACTTAGACCGTTGGATCTCAGGAGGAGATCAACGGACGGCGAAGATTGAATGATGAATTGTTCAGGAGATCCGACGAAGAAATACGATGGAGGGCGCGATCCAGTGTGGACCGTCGATCTTGGATCAATGGATGGACCTGATGGAATTGGCGGATCACAATCGGGGGGCGTAGCGGGTGGCATAGTTTGGAATTTGCGATTGCAATTGGAGCGGTTCAATGCCAACCATCCGATCTGGGTCAGATCGACGGCGGAGATTCAATTGGCAGGGAGAAAGAAGGGCCACGGGGCGATGATGCGATGGAGTGCCAGCCGTTAGATCTGGCGGGAGATCGACGGTTCAAATGTAATCGGAGGGGCGGAAGGGAAAGGCGACGAACGTGCATCGATTAGCGTTGGGTCTTTGAATCAAACTATGGATCAACAGTGGAGATCGCAATCACAAAGGGGCAGCGATTGATAATTTTGATGCGATCAGAGAGGGGAAAGTGGGAAAGCGCGGACCATTAGATCTATTCAAATCAACCGCAGAGATTGTATCCGCGGCGCTACAGACCAAAACTCAATCGCATCGGGATTTTTAAGTTAACACATAGAAATGCGCTCGCTCGATGGTGCGATTGTGATTAGTGCCTGGGGCTTAAGCGTTTGGTCCTGGGCGCGGGCATATGGCGAGGAAGTGGTTAAGTGGCTAAGCCGAAAGGGGCTAGGCCTTAATATAAGGTAGAAAGTGGGTTTTTTTTTTTGCCCATTTTAATGCATTTTAAGGCCAAAGAAGGGTAACGATAGAGAGGAAAAGGGTTTATTAAACCAAACAAAGAGTATTTGCATGGTCTAAAAGGGGACTTGAGATGGTTTAGAGGGTTAATGGGGGAAATAGAGAGGGGTAAAAGGGGATGAAGCAGAGGTTTAGACGGGGTGATATAAGGGGGAAAAGGAGGCCTTTTGGGAATTTCTTCACAAACAGAGGGGCTTTATAGTGGGAATCAGCAGGGGAGATTTTGTCAAAGTAAAAAGGCACAAGGAGGCTTCAAGGATGATGTGTTTTCAGGAGAAATGCATTCCTTGAAGGCTCAAAAACAATTTAGCCCCCTGTTTGCTTGCCAAAAAATTTATAGGGGGCTAACAGTTCTAACTAGCAATATAATTGCACCTAGGTCCGGTGACATAAATACAATGAAAGGCCACAAGAAAACAATGGCTCAAATTGGAGCAAGGTAGGAGAATGCCTGCTCTGATACCACGTTAGACACAAGCATGGCAGAGACAAAATATGAATGATAAATAGTGAATTGCCTTTATTATTGACATATATGTATATTTATAATACATTGGAGTGATTGTTTGATTCCATATTCCAAGGTCTCTTGGACTCCCCTTGACTGTTCAACTCCCACACCTTAACCCTTAGTGGATTAGGTGTCCAACAGTCTGACAAATATTTTGGAAACTAGATCAAATGTGACTATTAGAATGGACAAACTTAGAGAAGTGATTTTAATCTTCAACACTACTAGGATCACATAGGTGACAAACTATTTCATCCCATGGTGTTTTGGAAACTATGAAATTCATAAAAATAGTTTTGATCTTGGAAATGTTCATTTTCTTCTTAACATTAGTTAAAACAAAGAGATAATTTTCATTTTTGATATTGGGCTTGATCACCTCCTTATAATATTGTAGTTTCCTTTTTCCCTCTAACTCTTTATTTCCACATAATTTTCCTTAAATTTGGAAGTCATAATATTTCTAATACTATATTAATTCTGCAAGATGGCCTAGCCAAGTTTGGGCATCCTTATGCAACCCACACTTATAACAAAAGTGAGTTTTTTTGCTAGAGTTAGAAGTAATTGTAGGAAGCCTCTTGGCATCCATGTTGCATAACTTCTTCTTATACATAAAATACCTAGTCATAGCCATGATTTTGTAATGAACAAAGTTCGTTTACACTCTGATACCAATGTAACGAATATCGTTTGTACTATGCAGTGATCTTTAGAACACTTCTTACACGAATACATCCATTGAGGATAGGAAACATATATATTGAATAGTGTATAAAATAATTGATGTATAATGATTGTTACAAATGAGTGTCTGCTTATATACCTAGGCATGTGCCCCTTCATGAACAATCATGTCCTTAGAGACATGGCTCTTTATTAACTAATTATTATTTGATTAACTATATTATGATTATTATTTATTTACATTTATATTAATTTTCATATAAGTTATATTCATAACATTGTCTTCCTCTTCAAAAAGCTTTGTCCTCAAAACTTATTGCTGACAAGGCGTGTAATTTGTTTCTTGTCTTGTAATTTGTTTGTAGTTTCTACAAATTATTGGGCTTGTCATCTTTGTTGATACAAGATGATAGGATCCACTAATTCATAAATAAAATTGTCGAACTAAGAAGGGATCTGAACATCCTAAATTAGTCTTCCATGGAATCTTGCGGTTACTGGATTCTTCATGTGAAATTTTATCACAAGGCTAAATTGCACTTACATTAGTAGTCTTTAGAACATAAGTTTGTTGCTTATGTTTTGAGTGATACAAATATGTAAACTGATTGAGTTGTATTCCCTTGTGATTTGGGTGTCGATAAAGAGTTACTATGGTTTGATTTTCCCTTATCTTGTTTGTGGCAATTTCCTAATTTACTTCAGGTACTAATGTTGTTGAATTAGTTGCCTAATCTTCACTTGAAATTATTATTATTATTATTATTAAATAACTTTGTATTTCACACTCTTTTATATATATATATATATATAAACACTTCCTTTGGATTGAATATCTTCCTTTGAATCTTCACTTGAATAAAATAGGGGTTTTTAACTTAAATTAAATTATTTTAATCTTTCCCTATATATATTGAATAAATTTCTTTTTCCTAAGATATTATTGTCCAAATGTAATATCCTTATTTATATCTTTCTTTAAAATCTTTTTACTTTATCCAAACAAGGTGAAATAATTAAATTCTATGTTAACCGATGAGTTTTACGTTGATTGACTTTTGATGGTAATGTGAATTGCACCCAATTTAAAATGACAAGATATTTAGTGTTCAATCTCGAGATTCACATCATATCAATGTATCGATTTGGGATGGTTTTTTATTATTGTTTGCTTCGCTATTAGTTGGAAAAACAATAGTTCCATTTTCAATTGGCTTCTGCTATCAATAAACAGGGAATGAATTCTTCAGCCGACAATTTATTTATTTTGCACGTTAAACCCAAAAAAAAATAGTATGAGGGTTCTCCTTTCCCAACCAGTCTGAAAAGTGGTGAACAAGGAAACTAGATTTGGTTGTGCAACAACAACAAAGTTTGTGTGCAATGGTTGCAAGGAACACGATTTATGTCATTCAAAGGCAGTGGAGCAGGGTGGTGGCGTACGACAATTGGGGCAGAGTGCAGGTTGATGTAACTGGTCAAGTCAGTGACAATATGACAGGGAGAAGATTAGTTGTGGCAGAAATGTCTGGTCAGCTGTGGGAAGTCAGGGTGGCGGCTCGGCTGCCTTTTTATATTTTTCCCTTTTTAAAATATATATAGAAATAACTATATATAATATTTTTATCCTTTGTTTTTTCATATAAAATTTTGTATTTATTTTATGGTTGAAAGTCTAATTGTAGATTTGAGAACCTCTAAAAACTTGATTGGAAAATACTTGAATTGTGATGAAGTTGACAAAGGTTTGATGGCCAAAGGTCAGATCAAACTGGCTTTGTGCAATGATTGAGCGACTAGAGGATCGAACAATTCTGTTACCAATGTAATGAATAACATTCATAATATGCAATAATATTTAGAACATGGTACATGAAGACATCCATTGAGGATAAGAAACATATATATTGAATAATGTATAAAAGAATTGATATGTAATGATTGTATCAAATAAGGGCCCACATATATACCTAGGAAGGTGCCCCTTCATAAAAGGTCGTTTCCTTAGAGACATGAATTTTTATTAACTAATTATTATTATTATTATTTATATAAATTATATTCATAACAACTTTTAAGAGGAAAAATTTTTGCTTCAATCAAGAGGATGTAGTATGAAGTATTTCCTTTAATCTTGAGGTTGTAGGTTATAAACTAATGTTTGATTTGTTCAATATTCCTCTATGACTCTTTGGATATACTGCAACCCAAACCTCATATCCATATAAAATAACAACAATGACAAGAATCTCAAAGAGGAGCTTCTTTTTATCCCAAATCCAAAGACATGTTGACTTACAATTTCTTTCAAGTCTGTAGTAAGCTTCCCAACCTCCATTTATCCTTTTCTCAATGTTATAATTCCAATTAAGCTTGTGATGGATGTTAATTCCCATATATTTGTATAAAGGAACTTCTCCCAAGGAGATGTTGTCATAAACTAAAGTATTATAGGAAACCTTTTTGGATTCAATTATCATCACTTTATTTTTGTCAGTATTGACAATCACATCCATATTGGAGCAAAAATCTAGGAATATTTTGAGTTTTTTTCCAGGGTCATAATGGTTCCTTACCAAAAGAACAATATAATCATCATAAAGGAGAAGACTTATGACCATACTAGTGAGCATGGGGCCAACACAAACTACATCTTCCAAATACTCTTCTAGCTTATCAATGTATATGCCAAAAAGGGCATGGGATAAGGGACACCCTTGCTTGAATCCAATATTGTGTTTAATTTCCTCTGACCAGCTCTCATTGATCCTAAGATTGGAAATAACATTGTCAAATAGCCTTGTCACAACAAACATCAAGTCAACAAAAACCATTATCTCTTCTAGCCTCTTCAATAGATTTGTTCTAGGAATGGTGTCAAAAGCTTCTCTAAAGTCAAAAATAAAATAAAAGCGATCAATTTTATTATTGCAACATTCCTCTATGGATATCATAGGAGTCACAAGATGGTACATGCTTAAATGATATCTCCTAAATCCAACTTTATCTTAGCTCTCAAAATATTTATTTTAAACTTTAGATAATTTTATATATATATATATATATATATATATATATATATATATATATATATATATATATATATTTTCCTTTTCTTTTTTTTCTTTTTTTCTTTTTTTTTTTTTCTTTTTTTTTTTTTAATTTAATTTTTTCAAAAAAATGGGTATGAAAATTTTATAAAAAAAGAGAGTTGATATCTTAACCATAACCATTACATTTATTCAATAGTGCCAATATTCCTTGTTGGTTTGAGATTGAGCACAAAGGCTCAATCAAAACCTGCAAAGAATTACCCCATGAAACAAAAAAAATTAACTCTTTCCAACTGAATATTTTCCAAAATACTCCTAAAATCAATATGCATTTACACTCCATTTTTTCGCTACTTTAATTTAGACTGACTTTTGGTTTTTCTTGGTGAAATATTTTTCTTTTCCTTCCCCACTTTAATCCAATATACGGTTATTTTTACGTCGAGGGAATCCTTTAATGCATGAACCTTGTTATTTTCCATATCTTCCTTATTTTCCCAAGAAATTTCTTTTCTAGTTATTTTAAATGTGGATTTAGGGGGAAGTTCACCTTTCACTGGAATTTGTTGTTCTTGCACTGTTGTTGAATTTGATGGGTCCCCATGCACTTCTTCTTGACTAGTTGTCGATTGCTTTGAATAATCCTCTTTATCGATATTTTCTTCCTAAATTTCCTTTTCTTCATCTTGAGGTTCTTTAGCCTTATATACCAAGTAATGCTTTTACTAAGCTCCCTCACACCATATAGATCTCTGGTTATTTTTCCATGAGTTGTTGTTATGCAAACACTTTGGGAAGTTTTTGAGTTTGTACCCAGTTTCATAGCACACTCTACAATGAAAAGATACATTTTTGTAATCGCTATTTTGAGTCCACACATAATATGAAGTCGACAACTTAATTTCAATAGGAAAACCCTTGCTAAAATCTATCTCCACAGAAATTTGTGAATAAGTAGTTTTATAATACATTTTTCTTGCTATACCGCAACAATAGAACTTCCCTAACACATTTCCAATTGATCTGAAAGGAGTTCATTAGTTTTTTGTGCTAAGTGTCCTTTCAGTATTAAAAACATATACAATTTGTCTCTATTTGTTTGCTTAATGAATGAGTATTTTAACCATGAAAACATAGATGAATTTGTGATTTTTAAGCATGAAAATAAGCCTAAAGTGGATATGGTTTTGGATGTGGAATGGTCTCAATATTAAGTTTCTTGACCAAGTCTTTAGAGATTAAGTTTTCTTGTGACCCACTGTCAAACAGTGTGTCAATCTTGGTATGTTTGGATATGACCCTCGCACGAAACAGTTCAATTCTCTCTTCTTCATTTGGAGCTTGTATGTGACAGTTTGATGTACTAGTACTAGGTTTTGTTTCAATTTCTTTCCCCTTCATGTTCTTCAATCCCATGGCTATAATTTTTTATTCATCACCTGAATCCTCTCCTAGGTCATGTTGAGTTGTAGCTGCAGTTTTCTGGTTCCCTTTGTTATTGTTATACTCGGGTCTCTTTTCCGGATGTAATTTCCAACAATTTTTCTCTACATGGCCTTCTCTTGAAAAATGTTTACAAACCACTTTTTCTCCCTCTTTCTTGACAGATGCATTCTTTTTTCCCTTACCTTTTGAGGTCTTCGCTTTTTTTCCCCTTAAAATTTTTCTTCCTACTCTCATCAGTAATTTTTTTCCCTCTAGCTTCTAGATGTGTGGCCTGAACACAAACTTCATCTAAGATTTTAGGGTTAAACATGAGAATAGTATGTTTTAGGTAGCTTAGATAGCTATGTAAGACTCCTATGTACTTGAGCAAAGTATCTTGGCTCTGCAAATCTACCCCTAATAAGAGAGCTCTTCTCCTAAATTCTTGGGTGTAGTCTTGCACATTTTGTGCTTTCAAGTGTCGAAAATTTTGTCAGTAACTGTTCATTATGCCTTTCTGCATGTGAGCTAATGGATAAAAATGTTTTTTTATTGCAGTAATGAAATCAGTCCATGATAGAATAATCTTACCATGCTTTTTGATCTCCTCCTTTTTTTTGGATTCCTACCAAACAAGTGATGCACCTTTCATCCTCAATGAAGCTAGTTGTATTTTGGTATCATCATCATGAAGGTTTTGAATTCTCAAATAGACCTTCAATTGCCTAATCCAATTATCAAGCTTTTCTGTAATGACTTCACCATTACACAATGGCAATTTAAACTTAACATCAAGTTTTAGAAAAGGGCTTTTACTAGTGTTCTTTGACTTGTGTGATTGGTGTACTGAAGATGAAGTAGAGGAAGATGATGATGAGGGTGAGGATGGTGAATTTCCACTGCCTCCATTTCGTCCATTGCCCTTCTTTGATTTATCTTCATCATTGTGACCTCCTGATGATACTTGAACTTCCTTGTGAAGTTTGGATCCTTCTCCTTCTAGTCTTTCATTCCTTTCTTGATAAAGGACTCTCACCATTTCAGTCATGTTAAGGAATGCTTTCCTGAACACCCTTTCTTCTTCTTTGGGATCCACCTCTTCATGGTTTTCTTCTTCCTCTAGAGGCATGCTTAATGATGCTTCTGCTTCTTTTGGAGGTGAACTAGGTGGTGGAGAATGTGGCAATCTTGCCCTCATTTTCTGTGGCTCACTTTGAGATCATCTTTCTTCCACCAATTTTCCTTCTCCTCTCTTACGCTTGAGCCTACTAAGCATGTAAACCCTTGGAAACAGTTAAACAAATATTTGCAAACAAAAACACCAGAGAATAAACTCTAGCTCTGATATCAACCTGATCTGAAAGGATTGTATTAGTTTTTTGTGCTAAGTGTCCTTTCAGTATTAAAAACATGTACAATTTGTCTCTATTTGTTTGCTTAAGGAATGAGTATTTTAACCATGAAAACATAGATTAATTTGTGAGTTTTAAGCATGAAAATAAGCCTAAATAACACTGTACAATAGTGTATAACAGAGAAATACAATCACACATAAGTTTTACATAGCAGGTGTTGATGATATTAGCCCCCCCCCCCTTTCTAAAATTTTGTCAGGCAGCCCCATAAAACCATTCGAGACCCTCTCCTTTACCCTTAAAAGTCCATGTTGGGGCCTGAAAAACTCAGTATCCGCCTATTGTTTCCTTCTCTTGGCCTCGAAATTACATAAAAAAGGTCGTAAATTCAAATCTAAAAATATAAAAAAGGCCCAGCCCCTTTCGGTCTTGAGCCCCTCAAGTTTTCGCTCCATATAACCCAGGTGCTCGACCGAGCGCTAAGCTCTATAGGCGCTTAGTCAAATGAATATCGGGCGATCTCCGAGCCGTCGATCTGTACAGATTGGACGACGATTATTCATCTCTGCCGTACCCATAACCCACCTGCATGTCGTCCGATCAAATGATGAAATCAACGATCCGCAGCTCATCCGTCCCGGTGGTCCCCGCCTCGCATACACTGTTCCAAAACCGCCTGGTATCCATCGCACCGCCTTTCGGCGGTAGGCAGTATTTCCCTCGGGGCCAGTGATTCCATACAGCGCTCACCACGTGTCCCTGCATACGGCCCGAATACCGTCATTCATCACGCGCTATCGTTCGACTGAAGTCACGCAGCGATATTTACCACAATCATCCGATCTGGAGGTCATCATCTGACGGTCATCGCGCTCCGAAGCTGCATGAGAATTAACCCAAGCCAAAAGCGCCCCTGGCCCACTGTCTATTGTCTTCGGTGCTCTTCCAACCGTCGATCTCCTCCTGAGATCAGACAGTCGGGATTTGACTGTTTCCGTCTTTGACCGGCTCCCACAGTCAGCATTCCACGTCATCCGTTCCCGCTGTCTCGATGTCGTACCACCTGTCCCTCAGTCTTCCCCACGTGTTCTTTGCCACCCAGACCTATATTGGTTCATTTCTTCATTTCTTATGTATTTCCACGATCGTGATTGCTTTTCACCAACCTTCTCCATTTTCACCTTCCTCTGTCACGCTGCACTTCCCACCATTGTTCAGCGTTTCTCGACCGCCCTACCATGCCGCGTTGTCTCATCATGATCCTCACTGTGATCAGCCTCCCGTGCATGGTTTTCTTTAACAAATTCATGGGTTTTGCAGGTTCACAGCGGTGGAGAATTATCATAAATTACAGCCTCCGTTTTAGAGGCCACAAGCATGTCAAAGGACAATAATTCAGAGGAAGAATTTATGAAGAAAAGATCTGGGAGGATGTTACGACACCATTTGCATTAATAAAATAGGGTATCAAAACTGCTAAACCCTCTGGAGTTATTCAAAGTGCAGGCTTTTGCAGATGAAGACATTAATGTTGCGGCAAAGAGTATCAGTGGAAGATCCAGGAATTCAGTGTCCAATATCGAAGATCTTCAATCTTAATTCAAGATTTAGAAGGCAGAGGGTACAACGCACAAGAAACAATATCCTCCAGGTTTTATTTCAGCAGAAGTTACCTTCAAGAAAAGGACAGAATGTTAATGCAGCTATCCTCATATCATGTTCCTAAAGATATTTTCACCCAAAACATTTATTCTTGAAGACAGACTACAGGGTACGTGCATCACAAAAAAGTCATCAAGCAGTATGGGCATGCACGTCTCCACCATTTTGTATTAACTATGAAAACTAAATGTTCATCACCTACCTCTTTTACTATGTTTTTAGTTTCTCTTATAAAAACCATGAAGAAACGCATTGTAAAGGTTCCAGATTTTTATCAGAAAATTATGCAGTGAAAGGAATTTTGTATACATTTTGTAGAACTTTTTTATGAAGGCTCAGAGCCCATAGGGTCTCAGTGAGGAGGAGTTCTATCTTTCAAAGAGGATTCTGGTCTTTGGTATTTCACAGTCTGTAACTCTCTTTTATATGTTATTTAATATATCATTTCATCTCATCCATCTTTCCTGTATCATGTTTTGGAATGCGAGTGGCTCACTGATTTATGGTAAGGATTCATCCAAGTTGATGCCCATACTAGGATCAGTCAAGCGCTTTAAATATGGCTCGTGCATGATATTATGTTCCATTATTCATCTTAACCATAGTTCTGCTATATTAGTTGTTTTGAGAGGATGCTTTAAAATGCTATTATCATGTATGGATTCTTAGATTGGTAAGCCCATGCATGGTGGTATTGTATATCTGGGTATCAATTCAAGGCTAACTAATATCTCCTTGATATTTCTTTCACTACATACACTTTCTGATAATTTGTGTTTGTGAAGTATTTCTGAATCGGCCCGCTTTACAGTAAACTGTCTCTGAATTGTCTGTTTCTTTTGTATCAGAGTTCTGCATCTTGCCTCTACAGTATCTTTCTCCTGTGTCAGTTTCTGAGAGTTTGGTCCCATTCTATTTCATTTACCTATCTAAAGGAGATAGCATGTGAGCTGAAGCTGACAACTTCTTACGTTACATTATATGCTCCTTGCTATGCTAAGATTTCCTAGGCACTGGTCTATCACAACTCTAGGCTATCTCTAGGAGCTACAACATCTTTCTAGCATCGTTGCCGGGGACGAATTTAAGAAAATCAGAATCCTTGGGCCTCGAAAAAATCATATCCACTCTCTAAATAGGTGAGCACAGAGAGTTGAGAGTTGTATATCCCTCACCTTGGCGACTCCATATTTGTTATTTGATAAATCAATTTGCAGTCCTGGCTCCTCGTAAGCCACACCTGAGGTCAGATTCATCTAAGCCAAAGACACCTTCAACATCTGACCCTGACCAGATTATACACAGAAGAAATTGGAGGGAGAGGAAATCAGCCCATTCCCAAATTCCTGAAGTGTCCACAGAAGACTTTCCATCCTCTTCCTCTCAAGATTCTCCGTTGC
This sequence comes from Pinus albicaulis, assembly GCA_034641835.2. Classification (NCBI taxonomy): domain Eukaryota; kingdom Viridiplantae; phylum Streptophyta; class Pinopsida; order Pinales; family Pinaceae; genus Pinus; species Pinus albicaulis. The sequence goes on from CM076569.1 coordinate 19,082,717, forward strand.
AAATTCCTGACTCCACTATGGGAGATACCGATTACTATTACTCAGACAGTCCACCTAGAGAGGGTATCAGAAATAAAAACAATCTTCATCCTACTCCTGAGGTTGAAGAGGTCAAGGAAGTAACCGAAGTATCTTTTGTTAACAGACCTCTGTTCCCCTCAACTCCTCAAGCAGCAGTTGAGTATATTCCTATTATTGTTCATACTCCACTTCCTCCTCTTCCTCCTCTGACTCACCAAACTATTGCACTACCTCCTCCAATGGCTAATGTTTCGGCCTTCTTGATGAATAAATATGCTCCCCTGGCATTACCTCAAGTGTTAAATAATATGCCCCAAGATTATCTAAAGATCCTGCCTAGATTCAATGGAGAAAATGAGATTGATGCTCAGAAACATCTTGAGACTTTCTGCTCCTTTGCAGAGAAATTTAATTTTGAACATCTAGATGTGGTTTTAAGATTGTTTGTACAATCTCTTGATGGTGAAGCTCGAAAATGGTTTAAAACGTTGGCTAGCCGTTCTATTACCACTTGGGATAACATGGAGGACACTTTTCTCAGGACATGGGGAGAAAAGAAAGATCATGAAATTGTCTTATTGAGTTCAATACACTAAAGAAAAGACACAATGAGGGAGTGTCATAATTTATCAAGAGATTCAATAAATTGTATCTGAGTCTCCCTGCTGATATGAAACCCCATCAAACTACTGCTAAAGTTGTTTTTGTAGCAGCCTTTGATTCGGAATTTGGTTTCTCTCTCAGAGAAAGAAAGCCTGCTACTCTGGATGATGCTCAGGCAGATGCACTAGAGTTGGAAGAAAACTTTTCCTCCACTGGTAAATTAAAAGGAAAATTAGAACAAGATTCCAGAAGAAGGGGTAAAGAAGAGGTGTCTACTTCTAACCAAGATAGAGACTCGGACAAAATGGAAGAAATGAGCAAATTGATTAAGAAAATGGTTAAGCTTGAATTGGAAGCCAAGAATTCAGCCTTTATAAATTTCCAGAATGCTCCAAACAGAGGTTACAATCCTCAATATAGGAAACCACCCTTGCAAATATTTCCAAGGGAAGCAAAGGAGAAACAGGATCAAGTGCCACACCCATTGTACCTGGAAGGTCCAGTAGATGACTCTACTGAAGATGCCGCCTATAGGCTGGAGGATGCAAATCTTGCCTTTTCAAATAGTGATGGGAAAGAATGCCCTTTGTAAGGGAATGACGAAGCTGGGTGCTCATTGCAGAAAGAAGAAAAGACCAGAGACACAGAGGAAGCAAAATTTGATCATTATTGTAAACGGTTTGATGATTTCATGCAAGCACATTTTAATAGAAGATATGATCTCAGATCTTCTAGGAAGAGGACCCGTACCGAAGAGCAGGAAGAAGAGGGACTACCCCAGAAGGAAGAACCTGCTCAAAAGGAGTCTACAATGCAGAAAGTTGCAGACAAAGGTAAGAAACCTCTAAACAAACCTTTGCAGTCTAATGATCCAATTCCTTCTTCCTCAAAAGTAGTCATTTCTCCTAATGTCAAATCTGTTTCAAAAGAAGCCCAACCCCCAGTTGAAAATAAAGAGTTGAAAGAGGTTGTGATAGAAAAGTCCCTTCCTGCTTTCAGTCTGCAAAAAGAACTAGAAAAGGTCAAAATCTTAGTCCCTTTAACTGAACTGTTGAAACAGCCAGCATATCAGTCTCAAGTCACATCTTTCATGCTCCCTCCAGAAGTGCCAACCATCCCAGATAGTCTCAACCTCCAAGAAGAGAGACCCATGGTAGTTTTTGGCCCACATGTTGAGGAGATAGACCCCTCTACTCCTCCCTTCTATGTGTCTTTAGTGATCCATGACTTGCTATTACATAACTGTATGCTAGATTCTGGAGCTTCCCACAATCTTATGCCTCTGTCAGTCATGGAAAAACTGGGTTTACAAATCACACGTCCATATAAATACCTCTACTCATTTGATTCCAAAAGAGTTAAATGCTTAGGGATGATCAAGGATTTGGTGGTCAATTTGGCCCAAATCCCGGCAAAAAGTGTGGTGATGGAAATAGTGGTAGCTGACATTCTAGCTCATTTTGGTATGTTGCTGTCAAGGTCCTGGGGAACAAAAATTGGTGGATCAATTAAAATGGACTTAACATATGCCACTATTCCAGTTTTTGGTGGCCAAGAGAGGAAACTGTACAGGGAGACTAGATTTGTCAAGATGGTGACTAGGGCTGACAATTCTGTGAATTCACTTGTTTACTGTAAGGAAGGAGATTTCTCATGCTTGCTGCTAGAAGAAGATCAAGATTATGCTCATGAACCAACCTTCTGTCAAATCAAGACCAAGTAGCCCTCAGAAAATATGGAAGCAGGAATATGGACACTCCATTTTGATGGAGCAAATTCGAGGGAAGGAAATGGAGCTGGAGTGTTATTGATTTCTCCTGCAGGAAAATGGATTCCACTGTCTTTTAAACTAGAATATGAAGCCACAAATAATGTGGCTGAATATGAAGCACTTCTGTTGGGATTACAGACAGCTAGGAGCATGGGTATACAAAGTTTAAAGGTTCTGGGAGACTCAGAACTAATAGTCAGGAATCAGTGTCAGACCAAACAACCTAGGCTAAGGGCTTATAGGAATGAAGTTTGGGACATGATAGAAAATTTCTTCCTGGCATTCAATATCCAGTTCATGCCTCGAGAACAGAATAGGATGGTTGATTCCCTGGCTGTGGCTGCTAGTACATTTCGACCACCTCAGAACCCTCTTTTAAGATATGAAGTTGAGGTGCGTTATCGGCCTTCAATCCCAGACAATATCAAACACTGGCAGGTATTTGAGGATGAAGAACAGATGAAGAGATTCCTGGAAACAGTGGGATAATTCTCCAATATGGAGATTGATGATGAAGAAGAGGCTGAGCCTGAAGACACTCCAAAAAGAAATTGGGAGGAGAAAATGGTGGGTAATAAAGTGCTGCAGTTAAAGGGAAACATAATACCTAGAGGGCTGGTACCTCTAGAAAGATTATTTGATAAGAATGATGTCCCACTACAGCCAAACAAAGTGGTAGAAGAAAATTAGGTGGAAGACCTAAATTTGGGTATTGAGGCTGAACCCAAAATTGTTAAACTGTCCAAGAAAGTCCCTGAAGAATATAAAGAGCTATATCAGAAATTATTCCAGTCTTACAGAGATGTGTTTGCATGGTCCTATCAGGATTTGAAAACTTTTGATATCAGTATAATGCAACACAAAATTCCATTGAAGGCAGAGGCGAAGCCCCATAAGCAGAAGCTTAGACAGATCAATCCCCTGCTACTGCCTTTGAGAAAGAAATTAAAAAGCTGCTAAAGGCCAAAATAATTGTACCATTGAGGTACTTTGAATGGGTGGCAAACCTTGTCCCTGTACGCAAGAAGAATGGAGAGATAAGGTTGTATGTGGATTTCAGAAACTTAAACAGAGCATCCTTAAAGGATAATTATCCACTTCCCAAAATGGATTACATCCTGCAGAAAGTGGTTGGATCTTCTAGGATGTCAATGATAGATGGATTCTCTGGTTATAATCAGGTGGCTGTACTTCCAGAGGATCAAAAGAAGACTGTTTTCACCACACCATGGGGTACATTTATGTATGTCAGGATGCCTTTTGGATTGATTAATGCAGGGGCCACATTTCAGAGGGCAATGGACATTGCTTTTGTCTAGGAGCAGGATAAATTCTTGGTGGTATACCTCGATGATATCACTGTATTTTCCAAGAATGATGCTGAGCACATTGAACATCTGCGGAGGACTTTCGAGAAATGCAGAAGGTATGGTCTCTCTCTGAATCCTCAAAAGTCTTTATTTTCCTTAGAAGAGGGGAAGCTTTTAGGCCATATCGTTACTAAAGATGGGGTGAAGATAGATCCCAAGAGGGTAGAAGTTATAAACAGTATTGCTTTTCCCAGAAATAAGAAAGAAGTACAAGTGTTCCTTGGACGCATTAATTTCCTAAGAAAGTTTATCCCTAACTATGCTGAGATAGTTAGGCATATAACAGACATGCTTAAAAGGAATAATGAGGTAAAGTGGTCCCAAGAATCACGGGAGGAATTTACCAGGATAAAGAATGATTTTGCAGAAGCCCCTGTGTTGGTGGGGCCAGATTATGATAAACCTTTTATGATCTTCTCTTTTGCATCACCTCATACAATAGCAGGAGTATTATTGCAGAAAAATGAGGAAGGTTATGAGCAGCCTATTGCCTTTTTCAGTCAGGTGCTCCGCGATGCAGAATTAAAATACAACATATTGGAAAAGCAAGCGTATGCTCTAGTGAAATCCCTCAAAGCATTCCGTGTATATATCTTACGGTCTCACATCACTACATTTGTACCTGCAGCTGTTGTAAAATATATTCTTATTTAGGGAGACAGTGAAGGAAAAAGGGGTAGGTGGCTTGCTAAAATACAGGAATATGATTTAGACATTTGCCCTACTAAGCTAATCAAAGGACAAGGGCTCGCCAAAATGTTATCTGAATCAAACTATCAGTCCCTGGGCATAAATTTGTCCATTATAGCAGGTGAGGAATCTGAGGAGAAAGAAGAAAGACATGGAATTGGAGTAGCTACTCCAGAAACACAGCTAAAGTACCTCACCAGTCAATGGTACAAAGAGATAGTAGAGTATCTCCTTACACTTAGCTGCCCTCCAAATTGTGACAAAACTAAATACAGAGTGCTAAGATTGAAATCACAGAAATATATAGTCGCCAATGGCCAGATATACTGGCGAGATCCCTCAGGTATCTTACTCCTGTGCCTCACAGAAAATGTAGAGAGTATTATAGCAGAATTTCATGAAGGGATCTGTGGAGGTCATTACAGCTGGAGGGCCACAGCTCATAAAATTTTGAAATCTGGCTTCTATTGGCCAAAGCTTTTTGGGGATGTTTTTACCAGGGTGAAAGCATGTGATAAATGTCAGAAATTTGCTGAGAGACAGAAATCTGCACCATTTCCCCTGATTCCAGTGCATGTGGATGAACCATTCAAATAATGGGGTATTGATTTTATAGGTGAGATACATCCCCCATCAAGTGGACAACATAAATGGATATTAACAGCCACTGATTATTTCACCAAATGGGTGGAAGCCATACCTGCAAGGAATGCTACAGATATTGTGATCATAAAGTTCATGGAGGAAAACATCATATCCAGGTTTGGCTGTACTGCTAGAATAGTGACTGACAATGCACAGGCCTTCAAGTCTATAAAATTTATGAATTTCTTCCAGCAATACAACATCATACTAAGTCAATCTACAGTTTACTATCCACAAGGAAATGGCTTGGCAGAGTCTTCAAATAAAACTCTGGTGAGGGCCTTGAAGAAGACTATCAATGAAAACCAAAAGAATTGGGATTCCCAATTGAAATTTTCTCTTTGGGCTAATAGAATCACCAGTAAAAGAGCAACTGGGAAATATCCTTATGAATTGGTATATGGACGAGCAGCAGTTTTTCCTGTACAGTTGGCTTTACCAGTGGCCTGCTTCATGCAAGAAAGCCAGGAGGAACCTGATGACATGATCAGGAGAATCAATCAATTGGTGGAATTAGAAGAAACACGGGGCCAGGTGAATCAGAGATTGATAGACTATCAAGAGAAAATGAAGCACATTTTTTATCAGCACGCAAAATACAGGAAGCTGCAGATTGGTGATTTGGTGCTCAGGTGGGATATCCGGAGAGCTGAGAAAGGTAAACATGGCAAATTTGACCCCCTCTAGTTTGGTCCTTTCAAAATTGTGGAACAGGGGGGCAATAATACTTTCAGGTTGGAGAATTTACAGGGCGACTTGCTGGATGCCCCTGTAAATGGTCAATTTCTCAAACCCTACTTTCAGTTCTGATTCAGGCCAGGCAGCCTGATGTATTATATTGTATGATGGTTTCCTTTTTGAATTAGTTTGAATAATGTGGGTGTTGTGATGAATTATAAAGTGAAAAATGAAGGTGCTGAAGAGCAGAGTCTACATATATGATGATCAGAAGGTCTGCGAGTTCTCGACACGTCCAGGAATGAAAGTGTCGTCCCCAATTGGAACCGATGTTGATCATATTAGCCCCCCCCCCTTTCTAAAAAATTTTCAGGCAGCCCCATAAAACCATTCGAGACCCTCTCCTTTAGCCTTAAAATTCCATGTTGGGGCCTGAAAAACTCAGTATCCGCCTATCGTTGCCTTCTCTCGGCCTCGAAATTACATAAAAAAGGTTGCAAATTCAGATCTGAAAATATAAAAAAGGCCCAGCCCCTTTTGGTCTTGAGCCCCTCAATTTTTCGCTCCATATAACACAGGCGCTTGACCGAGCGCTAAGCTCTATAGGCGCTTAGTCAAACGAATATCGGGCGATCTTCGAGCCATCGATCTGTATAGATCGGACGACGATTATTCATCTCTGTTGTACCCATAACCCACCTGCCTGTCGTCCGATCAAATGATGAAATCAACGGTCCGCAGCGCATCCGTCCCGGTGGTCCCCGCCTCGCATACACTGTTCCAAAACCGCCTGGTATCCATCGTACCGCATTTCGACGGTAGGAGGTATTTCCCCCGGGGCCAGCGATTCCATACAGCGCTCACCACGTGTCCCCGCATACGGCCCGAATACCGCCGTTCATCACGCACTATCGTTCGAATGAAGTCATGCAGCGATATTTACCACAGTCGTCTGATCTGGAGGTCATCATCTGACGGTCATCGTGCTCCGAAGCTACACAAGCATTAACCCAAGCCAAAAGCACCCCTGGCCCATTGTCTATTGTCTTCGGCGCTCTTCCAACCGTCGATCTCCTCCTGAGATCGGACAGTCGGGATTTGATTGTTTCCATCTTTGACCGGCTCCCACAGTCAGCATTCCATGTCATCTGTTCCCGTTGTCTCGATGTCGTACCACCTGCCTCTCAGTCTTTCCCCACATGTTCTTCACCACCCAGACCTATATTGGTTCATTTCTTCATTTCTTATGTATTTCCACGATCGTGATTGCTTTTCGCCAACCTTCTCCATTGTCACCTTCCTTTGTCACGCTGCACTTCCCACCATTGTTCTGCATTTCTTGACCGCCCTACCATGCCACGTTGTCTCATCATGATCCTCACTGTGATCACCCTCCCATGCATGGTTTTCTTTAACAAATTCGTGGGTTTTGCAGGTTTGCAGTGGTGGAGAATTATCATAAATTACAGCCTCCATTTTAGAGGCCACAGGCACGTCAAAGGACAATAATTCAGAGGCAGAATTTATGAAGAAAAGATCTAGGAGGCTGTTACGACACCGTTTGCTTTAATAAAATAGGGTAGAAAAACTGCTAAACCCTCTGGAGTTATTCAAAGCGCAGGCTTTTGCAGATGAAGACACTAATGTTGCGGCAAAGAGTATCAGTGGAAGATCCAGGAATTCAGTGTCCAATATTGAAGATCTTCAATATTAATTCAAGATTTAGAAGGCAGAGGGTACAACGCATAAGAAAAAATATCCTCCAAGTTTTATTTCAGCATAATTTACCTTCAAGAAAAGGACATAATGTTAATGCAGTTATCCTCATATCGTGTTCCTAAAGAGATTTTCACCCAGAATATTTATTCCTGAAGACAGGCTACAGGGTACGTGCATCACAAAAAAGTCATCAAGCAGTATGGGCGTGCACGTCTCCACCATTTTGTATTAACTATACAAACTAAATGTTCATCACCTACCTCTTTTACTATGTTTTTAGTTTCTCTTATAAAAACCATGAAGAAACGCATTGTAAAGGTTCCAGATTTTTATCAGAAAATTATGCAGTGAAAGGCATTTTGTATACATTTTGTAGAACTTTTGTATGAAGGCTCAGAGCCCATAGGGTCTCAGTGAGGAGGAGTTATATCTATCAAAGAGGATTCTGGTCTTTGGTATTTCACAGTCTGTAACTCTCTTTTATATGTTATTTAATATATCATTTCATCTCATCCATCTTTCTTGTATCATGTTTTGGAATGCGAGTGGCTCACTGATTTATGGTAAGGATTCATCCAATTTGATGCCCATACTAGGATCATTCAAGCGCTTTAAATATGGCTCATGCATGATATTTTGTTCCATTATTCATCTTAACCATAGTTCTGCTATATTAGTTGTTTTGAGAGGATGCTTTTAAAATGCTATTATCATGTATGGATTCTTAGATTGGTAAGCCCATGCATGGTGGTATTGTATATCTGGGTATCAGTTCAAGGCTAACTAATATCTCCTTGATATTTCTTTCTACTCATTACACTTTCGATAATTTATGTCCGTGAAGGAGCCATCGGCTCCGTTTACAAGAACTGCCTCTGAATTGCCCGTTTTGTATCGTAGGGCGTTTGGTCTTGCCTCTGTAGTATCTTTCTTCTGTGTCAGTTTCTGAGAGTTTGGTCCCATTCTATTTCATTTACTTATCTACATGAGATAGCATGTGAGTTGAAGCTGACAACTTCTTATGTTACATTATATGCTCCTTGCTATGCTAAGATGTCCTAGGCACTAGTCTATCACAACTCTAGGCTGTCTCTAGGAGCTACAACAGCAGGCATGATGAAGCAGTTCACCCCTCCTGGGCTACATCTACTGGTCCAGCTCCCAATGGCATGTCCCTCTTTGTCATTATGCTCAAAATTTCAAATACATGTGTGTACAAGCCTCTAAGGGTTATTTTCTCTACACCAGTGGCTCTAGAATGCTCAAATTAGTCTAGGTAGACTCTTGTTTCACCCAAATTGGTTGAAAATTGACCTCCCAAATCCTTTTCCCAATCTCAGCTAGAAAATCTCCACTAATTGTGGAGAACTGCAGTTAATTTGGAAATTATCCTTGAATTTTAGGTCAGCACCAAAACTCCTGCCAATATAAATCGTCGCAATTATTGTAAGTGGTTAGGGAGGAGTGGTCACAAGCTGACCCCCCACCCTAAACTCCGTGGTTTATGGTTTGATTCCGCCATAAGGGAGGCGTGGAACCCGGATGGGGCGTGGTTCCCTTAACCTCTGATACTTCCAATGGACTAGCATGTGACCAACGATAAGTTTAAACTCCCGCCGGATTGAACAATTATGGAACCGTTGAAGTGTAACCGCGCGAAACTAACACTCCACCAAAACATGCGCATGTGAAAAATATTATAATCTACCGAGGTTATGGTTTATGAAACTGCCAGATTTCAATTTGATGTTGCGGTAATATCATATTACATGTGAACATTGTTTAGGACCACTAGTAGGTTGGGATCGCTGGCGGTCCCCCCCTCAAATATGAACACATTACCCTTTAAATATAAGCAGCAGATCTATAGGTTAAGGAACAAAGAATAGGAGAGACGGTGGAGATATTTGCTGGCATGTTGGAGGTAGCGGGGTCGAACCCCCTAGACCTCACATAAATTTTACACAAACCTCATGGGGACACGTGGAAAACTCTGGGCTTGCCACATGTTACCCATCCAACGGCGCTCTATAAAATGTACATATCCAAATATTTGGCCCTAGATGTGCCACGTGGTGAGATCTGATTGATTATGAGAAAAGGGAATATTCCCAGTATATGCCACCTACTGACTGGGCATCCCAGTCACTCCTGTCACAGACTTTTAGTTGTTTAGGAAAATGAACAAAATGAGATATCTTCTTCATACAACATCAGTTTTTTGAATCGTTCACGGCACTGGAATCGCAATGACGAGACCTATCTGGTCGCTCAGGTTTGTTACAGTTCTGAGCACTTTCAATTTTGAGAAAAACACATGATCCCCTGATCACCAAAAAAGGATAACATTGAGAGATTCCAAAAATACAAGGAGATATTCAAAATCCTAAACCAAAAAAGTCTCGAGAAAATAGATGTTGATACTTGATCAAAAGTGGGAGTCCAGGGCTGCAAAAAAAGGCTAGCGCTACATGAAAACCAGGGTCCATAATCACAAATTTTCTACTTGTCTTCGACATTATCAAAAGAAACCCTAAGCCAGAGGATAAATGGCCAAATCATCCAACAATAAGGGTTTCCACAATTTAGAGATCCACTTGTGTAGATAAGACAAACATAGCCAAAACCCATTAAATTTTCAAACTCACCCTTTATCTGAAATAGAAACAAAATCATCATTAAAATATTATGATTCACAACAATATTGGGTGTCAGAGCTTCTTGAACAACCATAAGAACATATCTAGCATTCAATATGGCACTATATGAAGCAGAGGTCTGAGCTGCCATTCCTTCAACATATTTCTTCTCTAAATCTCTAGAATTCAACATGGATCAGGGAATTACAGAAACCCTAGTTGTCGTTCATTTCCCAGTTTCAATTAATAGCAATTTTTTTTTTATGGGGAACTAGCGACCTCCTCGGCTAAATGGAACAACCCACAAGTCACATATACCAATTTATCATAGTTTAGCTTAGGACCCAGACATCCATAGATCACCAGAACTAGGGCTGGGATCTAAAACTCGAATGAGGTGCCTATCCTTTCAACCTTACTATAACAGTCCATGTCTCTGAGGACTTGAACCGAGGTGGATGGGATTAAAAACCCTCATACCTACCACTTGAGTTAAGAACATGTTCACAAAAATTACTCCCAAGCAACAAGCATGTCAATCTTGATGGGGCTGGAACTTGAGTGGGGAGGATAATAGTGTCTCCTCCCTAGCACCCAAGCTACACCCACTTGACCATTATATGTATAACCAGAATGAGAATTTTGTAGATGTATACAATTTTGCGTCTAGATTGCAACAAATACACTAGAAAATACATATCTATATCTGCAAAAAAAAATCATGAACCCTCTTATAGGCTCGTGCTATTAGAAAAACACAATGAAAATATATATACTATTATGATACGGACTAGTTGCAAAAAATATCAGGATATGCTGTGGAACTGTGTTTTATGATTCCACACAAAACTCCCTTACTCACAGCAAGGTTCAACCTTGGAATTTTTTAACATACATACGTGTGTGATCACAGCGATAACTTTAGACAGACCACACATATACCTAAAACGGTTGCATACCCGCGGGCGTCTTACTTGGAGGGTCCCATAACAGCTCCGACCAATCACAGGCGGTCGCACTTCGCGTGCTTTACAATATAACCAAAATCCCCATATGGTTCAGAAAATGTCATTCAGTTTCAAAACAATTTATTCAACTAAATAATTAACTAATCCTAATTTAACTATTCTTGTAATCTGCAAATTACAATGGTTGTGTTAGCCAAAATTAATTTAAAACAAAGTAAAATAGAATTCAAAACTTCATCTTCTATCCAGTAGAAGAAATCAACTTCAGTTGTAGCCTTTCAGTTGGATGCTCCTGCATCAAGCTCTCGGGTTAAATTAAACTCATGGCTCCTATCCATGAGCTCTTCAATAGAGTACCATGTGCTTTGAATTTGGGAATAGTCCAACCAAGAACAATCCTCCAGAGCATGGTCCTTCCATTTGACCAAATACTCTAAATATTCTTTGCTTCGTGTCTTCCTGGCTACCTATGTGTCCAAAATCTACTCAATTTCCAAAGGTAGTGCTAGAGGCATCTGTTTAATCTATGATATCTCCTCATCCTGGGTGTCTCGTGTTTGTCTCTCTAAACTGTCTTCCTCATCAACAACAGTGTATGGGTACAGATATGCCACATTAAAAATGGGTGAGATTCCTACACCCGAAGGTAACTGCAACTCGTAAGCGTTTGCCGAAAAGTTCTGAAGAATTCTACAAGGCCCGATCTTTTTCATCTTCAATTTGTTGTATTTGCCTTTAGGAAACCTCTCCTTGCGCAAATGTGATGCAGGAGCATCCAGCTCAGCAAATTAATTTTAATTTAATAGATATAGGGGGTCTTGTATTTCTATGAAATTGGAATGAGTTGAGTGATTTTAATATTTTAAAATAGGATTAATTAATATTGAGAGGATTTTTGTAAATGTTCTTGAAAGAGAATATGAGAGATAGATTTGAGAATTAATTGTATTTTCTGAATTAGAATTAGTTTCATGAATTTGGGATTTATGAGAGTCCTTAGGGATTAAGTAGAGATTTTAGGATTAAAGATGATTTTAGGAATTTGTTGAAGAAATAGAGGATCTAAAACCATAATTGGGTTCAGAAACATTTTTGTATATTGTAAGCCTCAAAGGCATAAAAAAAAGATAGGTAGAGGAGAGATTCAGGACAGACAGATAGGAATTGCTTTGAAGCCTACGGGCTATTAAAAAAAAGGGCCACTATTTGAATATTAGGCCAAAGGAAGAATTTCCTATGTAATTATTGTGCGTTAATACAAAGAACTCAATTTTATGAGTTCGTATTTCCTTTCTGAGTTATATGGTGTGCAGGTGAAATTGATAGAATCAAAGGAAGTCTGTCAATTTTATATTGAGCTATAGGATTGATTAAATGTATGAGGCTGTGTGTTTAATTGTGATTGTGAAATTGTGTGAATCGATCACAGAATGGATCGATGTTACAATATGGTCCTTCAAATTGATGTCAAATTCGTACAGCGTAGAGGCAAGAAGGCTGGAGTATTGAATTGTAACGAATTAAATTGAGAATTCGAATATATGGAAAGATTGCAATTGAATCTGAGGTCAAAGATACTGGGAATCAAGTTTTAGATCTACTAAACCGTTCCCACGAATCGAGAGAAATTGGAATCATATGTTCCATATGTATATATTGACGAGATGATTTAATTTTTAAAACTTAAAGAGGGGCAATAACAAATCTGGCAGATTTAAGGAAAGAAGGTTGTTAGAGTGCATTGGGGTTTTATTGCAATTATAAATGACGGAGATAGAACTGTTACAAACCCAAAATCTTCAAATTCTGGATTGTGTTGTAAACGGGAGCAAACAAATTATTGCAGAGAATTTGTATGCAGTCATAATTTAAAGAGAAATCCCGAGAAAAGATCTCAGTCAGTGAAATATTGTATATCGTAATTCATCATGGTCGCTGGGGAATTCCATATTGGATTTAAACTTGGTTCTATTAAAAACCACGAATTGAACGAGGCCAGAAATCAGTGAGCAAAACCAAAATCGATAGAACAGTAAAACCTTGAAGTGGTTTTACAAAAGGGTAATAGGTTTTATCGCACAGCTTTGAGAGGGAAGGCAATAATCTTTGAAAGCACGCGATAGTGATTGTGGGCTGACACGTAGCACCATGAAACCACCCATTTCGCATAGAGTTAAAACCTTAAACATCATGTTTGATGGAATGTGATATTTGTTGGATTAGAATCATTTCATTTTAGGTTTGTGTCTACCGTTGGATGAAATAAGCGGATATATTGTTGCTAGAAAAGTGAGTTGAAAAGCTGTGGGGCCGGATATAATATTATGTCAGCATTTGATTTTATAACCAAGGTAAGAACTTTATTTAAGTGGAGATTATATAATATGATCGACGGAATAAGTGGATTGGTAAAGCGTTGGGCCTGAACATTAATGTATGTTGATACCTTTGATAAATTTTATCAAAGTCGAAAGTATAAAAATGCATTTTCATATGGTGGTTGTTTTATTATGATTTATTGAATAATTGATATTAACAATCAAAGAGCTTTCGCATGAGAGATTATCATTATTTGGGTTTATATGCATGTGGTTATGCATAAATAAAATTTTAATGTAGATTGTGGGGTTTACGCAGCTATGGCTGCATCAAAATGTGCCAACACGAGGTCTCCTACTTCGAATTGTACCTCCCACCTTTTCAAATATGCTCTATGTTTATATTTTTGGTTGTTGTCCTGTAGCTTCAATTTGACCAGTTCATGTAGATTACTGATTGCTTTCACGAAATATTCACCATCAGCACTCTTGCGCTCCAACTGACCCAAATCCCGCAACTAAAATACTCCACGTGGGTGCATCCCATATAGAATTTGGAAATTAATTCTGCCCATGCTTATGTTGGATGAGTCATTGTAGGCAAATTCTTCATGTGCAAGCACACGATCCCATTGTCTAGAATTTTCACCAACCAAACTCCTTAGCAAATTCCCCAAACTCCTGTTCACAACCTCAGTTTTCCCATATGACTGTGGATGATAAGCCAAACTAAAATTTAGTTTGGTGTCTAACTTCTTCAACAATGTTCACCAGAAATGGCTTGTGAACTTTACATCCCTGTCTGAGATGATGGACTTCAGAAAGCCATGTAATCTGACTATCTCTGAAAAGAACAAGTGTGCTACATATGTGGAATCACTTGTCTTTATGCATGGAATGAAATGTTCTGTTTTGGTGAAACGATCCACCACCACCATGATGGAATCGAATCCTCATTTTTTCTTCGGTAGACCTAAGACAAAGTCCAAGCTTATTGAGTCCCATGGTCTGTTCGAAATAGGTAAGGGTGTATACAACCCTACATTTTAGTTGTGTCCCTTTTCATGTTGACAAACTTTACATCTGATCACGAATCTATGCACATCTCTTCGCATTCTCGACCAATAGTAAAAGTGGCTCAGCTGATCCAAAGTCTTATCTATGCGAAAATGTTCGGCCAAAACTCCACTGTGTTTTTCCTGGATTAAGTTATCTCGCATAGAACATTACGAAATACACAATTTTCCTCCTTTTAATAGTAACCCCTCCTGCATGTTATATTCCAACCATGGACTATTGTCTCTCAATAATGGATTTTGGTAAGCTTCATAATCTTCCTTAAATTCTGCATCCACCTCATACAAGTCTTTGAGATGCTCAAATCCTAACACTTTCACTGCGCCTTCTTATAATATCAAACTTCTTATGCTTAACGCATCTGCTACCTTGTTGGCCTGACTGCTAATGTATTTCAAAACAAACGTAAAACTCTACAAGTACTCCACCCATTTCGCATGTTTACAGCTTGTGTTGCTGCATAATCTATTGTAACACAGAATTGTCTAAAAACAAGACAAATTCATTAGCCAGCAAATAATGTCTCCAATGCTTCAACGTTTGGACGACTGCATAAAACTATTTGTCATAGGATGTATACTTCTGCCTACTCTCATTTAAATTCTCGCTGAAGTATTCCATTGGATTATCTTATTGGCTTAGGACTGCACCAATGGTTGTCCCACTAGCATCACAATGAACTTGGAAAATTTTGTTGAAGTCTTGAAGTTTTAGGGTTGGTTTTTCAGTGATCTTCTTCTACTAAAAACTTCTCTCAGCATACTTTTTCCAATGAAAAGTCTGATTTTCCTTCTTGATGGTATCCACCATAGGTGTTGTTATGCAGATAAATCCTTCTTGCGGACAAGAACAGTCTCCCTAGTATCCTATGGATATCTAGAAACAAACAACCAAATGCAAACCGTTTCCTCTAGATCATTTGTGATTCAGAATTATTAATTAACAAAGTACAAGGACATGCCCCTACCTAAAGTCCAATGCTTGTTGTAATATTCTATCTAGACGCTCCAAAAGAGGTCACTTCAGCATGTAAGACCTGCAATCAAAGACAAATAAAAGGATTAAAAGCACCTGCAAGATATAATAATTGAGAAAGCACTAATCTATCTCGGTGATCAAGGAATCTGAAAATAGAATTACTCAAATAGATACATGAACAATTCAATGAGAAAATGGAATCCATTTGTATTAACTTGTATAAAAGAATTAACCTTACAATATTTCACCTTGATGTTATACATGTTCTTCTGGGGTCCTGAACAATCGTTCCTCCTCAAATTGAAAAGCCTTATTCTCTCTGAACTAGCATGAAGTTATGGACATGAGTGTGTGATCATTCTCATATCAAAAATGGCTAGTATAGAGAGTATTATCTCTTAAGGAATTCTTCAGCAATTACCACCTATATGTCTCTACAATCTTTCATCTACCCTTGAGACTCAAACATGAGCTCAATTTATAGGGAAATGGAGGTAGTTTCAGTTCCATGAAGAGGGGGATGGATTCCTCTCATGAAGGGATTTGAGCTCCAAATACCAAGGGATAAAATCCATGAGTGAAGGGATAGAGCTCACGAGTATGGGATGAAGCTCGAACTTCCCACGCCTCTAGAAGCTTCCAGTTGGGAGAATATTCCTCCAGTTGGGCTTCTAGAACTTACTTATTCCTTTATTTGATTGTTTACGGGGGTTCAAAGGTTTTATAAGCAGAACGTGTGGGATGTGCTGCAGGCTATAGAAAAAGAATCCACAGTACCGCGGGAAATGGCTAGGAAAAGTGCAGAGTTAGACTTTTTAGGGTTTTAATGAGCTTTTCTCCAATTTCCAAGACTTGGTTTAGGAACTTTGGTGTTTTTGACCTCTAAGGGAGCATAATATAGGTAATAATGAACCCATCTAGACAGTTAAATGTCATGGTGACAAAATAACGTGTAATAGATTTCCCCCTAAAGTGCGAAGTCTAAGGTAGTTCTGAAGAGTGAAGTGATTTATCTTTCTGAGGATTGGATTGCAGACACACCGGTTGAAAACGTGTTAAAAAACTCAATGCAAACATATATATGTATATCATCGCTGAGGTAGGCATTCCCATACTCAAATCAAAACTAACTACATGTTCTGATACATAAATGATTTTAGAATTACATCAATAGCAGACATAGCATGGACACAACCATCTGTCATAAGTAGTCTACTATATCATGAATAATAAAACTCCTCGCAACCTAGATGGTGGAAACTAGATCCAGGTTCTTGATTTCCGCTTCCCAAACTAGTACGATTCTATCCATGCGATTGATTGTGTCGAAGTCGAACATGATAGAAACCACTTGATTACCAGTCAATGATGTGAACTGTTAACAAGTGTGAGAGAATCCACCAATAATGAAAATGGCTATTAAAGTACTCAGTACAATCCATGAAGTGTGAATGAATGATTTGCAGGTGAACACTTCATGGAATCATTCGATCGAAGGTCAATGATGCAACCTATCGTCAAATGCGAGAAACCTACCATTAGGGCATGCATATTCCAAGGTACTGATAGGATTATAAATCAACTTTCTAGATGATGAGTTGTTGTCGATAGAAAGTGACCCGTCGTAGGAAAGCCCACGACATGAAACCATTAGATCAAGTTTTGAAGAAATATTTACAAGGACTGACTCAGGGATGGTCAACGTGAATGGAGACAAATGCTTGCAATGAATGGTTTATTTGAACTATCTCTTGAACACATAACGACACTACAGATGGTTTGGTAACAATTGACCTAAATCTAATACCCAGAAATCAGCTGAAGACTTTCAATGTGGTTTGATTAACTGTTAGACAAAGGATTTTCCCAACCCAGGTATGAGTGTCGTGTTCAAGAGTGGTATACTGTTTTTCGAAACAAAGTGTGACAACTGGATTCATTTTCACTTTTTTCCCCACCATTTCTGGCAAGTACCTCTTTATTTTTGACAAGCTTGAGGAGGATAACATTTTCTTGTTGTGTAAGCTCATCCTTCGGATGATTCCAACTTAGTATTAAAATCGAACCCTAAGAATGAGTGGTTCGTTCCTATTTGTAATCGACAGATCCTTTACTATTAAGTTTTAACGAGTCCAGTATAGGTGAAACTCGGTGTTTTTCAGTTTTTGGGAGTTAAAAGAAAAACATAAGAAAACTTTGTGGGTGTACTTTTTCGTAAATTTAGTCTGTCAAGCCCGAAAAAGGATAAAATAATGCAGGAGAGAACTCTATTGACCATGATTAGTCAATGTATACCTTTTTTGTAAATAGTCCATTTCAGTCCAGAAAAGGGGTAAAATTATATTGAAAGGACGATTGTTCATTTCCTTTAACGAGTTCGAATAGTCAAGTACTCGACAATCTTTCCATGTTTAGAGAGTCTGAAAAGGGCTTAAAAGAGAACTCCAGGGTTTTGCTTTTTTGTAATTTTCAAGAGCTTGAAAAAGTGATAAAAGTGTACTCATCATAAAAACAATCATTTTCATCAGAGAAATCTGTATTCTACATAAAAACTTGAAATATTAAACATACATGTTCCCAATAAGTAAAAACATCGAAAAATAACTTTTTAAAGTGGAAAATAAATAAAATAATATTTTATTCATTTAAAAAATATTATAAAAAGTATTTTAACAATGCCATTTTCACCTTTTGTCTTCAGAGTTGCAAATTGAGAGCTTTTGGGAGAAAAAAGTTCCAGAGGTGATAACGGGAGAACCGACCGCTCAAATCAAAAATTGATAGAACCAGGTAATCCACAACACTCTTCTCTTCATTTTCATCCAATTAAATTCTCTTTTTGGGCTTTAAAATCATTTTTTGAGGAGAAATTATGTTTAAAATTCCACCCTCGGGGGTCCGCGGGTCATACATGTGTTACCTGCGAACCCCGATAATTTTCCTAAAGGAAAATTATCAGGCTACTGCGGTTTTCGTGTACATAACGTGCGAACATCCGCACTGTCTCTGCATAAAAAATGCGGAGGCACCGTGACCAAATGAAAATTGATGATTTCTCACAAAAATGGTTAAAAATTCGCACTCTAAAAGTTTCTCATCCTCAAATGCGTCAATTTGAAACTATGAATGATCAAGCCACAATGCGTGTGCTAAGAAATTGTGGATTATATAAGTTCTGGGCAATTCAAGGCATGAGGGCACAAGTGGAACTGATGACATGGTTGTTACAAATGGGATGTTCAAGACCAGTGCTTTATCATTGGCGATCATCGGCTCGAACTCGAGCTCAAAGAGATTTACTTTCTCACTGGATTGTCCAAAAGAGGAGAACATATTTCTTTGTTTAGAGCTAGGCAGGGTAGCCTACCCGTTGCTAGTTACAAGCAAGAGTTTTGCAATGAGGCATCAGATCCAAAGGATAGTCGTATTGATATAAATACTATCTTGCACCTTGATATTAAAGTAGTTGCATTCACAGTAACCAGGTTGTGTGGAAGCGTGGCTCCACATGTGGCCACCAAGTCTCAGATGCAGACCGTAGTTGAATGTTTCAGAGGTACCATTTTCAACTGGTGTGAAGGGGTATTGGCCAACATGAAATTCCAACTGACCAGAGAAAAAAATGCAAAGTTGAAAAACTTTGGGTATGGTGCCATCCTGATTTCGTTTGCTTTGGAGAGGATTCCATTCCTCACCCCTTAGCTTATTCCTATTTATCGTGGTGAAATTATAGAACCTCGTATGGTAAGATGGGTTGCACTGATGGCCCACCATGGTGGCGACGACAGTACGGTGGTTCGGTTTACTCCTGCATATTTTATGTGGCTTCAAAACCAAATCTTCACAATTGAATATTTCCCATATGCAGGTATCGATTTCAGAGGTGATACTGAGATGTCCTTACATCCAAGGGCACAATGGAACGAATCTGGTAAACGAATCATTTTGATGTGTTTTAACTCTAATTTTTTTTTTTTTTAAATCGTCCAATACTGGTAACAAAATTTTAAATCCAAATGTTGGTCCACGAAGGCCAACTATAATCCGCTGCTTTGAAAGGCAGCAAACAGAGCCCATTGCACAGCTACAAGATCAGGCGGCAGAAATCCTTACTGACATGGAGCAAAACCAAGAGCGTTTGACTATAGATATCCCTGAGACATCGACAGATGACATTCCTCTCTATCTCCAGAGACATGTTACTAGTGTTCTAGGCCAGTTTAGGAGATTCCTACGCAAGGTGGCACGTGCGATAGTTTACTACCATAATCATCACCACGGATAGTGGATGATCATCGTGGATTGACTTTTTTTTTTTTTGTATCATTATTTTGCAGATCATAAGGTGATTTAAACCTATGATCACAGATGATGTAATATTTTTTGAAAACAAAAACTCCTATCTATGATATTACTACTTTGTAAGACTATCTTGTTCAACATGTATCAAATGTTGTTTTGGTTTACTGTTTTAACGTTGAAAATGTCTATTTAGAACACGATTAGCTAATGCATCAGCCAATGTGTTTAAATTTCTTGAAATGTGTTGATATTTGATGTAATCAAAATGTCTTTCCAAGAGACAAACCTTCAAAAATTATCTTAATAACACTGGATTTTTAATTGCGTACACTCTATTTAAATTTAATACAATGAGTTATGAATCTAACCTAATGATCAAATGACGAATACCAGATGAAATGGCATCAGATAATAACTCAATAACTACACCATATTCTGCAATATTATTCATTGTTTGAGCAAGGCTTACCCCATGCATAGAAACTAACTCATCAGTGGATGAATAAATAACCCAAGCTACGGAAGAAATTTTTCATGTACTACGATAGGCACCATCAGAAAAACAAAGGTACGTTTGAAGGGATGTCGACATCTGCAATATCAAGAGTAATCAAGATAAGCAGTGTTAGTAGTAAAAACAAACTTAAACTAGACACGGTCATCTAATCTAAGGCATCTAACTAGAAAAATAACTAATATACAAGTGAGATCTTCACACAAGAATCAAGCATAATATCTCTTCAGATAAAAATAAAGTCCATTTCTGGGTTTATCTAAAGAGACCCCATCATAATCATTCAATTCATAAGCCCCTTTTGCAAGCACTCTCTTAACAATGTAAGGACCATGCCACATTGGTTCGAATTTTCCAGCTCCTAGCTTATCGTCAGCTTGATCATATACTAAGACTAGGTCACCTTCTGAAAAAACATTGTTGGAAAATTATATATTATGGAGCAATGCAACACATAAAATATGCGAAAAATATAATCACACAAAACACATAAAACCAGAGAGATACAAATATATGTGGTTCACCCAGTTTGGGCTACGTCCACCCCAAACAGCCAGTCCTTCCTTTCTATTATCCAGCAAAAATTAAAGAGACAAAACCTACAGCAGATCCGCTGTAATATCCTATGTTCTCTCTCACAATCTCCCTATATGTCTCTCGCTCTGAGAATACACACATAATACACAGCCGCAATACAATACCCTCATATATAGAAGGGGGTTGCCTTCTAGGGAAAAAAACCCTAAACTAAACATAACGTCTACCGTCAGATCATCCGCCTATGAACGGCCCAGATTGACTAGAAATTACTATACTTTTACAAGGCAATTTTACATCTGTTTTTAGCTTCAGGGGCGCTGCCCCCGAAACCCCCCACTAGGGGGGGGCTCCGAAAAGCGTTGTCGCACCCCCCTGGACCCCCCACAGCAGCAATTAATTACGGGCGGCGTTTCCGCCCCTTTTAAGGTACAGGGGTCCAATGCTGTGATACAAAGTAAAAAAGATAATCAGGCTCCACACCCAACAATCTCCCACTTGGAGACTGATTGTAGCAACTCCACCGCTGCTTCATTTGCTGGACAATGACTCCTCTTTGGACCTAGTTGTTCCTCATCTTCATCATCATCCTTGAAGACCAATTGAAACTGAGCACATTCTCAGTTTCTCCCTGGTTACAACTTTTGTTAGCATATCTGCAGGATTCTGGCTAGTGTGTATCTTTTCCAGCTTCAACTCTCCATCTTCCAATACTGACCGTATGAAATGGTACTTGAGATGTATGTGTTTGGTCCTGGAATGAAATGTTGAGTTCTTTGCAAGATGAATAGCACTTTGGCTATCACTGTATAGTGTGCCCATATCATGCTTCTTACCCAATTCATCCATAAACCTTTGTAACCAAATCATTTCTTTACTAGCCTCTGTAGCAGCAACATACTCGGCTTCTATTGTTGAAAGTGCAACAACACTTTGGATTTTGAAACCCAACTAACAGCTGTTCCACCTATAGTAAATAAATATCTTGTAGTGCTCCTCCTGTTATCTCTGTCACCTGCCATATCTGCATCAACATATCCCTGTAGAGCAATGTTTGAACCACCAAAGCATAATGCTTGATTTGTGGTACCTCTAAAATATCTGAGAATCCATTTTACTGCCATCCAATGTTCTTTTCCTGGATTATTCATGTACCTGCTTACAACTCCCACTGCATGTGCAATATCAAGCCTTGTGCAGACCATTGCATACATTAAGCTTCCAACTGCTAATGCATATGGAACTTTAGACATATAATCCATGTCTTCTTGGGTCTTGGGGCACATCTCCTTACTAAGTTTGAAATGGCTAGAAAAAGGTGTACTAACTGGTTTTGCATTCTGCATATTAAATCTTTTCAACACTTTTTCTATGTACTCATTCTAAAAAAGTGTTAATTTGCAATTTTTCCTGTCTCTAGCTATCCTCATACCAAGGATTTGTTTTGCAGCTCCCAAATCCTTCATTGCAAATGAATTTTCCAATTTTCTTTTGAGCACATTTATTTCCTGCATGTTAGACCCTGCAACAAGCATGTCATCTACATACAATAACAATATAATATAGCTACCATCATTTTTCCTTTTCAGATAAACACAATGATCAGAGTGACATCTAGTATAACATTGTTCAGACATAAAATTTTCAAATTTTAGATACCACTGCCTTGGAGCCTGTTTTAAGCCATACAAGCTCTTCTTTAGCCTGCACACTAATTTTTCTTTCCCTTTGACCTCATATCCTTCTGGTTGCTCCATATAGATCTCTTCCGCCAAATCTCCATGGAGAAATGTTGTCTTTACATCTAATTGTTCAAGATGTGAATATTCTGCTGCTACAAGACTTAAAATAGTTTTGATTGAAGTCATTTTAACAACAGGAGAAAATATTTCATCAAAATCAATACCTCTCTTCTATGCAAACCCCTTCACCACAATTCTAGCTTTGTGCCTCTGTTTTCCTCCATCTTCTTCCTTCAGCCTGTAAACCCATTTATTTTGCAATGCATTTTTACCTGCAGGCAACCTGACTAAGTCCCAAATTTGGTTATGCATTAAGGAGTCCATCTCTTCTTCCATGGCTAGCTCCCACTTCTTCCTGCTTTCAACCTGCATTGCTTCTTCATAACATTCAGGTTCACCAGAATCAGTCAACAATAAATAATATAATGAAGGAGAGTATCGTTCAGGGGGTCTACTTATCCTGGTAGATCTTCTAACACCACTTTCAGGTGTTTGAGGTGCCTATTGCTATGGTTGTTGATTATTATTGTTTTCAGGCACCTTTACTTTTTCAGTTATCTCATCAAGAACCATGTATTCCTTGCTTTCTTTTTCCTGTTTCTTTTCCTGCAGCTGATTCTTATACAAGACCTTTTCATTGAATATTACATCTCTGCTCCTAATGATTTTGTGATTTTCATAATCATATAAGCGATATCCAAAATCATTAACACCATATCCAATAAAGGTACATTTCTTTGATTTTTCCTCAAGCTTTGTTCTATTTTCTTTATTAATATGGACAAAGGCCTCACGACCAAAAGGCTTTAAAAAAGAGTAGTTTACCTTTTTACCTATCCATGCTTCCTCTGGAATACCACCATCCAAGGAACTTGAAGGCCCTCTATTTATTAGATAAACAGCAGTATCTACAGCATCTGCCCAAAATTGTAAAGGCAATCCCGCATGCAATCTCATGCACCTTGCACGCTCCATGATTGTTCTGTTCATCCTTTCTGACACACCATTTTCTTGTGGTGTTCTTGGAACTGTCTTCTCTCTACGAATTCCATGCTCTGAACAGTACCTATCAAACTCTTTGCTGTAATATTCACCTCCATTGTCTGATCTGAGACACTTCAACTTCTTTCATGTCTCAATCTCAACCAAAGCTTTCCATTTCTTGAAAGTATCAAATACATCAGATTTATTCTGAATACAATAAATCCATGTTTTTCTAGTTGCATCATCAATAAAAGTAACATAATAACAAGAGCCACCGAGAGATGATACCTGAGTAGGTCCCCATACATCTATATGCACAAGATCCAATTTTTCGCTCTTCTTTTCTTTCCCAACTCTGAGAAATATAACTCTCTTTTGTTTTCCATAAATGCAATTTTCACAGAAATCCAAATCAACATTCTTCAAACCTGGCAACAAATTTCTTGAGTGAAGAATCTTCATTCCCTTCTCACTCATGTGTCTGAGCCTATGATGC
This sequence comes from Pinus albicaulis, assembly GCA_034641835.2. Lineage (NCBI taxonomy): Eukaryota > Viridiplantae > Streptophyta > Pinopsida > Pinales > Pinaceae > Pinus > Pinus albicaulis. The sequence continues at coordinate 19,106,769 of CM076569.1, forward strand.
CATAATCCTACATCTGCTCCTTTGGAAGTTAAGGCATTAACAGAGTTAGAAATACCATTGCATAAATACAATGTACCAACCTTTTCACCTTTTTCTATTACCAGCGCTCCTTTGGTGACCTTCCAAGTTTTATCTGTGAAAATTGTCACACAACCTTCACTGCCTAACTGCCCTGTTGAAATCAGATTTTTCTTCAGATCTGGAACATGCCTTGCCTCCTTCAGTAGCCATTGGTTTCCATTCTGTTGTTTTACAAGAACTTTACCCATTCCAACAATTTTACAGGGTTTATCATCACCCAAATGAACTTTTCCAAAATCTCCTTGAACATAGTCATGAAAATATTTCTTATCAAGTGTGGCTGGAATGAAGCCCCTGAATCTACAACCCAAGAATCAGTAACATTTTCGAAAAAAAGAATCAAAGCATCTTGTAACACATCACATGTCACATTTGCTTCATGATTGTTTTCTTGTTGTGCATCTCCTTCTTTTCCGTTCCAAGATCTACAATCTTATTTAGGTGTCCTCTCTTTCCGCATTTCCAGCACACTATCCCCGATCTGGACTTGGATCTGCCTTTCCTTGATTTACTGCGATAACTTGAGCTCTTTCCTCTTTCCATTCTTCTTCCCCTAGACTCTACACTCAAAGCATTACTTGATGTCTCACCGGAGCTTTTCCGTCGCATTTCCTGGCTAAGGATAGCACCGACAACATCATCAAACTTTAAAGTACTAGATCCAGAGACAAAGTTACTAATGGCCATAACTAAACCATTCCATCTTTCTGGCAATGAGCACAGAAATAAAAGAGCCCTAACTTCATCATCAAAGTTTACCCCTACAGAACTTAACTGATTGGTAATTGTATTAAAATCATTTAAATGGTCTGCAACAGATCCACCTTCTAACATCTTCATATTAAATAATCGTTTCATAAGAAATACCTTGTTTGAGGCTAATGGTTTTTCATATAGTTTTTCCAACGTCTGCATCAAACCCTCTATTTTTGTTTCCTTCGAAATATTGAAGGCGACTGATGCCACAAGGCACAACCGTACTGTTCCGAGTGCCTTTCTATCGAGAATGTTCCATTCTACATATGTCATAGCCACCGGCTTCTTTGTTTTTCCGCTCAATGGTAGGTATAGATCTTTCAGATACAGATAACCTTCCATCTACATCTTCCACAACGGGAAGTTTTGGCTGTTAAATTTCTCGACCCTAAATTTACCATCTTCCACCATTGCTCCCACTCAAACCAGGAACCCTTCTTTCCTGCGAGTTTATTAGCTAAATAGACCTTCGGCTCTGATACCAGTTGTTAGAAAATTATATATTATGGAGCAATGAAACACATAAAATATGTGAAAAATACAAGCACACAAAACACATAAAACTAGAGAGACACAGATATACGTGGTTCACCCAGTTTGGGCTACGTCCACCCCGAACAGCCAGTCCTTCCTTTCTATTGTCCAGCAAAAATTGAAGAGACAAAACCTACAGCAGATCCGTTGTAATATCCTCTGTTCTCTCTCACAATCTCCCTATCTATTTCTTGTTCTGAGAATACACACATAATACACAGCCGCAATACAATACCCTCATTTATACAAGGGGGTTGCCTTCTAGGGAAAAAAACTCAAAACTAAACATAACTTCTACCGTCAGATTATCCACTTATGAACGGCCCAGATTGACTAGAAATTACTATACTTTTACAAGGCAATTTTACATCTGTTTTTAGCTTCGGGGGCGCTGCCCCCAAAACCCCCCGCCAGGAGGGGGCTCCGAAAAGCGCTGCCGCCCCCCCTTGGACCCCCCACGGCAGCGATTAATTACGGGCGGCGTTGCCGTCCCTTTTAAGGTACAGGGGTCCAATATTGTGATACAAAGTAAACAAGATAATCAGGCACCACACCCAACAAAAATAAGGTGTGACACTTCGATCATACTGAGCTTTAACATGTTTTTTATGAGCTTCGGCTGCTAATGCAGTGGTGTGCCGAGTCTCATCTAACTGTGCTAAGTACAAAAAATGGTTTTCCTCTTTAGAGGTAGCTAGTAGTAACTCTATAGCTAATTGGAGTGATGGTATTTTTCATTCAATGGGTAACACAGCTTCTAAACCATAAACCAGTTGAAAAGGAGTGAACCCTGTTGCAGTTTTTGTTGAGGTTTGGTATGCCCATAGCGCCGAAAAAAATCATGGTATGCCAATTCTATTTGTGAGTTCCAATTATATGCTTGATCATGGTGGTTAAAACTTTATTAACGGCTTTAACCTGACCATTAGCCTGCAGGTAATATCATGGTGTAGGCCAAGTTGATCAGAAGGTTCGGTCATCGTTAATTTTCGAAAATGACTTCCATGATCAGTGATAATAGCTTGGGGTACACCGAAACGAGCAATCACATGATTGAATACGAACGTAGCTGCAGTTTTTCCATCTGTCGCGAATGTAGGCATCACCTCAGCCCATTTTGTAAAGTAATCTACATCGAGAATAATATACCCATTCCCCCCGACCGAGTGAGGGTTACATGTAATGAAATCAATGCCCCATTTCGCAAAAGGACTGACAGCAATTATGGGGTGAAGAGGATTTGGTGGTGCACGCATCTTTCGATCAAATATCTGACAGTTGTGGCATTTTCGAAGCGCGAGAATGAAATCTTTGAATAATGACGGCCAAAAATAGCCAACGTGCAATATCTTTTGGGTTTTGGCATACCCATACATAAGACCACCAGATGCTCCAGAGTGGCAGTCATTTAAAACCCTTTCAGCCTCTTCATGAGTTATGCAACGTCGAAAAACAAAATCCGATTCACGATGATAAAGTGTGTCTCTAACAATATTGTATTGTTGTGATTGGTAACGGATCTTTCGTCGATTTGAACGTGAAATTTCAGGCCGAAAGGTTTGGGTCTGAAGATAAATGATGATATCTTCATACCACAGATCTAACGTACTTATAAGAAACACAGATTCATCTGCAATGGGATTCTCTACCACAGTTTTTGTCTCAGTATTGGGAAAATCACAGATTAGTTCTGCAAACACTAATGATTTCTTTGATTTTGATTTTTCGAATTCCAAATCAAACTCTTGTAGGATGACAATCCATTTAGAGTATTTTTCCATAAGTAATTGTTTTGTCAAAATTTACATCATTGGGTTGCAATTAGAAATTACAGTAGTCTTGCATAACAGTATGTAATGACGAAATCTTTGGACAGCTTGAACTGCTGCCAAGGCCAATTTCTCCACATATGAATATTTAATTTTGGTTGGATTCAAATTCCTACTTAGATAGTAAATCACATGATCATTTTGAAATTCATCCTCTTGAACTAATACCATTCCAATGGTGGAATCAGAGGCTGCTAGGTATAAAAATTAGTCCTGGTTGTAATTGGGTGGATGCAATAACGGTGCATGGGTTAGCACGTGTTTCAAAGCATCAAAATATCGATCATCAATATCATCCCAAATAAAAGGAACATTATGTTTCAACAACCTGGTAAAACCTTTTGTTAACTCAGCATAGTTCGGGATAAATCTACGTACAAAGTTTGCTTTCCCTTGTAAACTTTGGAGTTGGTGGAGTGTGGAAGGAGGAGGTAAATTAATGATGGCCTCAACCTTTGAGGGATCAACATGAATGTCGTCTTTGGAAACAAAAAATCCCTGTAATCATCTAGATTGCACACAAAAAACACACTTGTGCAGATTCAAATGAATTCGATAATGCCTACACCTCATAAAATTTGCTCGTAAATGAGTAGGATGATCTTCCCTGTGTAATGAGTGAGCAGTTAAATCATCCAAATAAGGCTGCACAATGTGTTTGATGTCATGAAAAGCGTAAGACATTGCCCTTTGAAAAGTTGTGCCAGCATTCTTTAATCTGAAAGGTAGTTTACAATAAGCAAAAGTTCCCCAAGGAAAAATGAATGTTGTTTTTGGTTCATCAACAGGGAGTATGTTTATTTGATTGTATCCAGAAAATCCATCCATAAATGAAAACATTTCATTTCTGGCACAATCATCAATGATTTGGTCGATATAGGGGGTAGGATAATTGTCCTTTGGACAGGCTTTGTTAATATCCCTATAATCGACACATACTCGTATAGTCCCTTTTTTCTTGGTAAGAGGAACTATATTAGATACCCAATCCGTTAAAGGAATTGGATAAATAAATCCTACTTATAGTAGTTTTTCAACTTCAGCTTTAATAGCAACAGCTTTTCCCGGATGTATCAGACGTAATCTTTGCCTAATCGATTTAGCATCCAAGTATGTGTTTATTTCATGAACGACAATTTTTGGATCAATTCCTGGCATCTCTTTGTAGGACCAGGCAAATATGTCACGGAATTCTTGAAATAGGACTTTATATGTATTAATTTCATCCATTGTACACGAAGCACCTATATGAATGTTTTCAACAACTCCATATTTAATTGATATGTCAATAGGAACAATGGTAGAAATGTTTCCCAAATTAATCTCAGAATCCGAATTTGTAATCGTGATTGGATTATTTGGTTCCTTGACATAATAAATTGTAAAAATAGATGAAAAATCATTTTCTAACCTATCAATTTCAGGTAAAAATGAAGATCTATGATGTAGATCATCCCAGGGTAATTCATCCATAGACAAAAATTCTTGAATACTTTCATCAGCATGAAACACTTGTTGAAAAGGATCGGAAATAGATGTCAAGGCTGAGCTTGATTGTGAAGAATATTATTCATTGATCACATTCATTGGATCAGGATCAGTTGAAAGTGTATCATAAAATGACTGTACTTCTTGATATGTTATCTCAAAAGGACTCGAAGGCATCTCGCCATTGAAAGAATCCATTTCTGACTCTGAAATCACTATCCAAGGGTCATCAAATGGAATAGTGCTTGATGAAATAATATTGATATTAGAAATAATACGTGGTACGTTGGGTGGAGGTATAGAAAATTATTCAATAAAAGCAGAATATTTTATTAAACCTACTCCAACATATTCGTAAGGGATAGTCGATTTTCCAACATGTTGGATACTATTTGTAGAAGCTGGGTCAGACGAATAATATGAGAGCTGATCGATTTTCACAATGTTTCCTTGATGAGGAAACATGATTAACCGAAAGACAGATGACACGACAACAGTCATAGCATAAGACCAATTTCGACCCAGAAGAAGGTTGTAATCCAGAGGGGCGTCAACGACTTCCAAATCTAAATTAACAGTTTTACCTTCGACCTCTATAGGTAGATCCTGCAAAATTCCATACGAATGGAATCCTCTTCCATCAAAAGATTTAAGGATTGTCAGATATTAGTTGAGTGTCGGAGAACCAAGTGATTTCCAACTGTTTAACGACATTATGCACTTGGACGCTCCCTCATCAATTACAGTATGAAAGCAACGTCTGTTTTTTTACTAATACTAGAATCTGAAAATCCATCTAATGAGGGAGCCTTGGTGTAAAATTTTCTAAATCGAAGACCATAAGGTTTGAATCCTGAAGACCTATAGCTCCAATAGCTGATAAAAGTAATTTCCTCTGTGTTGGATATGATTGCAACACTTCTAAGGCCGACATTGCTGAAGCGTAAATCGCCAAGTCTTCAACAATGTTGTAGTTTTGAGCAGCTCTCGCATGTGGATTGAAAGTTGATTTTCGAAGTACACCTTTAGCATGCGGTTTAATTACTAGATCGGGATTAGTTTTCTTGATGTGAAGTGGATCAGAAACCAAAGAGATGTAGCTAGTATTGAATTATATTTTTTTACTTCCTTACCATTAACAAGATTTTCTTCCTTACCATTAACAGGATTTTTACTTCCATAGTTTTGTGATCGAGTCACAACCATTACTTGTGACATCATCAAAATATTTGTTGAAGAGTGTGAATAAGATCTTATCATTTTGCTATCTTGAGTAGGAAAAGGATCCTTCAAGACAGCGGGTGTGGGCGAACCTTTGATGAATTTAGAGACCTCAGACTGATGCACCCACTCTTTAGTGAAGTGATCCTCGTCACAAATAAGACAAGGATAACGAGGTTTTTGTTTATCATCAGATGGTTCATTTTTTTCGGTTTTCTCTTTGGGAGATGAAGTATGTTTTCTTGTATTTTTACCTTTCTTATTATTAACGTTTTTAGATTTAGCTGTATATTAATCTACAATGTGAATGTCGGCGGAAGTTTCAGGGGAAGAATCTCCTTTTAGTGAATCAGGTAAAGTTATTATAGGAGAAGTAGTTTTTAAGGACTTTTTCTTACTTTTATTTGTATTAACTAAACCAATTACACCATCTGCAGCATGAGACCCTGAAGGAGTTGTAGTTATTTGACCAGGACATGGTAAATCAGGAATTTTTTCATACAAAGTACCAGACTATGAATATACAAGGTCTAAGTACTGAGCTTGAGAAATGACCTATTCTTCAGTAACAAATCCTCCCTTAGCCACATCTTCAGTGATCTTTGGAAGTAATGATTTGATGGACCATTCTGCCAAGATATAATCCGGAATAAAAACTTTCACCAAACATCTTCTATGTCTCCATTCATGTATGTGATCAGATATGTATGTAGAGGTAGATTGTTTTAATGAAGTCAATAATTCTGTGCCATTTTCGTATCTGATTAGCAACTGAAAATGTCTTAAGAAAGTTGTGGCTAAAGCATTAAAATTATTAAAGGAGCCACGTGGCAGTTCAATATACCATTTTGCAGTTAGACCTATCAATGTTCTCTGAAACAGTCGTAATCGAATCGAATCATCAATCAAGGAGTTGGATGCACACCAGAGGTGGTAATTCATGACATGGTTTGAAGGGTCCTCTCCTGATTTACCTTCAAACTTAGGGATATCACTGGGCAACTTATTTGGCATTCGTGGCCAATACAGAAGATAATAGATCAGATCATTCGTAAGGCGTGACAAATCTGGTAAATCCAAATTTGCTATGAATGGCGACCGACGGTTAGGGTCTTGATAAAATTGATAACTTTGCGAAATTATACCACTACTAGGAGGATGATATCCAGGATATCTTGGAATAGCCTGTGCATTTGGAATCGGAATGCCCCCTGGATAACCAGGATTAGCCAGACCATACTGGGGTTGAGTAGGTATCTGATACGTGTACCCAAGTGTTAGAGAGGTAAATCCCCTCTGCGGATATAGGCGATCCCTACTGGCCCAGATCGGGTCTAGCAACAATCAAACACGCTACAGTGCAGGTTCCTAATTGTAAAGTAACCGACTTGCGAGGAAGGCTTACCTGGAATCCAACATTGTCGTTTGTAGAAGAGGTAGTGCTCCCGTTTTCTTGCCTTGGCAGATCACAATCCTCACGATCTCCGTGATCGGACACCTGCACATGCAAGAAACAACACAAACGCAAGCATAAAATCCAGTACGTACAACTATATGTCAGTCGAAGAGGACATAACTCATGAACATAATCAAGAATAGGAGTGGAACCATAACAAATAGTCGCTTAACATTAATGAGTCAAAAGAAGAATACAACCATAGCTTCGACGTAGCATTCCCCTTTGATGGGTCGTCAGCACAACATGTCTCGATAAGCCTGTCAAGGAAGGGACAAGCCTCTCTTTCCGGGTACTCGACAATAGTCTCCTTGCTTGGATTTGGCCTTAAGGAATCAAGAAGGCTCTTGCATCATAAGGGTATGAAAGCTCTTGGGAACTTGGAGATTAGCTTGCCATGGAGAAGAGCAAGCTTTTATAGAAGGAGGAAGGGGAGTTGGGGTCCCTATAATTATGGGATTGGCCATATCATCAAGGAAGCTTCCATGAGAGGTGGCAAACCACTTCCTCTCTATGGATATCCGCAGCCAAACCTCCCAACTCAAGATAGAAATCAGTCCAGGAATTTGTTAGGACAAAACTTCCGCCTTTTATTTTTAAAAAAAACCTCTTGATATGGTTGGCGCAGGTGCGACTCTATGACAGAGCGCCAATTGGCGCGCCCTCTTTGGAGGTTTTGCACCCTTTGGCGCGAGGGCTGAACTATGGAACTGCGCCAATGGAAAACGAGCTATTTTTAGGGGTTTTTTCAGGGAGATGTATTCAGGGAAGTGGAAGTTCATCTTCAGAGGGGTGCAATGAAAGTATTTGCAAGTCTTCTCTCTGCTCACAGGTCACGAAATGAGCCCTCCAATGTGCGGGATGGGGAATGGTAGGGACGGTGACAAATTACTGTGTAACACCAAGGTATGGTTCATGTTGATATAATGGATTTTGTGCTACAGGTCCATATTGATATTGCCCTTGGTACGGTTGATAAATAAACTGAGGTTGGCTTGTTATAACTGTACTTGTACCAGGTTGACCTGCAGGCATCTTAACAGTAGTCTGAATTGTGGGTCCATGTTGTGGTGCAGAAACTACAGGGATTTGTTGTGATATTTGAGGGGCTATAGAAATAGGAGCTGCAGAAACTCCAGGAATAGGTGTGGTAGTTTGAACAAAAGTTGGTGTAGCAGCTTTTAGTGGAGTTCTAGGTGTACTCGAACCAGGCTGCTAAACTATACCAGATGCAGGTAACTGAAGCATAGGTTGGACAGGTTGTTGGATTTGACTGTAACCAATTGGTTGTCCTGGTTGATAATAGGGTACTTGCACATTAGATTGCAAATTATGTTGAACTTGGGATGGATCCCACACCGTATTTAATCCTGGATACAAAGGTCACATTGAAGGTTGTACATAGGAAGGACCATAACTAGGTTGATAATTTGGAACATATGTTTGATAATTGGCTGGATAATTCCCACCTCCTTGAAAAAATTGTTGTTCCGGGTAGAACTGTGGCCCTAAAAGAGGTTGTTGACCCTGAAAAGATGGTTGCCCTGGTGTAGGGTACTATCCTTGAAGAGGCTATGGACCCTGAGTTGGGTACTATCCTTGAGGTTGATATTGACCTTAAGGTATGTACCATCCTTAAGGTTGCCCCCCAAGCGGTAAATTACTAACTTGAGGTTTCCCCCCAAGTGCTAAATTACTACCTTGAGGGTTAGGGTTTGGAATGTTTCCAGACATCATGTAAACTTGTTATGCATTCAAATTTTCGGTGTTTGATTCATTTGGACCATATGATGATATATGTTTTACGTGAGAAGGAACTACTCCTGAGAAAGTACTAGAAAGTGACTGGTATCCTGCAGGAACAAACATACCACCATACAAATATGTTTTTGGAGATGCAAAAAGCATGGATGACTCACCAAACATGTTTAAGGAAGGTCTATAACCTCTGGGTATGGTGTGAAAATGAATTTGGGGTGGTGAATAGTTTAGACCAGTATTGTGTAGAAAATCTATCAAATGAGAATACCAAGGATCTTGTTTGAAAGGACTAATTAACTTCTTCTTCTTCGGTGTCAGTAACTTCTTCAATACTAATGAGACCAGGAGGAAGATTTTTAGTGATACGGTAATTCACTCTGGATGAATCAGGACGATGAGGGGTTGGAGTAATGAACTCAGAAGTAGTCTCTGATATAGCAGGTTCAGTTTCTGGTTCATAAATTTTAGGATCAGTAGCTGATAATTCACTAGTTGTAGAAACAAGTTCAGCAAGTTAAGAAATTGAAACTCTTCTTGGAGTACTCTCTGCTATTCGAGGTCGATCTACTTCGTATTCAGGATGAATAATTATTGATGTTTCTTCGTGTTCAGTTGATCCAGTCCTGGATGTTTGTCATTTCTTAGATTTAATTCTTTATAATTGGCTTAGCGTGTACTCAGGGGGTTTCCCCTACATTCTACGTGATTGTCTAGGTAATTCAGCCACGATTTAAAAATTTTAACACATGAAATCAAAGAAAATTTCAACAAAATTTCCTATAGTCATGAACCAATCAAATTGATCACACGCCTACATAATCTAAGAGAACAATCCACACACAAACAGTAGATTCCCACACTAAAAACACTAGTTGGTGATGAAATCCAACGTCGTAGAATTTTAATGCAGAAATGGCAGTTGGAACAATTACCCGGAAAACCTGCTTAATGAAACATTCTGGTGCAAATTTCTCCACTTAAACCATCTTGAAGTGAAGAGAACCCTCCAGAAATTCCAAGTAAGTCTAGTCAACGTCTGCTCCAGGTACAGTGGGACCTTCCCTCCACCGTCACCGTGGGAAATAATTCTAAAGTTTATAACCACTAAGGTCACCAACAGGAACAAATATACCTGGGGGAACAGTCTACGATCCGATATACACGCAAGGGCAGAGTAACTAGCTCAATCCCCTTGAAGGCTCCTTGAGATAATCCAAGGTTTACCGACAAGTGACCCCAAGCTCCTCGACAATGGTCTATCCAAGGTTTATCATTTTTAATACGTTCACATCTGTTATCTTTCCTAATGAGATATGTACGATTACCTCACTGCTTCGGACATGATCTGGTGCTTGAATCTTTTAAGAAGAGCTTCCCAGAGCATACATGTTACAATTGGATTTTCCTATAGCAAGATTGCTACTTGTTTGTTTTAACTGTCTTGGAATGTTAATTACAACTTGTTCCAAGAAACTAGCCTAAGCTATGTTGGTGGAAAAGATCCCTAGAAAATGTAAAAATATCTAGATTGATTTTAATTCAAGCGTTGTTTTTAATTTGGCTATTTCTTAAGACATAAGGTATGGAAGTGAAACTTCGATGATGTTTTATGACCCAACTCAAAAATATGCTAATATGCATCTAAATTAAAGTGAAACTCTTTTCTTTTCAATAAAATTTATCTAAAGGAAAGATTTGAGAGATTTAGATAACTTTCAAAGCACCAATTCTTTCTCTTATAAACAAAAATCTTTGAAAAGAAGACGATTTCTTTGAGAACTCAATTTCATAAAAATGATCAATTACTCATTTGAAATGAAATCCTTAATCAAACAGATCAGAATATACAAATCATTTAACAAAATTTTTCCAAAAAGAAGACCTTATCGAAAACTCCTATAAAATTCAAAACTAAAAAAAACACTAATTTTGAACTCTATCAAAAAAAATCTGAGGACGTTTTGCTTAGTTTGTGATCAAACCAAGAAAACTTTCTGCTTATCTCATCAAAAATCAAAACATCCAGTAATGGCTTAATGTGAAATTGAGGCCTTAGTAAGCTTAAGACTCTTCTAAATTCGCAAATGAAAATAAAACTCAATTTTCATCAAAGCAAGGGTTGCAACAAATTCAATGGCTTAGCAAGAAAACAACAACATCCCAGTAAGCTAAGGTATATTATGCTTTCTAATATAGAGTGACAAGAAAGTAGAGCAAACTCTCGCTTGTAAAATGCAAATCAGATGAAAAACCACTTAGACACAGGAATTGCTGAAAGAAATTCACACATAAGACTTGGATAGTCAAGATAATTTGGGGTAAACACAGAGAATCTGGTAATTTGGTTCCTATAAACAGAATTTTTAATTTTTCAAAAATTTTCCAGAAGTTCTCAGTTTCTAATGGAGCATAATGCAGTACCGCACTGTTTTGAACTAAAAACTAAAGAGGCTACCGCACTGTTTTTAAACAAAAACCGCGGAGGCCAGGAAAATACAAAAAAAATAAAAATTTAGATTTACTGTCCAGGGATTCTAATAAGTTATTTACCCAACCCAGTTTTAGACTAATCAAAATCAGAAAACTTGTTCAAAAGTCAAACTAAAAATCAAAAAGGAAAACTAAGTTCATTTCCCCAACGGATTCGCCATTTTGTTATGCGAATAAATGCTTCTTGCGAACAAGAACAATCTCCCTAGTATCCTAAGGATATCTAGAAACAAAAAGCCAAATGTAAACTATTTCCTCTAGATCATTTTTTATTCAGAATTATTAATTAACAAAGTACAAGGACATGCCCCTACCCGAAGTCCAATGCTTGTTGTAATCTTCTATCCAATCGCTCCAAAAGAGGTCACTTCAGCATGTAAGACCAGCAATCAAGGACAAATAAAAGGATTAAAAGCACCTGCAAGATATAATAATTGAGAAAACACTAATCTATCTCAGTGATCAAGGAATTTGAAAATAGAATTACTCAAATAGATACATGAACAATTCAATGAGAAAATGGAATCCATTTGTATTAACTTGTATAAAATAAGCAACCTTACAACCTTTCACCTTGATGTTATACAGGTTCTTCCAGCGTCCTAAACAATCGTTCTTCCTCAGATTGACAAGCCTTCTTCTCTTTGAACTAGCATGAAGTTATGGACATGAGTCTGTGATCATTCTCATATCAAAAATGGATAGTATAGAGAGTATTCTCTCTTAATAAATTCCTCAGCAATTACCACCTATATGTCTCTACAATCTTTCATCTACCCTTGAGACTGAAACATGAGCTCAATTTATAGGGAAATGGAGGTAGTTTCAGTTCCATGAAGAGGGGGATGGATTCCTCTCATGAAGGGATTTGAGCTCCAAATACCAAGGGATAAACTCCATGAGTGAAGGGATAGAGCTCATGAGTATAGGATGAAGCTCGAACTGCCTGCGCCCCTAGAAGCCTCTAGTTGGGACTTTTTCCTTTATTTGGCTGTTTACGGGGGTTCGCAGGTTTTATAAGCAGAACGTGTGAGATGTGCCACAGGCTATAGAACAAGAATCTGTGGTACTGTAGGCAATGGCTAGGAAAAGTGCGGAGTTAGACTTTTTAGGGTTTTAATGAGCTTTTCTCCAATTTCCAAGACTTGGTTTAGGAACTTTGGGGTTTTTAACCTCTAAGGGAGCATAATATATGTAATAATGAACCCATATAGACAGTCAAATGTCATGGTGACAAAATAACGTGTAACAGGTGCACAAATACCACTGAAGTTCTTAATAAACTTTCGATAGAAACTTGCCAACCCATGAAAAATTCTTACTTAAAACAAACTTTTGGGAGATGGCCATCTAACTATGGTTGCAACCTTCTCTGGGTCCATCTTCAACTCATTTTCAGAAATTACAAATCCTAAATAAATCAATTCTTTCTTGAAATTTTTTTTTTTTTTAAATTCATCAGCAATTTATTTTGCTGCAATTTTTCCAGCACATACCTGACATGCCGAAAATGTTATTCCTTCATCTTGCTGAAAATAAGTATATCATCCAGATATACAATCACAAACTTGCCAATGAATTATTTCAACATCTCATTCATCAAACGCATGAATGTTTTGGGAGCATTGCTCAGCCCAAATGTCATGACCAACCATTCATACAAGCTTTTATTGGTCTTGAAATTTGTCTTCTATTCATCACCTTCTCTAATCTTGATCTGGTGATAGCCGCTTTTCAGATCTATCTTTGAAAATTACACTGCTCCACTCAGATAATACATCATATCATCCATCTGAGGTAAAGGAAAAATGTACCTGATAGTGATCTTGTTTATCACCTGGGAATCAGTGCACATATTCCATTCACCTCCTTTCTTGTGAGCTAACGGTCGGAACAGCACAAGGACTCAAACTCTCCCGAATTATTCCTTTATCCAACAATTCTTCTACTTTCTTCCTGATCTCCTCATTATCTTTCAGACTCATCCGGTAAGAAGCCTTGTTTGGAAAACTGGCTCCTGGAATAAAATTAATATGGTGACTAATGCTCCACTTTGGTGGTAATTTATTTGGCATATCATCTACCATAATATCACTAAACTCTTGCAGCATATCCTGTATTTCCATGGGAAAATCAGTGATTTCTGCATGCATTAATACTACTCTTGGCCTTCGCACAACTGCATAACTCACCTCATTCTCCTTAATCTGTCGCAAAAAATCCTTTCCACCTATCAACAGTGTTTTAGTCCCACTACTTTCTGCAGTATCTTCTTCTTTCATGGGAACTAGCATATGCTTTATCCCATCCTTCACAAATCTATAACAATTATTTTCCCCATCATGGATGGCCTTTCTGTCATATTTCCATGGTTTTCCTAGCAGAATATGGCACACGTCCATAGGCATGATATCGCAAGTTACCTTGCCCTTGTACTTGCCAATGTGAAACTCCACCTCGCACTGCTCATCAACCAGCAATTGGTGTCCTTTCTGCAACCAAGACACCTTATATGGAGTTGGGTGCTTCGACTTATTCAAACCAAATTTTCCACCATCTCATTGGCTACCAGGTTATCAATGTTTCCACTATCTACAATCAACTTGCAGCATTTTCCATGCGACTTGCACATAGTCTGAAACAATACTTTCCTCTGTGTCAAGTCAGCCACCTCCTTAGCTGGTTTTAGTAAAACCATGTTCAACACCAAGGCCTCTCCTATTTCAGGCACATTCTCCGCCTCTTGGGGCGATACCTCTACTACATCAGGTTGAGCAACATATGGTCCCCTTTGTCCAGCTGGTTCATTTTCAGGACATTCAAAAGACCTATGTTCCCATTTGTGACACTTGTAACACTGGCAGACATTTCCTCTGCCTCTACCACTACCTCTTCCTTGCTGGTATGGACTTCCACCTTTGGTGTTAACTTCCTTCTCAGTCTGTCCCGAAGTCTTCGAACTGCTACCATCTTTATTACTGTTGGTAATGCTACCTCTGCCAAAGGAATGTCCTCTTCCTCTACCGGAACCACGTCCTCTTCTTACATTATGCTTCCTGATAATATGTTCTTCTGCCTTCAAAGCACATTGATATGCCTCCTCTATAGTTTTAGGGGAAATAATAATGTTCTCATCTAAGATTTCCATCCGTAGACCATTCAAAAATCTTGTTGTCTTCTCAGGGGTATATTCAACATACCCAACCCTCAAGCTCACTTTTTAGAACTCTTCTGTGCATTCCTTTATAGTCATCGTTCTTTGTCTCAGATTTTGCTCCTGTCTATAAAGGGAAATTTGGTAATATTTAGGCAGGAACTTTCTTTTCATCTTTGCAATCATCATGTCCCATCTCTTTATCAAAGGCTTGTTCAGTTTTCTCCTTTATACCTACACATTGACCCACCATAGTCTGGCATGTCCTTTCAACTTAGTGACAAAAAACATGATTTTCCTATCCTTACTAACTTCCTCATACTCGAAGTATTTTTCTAACTCACTTATCCAGTCCAACATTGATTTTGTGGAAAAACTGGCATCATAATTGGAGAGCTCTGGTCTTGGCTTGCTACTAGCCATCAAAACAGATTTCAGTAGTCTTATTTCTGGTGTCTCATCCTCTGCCCCATCTTTTGGTGCCATTGTCTCAACATCACTGTCATCTCCACCTTCAGGTTCCCTACGTCTTCTTGCTTCCATTGCTACCAAATGTGCTGACATCATTCTAATATCTTCATGCAGTCCTTTGTCTGTTGCTCCCCTGGCAGCTCTTCCCCGACCTCTTCTTCCTACTTCCATATTCACTTAGGAAGAGATATTTTTTTTTGCTCTGATACCAATTGATGCATACTAGCTGCAAAAAATATCAAGATACGCTGCAGAACTATGTTTTATGATTCCACCCAAAACTCCCTTACTCACAGCAGGGTTCAACCTTCGAATTTCTTAACATACATACGCACGTGATCACAACGATAACTTTAAATAGACCACACATATATCTACAATAGTTACATACCCACGAGCGTCTTACCTGGAGGGTCCCACAATAGCTCCAACCAATCATAAGCAGTCGTACTTCATGTGCTGTACAATATAACTTAAAAGTTAAACGATATTCCTTGCGATGTGTGATGTTGCGCCATGCTTCCACGTGCCTTCTCCGCTTCACATCGCAAAGTATTTGAATTACCTTGCGAGCACCTTAATGCTAACTTCCAAAAGCTGTGATTTGTGATTTCGCTCCCGACGCGTTTTCAATATCCATTGTTTAATCTCTACTGGATCTGACGACCCACGTCTGTCTCCGTCATATCACTTCGCATCGCAATTCAAACACTTTAACTTGTGAACTAAACCATAAACGCTATATTTTGCAACGTGTGATGTCCTCCCAACTGCAATGTGATCTCTCACCATTGATCAGTTTTGGATCTAAAGATCCTTGTCATGCCTGCAAATCCGATTGGTATTCATTCTGCGGTTAACACGATATTCAATTCAACAAAGGGGTGTGCAAGATCTATGGTCTTGATGTGCCTACAAATCCGATTAGTCTTCTTGTTGTGCGTTTAAATGCAAATCTTCGATTTTGATAGAGATTTTAAAAAATTGATTTAAAACAGGGAGCCCGATCAAAGCACAAAACACTTGGAATTAATTTGGAAATGAAACATTGTTTTAAAACAAAAAGCCTGATCAAGCACAAAACACTTGGAATTAATTTAGAAATAAAAATACAGATCCAATCCCTCGGATGGCTGGTTTTTACATTTATTTATGCTTCTCTGTTCACTCCTTTCTCGCTACAGATGGCAGAACCCCACAATGGTGGATTTGGTTTGGCTTTATGCCTTTCCAAAATCCCCATATGGTTGAGAAACTTTCATTCAATTTCAAAACAGTTTATTCAACTAAATACTTAATCAATCCTAAATTAACTATCTTTTAATCTGCAAATTACAATGGTTGTGTTAGGCCAAATTAACTTAAAACAAAGTCAAATAGAATTCAAACTTCTTCTTCTGTCCAGCAGAAGAAATCAACTCCAATTGTATCCTTTCAGTTGGATGCTCCTGCATCATATTACATAATATTTTTGGACTCCTATAACCATGATTAAGAAGGGAAAGACATGAATACCCTTAGCCAAAGTAATACGGTGACAAATCATCAAATTTATTCCAAACTTATAAAAAATATCATTTACAATAAGATAGTTAGTTATAATATACATTTTAAATGAGTTTATAACATCAAAATTGTGGAAGCACCCAGTAATTGAGTGCTGCCAAAGCCCAATAATCAGTGTGATGCCCATTACAAATTTATAGGTGATTATTAATGACTATCATACAAATTTTGATCTGGATTTATGCAGGAACGCAACAGAATAAACATATAACCATAAATACAGAGATACAGCGGAAATAACACTTCATTTCATTAATATCAAAGAACTGAAATTTGCTTACAGACAGAATGGAAATAAAACTAGCTGACTGGTAGCTATCTGCGAGAAGAGATGTAGGCGGCTACGGAGCCTCGAGCGTGTTACAATGAGCTCGAGGGCCTATTTATCATTTAGAAACGATGGAAATCCCTCGCAATGAAAACCTAACCCTAGGAGTAAACGTAAAACTATAGACTGGATTTGGGTAAATTGGTGTTTCAACTTCCCAGGGGCGTAACTTTGGCATACGATCTCCGTTTGACGCGTACCATACCTCGTTAGAAAGATCTATCCGAGGACTACAAATTTGGAACGGGCAACATCGGTCCATGGACCCATGTTGCCCTCAGTTTTCCCAAAAAACGTCATTTAGGGCCTCAAAACGGCTCCGGAAGTTTAGGACCCGAAAAACTGCTAAAAATAGTAAACTGTGCCGAAACTGAAAAACTGAAATAGACAATGGTGGAGCCCCAAGTGGAATAGGCGGGTGACCACCAATATCCACTTGGATCATTCCTCCCCCCTTAGGAAGCAATGGTCCCCATTGCGTTAAGTTCCTCCATGAGATGAGGAAATTTCTACTGAACTTGGTCCCTGGTGAACCACTTTCCTTGGTGCAGGAGTTGGCCAGCTTTGACAACCCAATATAGTTGGATCTTCTGCTGGCGAGTGTTCTTGATTTGCATGTCCATGATGCAATCTGTGGTGGCCTGTTCCATGCAGTCTGGATTTAACTCAGTTGGTGTGAGTTGTTCTGCAATGTCCGAGGTGTCCAGTAGAGGTGGGAAGTAAGGACGAAGGCGATCCACATTGAAGACTGGGTAGAGACCAAGGAATGGTGGAATACTGAGCTCGAATGCATTGTTCCCTACGGCCTTGGTGATGGTGTACGGCCCGTATCGGAGCGGGCGAAGCTTGCGGTGGGGTCCAGTGAGGCGCTCCTTCTGCAAATGTAGCCATACTTTGTCGCCCACCTGGAAGTTGTGTGGCACTCGGTGTTGATCATGGCATTGCTTGTACTTGGCATTGGCTCTGTCCAATATATCATGAACCTGTTGGCGGATGTGTTGAATGCGCTCGATGAAGCTACTTGCTTTGTCAACTTCAGACTGGACATGAGCTGAATTGGCCTGAGCAGCTGCAAATGGCATGGCTACGTCGATGGGACATAGTGGCTGGAATCCCAAGCCCACCTGAAAGGGGCTATGGCCGATTGAACTGTGGAGAGCCCGATTATAACTATGTTGTACATAAGGGAGGCTCTCTTCCCATGTGCGTGGATGCTTTGAATTGTACATGCGCAGAATGTGTACAATCATTCTGTTGACGACCTTTGTCTGGCCATCTGTTTGGGGATGGAAAGCTGTGGACTTGGTGAGCTTTGTGTCCAACATTGACCAGAGGCTGGACCAAAATGTGCTGAGGAACCTGCTATCTCGATATGATATGATAAACTGTGGGATCCCAAAGTGCACCCACACTCGTTCAAAGAAGAGTTTAGCAGTGGCTTCTGCTGTGATATTCTTCTTACGGGCCACCATAATGGCCATCTTCGAGAATCTGTCAACGACCATGAAAACACAGTCATTTCCATTCTTAGTAGAAGGCAGGCTCGACATGTAATCCATGGAGATGGATTCCCAAGGTCGACTAGGGGTAGGTAATGGAGTATATAGGCCTTGCTTCTTGATGGTCAGTTTGGCAATGGCACAAGCAATGTAGGATCTGATGTGCTTCTTGACATCCTTTCGAAGGTTCGGCCAATAGAAATACTTCTGTAGTATTGCCACTCTTTTCTCGACCCCGAAATGCCCAGCGACTCGACTGTAGTGTGCTTCCCATATCATCTTGGCACGCTCGCTTGAAGGAACACAAAGGTGTCCCAGGTGACATAAAAGTGCATCTTGGAGGGCGAGAATTTGGAGCTTTTGAAGTCTTGTATGAGTTTGGCATATGCAGGTCACTCTCAGAGGCTGTCAAGTCTATTTTAAGGTTGACAGTGGTGAGCGCGTCGGTGGTCGGTGAGGCGATCTGCAACATGATTTGTGATTGGTGCTACCCTCCTTATACTTGATGTTCAAATGAAACCGTTGCAGATATGTAGACCACTTCTGATGGCGATCATTCTGCAACTTCCCTTGTGTCTGTATGAACTGCAGGGGCCTGTGGTCTGTGTGGATGATTGTTTCCTTCCACAAAATGTGTCTTCATTTCATGACTTTTGATACATTTCTTTGTCATGTAGTAAGGGTACCATTGTAATAGGACAATCTCACTTCCTTGAAGAAATATACAGATGTCCACATTGAGTAAGCCCTTCCCCAATAACGCAGTCGAGCCCTTGTTTGATCTCAGCCATTGTTGCAAATGCAGTAGTAGGCAACGGGGGCGAGCAGAGCGATTGCTGGTGCAGATACTTGTACATTCAAAACAAAAAGACCAAAAGAATTTTGCTCTCGCTCCTCCTTGGGTGACTTGACTCAAGGGCCAAGTGATATGAGAGAATCCCAACACGAATCTACGGTAGAAATTAGCAAGACCCAGAAAGCTGCGAAGCTCTGTTATAGTAGTCGGGGCTGGCCAATCCCGAATGACTTGGATCTTGGCTGGATCCACATGCCCCCCCCTTTCATCAATAATGTATCCCAGATATTGAACCTGGGTCATGCCAAAAGTGCACTTCTCCAAATTGGCACACAACTTGTGTTGCCGCAGTGTTTGGAGGACTTGTCGGATGTGGTGAAGGTGCTCTTCCCAAGTCTGGCTGAAGATCAGAATGTCATCCAAGTACATCACTACAAATGAGTTGGTGAATGGCCGCAAGATGTCATCCATCATCCTCATGAAGGTGGCGGGAACATTCGTCAACCCGAAAGGCATGACCAGCCATTCGAAAAGGCCTTCCTTGGCTTTGAAGGCAGTCTTCCACACATCGGAGGGTTCAATTGGTACCCGGTGATACCCGGACTTCAGGTCGATCTTGCTGAAATATTTTGCACCTTTGAGTCGGTCCAGAAGGTCATCAATCCGTGCGATTGGGTACCTGTCCAGGACGATGATCTTCATTAAGTATAGATAGTCAGTACGAGTCTCCATGTCCGTCCTTCTTTTGTCTGCTCTGATCGGAGCTCCCACGGAAATGAATGAGCATTTTGATACATTTTCTATGACAGCTGCGATAATGTAGTTTCATCATTATATCCACGATAAAACATAGATGATGGTCCATTTAGGCCATGGTTACACAGTCAGATAATGGGTACCAGTAACAACAGTCTGGAAAGACTACATTGGTGAGAGGTGATATAATGATGATATCTAACATATCATTTATTGTCATTGTGAAGAACCCACTATCTGAAGAATAGTAGCCTTGATCTTCTTCTTTCTGAGTGAATCATAGGAAGCAGATTCTTTGGTTGGAAATAGACTGCACATTGTTTTGCAGTAACCAAAGAGATAGCGGCAGGAGGTGGTACCTATGGTATACTGTACAACTTATTTCCCAAAGTAATAATAAAAGTGCAAGGTCGAGACTCATACACAGCATGATGCTTCCACAAGTATGGTTGTCCTAATAATACATCAGAAACATCAATAGGAGCAACGTCACATAGTACCTCATCCATGAAGGGCTTGATGCTATAGGGAAGGCGACACTGCCGGCTGACGCGGAGATCTCGTCCTTGGTGAAACCACCCGATGGTGTATGGATGTGGGTGAGCTGTGCTCGGCAAGCCCAACCGCTTCACGGCGTCTGCTGAAATGAGGTTCTTTTGGCTCCCATTGTCGACAATGAACTGTACCGGGGAGCCCTTTACCCACATCTGGGAGTGGAAGAGACGTTCCTCCTCCTCTAGATCTTTCGGTTCCTCCTTTTGGATCTTTGTAGTGGCAACAGTGGCATTGGGCTCCGCATCAATAATCTGTTTCCCTTTTTCATTCGCCTTTTCAGGTTCTGATTCGGAGTCAGAGCATGCATCTGACTCAGAAGCCCTCATCTCGGCCACTGGCGACTGCTTGGCCCGACACTCACTTGTGTTGTGAGTGGAGCTCTTATGGAACTCACACCACTTTCCCGTGTCCTTCTTTGGCTTTACGGTGTTGTTCTTTTCTTGTGGCTTTGACGGGTTGTCTTTAGCCGCCATGCTCTGTCCTTTGTTCTGCGGTTTGGAAGCACCTTTTCCTTGCTTTTGATTCATAGATCCAAAGTCTCGCTTCTTCTGTTTGAATTTCTGCTCAATCTTGGCAGCATACCGGTATGCCGTACCAAGCGAGGAGATGTCGAGGAACTCCATTTCCTCCTGAATGTATTTGTGCAGACAGCTGCGATACTTTAGCACGAGATGTTTCTCTGAATCTTTGATACCCAACTTTGTGCGCAGGGTATGGAACAGATTCGTCAGCTCATGCACATCTTGATCCCTTTGTTGTCGCAGCGTGGTCCATTGTATGTACTTGTCCTCATAACTCCCCACGGGATAGTACTGTTCCTTGACGGCGTCTCGGAAAGAATTCTAAGTTGGTACGGCCGAGAACAGAGAGGGTTCTGTCTGGTCCTTGTTCTCACAGTAGGTTTCCCACCAGTCCTTAACATGGGGGGTAGCTTTGAGGAGTGCAAAATAATCTTCTCCCGGTCTGAAAAGTCATGAACCGAGAAATATCCTTCTAACAGATTCAACCATCTATCTACGGCATCTGCGTCTATTTGACCCTCAAATATGGGAATGTCAAAATTTACTTGTACCTTAAAAGGAGTCGCGCCTCCCGAGTGGCTGCTGGATGCAGATGCGCCGCCGGTGGGTAGC
The DNA here is from genome assembly GCA_034641835.2 of Pinus albicaulis. Lineage (NCBI taxonomy): Eukaryota > Viridiplantae > Streptophyta > Pinopsida > Pinales > Pinaceae > Pinus > Pinus albicaulis. The sequence continues at coordinate 19,128,643 of CM076569.1, forward strand.
CGTTGAAGGATCTGAACAAAGTTATCCATCACCGCGTTCCTTTGTTTTTCAAGGGCCTCCTCGAACAATATTTTGATAGGATCTCCTGCTCCCTCATCTTTCTTTTCATCCCCCATGGGCGTCTGTCGAGGTTTACGAGGCTGATCTTGCAAAGGTTCCACCAGATCAAGCCCTAGCTCCTTATACCCCGACCTCGTTGGGGACATGCAAAGAAGGATCGAGAAAAAACAGACCCCTCTGATACCACTGATCCGGATTTATGCAGGAACGCAACAGAATAAACATATAAACATAAAGACAGAGATGCAGCGGAAATAACACTTCATTTCATTAATATCAAAGAACTGAAATTTGCTTACAGACAGAATGGAAATAAAACTGGCTAGGGCGCTGGTAGCTATCTCTGAGAAGAGATGTGGCGGCTACAGGCCTCTGAACTGTGTTACAATGAGGCTCGAGGGCCTATTTATCATTTAGAAACAATGGGAAATCTTAAACAGCCAAAACCCTAACCCTAGGAGATGAAGCGCCAAAACTATGGGCCCCGTTTGGGTAAATTGGTGTTTCAACTTCCCAGGGGCGTAACTTTGGCATACGATCTTCGTTTGACGTGTACCATACCTCGTTAGAAAGATCTATCCGAGGACTACCAATTTGGAATGGGCAACATTAGTCCATGGACCCATGTTGCCCTCCGTTTTCCCAAAAAACGTCGTTTAGGGCCTCAAAACGGCTCCGGAAGTTTAGTACCTGAAAAACTGCTAAAAATAGTAAACTGTGCCGAAACTGAAAAACTGAAATAGACAATGGTGGAGCCCCAAGTGGAATAGGCGGATGACCACCAATATCCACCTGGATCAAATTTATAGGTGATTATTAATGGCTATCATATAGATTGGGTTGGATTCAAAGTTAAATAAATTTTAAAAATTAATAAAGTAGTATATAACACAATTTATAAAAAAAATACTTATCATTTATTTATAGGGATTTTTCATACACACACACACACACACATAGAGTTTTACTTATAGATGAAATGGCCTTTTCACTACATTTTTTTTGGTTAATTTTCATCAAAATCCGACAATTTGTTTTAAGAATTTGAGTTTAAGTTGTTTAATTTGTTGAATTTGAGTGCCCCATGGGGGTTTTCAGGGTGTTGAATTCATTTATGCATTCAAAATGCATTTTAAACAACAAAAAATTACATTCTTTCTTGAAATTGTTTTGACGGTTCCGGTGAAAAAATACTATTTCGTTTATAAGTTAGACAAAGGTTTTATATATATATATATATATATATATATATATATATAAAGCTTATACAACACTGAGATTTCAAGCTCACACAATTAGTGTATCATGTTTATATATTTTAGAAAATAATTTTTTTAGGATATTTCTCTCCCATGGTTAGTGGGATCTCACATAGTAGGTCACCGAGTCATATTAAATATCATATCTTATCTCTCAAAAAAAATAAATGACTATTTATTCAATAATGTATAATACGATGCAAATTTTTCTTTTGCTCAAAGGGTTTCTTGATAGTTTTGTTCGCTTTCAATGAGGACTATCATAAAGCCTTAACAGGGGGACCCTGGTTTTGGGGAAAATTAGGGCTATTACTCACACCATGGTTCCCAGACTTTGACCCTTCTATGACCATCATCACCAAGCTTCCTATTTGGGTCAGGCTCCCCAACTTATCGGCCCCTCTTTGGCACTACTATGTCTTTCAAGTAATCGAATATACCCTTGGACGCTTTTTGGAAACAGACACCTCCAAGCGGGTGTTGGAAATGTTGTCATTGATGGAAAAGGAGATGGCAAAGGAGGAGCACCTGAAATAGCAACAAGACAAAGAGAGCATGAGACATGAAGCAAAGGTAGTTGTAGAAGGGTCATTTTGAGAAGACAACAGAGGCAACAAAAAGATCAATCAAAGAGCAGCATCATTCAAGGAGAAGAGGTATTTGATTTCATATATATAATGAGAAACTGGTATTTGAATTGTATTGACTGCTGGAATTTTTTATGAAAGTATTGACTACTGGAATTGTTTATGAAAGTATGAATAGAGTGGTCAGGGTTTGTGGACAATGTAAACTTTGTACAAAGGGATTTAAAATTGTGAATCCTGTATATGGTGGAGGAACTAATTATTAAGTGCAGGGTTGGTATTAATCTTGAAAAGGACCAGAGTTAGAGATTCATGTGTATCTATGGGAGACTCTGTAATTGGTGTGTATAATGTTGTCCCATACACAATACTTAGAACAGGGGTTTTTTTATAATAAAAATCCATGTAAGTCTACATGTTAATAGAAGAACTCGATTTCTGAGTTAAATTCCATCTTTGAGCCATATGGTATGCAATGAGATTGAATATGTTTTGAATCAGTTGGCATTCACTGTTTGAATTATGTTTGAAATTACCCCTAGTTTTTGAACAGAGCACTCGTATTCAATTGATACAATGAATGATTTCAAGAGATTTGTGGTAGTTTTTACAAAGGAATAATATTTAGTTATAGATTGGATCCTGTGTGGACTGTTACGATCATTGATCGAACAGTGAATCCAAATAGGGTCGAAACAAGGTTTTGTTGAAAGAGTTAGTAATACTCTTTCACTTATCTTTTAGAATACCAACAGGTACAAGGAAAGAAGAGATAGGAAAGCTTCTTCAACAACTCCAAAATGCAGGTGCAGGTTCGAGTGCCTTATTACATGGAGGTACAAGGGAAGAAGAAATAGGCAGGCTTCTTCAACTACTCCAAAATTATAGCGCAGGTTCGACTGCTTCTAGACAGCCTGAAAGTGCACCCTTGGAAGGACAAGGGCAAGGGCGTGATAAGGAGATGGAAAAATATATTGTAAATATCTTGACTAGAGAGCCAGTAGCAGGCTATGACAGCGAGTCTGAAGAAGAAGGAAAGGCAATTGCTGAGTATTTATCCTTTGTTCTCACTGCCTGGCAATCAGTTTCACTATGAACCCTCCGATCTTGGGCACCTGTTTAGGATTGGCATATATGTATATATGAATGTGATGTTATTCATTCCATAAATTATGTATTGATTTATTTACCATTATTGTTGTTGAAAGAGTCAGTAATACTCTTTCAAGAATTAGTAATACTTTGTATGCCATGTAAATGCACTGTTTTGTTAATGGTTGGTGATGGTATTGAAGTTATTCATAACATCAAACGGAGAAAACAAGCTGGAGGAATAAGTCAAAATTCGCGTGGAGATTCGGACGGAACCTTCAGTAAATAAGCGGAACCTGAAGCGAAACTATGAATAGTGAAAACAAAACAGGTTTTATAACCCACGAGTGGTATTCGCGTTTTTTAAAAGTTGTAAGCAGATTTCGAAATAATAACACAATTAGGGTCGAAGTCTGACACGTGTCCTAAGGTGGTTTTCCAAAACCATTTCCATTGCGCAATTTTTGTGAATTATCGCTTGTGCTTTTAAATCACGTGATATGCGTTTGGGTGCATTGGATCATTAGAGCTGAAGCGACAAGCCAACAACTGTTGGATGCGAAGGGTGCATTAACGCTGGGGCCCAGTCCATCGCGCAACTATTGAATATTAACCCTCGTGCAAGTTAACCGTGCGATTTCCATAGGATCAGAGGTTGAAAGAGCGATGAGTGATCCACCGTTGGATCATGAATGAAGTTGCAAGGTGACAAACCAGGTATGGGCCAGGGTTTGATTGTTGTTTATTAAATAATCGGAATATAAATGTGTGGGCTAGCATGGGTTAAGTGGTTATGCCGAAAGGAGAATAGGGGTTAACATTACAGTCTTTTGATTTTTGAATGTATTGAGTTAAAATTGAATAGAGGGTTCAATTATACAGTGCGAAATGTTGTGGGGCCTGAGGGTATTATATAAGCGTTCACTGGGGATTTAAATATGAAACCAAAGGGTTCATTATAATGTTGAAAGCGTCATATATGTTATCATATGTGAAAAGCGAGAATTTATTGTTGGTTTTTTACATGTAATATAGACCAACATATATTATGAAGAAATTGGGATATGCGTTGAATAACATTGTGGGCCCGAGTCATTCAATTAACTGATTTATTCAAATGTTAAATGGGTCGGAGCTCAATAGAGAAAATAAATTACTAGATCACTGCGCTTGATGGTTGATATGCCGTAGAGCATTATATAAAAGGGTTGATAATAAGGTTCGAATATTGATTCGAATCTCCATAGGGTAAGGTCTCTTAACATTTGATTCGGGGAAATATTTATATATTCTGACCTGTATATTATGATAGAACCATACGCTTGAAAGGATATGATGATGGGTTAATATGTGCTATGAATAAACATATATATGCGCCTGTAGTGGTTTAGCCTATAAAGAAAGTTTTACGTGATAACCGAAGCCTGTACTTAGGCTTTGATAAAAGAGCAGTTTATAAACGTAGTGAGCTTAAGCTATGGTTTGAACCATATGTAAGCCACCGCATGAGGGCTGAATAGAGATTGATTATTTGGTTTAATAACCATAAGAGAACCTTGGAAGAAAAAGCCTCCAGATATGCTTATTAAAATTGCCAGTTCAGCAATAGAGTATTGAAAGTGCCCAGATCGACAGCTGTATTGAATACAAATTAGCTGTATGCATTATATATGCATGGAGAGAGAGAAAAAGTGGGCCCGACAGAGGTAAAAAAATCATGCAGAAACTGAAAAAGTCACAGGGTATTTTACAGGCATGGAAAACAGAGGTATGCAGAACAGTTACACTACAGCAGCAGAAAAGACAAAACTAGCAAGCCAAGTGCTGGAAAGAAGACTGAGTGAAATTGTTTTATTGTAACTGAAAATGTGAATGTAAATGTTTTTATATTGTTTGTGATGCATTGGAAAGTCTCCGAAGGAAAACAAAAATTCCACTGTAATATTTAAATTAATACATATTGTTGTATTTTTTCTGAATGAGCTGGTAAAATAAATGAGAAGGCAGAAGGAAAAGAGGCATGGCTGTCCATTTCAAATTCCCTGAGGAATGCTAACAGTCACAAGGAAATATCTATAAATGATATCACCTTGATATGTATAAAAAGGTTAGAGAGTGAGGTAAGAGAATGTAGAAATGAAACAGTAAGGCAGAGGAGAAGGAGGAGCTGATAGAGAATCTGAGAAGATGCTGAGATGATGCAGGGCAGATATGAGGACTGATGGACAACAGAAGAGAAGGTACAGAACAAAGATGATATCCAAGGTAAATCAGCAAGTTTTTTTCTTTTGAAAGAGTAAGGAAGTTGGAGCTTCCCTATCAAGTTGTAGCTTGATAGATGTCAGTTGTAGCTGACTGAGGTAGGAGCCTCCTATAGGTTGTAGCCTACAGAAAATAGATGGGAGTTAGTGCTTCCACATCAAGTTGTAGCTTGATAAAATGTCAGTTGTAGTTGACTGAGGTTGGAGCCTCCTGTAGGTTGGTGCCTGCAGAAAATTGATGGGAGTTGGAGCTTCCTTGCAAGTTGTAGCTTGCAGAATTGAGGTAGGAGCCTCTTGTGGGTTGGAGCCTACAGAAAATCAATGGTGAGAGGGAGTTGGAGCTTGCCTTTGCATCACAACAATAATAAGATGTGTTTTTATCCCTTTATGGGTTTGCACTTATATCTGGTGTCTATGTGCATGATGTGTATGTGTTGATATGGTATATCTATTCTGCTTAATACTTGTTGCTCACATATTCTGCTTATTAATTGCTGCTCACAAACAAAGATTGCTCACATATTATGCTAATCATGAAATGAAGGTGTTAATAAAGTTTAATGAAAAGTTTTAAAAAGTCTATGAATGTGTTAAATTGATTCACCCCCCCCCCCCCAGTTTAACTAAGGGTTCAACAATAGGAATCAGGCATATACACCTTTGGCAAAATATGTGTTGAAATAGACATCAGCAAAAGCTTGCCTGATCAAATTATTCTCAAAGTGGGAGAATTCCATTAGAATCAAACCCTGGACTATGAGAACATGGCCTTCCGATGTCGTCATTGTCATCAAACAGGGCACCTTCATAACTCCTGCTCCTCATTCCTTGCCCAAAAGAAGAGGAGTAACCGAAAAAAAAATTCCAAAAGCTACTGCAGTATAATGGTATCGAAGCTTTATACTAGCCTAAATAACTCATAATATGTGTATGGAACACATAGCCATCATATTATAATCATAGCAGCAAAAATATGTCCTCATATAATGTCTCCAAGTGGGGAAAAGTAGCAATATTGGCCCCAAAAACATTATTTCCAGGAAATTAAGTTATAACAGGGGAAAATAACAGTTGGATCCCTTAGAATATGGATTAAGGCCCTCACATACAAAAGAGGAGTAGAAACAAATCTCTTTTGATAGGTTAAACAGATCTCCCGGCCTCAAATCAGCTTAAAAACACCCAAACCCCATGACTTAAGCTATGCGGAATTTCTGAAGATTATGATAGCATTATTCTGTGAGGGTTTCTGCAACATTATAATAGGGAATCATAGATCTAGAGTTTTATTGAACAATATGCTAATAAAATAGAGATCTGGCCTCCTTAATGTATTATAGAAATAACCCGGCAAGGGTTTCTTGAGAGTATGAGTACAACACCCTGCAACATATGGTATTAAATAATGAGGAATGGTTTCCAGCTGGTGACCCCCAGTGCAACATCCTGCAACACAACGTTATACTGCTGCAGAAATAACGCTATAGCTAAAGGAGGAAGCTTGGCCTCAATCCTAGATGTGGAGAAATGAAGTACAAGCTCCTTTAAGAGGCCTCTCGAGAAAGGAGATGGGATTCCCACTCGGGAACACCCGGTGCTAAGCAGCACAGCAACCCTGCTAAACAGCAAGAGAATGCAAAGTCTAAACAGACCATACACAAATTTAGCCTTCATCTAAATGGAATATTATAGTTAGTTTTATCACTAGATAGGTGAATAAATGGGTAGGGAGGCCCATTAACCTCTTTAGAAGGAATAATAACACTCATAATGTGAAAGGGGGGAGAATAAGCAGCTGGATTGAGCACCTTTGGGTGTGAACAGGGATTGGATCATGTTGATTCAGTCAACTTTGACCAAGTCAACAACGATGTCTACATACATTGAATCTCCTTGATAAACAACGCAGTTTGAGTGGAGGACAACTTGCATGAGCTTGGTGGCAGATATGAATGGAACCCAATGTGAAGAGGTTCACTTGTTATATATGGAGAGGATGGGAGCCTTTGTTATTCATGATTTGATATTATTATTTTGATATTGGTCTATTTATACTTGGCTTCCTCTTGTTGTTTAGCAGGGTTGTAGTGCTATTTAGCACCCGGTGTTCCCGAGCGGGAATCCCACCTCTTCCCTTGGAAAATGCCCAAGAATGGGACTGCAACACTATGTGATAATACTGCTTAGAAAATAACGTAGTTCAGCCAAATATATGCAGGAGGCCAATATGGAGGCTCAATGATGTCATTTACATCAGCATATCAAGATTATATTGAAGCCCATACATCATAGAACAGAAAATAAAAGAATTTACATGAATAAATCCTCAGGAATAAGGTGTTGCAACCATAGAAGATGATTGAACAAGCTTGACAATGCTATTTTTATTGTTTGTAACAGTAGTATATTACACTTTAGATCTATAGCAGATCCGTGTACAAAAAGCTAGATCTATATCAGATTTGTACACTAGAAAGGCTCCTTTACAAATGCGCCTTGGGGTTTTCAGCAAAGCATGAAGTACATGGAGTAGATCTGAGATCTAATGCAGCAGATCTGCATAATGATTCAGAAGTCCTGAAGTAAATACAAGATTATTCAGATCATATCTGAATATAACATGGATTAGATCTGTAATCCACGGATGACCACAGTGAAGGGAAGATTCCCAACACTAGAGATCTCTCTCCCAAAAGTGTGCCAAAACTCCCTGCAACTTCTCCTTTTAAAATAATGTAGTATAGGGAGATGGACAACGTTGTAGGCTTTAAGAAAAGTTTGGCCTGATACCAAGGTATGGATCTGAAGCTCCAATCAGCTAGTACACTCTTTCCAATGGGATAAAAGACTTTCCCACTGAAAAGAGGCACTAGAATGGCCTATATTTGAGTAGATATAGCCTTCACTTGGTGCAGCTTACAAAGACAACCAAACCCTCAATAGGATTTGTGTTGTATTTGGGAGAAGAGCTTGGCCAAATGCCTGATAGTGGACAAGAAATGCAAGACTCCTCCAAGATCTCCTCAATGGAAGAGGTGGGATTCCCGCTCAGGAACACCCAGTGCTAAACAACACTATTCTCTGCTAAACAGCCAAGAGAATAAGAAATGTCTAAATAGACAATATATTCAATAAACATCGAAAAGCTGAAAACCATTCCTCGTTATTTATGCTAATATTCCAAAATTAGCATGCAACTAATTGGAATATTGATTTTTTTTTTTATCACCTAAGAGTTGAATAAATAGGTAAGGAAGCCCATGCATACTAAAAATATGAATAAATCCCTCATAGTGTGAAAATGGATCATCATAGGAGCTAGATTTCACACCCTCATGTGTGAACAGGGGCATTTGCATGTGGACAAGGTCAAGTTTGACCAAGTCAATAGTGTTGGGATAGGAGGTGGAGATCATCTTGTGAGACAGCGCAGAGGTAGTGGGAGGAAGATTCCCTGGTGGAGGAAACCCTAATGAGTGGGACCCAAGGTATGAAGGCTTCCATTTGTATAAAATGAGGGCAAGGCAGCCATAGTAAGACATGTTATGGATTATTTATTTTATGGTCTGTATGACTATTTTGCATTCTCTTGCTGTTTAGCAGAGTTGCATTGCTGCTTAGCACGAGGCATTCCTATTTAGGAATTACTTCTCCTTTCAAGAGAGGCCTCTTGGAGGAGCTTGTACTTCATTTCTCCACATCCAGGCTCAAGGCCAAGCCACGTCCTTCAGCTACAGCGTTATTTCTGTTGAAGTATAACATTGTGTTGCAGGGTGTTGCAGTGGAGGTTTCACAACACCACTTTTGGAGCTATTTTTCAGAGGAGGGAACTTCCATTAATTTGGGAGATCAGTGAGGGAGATTCTAGAGCTGATTTCATATCTTGGCACTTGGCCAACACAGTTCCTATCTCCTACAACGCAGTCCCTCTCCTTGGCTGCATTATTTTCAGTGAGGGTTGCAGTGTTTGTTTGGAGGGTGAGATCTTCAGTGTTAGGATCAGCCTTTCACTTGGAAGATCCATTGGAGGAGGTATACTTTTTTATCTTATGCATCATCTTTAGCCATCTCCATCCAATTCTTGAGTTGCAGTTGCTACTCAGTCTTGTGACTGCAACTCCAGCATTTTTTCCATTTTGCATATTTCAGGAAATCCTTCCAAGATTGTCTTGGAATTGTGTCTGGGGGTTTATATCTTTGCTCCCAACATTGTATTGTAGGAAATGTTGTCATTGATGGCAAAGGATATGGCAAAGGAGGAGCACCTGAAACAGTAACAAGGCAGTAGAGAGGTAGCAGAGGCAGCAAAAAGAGTAGCAAGGAGCAGTATCAGTCAAGGAGCAGAGGAAGCAGTGAATTGAAGCAGAGACTTGTAGAGGTAGAGATCTATAGGGACAGAGCAAGGGTAGAAGGCCACTTGACTTTGAATATCTGGACATAACCAGGAGGCTTTTTGCATTTTGGTTTCATATATACAATGAAGGAAATTGTCCCTGCATGTATGCGTTTTGATTGATTTAATTCTGTGTGGGAATGTGTTGAATCTACGGGTACCATATTTGAATAAGACTCTGTGATAGGGGTTAGATGGTGTTCTATTCCTAAGTAAGGTTGAGCAATTGTGTCGATTGGTTGAGCAATTGTTACTTAAACCTCTGTAATCGGGGTGAGGTGAGACTCTGCAGGTGATTGTAATAAAGGGTTAATATAGATTATTTGCATGCATCTAAGAAATATCTTCTTGAATAATAGGGTCAAATCATAATTATGGGAGAAATCCATATGTTCCAGACGTATGCGCAGGGTTGAGTATTTTTTTGGAATTATGAGTTCGAACCCATAAATGAGGCAGTCATGCGCAAGTTGAAAGAGAGGTTCTATTATAGTGATATACAAGTTTAAAGCATCGACTCTGGATAAATCGATGACTTACAAAAATAGATAATTCAATTTGAAATTCGGTAATTTCCATTCCATAATTGAAAAACCGAGGAACTGTTAGTTAATTGTGTGAAGGTGCGTTCTTTGATGGGTTGGATGTAGACTATGAGCATAATTGGTGAAAGCATGGTCGGAGCAAACCATAACACAGCCAATGTTGAGGGTGAACAAAATTGAAACCCTCCAAAGGGTATTTTCGTAACCTATGATTTGACCGTATGTAACGTTGGAGTAGAATGGCAAAGACGCAGGGCTTTGAACAATCAGCAATTGAATGCTGTCGAGTTGGAAGCGCTGAGCCAGATACACATGAGGAATAGTAGTTAAGGTGCGAGATTCTATATTAAAGCCTGTTCGATCCTTGAATCGCATCGCACAGAACAAGAAATAGCGAAGGCAGAGTTTATGTATGGAAAAGGCGTTAAAGAGTGAAGGCATAATTCATATATCTAAAGGCGCTGAAAAAATTAAATCAGAACCTTGTGCTGGAGGCACAGAACCAGGAGGAGTGTGAACAGTAGAAGTGGTTTCGGGGTTGAATACCAGTTGTATCGCGTGGATAAGTAAGCAGTAAGTAAATTTTATGAAAATAACGCGACATAAGTCTTCATTCGCCACGTGGCCTCAGGCGGTATCAGAAAACCATTCTCATCGCGTAAGTTTGGATCGTTAACACTCGGAGGCAAAAATAACGCGACATTTGTTCATAGTCGTTGGATCCCTGATGTTGATGCGATGATCTGCCCAACGTTGGATGAGTGAGGTGCGTTATGTTGTTGGGGCCCAATTGATGTATCATGGTCGGAGTTTAAAATAACGTGAACAATTGGGAAAGTGCATGAATAGTGGTGGATTAAAGCCTTGGAATATGATAATTGGACCCGAACTTTAATATATAATGGTGGTCGGTATATGAATATAAAGTGGCCAATACATAATGCGATTTATTATAAAGGTTGAAGGTTAAGTTTAATAAAACCAACGAAATTATGAGGGAAGGTTTCACTATAAAGAGCAAACGTAATTTGAATAAGATAGTGTTTAAAAGTTGAATGGACCATATAATCATTTTGATAATGGGTTTTATTAAAGTTTGAAAGGTGAATTATGAACGGGTTGTAGGACCAACATTCCTACGCTTGTGGGTATTTGTTCCTTTAAATACAAAATCGAATGTTTTGTATACTTTGAAAATATTAATGGATTGTGAGGTACGATGATAGAATGCGATAGCGGAATTCCAAAGGAAGGAGACTTATAAACTAGGTTTTTAGTCCAATGTCCAATACACATGGTTGCATTTTCATAAATCAAAGACCAAAGGCTAGGTGGGCCTTAATTACAAGGTGAACTTTGGTTTAATTTGTATATGCAGATATGTTCCATAACCATGGAATAATGAAGATTCTGCACTAAATTAAATTTTTAGATAGAGATTATTTGGAGCGCATTATTTTCAGATGCATAGAAATAAAAGCTATGAGTTTCCCAGATTGAAATAAATTGGGCATAAATTAGTAAATGCATTTTATATGCATAGAGAAAGTTTAATGTGAATTTAATTATGCGCGAAACACGTGAATAAAGACCACGTATATGGTGAGTACCATACCGGAGTTATATATATATATATATATATATATATATATATATATATATATATATATATATATATATATATATATATATATATATATATATATATATCATAGGGATTGCATGGTTTTAATCATTGATTCCAAAGGCAGCTTCCGCATTTATTGAATTAAATTGCCAGCTCAAAAAATGGAGTATTGAAATTGCTCAGATCGACAATTGTATTGAATACCATTAGTTTTATGCGTTTTATATGCATAGAGAAAGAGAAAAAGTGGGCCTGATAGAGGTAAACAGAGATTGCAAGTTTGACAAGTGTACATGCACAGGTGCACACAATTACAGTGAATAGAGTATGCAGAACAGTTACATGACAGCAGCAGATACACAATTGCAGAAAACAGCAGAGGTATGCAGAGCAGTTACTTGATAGCAGCAAAAACAAACAATAAATGATCACGGAAAGAGATGATGAAATTTATATACATAACAAACTTGAAAATGGGAATGTAAATATTTGTAATTGATTTTATATTGTTTGCGATGCATTGGCTAAGTCTCAGAAACTCCATCTGCCTTAATAATGAAATTAATACATATTATTATATTTTTTACGAATGACGAGGTAAAAATGAAAGCGAAGGCAAGAGGCATAGCTATCCATTTCACATTCCCACAAGAATCTTTAACAGTCCTCAAGAAATTTATATAAATAATATCTCATGATCTACATAGAGAGGTTTAGAGAATGCGAGAAATGAACCGGTGGCCAGAGAAGAGGAGGAGGGGCGAAGCGAGAGAAGAGGAGGCGATGAGAGGCGAGAAAGTGTGGAGATGATAGGGCAGATAGAGGGTGATGGACGTGGAAAAAAGAAAATTACAAAAACAGAGAGCTGATAGATGAAGTCAGCAAATGTTTTCTTTTGAAAGAGTGAGGAAGTTGGAGCTTCCCTATCAAGTTGTAACTTGATAAATATCGATTAAGGTGACTTAGGTAAGGCATCATGGGTTGCGTTATCCTGAAAATAGATGGGGAGTTGGTGCTTCCACATTGAGTTAGCTTGATAAAATGTGAGTTAACATTGGCGAGTTGGAGCCTCTTGTGGGTTGGTTTCAGAAAATTGAAATGGGATTTGGAGACTTGTACAAGTTGTAGCTTGCTGAGATTAAGTGTGAACTCTTTGTGGGTTCAGCCTACATAAAATCGATGGTGAGAGGAGTTGCAGAGCTTGCAGCACATCACAATAACAATAAGATGTGGTTTTCTTCCTTTATGGGTTCCATTATCTTCAGTGTCTATCTTGCATGATGTACATGTATTTGATATGGTATATCTATTAAGCAATATGTGTTCACTCCCTCATATTAAACATACATTATCTAATCTGCTTATTAATTGCTGCTCACAAATAAAGATTGCTCACATATTATGTTGATCATGAAATGAAGGTGTTAATAAAGTTTAATGAAATTTTTTAAAAGTCCATGAATGTGATAAATTGATTCACCCCCCCCCCCCCTCTCAGTTTATCTAAGGGTTCAAAAATTGGTATCAGAGGCAGTTCCTTTGGTGTAAACCTAATAGCTTGAAGGAGATCTGGTTCAGTCATGGACTATCAAAATGTACCTATGTTAAATACAACAAACTTTCCTGAATGGAGAGATAAGGTCAAAACAGGATTATTGGCTTATGAACCTGAGGTATGGAAGCTTGTATATGATGGTTACTGCACAGAGTCTCCCACGGTGCAAGAACAACATAGGAATGCCAAGGCAAAATGTGTGATATTCAAAAATCTTCATAACAAGGATCTTGAGTTAATAATGGATCTAACCTCTGCAAAAGAAATCTGGGATAAATTGCACTTCATGCATGGAGTAGACACTAAGGACTGCACTGTCAAGAAGGAAAAGAGAATTAAGAAGAAGAGAAATTCATGTCAACAGGAAAATGCTCAATCAAATGAGGTACCTTCTAGTGTGAATGGAAGTAAGAACCATGAAGAAATTGCAGCTGAGAAGCCAAACTTGACACAACCTTAACTGAAATAGAAAGATTGAAGAATGAAAACAAAGACCTTAAGACATTGGTGCAAATATGTGATGAGAAAGAATATGAAGATAAGAAATAAATTATAGGCCTGAAGACATAGCTTGAAGAAGAAAAAAAAGTAGAAGACACTATGTTGGAACAAATGAGAGAGAAAAGTCTTGAATGTGAAAAATTGGAAGAAGAAGTAGTGTGCCTTAGAAAGAAATTAGAAAAATTCCAAAGAGAAGTATTAATGAATACACCTAAAATGAAAAGCTCTGGACAGTTGGACCAGATTCTAAAGGCTCAAAGGTTACCTCTCATAAGGGCTGGGATAGGATATGAAGGTGAAACCAGTAAGTCCAAGGTTGAAGATAACAGGAATGTCATTTTTGTAAAAGCTGTAAAGGACAGTGAAGCAGCTCAGCATATTCCTACAGAAGTATAATCCAACGAGAACATGATTTGTAGAGAAACAAACATAAACAAGAAGATACATGAAAAGACATAGAATGACAGGATGAAACAATCAGCGGCTAAAGGCTCATACGCTCCTGAGGATGCATTGAATAAATTTGGAAGATGGCAGAGAAGGTTCTCTCCTCCTGTGGGAAGTA